>OZ010787.1:224852242-225512242 GCA_963932465.1 Maratus speciosus
AGATGTATGCATCCTGAAGACATGCCAGAGCGAACCCCCCGTCGATAACAAACTGAACAAAAGCTGCCGTCTTACTTTTGTTTCTTTGAAGGTTACACTGGATTACCTTAAAAGCTGGGCCGTTGATTACGCTGTTGTGCTACTGTTCTTTGGCCTTGTTTATAAGACGGGCAGCGACTGTCACCTCTATAAGACAATGACGCTAGAGCTTCTTGTTTCTTTCGCAGGTACACGCTGCAGGATGGATCGTAAGATGGATGTTTTTCATACAGTCCAGCTTTCCTATGGTCCCCCTTGTAGTAGTCGAGCACTATTTTGCAGTTAACACACTCTTCTTTTTTTGAAGTACAATCCTTGATGTTGTGGCCTTTGCCACATTTAGCGCAGGCCTCTGGATTATGGCACATTCTTGCCGTATGCCCGATTTGCTGACAGTTAAAACACCTTTGAATGAACACGTAACGTCTAACCGTGCACCGGTTAAATCCTATGCACAATTTTCCAGCCATTAGTTGCAGTGCGTCTCTCTCCAGTAGCTGTAACACCAAGTGCGAGGTTTCCTCGCCCTCTCTACCTTTCAATACTCTTATCAGCTTATATTGCACCTTCTTCCTCAGAGCCCTTTCCAAAGCCGGATAGAGTACTTGTTTTTCATATAATTCTTGTTGCTCTTCTAAGTTGTCCTGTGAACTGTCTGCTTCTCTTTCTACGTTTTTCCGTGTTACTACTGGGGCCTCTGGGGCTCCAAAGACTATCACTCGGGCTGTTCTCGGGTTTGGTTCTTTAATATCCAGTTTTTCCGCCATATCTTCTGTTGTGCGGATTTTATCTTTCACCTGTTCTAGGTCAAATTTGTTTTTGCATGTTATTATTATTTTATTTTGTTTAGTTGTTTGGCAGTCTACTGGTGGTAATTCAGCCATATTCATAGAATTGAGAACTTTCTTTATTATTGGCATTTTTGTTTCCTTGTCTTTTGGTGTTAGTATTAGTGTCGGTTTTTCTTGTGGGAGCGGTGGAAAATTTGCCATTTCTGCATATGTTGGTCGATCATTTTCTATTGTTGTTTCACCCTCTCTATGGTCAATCGAGTCCTTTTGGTTTTCAGCCTGAAGAGTGGTAACATGTTCGACGAGTCTTTTTTCCATTTGTTCATGATTCTGTTGTATGATTTTGTTCATATCGTTGATCAATTGATCTTCTCTTTCGATTTTATCTTGTTTTGTCTGTTTGATTAACTCTTCTTGGAATTTAATTCTTTCGCTGAGTTTCGTTATTAAGTGATCTTTTTCTTCTGTCTGTTGTTTGAGCTGCTTAAGGTTTTTGATTACTGATGCCATGGTGTTCTTTATCTTTACTTCTTTGTTTGTCGCTAACTGCGTTTGTAGTTGGTGCATGAATTCTAGTACCTGATCTGCCATTTTCGACAACGTGTCTCGTTCTTGGTGTTCTTCCTTCTCAGCCTTGTCGTGTTGTCTTGCGGTTTCTTTCTCTAATTCCATCACTTTTTCCTCCAAAATCTTTCTGTATTTTTGTGCGTTTTCACTACTTCCTTTTTCGTGTTTCTTTAGATGTCTCAGCATCTGATCCATTAAAGCCGGTATCGTCATTCGTGATGCTGTTTCGGCGTCAAATGGCAGCAGTTCATCTCCCGACTGGTAATTTTTGTTTGCTCGCTGTGGTAGCTGTGTTTCTTTTTCGTTAGACTTCATCCCGTCTCCATCTGACTCTGTTATGACAGAGGAATCATTCCTTTGCGACTGCAACTCTTTTTCATTTCGCGGATCGCCCGGGTTCATTGTGAATATTTTTATAATATCAGTAGATAAAAATACTTCTAATTTTCTCTATCAGCTTATTGTGACTTTTTCGGTCCTGATTATACTGTATGCACAGCGCTTTCACTTAGTATAATTAATTATCCTTCTTTATAATTATTATATTAAATTTTACTAGATAGCTGTTTATAATACGGATGAGGGTCCGCTAGGCCCGCGCTACATATCATTGAAAGAAAGGTATATAGAAAGTACAAAGCAAAAACCAGCAGTCGTGACTGCCGAAAATGACTAAGTGAAAATGAATGCAAAATAAATTAGGAAAAAAAAAAAAAAAAAAAAAAAAAAGGGGGGGGGGAAATTTTGAATTAATAAATGAAACAAAATAAATAAATAAAATGATAGCAATTTAAATGCCAAAAAAAAAGGGGGGGGGGAAGTATGTGCCTCTGCCTCCCGTGCCACCGTGACCATGCACTTAAAAAAAAAACCAATATTTTACATATTTAATACCAATCCAGTAACCCATAATTGACAGATTATAATTACAATTATTATTACATTCATAAGTTGATTTCAAAAATAGCCTCCATAGTTTAATTCGCCTGTTATAATGCAGGAATATTATTGCACTATTTCAATATGAATCAATAGAATACTAAAGTAAATTAGTTAACAGATTTATTTATTTTACACTCTTATTGTAAAACTGATGCAAACATCTCCAACAGTAATACTGCAGTAAAACAATGCCTTTCAATTCCCGACTTCCCACAATTGAACAAAATACGGAACTGATATTGTTAGGGCTTGACTGGGTGGACCAGATGAATGGAAAACAATGATTATTACTTTAAAAAATTAAAGTAAGTAGTACTCACCCAACGCTACTAGGGTCCCGCCGCACTTGCCTGAAAAGGAAAAATGGTGCACTAAAATGTTTATGATGAAAATGCGCCAAAAATCAGTGCAGGGACCGCCCGTGAACCAGGAATTGTGAACTTGGCTGACAACAACCCGAAAGTCATATAAAGTTTAGGAAAGTTAGGGGAAAGGTGTCGAATAGGAAGAAATGTAAAATGACTAATGGGAACATAACTGGAATACATTTAATAAATCCCTGAGGAAAAAGCGAAGAAATTAAATAATTTAAAGTAAATTATTAGTTAAGTTGCTAATTTTAAGCATAAGAAGTGAGCTAGAACAAAAAAATGGAATGGGAACAAATGTAATGCCAATGTCCAATAACTGCGAGAAAAAACCAGTGATGTATCCCAAAAAACAAAGAAGGTGCTATTGATAGGGATAATGTGTGCTGAATGTAAAAATGTTAAGTGGGATCAAAAGTGTAAGTGTAAATGAAACGAGATATCCCAGTGAAAAATCAGGAGAATAACTCAAATAGTAAAAAAGTTCTCAATGTTAAGCAAGAAAATACGTGTTTGGTCAAAAAAAAAAAAAAAAAAAAAAAAAAAAAAAAAAAAAAAAAAAAAAAAAAAAATTAAGTGGGAACAAAACTGTCAGCAACCTCCAGCAATTTCAGGAAAAAACCAGAGATGTATCCCAAAAAACAAAACAGTTGCTATTGTTAAGGATAATGTTTGTTGAATGTGAAATTGTTAAAAGGGAACAAGAAAGTAATTCATACGTAATATCCCAGTGAAAAAAAAAACAGAAGAATAACTCAAATAATAATTAAAAAAAAAAAAAAAAAAAAAGTTATTGTTAGGCTAAGAAATACATGCAAGGTCAAAAAATTTAAGAGGGATCAAAACGCTTAGCAACCTCCAGCATATTCGAGAAAAAACCAGAAATGTATCCCAAAAAACAAAAAGAAATGCTATTGTTAGGGATAATGCATGCTGAATGAGAAATTGTTAGGTGGGATCAAGAAAGTAATTCATACGTAATATCCCAGTGAAAAAATCAGAAGAATTACTGAATTAATAAAAAAGTAGTCTTTGTTAGGCAAAGAAATACGTGCAAGGTCAAAAAAATTAAGTGGGATCAACACTGTCAGCAACCTCCAGCATATTCAAGAAAAAACCAGAAAATTATCTTAAATATTGAAAAAGTTGCCATTTGTAAGGAAAATCCTTAAGAACTGGGAAAAAGTGTGAAATATGATGGGGGACTGTTAAGATTGTCAAAAATGACTCTAAAATAGAAAAAACCAAAACTCTAGCTCAACTAGCAAAAAGTAGCCATTGTTAAAGATAAGGAGGGGGGGGGGGGCAAAAAGTGGTGCAAAAGTTGGTGACAGTAGTAAGAATAATAGTAGATATGAAAATGTGACAATTGATGTGGCAGATACAAAGATAACAGCAATAATAACGAAGTGCCCCATTTAGCCCCTCCCCCAAACGGCCCCTAATTGAGCTAGATACAAACAGAAGAGTGGAATAGACGAGGGGGGGGAAGTTCACTTAGGCGGCCCGCAGCTGACCTTGGCGCAGCAAAAAACCCCTACGATCAGTATTTTCCAAGATATTTAGCATTTTGTGCAAAATTTCCAATATAAAAAACACCCATTAAAAACAAAATGACGTTTTCAAGTGTTTAGATGGCAATCCTGCTAAATAATTTTTTATCTAAAAATTGAAGATGACTCTCCTAATCATGTTGCCATCGAAAGAAAAAAAAAATTTTTAATTTTAACATTTAGTATTTTATTATGGATTATTTATGTATTGGCTTTATGTGGACTCTTTTAAGAAACAAAATGGAGGATAATCTATAACATCCCACATTTGTGAGATTGTTTAAGTTTTACCATAAGCGTACCTCTAAAGACTCTATAAACCTTAAATGGTATTCATAATAAAGTCCTAGATAAAACTGGTAGTTTTTTCAATAATTTTACCAATAACTTTCCCATAGGGAATATTCGTGGCCAATAATGGCGAAATACTAGCCCGTGTAAAAGGCTAAGCAGTTATATCTAAAACCTTGGCAAGACCCCAGAAGCCCAACTAAACCCTAACAAAACCATTAAAAACCTTCATAGAGAAAACCGGTATCATTTTAACAAGTATAACTTTGATGAAAATTTCAAAAACATTGGCTGTCGGATAATTTTAGCTGTTATTTACATTTATCCGACCAATCATCAATCTTTGAGCAGGTATGACGTCAAATGTAGCTACTCAGTTTTAAAGGCAGCCCATTCAAGTTCAATTTTTTTATAGCATTAATTTAAATTTGCCCTTATTGGACACAGACTGTATGTGAGCAACCAGTGTCCACCCAATCGCTCCAGAACAAAAATTGTCAATTTTAAAATTGAAATTAAAAATACTTAGAGATATAATTTAATAAAACAAGTTATACCGCTAAAAAGCTCAAAGATTCGACTTTCAGAATATGTAATTTGTTAGAAGATCGGAACATAAGTAATAATTTAAAAGTTAAGTTCAATAAGTAAACAACCTAACACAATCCTATGGGAAATCGGGAAAAAAAATCCAAAAATTTGACACTTTTTTAAAATTCAATTAAAAATTATTAAATCATCCTAGAGAAACATGGGTGGAGGCGGAGAAAAGCCAGAATTTCAAATTATCGAGATCTGGCGTTAGTTTTTCAGAAAAGTTTGGAAAAAATGAAAATCTAGCTATATTAAAACATTAGAATTTGCCTCCAAAATCCCATGTTTCCCTACGGGAATGAGGGTTACTTCAATTTCTCAAAAACTCAAAAAAGAACACTTTTTAAAATAAACGTTTTTCATAGTAAATCACAATATTGTACAACATAATTGATATCAAAATAAAGCTAGGACTCATATCTAGATTAAAATTACAATATATTTACACTTTGAGCAGTTTTAGATAGTTTTTAAAACAATAGAATTCCATCGATTATCCCATGTTAAGTCTATGGGAAAAAAGTACAAAAAAAGCAGTTTTTGATGTTGAGAATAAAGGGTTAAAATTTAACGATAGTTTAAAACGAATGGTACTAAAATGATCTACGAACTATAATTAAGATGAATGAAACAATAGTTTTTAGTTTTATGTAAGTTTAAATTGTTTTTAAGGGATCTGAAAAGTGTCAAAAAAAAGAAAATGGCTCTAGAAATTTGAAAGTAATTTAGAGAATTTATGTTAAAAGTTTTAGAAAAGAATAACTTAGAGTTACAACATTGGGCTTAAAAGAGAGCTTAGGAGTTAGTGAAGGTCAAATGAGCCATTAAAAAGCAAAAAAGGTGACTTAACATGGTCAAAAGTGTAATGGAATTCCGTTATTTTTCCCATGTTATCTCCATGGGAGAAAAACATGAAAACATCACGTTTTAAATTGGATATTTAAGGGTTAGATTTTCGTGAAAACATAATACAAATGGTACCAAATTAATCAGCATACTTCAATTAACACAAAATGAGCCTTTGTTTTTAATTATCAATTATTTGTATATATCTTTTAAACAAGGGCTCGGGGCGATGAAGCTACCGAAAGACTCCTGCTGCTTCTAGCTTATTATTAGTCTCGGCGGCGGTTGGAGGTGGGCGGGGTGTCAACCGCCGCGGCGAGCGGCCCATCTTCGTCCGCAGCCCTTTATTCTTCTACTCTAGTCCGACTCTTTTGCGGAAGCAAGATTCTTACGTCCCCAGCCACGTCCCGAATGAAAGACTCTCTAGCGAAATCCAGATTGAAAAAAAAAAAAAAAAATTCAAAAATTGAAACCAGACAAATTTAAAAGGGAAATTACACAAATTAAAGACACCGAAAAGCGGGAAGGGAGGGCTCGGGGCGATGAAGCTACCGAAAGACTCCTGCTGCTTCTAGCTTATTATTAGTCTCGGCGGCGGTTGGGGGTGGGCGGGGGGGTCAACCGCCGCGGCGAGCGGCCCATCTTCGTCCGCAGCCCTTTACTCTTCTACTCTACTCCGACTCTTTTGCGGAAGCAAGATTCCCAGGAGCCCAGCCACGTCCCGAATGAAAGACTCTCTAGCGAAAGCCAGATTGAAAAAAAAAATCAAAAATTGAAACCGGACAAATTTAAAAGGGAAATTACACAAATTAAAGACACCGAAAAGCGGGAAGGGAGGGCTCGGGGCGAGGATGGCCGCCCAGGGAAACCCAGCAAACGCTTTTGAGTTTTAGTGCAGTCCCTGGGGGAAGACACTTGAACCAAACCGTCCCGCTTTCCGATGCCGAAAATTTATTTTCATTTAACATTATGTACATTTCCTATCACAATCGGTTACCCAATTTTTCTGGGCGAACCGGGTCTTTACACTTTTAATACTTAAAAAAAACAATAATGAAGTAATAAAATATAAATGATGTATGACAATAAATGCACCAATATTTAAACATCCAAAGATACATAAGCCATGTGAACATCCACAGATGGCACCCAGATCCACAACAAAACACAATAATGAAATAATAAAATATAAATGATGTATGACAATAAATGCACCAATATTTAAACATCCAAAGATAATAAGCCATGTGAACATCCACAGATGGCACCCAGATCCACAACAAAACACAATAATGAAATAATAAAATATAAATGATGAATGATGTATGACAATAAATGCATCAATATTTAAACATCCAAAGATACATAAGCCATATGAACATCCGCAGATGGCACCCAGATCCACAACAAAACACAATAATGAAATAATAAAATATAAATGCTGAATGATGTATGACAATAAATGCACCAATATTTAAACATCCAAAGATACATAAGCCATATGAACATCCGCAGATGGCACCCAGATCCACAACGCCAGGGAAAGAAACACACATATGAATTGGGTTACACTTAATTGCAATTATGCCCTAATAAATACAGTATTCAAAAAACCATAGGACTCAATACAATTTTAACTAGAATGAGGTTCCTGCCTGGTACATCAGAGAGAAGTCCTCCCCTCAGTAGGGGAGTGGATTAGAGAAAAAGTGTTCGTTATTTTCTAGGAACTTCATGCATTCGCAAATCCGATTTAGTAGTAGCGGCCTATCCAACAGGTAGACCAGCCAATCTTTTAGTGACATGTTTTGCGGCTTTTTAACATGATAGTGTGACGTGAGTGTGCAGTCTAATATGTAATGTAATGAATTTGCCAGTGAACCACAGATGCATAATGGTGAGTCCCTTTTGTTTATTGTATATAAGTGTTCTTGAAATGGTCCGTGGTTTGTCAAGAATATGTACAAGTATCTATTATGAATAAAAAAGCGGGATGAGACTTCTGGGACGAAGTCTATTGTATAGCGACCCACCGCTGCTGTGATCCAACGCTGCTGCCACTTTTCTTGTAGTCTTCTCTGTAATTCACGTTTCAGTGTAGATGGTGGCAGTGGCAAAAATGTTGTTGGTATTGTATCATCCTCTGTTGCTGATCTAGCCAGTTGGTCGGCCAGTTCATTCCCCTGTATTCCCGAGTGGCCCCTCACCCAATTAAAAAAGTAGTTTTTATTGGAGTGTGTCAATTGTTCTATTATTTCTAGAACGAGATAGTTGTCCACATCAAATTTTGACAAGGCCATCAGGCTCGACAGACTATCCGTAGAAATTAGGAAATCTGTGTCAGCATCCTTCACTGCCCAGAGGACCGCTCTCAGGATTGCAAACAGCTCGGCCTGGAATACCGAATTGCCCGGGTCCAAACTTGTCTGCCATGAGTGAATAAGTTGATTTTCCCTAAAAGCACAAAAAGCCGATGCAGTACCGGAATCCGTTTTTGAACCATCTGTGAAGATGTGGGTTTTTCCCAAAAAATTTTGAGTTGGACAGATCGTGATAGGTTCAAGTAACGAGGAAAGACGATACTTTGAACATTTGGAAGAATATAGGGGAGCAAAGTAGTTGGTTGTTGAGACACCCAAGCGAGAAACCCGAGCAAACTCAGACTCCGCTTCCAGCTGCAAGTCTAATGGCGGGAGGCCCGTTAGAACCTGGAGAGCCACAGTGGAAGTATTTCTATATGCACGTGAAATTACCAGTAAAGCCCGCCTCTGAGCAGCCAGGAGATGTCGAGCACCGTGTGTGTACGACATACGCGGGTACCACACCCCACACGCATAAGCCAGTTGACGCTGCAGAATTGATGTGTACCAGATTTTGAAGAAATATAAGGGTAGGCGACCCGAAGAAGAAGTGAATTTGTAGATGTGTTGTGTGATTTCCGTTATTTCTTGTCTCTTGTTTACCAAGTGTGGTAAAAAGTTCAAGTGTTGATCAATTAATACCCCTAAGTATTTCATAACCTTTACCGTTTTAATGTTTTTCCCCTTTAATTTGTATAGTGGGCCTCTCTGCAATATTTTTGGTTTTCCGAATGTGACTGTTGTTGATTTTTCCTGGGATATGGTTATGTGATTTGTGTCTGCCCAATTTTGAATGAAGTTTAATGCTAGTGAGCCCCAGTGTTCTAAGTGATCACGCGATTGTCCCCAAATGACTACCAAAACATCATCTGCATACGCCACCAACTCACAGAACTCGAAAACAAATGAGACCAACAGTGTCTCCAGAAGTACCAGCCAAAGGAAGGGACCAAGGCAGGAACCCTGGGGACAACCTTTTGAAAAATAATATAACATTGTTGGGACTAGCCAGTCAACAAGAGCTCGTCTACCTGAAAGAAAGGAGGCTATGGTTTTTATAAACTGTACAGGAATTCCCAAGCGTTGCAGAGCCAGAATTACCAGATCCCATGGAAGATTGTCAAATGCCCCCATGAAATCTAGTGAGATAAAAGAGGTATAATTATTTTTACTTTTATTTAAGTCTATGTATGATAGGGCGGTTTGAAGTGCGGTCTCCGTTGATTTTGTTTGGAGAAAGCCGTGCTGCTTGCCTGAGAATGAGTTATTTGTTGTTATTAAGTGATGAATTCGACGTAATAGTAGTTTTTCAAATACTTTGCCTAAAATAGGTAATAATGTAATGGGACGGAATGAAGTATGCTGATCTATGGGCTTACCCGCCTTCCTGAAGAAGACAAGCTCGCCCACCTTCCAGGCCTCCAAAAAGTAATTAAATTCAAACGCTTTGTTAAAGAGATTTAAAAATAGGTCTGGCAAACCATGAAAAAGGGCCCTGATCATCCGATGGTCTATACCATCGGGCCCAGGGGCCTTATTCGGATTGAAACTATAAATTGCGTTACGTAATTCTCTTTGTGTGAATGGCGTTTGATCGTTGGAGTTGTTTAATCTATTTGCCATAACCGGGAAGGTTGGCGCTCCCGAGGAAGCACCAAAAAGATTTTCTGTTAGGGTGAAAAGGGTGGAAGACCTGGAAGCCGGGAAAGCCGTGTCCGGGAGGTAGCTGATGAGGCTGTCCTGGAAGTCTTGGAAAGCCAGTTTTTTTGAAATACCGTAAGGATTTGTCTGTTTCTTACAGAAGTTGTCCCATGCCAAGCTTTTTTCCTTTTGTATTTGTCGTTGGTATAATGCTCTTTCTTTCTTGTAAGTTTGATAAAAAGCTGGATCAAGGTCCGAAGACTTATACTTTCGGTACAACGCTCGGACCTTATTCCTCTGCGCACGAAGACTCGGCGACCACCAAGAGAACTTTGCCTTCCTAAAGGGGGGTTTCAATTTAAATGTGGCCTTTGCCGAAATTTGTACTGATTCTTCAAATTTTTTATAAGTATCGTCTAGATCTTGTGGTGATTGTGCTGCGGCGAAGTTCAAATTAATTTTTTGAAGTGATGTTTTAGCTTTTGATAAAAATTTTGAAAGAGGAACATTTTTAGTTTTATATCTTCTTTTTGGCAAGGGGGGGATTTCCATAAGGAGTTCCGTAATGATAGGCCTGTGGTCGCCGAAAAGTTCAGGGACAACTTCCCAGCTGCCAATTTTGCTGAAGAGTGGCTGTGAACAAACGGAGAGATCTGGACGACCACTCCTAGCCCCCACCTCAAATGTTGACAGGCAATCCGGGGAATTCAGGATTATTAAACTGTTTGCGAGCAAAAAGTCGACGAGGAGCCTCCCTCTGGCATCATCTTTCTCATAGCCCCAGAGACCGTCGTGGGCGTTAAAATCTCCAAGAACCAGAGTCATTTCGCTTAGTTTACTCGAGGACCGCCAGTCCTGTAGGTCCACATCAAGATCAGCTTTCGGGGGACAGTACAGACTGCCTACTGATAGAATTAATTGTGGGAGTTCTAAATTTACAAATACGGAATGATTATTTTTAGAGGATAAGCAATGTTTTAAATTTTGATCTAGAATTAGTATTTGACAATTTAGAGAACTGGAGCTGTAACAAGGGACTGTTAGGGGGAGTGCGCAAGGGCGGCCCTCCCAGATGTATGCATCCTGAAGACATGCCAGAGCGAACCCCCCGTCGATAACAAACTGAACAAAAGCTGCCGTCTTACTTTTGTTTCTTTGAAGGTTACACTGGATTACCTTAAAAGCTGGGCCGTTGATTACGCTGTTGTGCTACTGTTCTTTGGCCTTCTTTATAAGACGGGCAGCGACTGTCACCTCTATAAGACAATGACGCTAGAGCTTCTTGTTTCTTTCGCAGGTACACGCTGCAGGATGGATCGTAAGATGGATGTTTTTCATACAGTCCAGCTTTCCTATGGTCCCCCTTGTAGTAGTCGAGCACTATTTTGCAGTTAACACACTCTTCTTTTTTTGAAGTACAATCCTTGATGTTGTGGCCTTTGCCACATTTAGCGCAGGCCTCTGGATTATGGCACATTCTTGCCGTATGCCCGATTTGCTGACAGTTAAAACACCTTTGATGAAGCTACCCGACGACCCCTTGCTTTTTCTAGCTTATTATTAGTCTCGGCGGCGGTTGGGGGTGGGCGGGGGGGTCAACCGCCGCGGCGAGCGGCCCATCTTCGTCCGCAACCCTTTATTCTTCTACTCTACTCCGACTCTTTTGCGGAAGCAAGATTCCCAGGAGCCCAGCCACGTCCCGAATGAAAGACTCTCTAGCGAAAGCCAGATTGAAAAAAAAAAAAAAATCAAAAATTGAAACCGGACAAATTTAAAAGAGAAATTACACAAATTAAAGACACCGAAAAGCGGGAAGGGAGGGCTCGGGGCGATGAAGCTACCCGACGACCCCTTGCTTTTTCTAGCTTATTATTATTCTCGGCGGCGGTTGGGGGTGGGCGGGGGGGTCAACCGCCGCGGCGAGCGGCCCATCTTCGTCCGCAACCCTTTACTCTTCTACTCTACTCCGACTCTTTTGCGGAAGCAAGATTCCCAGGAGCCCAGCCACGTCCCGAATGAAAGACTCTCTAGCGAAAGCCAGATTGAAAAAAAAAAAAAAAAATCAAAAATTGAAACCGGACAAATTTAAAAGAGAAATTACACAAATTAAAGACACCGAAAAGCGGGAAGGGAGGGCTCGGGGCGATGAAGCTACCCGACGACCCCTTGCTTTTTCTAGCTTATTATTAGTCTCGGCGGCGGTTGGGGGTGGGCGGGGGGGTCAACCGCCGCGGCGAGCGGCCCATCTTCGTCCGCAACCCTTTATTCTTCTACTCTACTCCGACTCTTTTGCGGAAGCAAGATTCCCAGGAGCCCAGCCACGTCCCGAATGAAAGACTCTCTAGCGAAAGCCAGATTGAAAAAAAAAAAAAAATCAAAAATTGAAACCGGACAAATTTAAAAGGGAAATTACACAAATTAAAGACACCGAAAAGCGGGAAGGGAGGGCTCGGGGCGATGAAGCTACCCGACGACCCCTTGCTTTTTCTAGCTTATTATTAGTCTCGGCGGCGGTTGGGGGTGGGCGGGGGGGTCAACCGCCGCGGCGAGCGGCCCATCTTCGTCCGCAGCCCTTTATTCTTCTACTCTAGTCCGACTCTTTTGCGGAAGCAAGATTCCCAGGAGCCCAGCCACGTCCCGAATGAAAGACTCTCTAGCGAAAGCCAGATTGAAAAAAAAAAAAAAAATCAAAAATTGAAACCGGACAAATTTAAAAGAGAAATTACACAAATTAAAGACACCGAAAAGCGGGAAGGGAGGGCTCGGGGCGATGAAGCTACCCGACGACCCCTTGCTTTTTCTAGCTTATTATTATTCTCGGCGGCGGTTGGGGGTGGGCGGGGGGGTCAACCGCCGCGGCGAGCGGCCCATCTTCGTCCGCAACCCTTTACTCTTCTACTCTACTCCGACTCTTTTGCGGAAGCAAGATTCCCAGGAGCCCAGCCACGTCCCGAATGAAAGACTCTCTAGCGAAAGCCAGATTGAAAAAAAAAAAAAAATCAAAAATTGAAACCGGACAAATTTAAAAGAGAAATTACACAAATTAAAGACACCGAAAAGCAGGAAGGGAGGGCTCGGGGCGATGAAGCTACCCGACGACCCCTTGCTTTTTCTAGCTTATTATTATTCTCGGCGGCGGTTGGGGGTGGGCGGGGGGGTCAACCGCCGCGGCGAGCGGCCCATCTTCGTCCGCAACCCTTTACTCTTCTACTCTACTCCGACTCTTTTGCGGAAGCAAGATTCCCAGGAGCCCAGCCACGTCCCGAATGAAAGACTCTCTAGCGAAAGCCAGATTGAAAAAAAAAAAAAAAAATCAAAAATTGAAACCGGACAAATTTAAAAGAGAAATTACACAAATTAAAGACACCGAAAAGCGGGAAGGGAGGGCTCGGGGCGATGAAGCTACCCGACGACCCCTTGCTTTTTCTAGCTTATTATTAGTCTCGGCGGCGGTTGGGGGTGGGCGGGGGGGTCAACCGCCGCGGCGAGCGGCCCATCTTCGTCCGCAACCCTTTATTCTTCTACTCTACTCCGACTCTTTTGCGGAAGCAAGATTCCCAGGAGCCCAGCCACGTCCCGAATGAAAGACTCTCTAGCGAAAGCCAGATTGAAAAAAAAAAAAAAATCAAAAATTGAAACCGGACAAATTTAAAAGGGAAATTACACAAATTAAAGACACCGAAAAGCGGGAAGGGAGGGCTCGGGGCGATGAAGCTACCCGACGACCCCTTGCTTTTTCTAGCTTATTATTAGTCTCGGCGGCGGTTGGGGGTGGGCGGGGGGGTCAACCGCCGCGGCGAGCGGCCCATCTTCGTCCGCAGCCCTTTATTCTTCTACTCTAGTCCGACTCTTTTGCGGAAGCAAGATTCCCAGGAGCCCAGCCACGTCCCGAATGAAAGACTCTCTAGCGAAAGCCAGATTGAAAAAAAAAAAAAAAAAATCAAAAATTGAAACCGGACAAATTTAAAAGAGAAATTACACAAATTAAAGACACCGAAAAGCGGGAAGGGAGGGCTCGGGGCGATGAAGCTACCCGACGACCCCTTGCTTTTTCTAGCTTATTATTATTCTCGGCGGCGGTTGGGGGTGGGCGGGGGGGTCAACCGCCGCGGCGAGCGGCCCATCTTCGTCCGCAACCCTTTACTCTTCTACTCTACTCCGACTCTTTTGCGGAAGCAAGATTCCCAGGAGCCCAGCCACGTCCCGAATGAAAGACTCTCTAGCGAAAGCCAGATTGAAAAAAAAAAAAAAAAATCAAAAATTGAAACCGGACAAATTTAAAAGGGAAATTACACAAATTAAAGACACCGAAAAGCGGGAAGGGAGGGCTCGGGGCGATGAAGCTACCCGACGACCCCTTGCTTTTTCTAGCTTATTATTAGTCTCGGCGGCGGTTGGGGGTGGGCGGGGGGGTCAACCGCCGCGGCGAGCGGCCCATCTTCGTCCGCAACCCTTTACTCTTCTACTCTACTCCGACTCTTTTGCGGAAGCAAGATTCCCAGGAGCCCAGCCACGTCCCGAATGAAAGACTCTCTAGCGAAAGCCAGATTGAAAAAAAAAAAAAAAAAAATCAAAAATTGAAACCGGACAAATTTAAAAGGGAAATTACACAAATTAAAGACACCGAAAAGCGGGAAGGGAGGGCTCGGGGCGATGAAGCTACCCGACGACCCCTTGCTTTTTCTAGCTTATTATTAGTCTCGGCGGCGGTTGGGGGTGGGCGGGGGGGTCAACCGCCGCGGCGAGCGGCCCATCTTCGTCCGCAGCCCTTTATTCTTCTACTCTAGTCCGACTCTTTTGCGGAAGCAAGATTCTTACGTCCCCAGCCACGTCCCGAATGAAAGACTCTCTAGCGAAAGCCAGATTGAAAAAAAAAAAAAAAATTCAAAAATTGAAACCAGACAAATTTAAAAGGGAAATTACACAAATTAAAGACACCGAAAAGCGGGAAGGGAGGGCTCGGGGCGATGAAGCTACCGAAAGACTCCTGCTGCTTCTAGCTTATTATTAGCTTATTATTTTTTCCATATTTTTGCAAATGCAATAGATCTTTCAGAAAATAATGTCAAAGTGGGCGTTTGGAACCGAATTTCCGAGGAAGGAAGAGTCTCAAGAGCGGGCGAAAAACGGGTTTGTCCCGTGATCGAAATCCCTTATAACTCAATAGGTAATTGATTGATCTAAATGCTAAATTTCTTAAATTAATTCTAAATTTTTAAAACAGTGTAAAAAAGCATTGAAATCTAAGATGAAAATAATTTGTAAAGTTTCTATGGGTATTTTGTCTGATGAATAAACGAAAAATGCTTTAAATACGTATTTACATAAGCTTAAAAGATTATGTTTGTTAAAAAATAAGTACAACCACCGCGGCGAGCGGCCCATCTTCGTCCGCAACCCTTTATTCTTCTACTCTACTCCGACTCTTTTGCGGAAGCAAGATTCCCAGGAGCCCAGCCACGTCCCGAATGAGAGAGAAAGATGAAGTGATATGCTGAGTGCAGTGATGTGCAGGAACGAACGAACTCACTGAGTAGAAACTCTTGACCTAGACTCTCTTTCTGTGAGTTTCGAATTATGTTTGACTCACTTTTTGAAAAGTGAACGTTTGTTGAAAAAAGGACAAAAAAAGGACAATAACTAAAAAAAGGACATAAACCCATTCAATTTCCCCTCAATTTCCAAAAATTTTTTCTTGCGTTTAAAAGCACACATCGAATACATTGTAAATATTTAATTCAGTAACAAAGTACTTTGATTTCATATATTAGGATTTTAATTTTATACATTAAGTTTTCTTGAATAAATCAAAACTTACATGTATTAATTAGAAAATAATATAAAAAACACATATTTTCTAATAATTTCTTAAAACTAATTATCAAGCTTCTTATTTGTAGACGATTTGCAATTTCATTAATTTTAAAATAGGAAAGACATGATAGCACTTAGTCTAAAAAACATATATTTCCAATGTTCTTAATCGCAGGTTATATTTTGCAGAGAAAATTACACTAAAAATTTAACATTAAATCAGAAAAATAAATTTTAATTAACAGAAATTAATTATATTATTCACAATATTTCAATTACACCAGAGTTCTATAAGTCTTGTTCCAATATTAAAGTATTAGCAACATTATAATAAGTTAATAAAATTAAGCAAATAATATTTCCTGCTTTAGGATTATTTTCTTCATCTAATATATTTATATTCAAATTTTAAAATAAATCCTTAAGTGACTTTTGCTCTTTTTTAAAGCTCAATTTAAATCGAGTGGATTTGTTTTATAAATTTTGAATTTGAGCGCGAACTTAATTTCATTTTCTGAAAAATGAATTGAGTTTAATTTATATAACATTTTGGTGAGTTTGGTCCCGCGCTTGGTGGGTACGGGATATAATAAGAAAGAATCCAAGATAGAAGTTACCCCTGTCAAAAGAATAAGGAAAATAATAATAAATGAGAGAGAAAGAAGAGGTGGTATGCTGATTGCTCGATGTAAAGAAAATAAAGGGGGAAGAAGGAATTTGCAAACTAAAGCTCAGCCCTGTGTAAAACAAAAGAAAAATGAACAAGTAAGAAAGAGGAAAGAGTTGATGTGTTGTGGGCAGGATGTAATAAAAGTGGCGGGAGGAGGGGGGGGGGGATCTGAAAAATACAACGCACCCCTATAAAAAAGAGAAAATATTTAAATAATAGTGCGCATGTGTGAGAGAGAGGAGCGAGAGAGGGGGAGTAGACCGGAGCGAAAAACAAAAATGATTGCGAATCGAATCGTAATAGTGCGGAAAAGTTGCTACTCGTCAATACAAACACATAGTCCAGGCAATAGAGACCGAATAGGGGCTCTACCTAGCAAAATTCATGGTAGTTCTGGATAAAGGCTTACTATATGTTTTTTGGGTCGCTGAATCCGAATTTTTAACTTCCCACCAAAATTTCCCCCGGCAACACCCCCCCGCCCCAAATTTTTGTAAAATGCCCCCCAAAAAAGTTTTTATTAAAAAAATCAATTTTTTTATGTTTTAGGGAAAAAGTATCTAGAAATTCAGAAAGTAGACAAAATTTGCAACAAATTAGATACGTGACATTATGACTTAGGATGAAGGGGTCGGGAGAAATCTGCCTCGGAACATGCACGTGGTGCTGCGTGAACTAAGTTGTGCAATTCCACTTAACCACTCACACGTTTACATTCGCCCTCCCATCTCCCCTCCGAACTTTCTCTATAAGGTTTACTTTAAGTTGTTTGGGTCGCTGAATCCGAATTTTTAACTTCCCCCAAATAGTTGTTTTTAACTTAAATTTCTTATATTTTTATGGGAAAAACATTACGAAATTCAGAAACTAGACAAAATTTGCAACAAATAGGATAGATGACATTATGACGTAGGATGAACGGGGAGAGGAGGGCTGCCTCTGAACACGCACTGCGGCGCTACGTGCACTAAGTTATGAAGGCAATAGGGGATTTTACCTGGCAAAATTAATACTAGTTCTGGATTTCGACTCACTTTATGTTTTTTGGGTCGCTGAATCCGAATTTGTAACTTCCTACCAAAATTTCACCCGGCAACCCCCCCCCCCAAAAAAAAAATTGATTTTTTGAAAAAATTTGGTTTTTGGGAAAAGCTTCTCTCCCCGTTTATCCTACGTCATAATGTCATATATCCTATTTGTTGCAAATTTTGTCTAGTTTCTGAATTTCATAATGCTTTTCCCCTAAAACAATAAGAAATTTAAGTTAAAAAGAACTACTTTGGGGGTTTCGGGGGGGGCATTTTAGGGGTAAGTTAAAAATTCGGATTCAGCGACCCAAAAAACTTAATGTAGACCTTATCAGGAAAGTTCGGAGGGGAGATTGGAGGGCTAATGTCAACGTGTGAGTGGTTAAGTGGAATTGCGCAACTTAGTCCACGCAGCACCGCAGCGCATGTTCCGAGGCAGACCCCCCTTCCCCTTCATCCTAAGTCTTAATGTCATATATCTAATTTGTTGCAAATTTTGTGAACTTTCTGAATTTCTAGATACTTTTCTCCCTCAAACAATAAAAAAATAGATTTTTTTAATAAAAACCTTTTTTGGTGGGCTTTTTACCAAAATTCGGGGGGGGGGGTGCCGGGGGAAATTTTGGTGGGAAGTTACAAATTCGGATTCAGCGACCCAAAAAACATAAAGTAAGTCGATTTCCAGAACTACCATTAATTTTGCTAGGTAAAATTCCCTATTGCCTGGACTAACAGGGGAAAAATATTTTTGAAATCAGAAAATATCTTCCGTTCGCGCATCGCGATCAAAATTTTCGAATTTGAACAAAAATTGAAGAGATAAAAAAAAAAAAATCGTAGAAAGTGTGACTTATACTTTTTATATATTTCAAACTCATACTTTGTAAATAGCATGTCCTTGAGGTGCAGAATGGAGGGAAAATACTGCTCACCCCTCCTCTATTCCCTTCTAACCGCCTCAAGGAGGTGAAAATGACCAATTTTCGTAGAATTAACCCAAATTACAGGAGGTGTAAATACTGATCAATCGTCCCGCTTTAAGGCAACCTTGAGGCTAAAATTCGAAATAATACCACCCCTCTCCGTCCTTTTTCCCAGGTGGGTATGAGAGATCGAAATTGTTCAGCTCTTGGCCCGTTCTTCTAAGGACAACTCAGGACTCACCACTGGAAGGTGGCTCTACCGCCAGTCCCACCCACATCCTACCCAACCAGCCAACCAAAATATGGGCGTGGAGAATTATCCAGATTCATATGCAGATTCAGGTACTGCGAATTCTGACTTAGTGTCAAATTTTAGTATGGTAGCACGAGAAGCGAGGGTGGCTCTTATGAAACAATCATGTCGCTCATGCCCATA
Organism: Maratus speciosus; assembly: GCA_963932465.1. Lineage (NCBI taxonomy): Eukaryota > Metazoa > Arthropoda > Arachnida > Araneae > Salticidae > Maratus > Maratus speciosus. The sequence continues at coordinate 224,871,106 of OZ010787.1, forward strand.
AACTTTTGAGGAGGTCTGTGTTACCAGCTTGACACTATGCGCTCTCTACGCCTTGCGTATGACATGGTATTTCTGCCAGATTCAATAGAAGACCACGCTTTTCACAATTGTTAAACAAGTCTGCAATTTCAGCTGAAGAAATATTTACCAAAGAGGTGGACAGGTAATCTTGGTTTCAGAACAATTTATGATGTCATAATAATCATTGGCCTCAAAATGTATGGCCGGAACTAGAAAATTTTTGGCGAATTTGTCCTTTGTGGGAGTGTCTTTGGATTTCAGTACCGCCAAAGTCCCAGCTCTCAAACGTGCTGCCTATCATCCACTACTATTGAAAGAAGAAAATTGTCTGGATGGGCGAAGAAAGCATTTGTTTGCAAGATCTGCTTCACCACTTCTTGGACTTTTGCAGGTAAGCTTCTACATTTCTTGATGCTTTCAAAAATATGTTTAGGCCCCTCAACTACTGAAGGTCTGGTCTTAATTTCAAACCACAAAGGTACGCATACTGGGATAATGCACATGGCAATGTTGATGAGATTTTATCGTAGGGTTTCCAATCAGTGTTGAATTCAGACGCTTTTCTCCGGGAGAGACTTCTGTGGGGACATTATAGAGTTCCAGGGGGCAATTGCACTTTTTGATCATTGAAAACGCAAAATCTCAAATTTTCCGGGAGGGGGCATTTTGTTGCTCCAGGGTGAATGTCCCCCCGGACCACCGCCTGAATTCAACACTGTTTCCAATGAAATATACAATGCAGTCTCAGTAACCTGTTTGCTGTCATTAACTACCGAGAATGAGATATTGGTCACGGATCCTGATTCACTAGGTCTGAGGAACAAGACCCAGCAGCAAACGGCAATGGTAAGCAAGTATTTCTGACCTTTACTCAGTATTTATTTGTCAATGTGTGAAATGTGGCATTCAATTCTCTTATAAGCGACTACAGACAAAGACTCGCAACCAGCCAGCTGTTTGCAAAAGTCCAAGAAGTGGTAAAGAAGATCATTCAAACATTTTTTTTCTTTGCCCATCCTGAAAACCTTCTCCTTTCAATGGTAGTGGATGGCAGGCAGCACATTCGAGAGCTGGGACTTCAGCAGGTACTGAAATCCAAAGACACTTCCACATCGGGTAAATCTGTCAGACATTTTCTAGTTCTGGCCATAAATTTTGACGTCAATGATTATTATTTGTTTGATTCTGTATTAATTTGTGCCCAATAGATGGCGCAACCTGCTCTGTTTCCCTTTCCCCTCTATGTAGTGAATGTTGATTTAGCTTCTACAGTCGAAGTGGAAATTAAAAGGTTGTTGCGTGGCTTGCCGCGAGTCATTAAAAGTAAATGTTGTATATAATGGATTGTGTTTTATATTAAATGAATTGCTTTTCAAATAAGAAGCTATTATTTCAACTATTATACACATTGTAGATGTACAGAGGTTAGGATGGAAAGAGTTACAATTGAAAGGGGTTTTTAAACTCCTAGATATATTCAAGTCAAAATGGAGTTGGATAAATAAAGATGGATCATTTACATTGGTGACCCCGAATGTGATTATTATGCGCTTTTTGATGAAAGTTAACAAAAGGAGTGGAATAGAGGTGAGTTTACCTTTATATGAATGCAATTTAAGTTAATAAAGATTTTGTTTCTTTGGAAATAAAAGAAAAATTATGCTGTTTTAACTAACTTTTTAATTGATTTTAAACTGTTTATTTACTTTTTACATTGTCAAGGTAAAGATAGCATTGAAGAATTTGCATATATTTGAACCTGCTATACAACCCATTGATTTAAATATGATAGATATTTTTAATTGGAAGTATATATATTACAAAAATGAATGATATTGATAAAACTAGAAAATTACGTGCGACCGCACGCAGTTTGACCACGAAACTGATATCTAAAATAGAAACAACTTTAAATGAGGGGGTTGAAGCCACTATACCTAGTTTAAAAGTTCTGTTAGAACAGTTAAATAAAAAATGTGAACTTTTGGTAAAATATGACAGTGAAGTTGAAGGGCTTATTACTAAAGAGGATGAGCTGGAAAATGAAGTTGTTATAGCTCAGGAATATCAGGATAAAATAATAAACTGTAAATGTCTAATTGAAGAAAAAATCAAAAGTAATTCTAGTTGTAATGAAAGTATAAATTTTAAAGGTTCCCATAGTATATCACCTAAGACTAATGTTAAACTCCCGAAGTTAAGCATAAATAAATTTTTTGGAGATCCGAGTAATTGGCTTGAATTTTGGAATCCATTTGAAAGTTCTATTGATAAAAACGACAGTTTAACCCTGGTAAATAAATTTAGTTATTTGAAATCCTTGACTGGCGGTTTGGCATTGAATGCCATATGTGGTTTAGCATTAACCGGGGAAAATTATAAAATTGCAATTGATATTTTAAAACAACGTTTTGGTAGGACTGATCTGACCATAAACTCTCACATGGGCAAGTTGTTGAATCTTGAACGTGTTAGGAGTTCTTCAAATGTGGGTGCACTTAGAAAACTTTATGATGAAATTGAAGTTTATATTAGATCTTTGGAAACACTCAATGTCGTTTCTGGTTCTTATGGTCACCTTCTTTATCCAATATTATTAAAACTGCTACCTGAAGACCTCACACTGGAATTTAGTAGAAGGCAAAATTCAAAGGCTAATTCGAAAGTAAAATTTGATGTTAGTGAGGTACTTGACTTTCTTAAAATTGAGATTCAGTCCCGGGAACATATTTATTCCTTGAGTTAGAGAGTCAATTCAGTTTCAGTTAATCAAAATGGTAATAGGGATAGAACCAGACGTTTTCAAAATTATAATTATAAAAAAGCAAATCCACCCACAAGTACGTATGCAACACATGTGAGTTATAACTGTGTATTTTGCGTTTCTAAAGAACATGGTTCAGAACAATGTCCTATTGGCATTGCAGAGAGGAAAATTAATGCTAGAAAACGTGGACTTTGTTTTAAATGTCTTCGAGGTAAACACATAGCTAAGGATTGTTGGAGGAAAAATACGTGCAATATATGCAAGCAGAGTTGGCATAATACACTTTTATGCAAAAAAGGTAATGAAAATAGGGAATTAAAAAATTTCCAGGCTAACACTAGCATAGAAAATAAAAGCAATGATGCATTATCAACAACTATTTCATCATTTAGCGCAAACAATTTAAATAACTCAACTGTTTTCTGCAAACTTGCACTGCTGTGATTTTCTCAAAATTTAAAAACAGATTGATTAGAATTTTAATTGATGGAGGTTCTCATAGATCATTTATAAGTAAGGGTTTAGCTGATAAATTAAAGCTTCCGGTTATCGGAGTTGAAAAATTACAAATTCATGCTTTCGGTGAAGAAAGACCTAATACAGGTGAATATAATTGTGTCAGGGTCAGTTTGCTAAATCCACGCAATCAAAATGTGAAAGCTACTTTAAATGCATTAGTTGTAAAAAAAATTACAGGAGCCAATGTGGTGAATGTACCAAGTGGATGGGTAAAGAAGAAATTGAAAAGTTTGTCCCTTTGGTATTCTGACAATAATAAAATGCCTATTGATATGCTAATAGGTGCGGATAGTTGCTGGGAAATAGTGACGGGGAATATTAAGCGTTTAAGTAAAAGATTGGTGGCTCTTGACACTATATTTGGGCAACTCTACAGGGTCAAGCAACTTTAGATACTAAACATAATCCTTATGTTGGTGTAAATAACGTAATAATTGATAAAAAGAAGGAAATATTAAGTGATATTAAGGCAATTTGGGAACTTGATATGTTAGGAATAAAGCAAAATGAAAATGTAACTAGTGAAGCCGAAAATGGTGCGATAAAGGAATTTGAGAATAATATAGTGTATAAAGATAAGCGTTATGAAACCAGGTTACTTTGGAAGATGGAGCCAGAGAATTTGGATTCGAACTATGAAATTGCTATACAACGTCTAAATGGGTTAAATGGAAGATTAAGGCAAAATATTTGGTTGTTTGAGCAATACGAAGAAAGATTAAATGACCAGTTGAATAAAAATATTATTGAAGAGTGTAATTTTAGGCTTACTGATAAAAATTGCTATTATATGCCACAATATCCGGTAATTCTCAATGACAAATCCACTAAGGTAAGAATTGTATATGATGCCTCTTCTAATGGTAAAAATAAATTGTCTTTGAATGACTGTTTATTAAATGGTTTGAAAATGAACCCTAATATACTAGATGTAATTTTAAAATTTAGAGAAAACAAAATTGCATTTACTGCTGATATTGAAAAGGCATTCTTACAGATTGGAATTAATGATGTTGATAGAGATTATCTAAGATTTCTATTTTCCGGAGATTGTACTATTGATGAAAATTTAAAATGTTTTAGAATGACACGTGTAGGTTTTGGAGTTAAATGTTCTCCATACATTCTTGCTTCTGTTATTAAGCATCATATTAGGAAATTTGAAGAAATACATTTTGATGCATTTAAAATGCTTAACACTGCGCTTTATGTAGATGATTTATGTTCTGGAGCTGATTCAGTTGAAGATGCTCTTAGACTTTCTGCAACTGCGGTGAACATATTGAGGGAAGCTAGTATGACTCTCAGGAAATTTGAAACTAATTCAGAAGAGTTAAGACAGAGTTGGAGAGAAAACAATATATTGCAGGGTGATGAAGAAGGTTTAAACAAATTAGCAAAAATATTAGGAATAAACTGGGATACACGTACTGATAATTTAAGTCTTGATATTAGGCCATTGTTACTGGCATTAAATAATGTTAGCGATACAAAGAGATGTGTCTTAGGTTGTGCTGCAAAGTGCTTCGATCCTGTTGGATTTCTTACTCCCTTTACAATGAAAATTAAATGTTTGTTACAGGAATTATGGGTAAAGGGTGTGGACTGGGATGAAGTATTTGACAGCGAATTAAAATATAAGTGGAATGAATGGTGTTCTGAGATGAAACATTTGACTGAATTTTCCATATCTGGGTATTTTTTCAATATGAATGATAGTATTATGCGAGATAATATTGAACTGCATGTCTTCTCTGATGCTAGTTTAAAAGCCTATGGCGCTGTCGCTTATTTTAGATATGTGACCGAGAATAATAAAATAAATACTGCTTTCGTTATATCCAAGACAAGAGTATTACCTTTAAAGAGGATAACCATTCCAAGAATGGAATTGTTGGGTGCTTTAGTTGCGGCTCGAATGGGGAAATATCTGCAGGATACTTTTTCTGTTCCAAGTGTCATTTATTGGACAGATAGTACAATTACTCTCCATTGGATTAATGGTCTGCCATCAAGGTGGAAACAATTTGTTTGTAATCGTGTCTCAGAAATACAGGAATTAACAATTCCTCAAGATTGGAGACATTGTGATGGTGGCAGTAATCCTGCTGATTTACTGACCCGAGGATGCTCTGCAAAAGAATTGCTTGACAACGAAAATTGGAAAAATGGACCATCTTGGTTAATAAAAGATAAAATTTACTGGCCAAAAAATCAAGTGGAAAATGAGAATATTGTAGAGGAAGAGATTAAAAGAGATAATGATTTTGTTCTTGTGAACACAGTCAATGCAGATGAAAATTTGAATATTTTAACTAAATTCTCTTCATGGACAAAATTGCAAAGAATCATGGCTTGGTGTCTAAGATTTAAAAATAATTTACTTTCTAAGAATCGAGAGGTTGGAATTTTGACTACAAAAGAAATAAGTTTTGCTACTGAGTTCATTATAAAAGCAATACAGGCTGTAGAATTCTCATATGAAATACAATGCTTAGAAAAGCAGAGACCTACAAAATGTTGTGTGTGTTTTCGTATGTATGGCTACAAAAGCTGTTCATTTGAAATTGGTGCGTGATCTCACAAGTGAGGCATTTTTAGCTGCTTTGCAGAGATTCTCCTCTAGAAGAGGGACGCCTGGGGAAATAAATAGTGACTGCGGTATAAATTTTGTTGGTGCTGATAAAATCCTAAGAAAAATAATTTCTACTAAGTATAACACCAAACTGCGTGACTGGATTTCATCTGAAAACATACAGTGGCGATTTAACCCTCCGGGAGCTCCTCATCACGGTGGTCTCTGGGAGGCAGCGGTGAAATCTATGAAACAACATCTACGAAAAACTGTAGGTAAGCAACTTTTGACGCATGAAGAATTTTTAACCTTACTTTGTCGAGTTGAAGCGTGTTTAAACTCAAGGCCTATAACTACTGTTTCAGATGATCCTAATGATATTAGCGCTTTAACTCCAGGACATTTTTTGATTGGAACTTCTTTAACAGCTCTACCAGAAATGGATTTAACTAATCAAAAAATAACTTCGCTAAAAAGATAGCAATTAACTCAACAATTGTATCAGTCATTATGGAAGCGTTGGTCAAAAGAATACTTATGTCATCTACAACAGCGATACAAGTGGAAAATTCAAAAAAGAGACATTAAAGTTAATGATTTAGTAACCATAAAATAAGATGATTTGTCTCCCCTTCATTGGAAACTTGGAAGAGTGATCGAAGTTTACCCTGGTACCGATGGTAAGGTTCGTGTAGTAAAATTGAAAACTGTAAATGGCGAACTCAAAAGACCAATAACTAAGATTGCAATATTACCTATTGAAAATGAAGATTAGTGTTTAATAAGACATTGAACTGTTATTTTATGAACTGATTTCTTTCTTTATTATTACAGTTAGGACTTCTATTTAAGGACATTAAAGAATTAAATTATAAGCAAAGAATTTATAAGTAAGATAACATATTGCTGTAATGGTGAGTTTAAACTTTTCTTGTTGTTTAAATGTTAAAGGTTAAGTATTTAATAATTAATCTGTATTGAATTGTATTGTTTTTTGTTAATTGAATTTTATATGTATATTATATGAATCTTTTAATTGTTTGAACAGTGTTCATCGGGGGGCTGGATGTTTGATTCTGTATTAATTTGTGCCCAATAGATGGCGCAACCTGCTCTGTTTCCCTTTCATCTCTATGTAGTGAATGTTGATTTAGCTTCTACAGTCGAAGTGGAAATTAAAAGGTTGTTGCGTGGCTTGCCGCGAGTCATTAAAAGTAAATGTTGTATATAATGGATTGTGTTTTATATTAAATGAATTGCTTTTCAAATAAGAAGCTATTATTTCAACTATTATACACATTGTAGATGTATAGAGGTTAGGATGGAAAGAGTGACAATTGAAAGGGGTTTTTAAAATCCTAGATATATTCAAGTCAAAATGGAGTTAGATAAATAAAGATGGATCATTTACATTATGATATCATAAATTGATCTGAAACCAAGATTAACTGTTTACCTCTTATAATAAACATTTCTTCAGCTGACATTGCAGACTTGATTTCCAATTTGGAAAAGCCAACACTTCCTATGAATGTGGCAGACATATAATGTTATACGCAAGCCGTAGAGAGTGCTTAGTGTCAAGCTGGTAACACAGGCCTCCTCAAAAGTTTATGGGCATGAGCGACGTGATAGTTTCACAACAGCCAACCTCACGTCATGCTACCATGCTAAAACTTGACACTAAATCAAAATTCGCACTATCTGAATCTACATGTGGATCTCGATAAGTCTATACACCCATATTTTGGTTGATTGGTTCGGTAGACTGTGGGTGTGACTCGCGTTGCAGGCACCTTCCCGTAGTGAGTCCTGAATCGTCCTTTGAAGAACGGGCCAAGAGCTGAACAATTTCGACTTCTCGTATCAATCCGTTAAATAGTACGGGGTATTTTTTTTTCGACTTTTAGCCTCAAGGTCGCCCTTACGTACAAAAAAATTCAGGTCGATTGGTTAATATTTACCCCTCCTGAAATTTGGGTTAATTCTATGAAAATTGGCCATATTCACCTCAATGAGGTGGTTGGAAGAAAATGGAGGAGAGACATGTGGTTTTTTTTTCTCCATTCTACACCTCAAGATCGTGCTATATACAAAATATTAGTTCAATCGGACAAAATGTACACCTACTACGATTTTTCTTATATGGGGCAATCTCACAATCTTTTGACTTTTTTTTGGTGGGGGGGGGGGGGGCAAATCTGGCGAAATTACACTTGCTAAAATAACATTATAATCTGATAGACGAATGCTTTAATGGTTCAAAATAAAGAAAACATGGTCAGCAGCGAATTTTTTTTTTTATATTTAACTGAGGTTTATGTTAAACTTATGTTATGGAAAATTAAACTTTGCAAGTTTAATTTCCCTTACCATTTTACCACTAAAACTTTTTATTTTCTTCGAAATTATTACTTATAATGAATTTGCATAGTACCCGCAGGACATTCAAATAAGAAATAATAACAATGTAGTGTTTAGTATAAAATTTTGGTATAACTTTGTTTTAAAGTGGTATTAACCCGGGAGAACTCGCTAGTGAGAATTTCTCTCACGGTGCCCAATTGCTTTTCATTTACTTTACATTCGCTTAATATCATTTTTTTTTTTTTTTTTACTTGGCTTAGTACTTTTACCCACAAATAGGTAAAATAATTAAAATAACATTTTTAAAATTTAATTAAAATAAAAAATGGTTTAAATAAGAGTCTTAAAAAAATTACGACGGTGAGAGAAAATCTCATGCAGCGAGTTCTCACGGGTTAAATAAGGGACGGTAAGGTAAAAAAAGTGGACGGTATAGGGAAAAAGGGACGAAATGGGGGAAAAAAGGGACGGTAAGGATGGAACGGTACGGAAAATTACCACCTATTTTAGGCAAATCATGTTAAGACTAAGTGATAGCCACAATGTACATTGATTTTTAGAAACAGTTGTTAACATTGGATTAATTGAAATAATTTTTTTTTTTAATTTACCTCGAAAAGTGCAGGAATAAACCTTGGAGACGGTAAGATTACCAATAAAGCCACGATCTTGAAATTGATGTTTAAATGCTGATTTAAATTCTGCAGTAAATTTCCTGTCAAAGAATTTTAGACATTCTTTCTCTAGCGTACTTCTGCATGAGAAAAAACTTGAAAAAAATTCTGTGGCTGCATCTGAAGTGATTTTCTGTATAAGTTTAGCAAGAGGGACGGTAAGGATGAAAAATCCAGGGACAGAGTTCAAAAGATAATATTAACCGTAAAAATGTGTGCAGGTTAATTTTTTGCTACATATTTATATAAAACAATTGTCCCAGTTTCGGAAAAAAATTACATCGAATTGCTTTTATTGAAACAATTTTATACAGATAGCTCCAAACTTAAAAATCAGCATCAGGGACACGGAACGGTATAGGAGTTTTACTGGTATTTAGACCCCCAACATCGTCTAAAACTTATTTATCTTGTTAATATTGTTATGCAATCATGCAATGGGATGTTCCCCAGTATATGAAATTTTAAAAAAAAGTGTATTAAAATAAAAATTGTTATTCAGGGAAATGAAAGTCAAAAGATTGTGAGAATGCCCCGTATCTGTTCGATTTTTGTTCAAATTCGAAATCTTTGAACGCGATGCGCGAACGGAAGATATTGTCCGATTTCAAAAAAAAATTTTTTTTAACTGTGTTTGTATTGACTAGTAGCAATTTTTTCGCACTATTACGATTCGGCGCAAACTTTTTTGTTTTTCACTCTCGTCTAATGGGGAGGGATGCAATATTTCGAGCTCTGGTTGTAAAAAAAGGTAAAAGAAAGAATCTACAAAATAGTGCACCCCATCTTGCAAAATCCTACAAAAGCAAAACAGTATTTAATAATGAGAGAGAATAAAGGTGAAATGCTTAGATGTAAACTAAACTTAAAAGAAAAAAAGCTGGAAACATAACACCCTGCCGAAAATAAATCAAAATTAACTGATAAATTTACCACAAAAAGAGGGAAAAAAGAAAGATTCTCGAAAAAGGCATCTCTGCATAAAAGAGAAAATAATTTAATTAATAAATGAGAGACAGAGAAAGGGATTATTGAACATTGAAAGGAAGACGCTATAACAGCACGTGTTTTAAAATGCAACATTAATGAATTTCATGCACTATTGTTTATAAGTTTTTACTGATTGAGAAACATTTCATTCCACTGAAATATTTGTGACACAATGCGACATTGTGCTTAAAAAATGATTCTTAAAAGTTATGTAGGAAAAAAGACACTATAATAATAACAACTTTAGTCTTCAATTGCATTACGTTATCCAAATCAGCATTTAAGATTGTATAGTATATACATAAAATATTCTCATCATAGCACAAACTTTAATAACGATCGAGAGAAAAGGAAAACACAGAATTTTTTTTCGCTAATCATCTAATCACCAATTGAAACATAAATTGTTAAGTAAAATGATTCTAAAGGGCAGATAGCCTGCTGTTTGACATTAATAGGAAGTAGAAGGAAAAAGCCGATTCTGCTTCAGCAGGAGGAGCAAGGATGATTGACAGGGGTAGAATCGAGTGATAGACAGATGGGGGAGATAAGAAAATGATTGACAGGTGAGAGGAGTCGAGACACACTGGCGCCCACCTGCTCCTGGCGACATGTGCTAATGAAAAGTCTACTGTAGTAGAGGGGTTAGAACAAAGGAAAGCGTTCTTGAAGATGATTAATGAAAAGTCTACTCTAAGAGGAGTGTTATTGAATGAAAAGTCTGTTGTAAGAGGAAGGTAAAACAAAGTAAAGATAATGAATGATTAGGTGATTGGGAATGATGGGTGTATTAGAAAAGATCGCATGCAATGAGTTTTAAAATCTTACCACGGTGCAGCGCAGAGACACTTCCGACCTGTATGAAATCCACTGGGCTAATGAGCTAAGGGACGTGTGATAACGGGTTTCATCTAAATAAGGAGCTGGCTTCTGATTGGTCGAGAGTCGAACGTAGGTGGCAGCACAATCGTTTTACCTGAAGGTATGAGCACGAGCACCCTCTCTTGATAGGATTTTTTAACTCATCTGAGATGGCATCATCCTATTTTTGAAGAAGCTCTTTAAATAATGAGGTTAATAAATTTTTTTGGTTAGATTTTTAATGAAATAAGTTGTAATTAATTTTTTAGTTTTAGTCATTTGTTAATTTACGAAACAAGTTTAAAAATTATTTTTTCTATTTAGTCATTGCAAATAAAGCTTTTTAATAAATTAGTTTTTTTTTTTTTCATTTAGTCATTTGTTAATATTCGAAACCAGTTTTTTTTTCAAATAAAACTTATAATAAATAAGTTAATTTTTTTTTGTTAACGCATTAATTTCCGAAACAAGTTTTATTATTATATTATTTTTATTTTAATAATTTTTAATTATTTTTAAAAGAATACAAATAATTTTTTTTACTAATCAAAAGAACGCGAATTAGTTTTTGACAATGTTTTTGTTTAATTATTGCCAAGGGTGAATGTTAGCCGAAATACAAGCTGAATACGTACGGAAACTTTTTTTTTTTTTTTAACTAAGAAAAGAACTTTTCTAAATTAATGAACAACTCAGTTCTTAGAAAAAGGAGAAATATTGTGTTTTGCAACACTGAAAAAAGAACTAAAAATTAGTGGCTTCCCCTAGTTTTAAAACATTTAAAACATATGATGAAGACCTGACTGTTGTGGAAAGGCTTAAATTTACTATTTTGATGAATCGACCGATTTATATTGGATTTGTAATCATAGAACTATCCAAGTTATTAATGTACAAATTCCATTACGGTTTTGTAAAGAAAACAACCTTAAAATTACTCACAGGTTTCGAACACATAAACATGTAACCCAGACTTAACATTTTTAGTTCATCACGCTCACCACAGGGCCACGGGGACCCTGTTGTTTTATCATAAGAATATGCTTTTTATCTTACTTTTTTAACTACTTATTTTGATATATATATTTTATTGAATGCAAGTTAGTTTTAGTCTTTTGACTAAGACATTTCAGTGACCAACGAAATAAAGTTTAATTTTCTTAAAAAAAGTGGTGTGAACTTAATATTTTTTTTAATTAGTTACTAATGAAAGAATATATATATATATGTATATATATATATATATATATTTCAAGTTAACAGAAAGTTTAGGTGAAAGCTTTTGACTTTTCTTAAGTGTTTTATCTAAAAGAAAGCGAATCAGTTGTAATCGCTAGTTTTCTCTCATGTCTCCTACGAGACAAATGGTTTCTATATGTATAGTGAAAGCTTAGTCTGTTTGTAACCATACAGTTGCGCATCAAATTGTTTCTTGCCAGTATTGCATCAATTAGTATTTTGTTGAATATGAAAATGACTTTTAACTGAGACAATTTAATAATTGAGAACGAAAAGTTTTATTTTATTTTCTACTGTTTTTTGAAAAAGTGGTTTGAACTTTATTTATTTAATTTTTATTATTATTATTAGTTACTAATGAGGGTACATATTTTTCAAGTTAACAGAAAATTTATATAAAAGATGTGAATTTTCTTAAGTTTAAAGATAACCACTTGTTTGGGGAAATAATTTGAAATGCGCGAGCTACTGAATTCTTTTCAAATAGAATGACCAAGTTCTTTTGATAGTTTGAATCTTATACCAAAAAAGGTTAATGGTAATAGGGGAAAGTAGCCGAATTTGGACCATTTCACTTATTTTCAGGGGTAACTCACTTAATTTTTGGAATATCTGCAAAACATCACAAAACAACATCATTCTATTCATTTACAAACTAAATAAATCTGTAGATCAATTTCTTTTTGAAAATCTTAAATTTTATTTTAATTTGAAAAAATTGTCAAAAGTGGTCCAAATTCAGCAGTAGTTCGCCTAAGTTGGACCTCCAGTTTCCTAAATATGACCAAATAATATCGGGTTCTTTTAATGACTGGGAATATAACTAATTTTATTAAAAGCAAAGATGCAATTAATGAAACAATCAAACAAAATAAGAGCAATGAAATAGAATGAAATTAAATATCTGAAAGTAAGAATAATTGTTTTAAATAAAAAAGTATTCAAAATATATATCAAGGTTATCAGTAATTAAGAATAGAAATTATGGTACTAATATCGAGTAAAGAGTGAGGCAAAGCTTACACATGAATTTCGTTTATTGTTTTTTTTTTCCAGCACACACAACATTGAACCGTATTTGGCAATGTGAACACTGAATCATTTCTGATATTTTATTTTTCTTAAAAATTAGGCAAAACCAATTATCACTGTCTATATATTTTTTTTAGATTCTGAATTATTAGACTTTTTTTTCGCAACAGAAGCTTCCTTTACATTATGTTTGTAGTTTTTCCCTTTCATCATTTTCTTGCTTGCATTACGCATTTTTTTAAAAACTTGATATTCCAATTGCTTTTGTGCTGTGATAGCTTCCATTTTGTCTTTTTCTATTTTATTTTTTCATTTTAAGGTTTACTTTATTTGGCGAAGATTTTAACTCAGCAGTTTTTTGGCACCCTCTGAACTTGGAATTAACTGCATTTAATAAGGGAGATAACATTTCTAATGATTTTTTGGCTTTTGGGGAGGATGTGTAGCTGCAGCCTTCTTGCAATTCAATTTCTTCACAACTTATTCTCGCCTTTTTGTTTCCCATATCTTTAACAGCTTTTGATGTCACGGGTGTTTTTCTTCCAGACAGTTTGTCTGTGTCTTTTTCAACATTTTCAACATTATATTAAAAATGTGTTTATAAAATATCCTCTGTTTAAAAATACACTACAATTAATCAAACGCAAACATTATTTAAACAGTGTTGAATTCAGCTTCTCACCCAGAGCCTTGAAATAACCACTCCCCCCAGAAGGTTTGAGATTTTATGCGTTTTAATGGCAAAAAGTGTAATTCCACCCACCAGAACTGCAAAATGTCTGCCATCTTAAATATCCTCCTGGAGGAAAATGTTTGAATTCAACTCTGTAAACCAAATACGCCGTAGGAATAAGGAATTCAAAGAAAATAAATACATACACATTCAACATAAAAGAAATTGCAAACAAAATTTATTGCAAAAACATGTAAAAATATTTTTATGTTTATAGTATAGGCTTAAACTATATAAAAAAATTAATCCAGATATACAAAAAAAAAAACTTGCATGGAGATAGCAATCTATTATGAAATATTAAAAAAATAGTGTACAAAGCGTACCGTCCTCGAAATTCGTTACTTATTTTTCAAATTTATGATCGCTTATCTGGTCCAATTTAAGCAACTTAAATATGCTCAATTATGGCAACTGCGTCGTTTTATAAAACAGATAATCTCAAGATTAAGAACAAAAACGAAATGAAACAAATCCGCGTGAAAAATATGCGCAATAAACAGATGAATTCATAGATGTATATGAAAACATAACAACTTACCTTACTTTTAAAGTATTCCCTTATGTTTAGTAGGAAAAAATTAGATCAAACAGCTAACTTTAAGATTTTTAAATTGTCTGAAGGCTGCAAGTGGTAGGCGTGTGCTTCTTCTAATCATGAGTGACGTCATTCTGATGAGAAGGATTTCAGCAGTAGATGGCATTTTTTACTGTAATTAACGGCAGAATGGCAATGGTCCAAATACGGCTACTCTCCCCCATATTTTAACAAATACTAATGAAGACAGTTGGATAAATGTTTTTAACTAGTAAAATAACTATTTAAAGAAGATTTTAATCGTTAACTTTTACTAGCTGATTTTTTTTAAACAAAAGTTTTTCAACATCTGAAAACAAAAGCTTACTTCTTCAAAATTGAAAGTCTTTATTTGAAATACTGGTCTTGAAAACACACTAGAAAAATTTGGAAAATAACAGTCCGCAGATGATTTCCAAATGAATTTTTACAATGTTGTGATATTATTTTGCTTGCATGACATCAGTTTTAGACCCTTTGATTTGCTGAAACTAGCGAAGCATTAAAACTAGGGGAAACCAGACCATAGATACATAAGTTAGTGTAAATAAAAATTGTAGGCAATGTTTGTTATCAAGCAACTTTTGAAACGCTAACCCCTCAAGGCGAGTTTTAGGAGAGGTGTTTTATCTTTTAGCATCTTCTGTAGGATGCAATCTCTTATACCGTTCAACTATGAAAACTATGTTTTGCTTTAGGCAAAAGGAAAAAATTCTTTTCAGGCATTTCCTATCACCATGTTTTTATCTCAACAAAGGTTATCAATTAACTGATTTTCAATTCAGAATAGAAGATAAAATCTTTTTTATTTTTACTTTAAAATAAAATATTGTGTTTCGATTCAAATATAAATCTTTTTTTCCTTTTTACATTATAAATCAAAATTTCAATTGACAGAAATTATTTTTTAATTTCCTGGAGACTATATTACGTTTTTAATAATGAGTTTTTACTTAAAAATTGATGGATCAAACATATTTTCTGTTAAAAGAAAATAATGCTATTATTGCTTTTTCTAACCATTTAAAGAAAGATCCCTTCAAACATAACTAATTTTTTTTTTTAACGCTTATTAACGCTTACTGTTTGAAAATGTATTTTTGAGTTTATTTTTCAACAATTGTTTTTGTAATAAAATCACAGATAAAACTAATGAAAGCGAAAAATTGTGAAACACAAGTTCAACATCGAGAATGTCAGAGCATGTTTTGAATTAAGTAGCGTAAAATGTGCAAACTGTTGAAGTCATTCATTGACAGTAATTGGAAAGCGCGACCTTTTAAGTTAAGAATCGTGATGAAATTAAAATAACAAACAAAATATTTTAAAAACATCTCTTTCATACATTTCTATTAATTTTAAATAACAACATAGTGAAATACTTTTGAAAGGAATGTGTTTTAACGAGTAACAATTCATTTTATTTTAGTTTTTAGGTTCAGAAAAAAATTAAAAGTTTTTTAGGAAAAAAAAATTATGTAAAGAAAATTTTTTTTAACAAAATTAAAAAAAGTTTTAAGAAAATTTAAAAATAAATAACGTTTTAACAAAATTAAAAAAGGAAAAAAAAAGTTTTAAGAAAATTTAAAAAAATGTTTTAACAAAATTTAAAAAGCAAAAATGTTTTAACAAATATTAGATAAGATATTAGATTTAAAAATCTATTTAAGTAAAATATTTATCGGAGAAAATAATTTTACTTAGATTTTTAAATCTAATATTTTTTTAAACAGAAAAATATGACCTAAGCATGAGCAATCATATTTGAACATGATTTAACATGTCTCAAAGCACGACTGAACATGTTAGTTCATGCTAAAATATGACTAAATTCATCGGAACAATAAACTTGTTCAACAACTTGTTAAGAAGGTATTTCAATTATGATAATTAATGTACCCCAACAGCAAGAGATATCGGCTAAAATTCGGACTGTTATAAGAATTGTCGGGAAATAAACGGTAGTCAAATAGAGATATTAACGTGATGTTTTCCCGGCATTAACAGACGGTTCCTCTAGTTAGATGTCAAATGCTAACGTCGGCAGAATATCGAATTGATGTATGAAAGAAATTGATTGGCACATACTGCAAATATAAAATCGGCCGATCTTGTCAGCCGACCAAAATTAAATCATTTTACTAAGAGCGTCGCCGGTAACTCTACCCCACGTAATGAAATGTTTCACGTGACATAAACACACCAATACCTTTCGAGATCCCGTATTCCCTCAAAATCCTCTATTCATGTTTCAAGGACAGACCAGACCCCACTTTTAAGCGAACCAACAAACGAAGGGAATAGAAGTCAAAAATACTTCCGAAGAATTGTTTTTTGGTGAGAATAAATTCTTTATGCACAAATCAATAAACCTTAATCTGTTTAAAGTTTGCAGATTCTCCACGATATTTGGATATAAGACTGTAATCGAAATCTAACAACTTTTTAAAAAATTCTAATTTTCTCTTCTTCTTCTTCTTTATAGTTACGTATAGTCATTCATACATAAAAATATACTTTGACAAGTTTTATAACTTAAACTGATTAATAAATTAAATGAATTAAACTCATATATTTGTTAAATGTTGATAATATGCCTTGCCTTTTTTTATTATTATTTAGATAAATACGAGAAAATATCTTAAATTAAAAACTACAAATTATTTGCGCTAAATGTATTTTTTTAAATTATGAGTTTAAAAATTCTGAGTAAATAAAGGTATTTCTTTAGAAGTTAATTATTTGGAAGTTTATATTTGGAATTAAGAAAATACAACTCTAGAACTGTAATAAAATGAAAGATGATTGTAATGATACATAAAAAATTTGAGAAAGTTTTTGAGATTTTTTTCTAAATGTTATGATTTAAATTGTCTTACAGAGAAGTAAAACGTCTTTTGTGTTCCACATAATGAAAAATCTAATTTTATAATATTTTTAAAAGTAAAAAAAAAAAAAAAAGCTGAATAAAGTATTTATTAAAAAAATTATTTAGATTTTGAAAAAAAAAAATTATACATAACCATAATAAAATTAGAAGTGTTAAAGAATGTGATTTTTATAGTTGGGGAACACTGTTAAGTGGGAATAATTTTCATTGTAAGATGCTTATATTGTATAATTAATTTAAATGACTGAAAGTTCGTTTTAATTCAAATAATATATTTTGCTAAATGGCAATATTTTCCATTATAAAATGCAAAAATATTTACCTATCGTAACTAATTAAAATGTAAGAAATTTACTATTGTTTAAAGTCTAAACATTGCTGTTAGAAGATATTACAATAAAAATTACAAATAATGGCAATTACAATTTAAATTACAATTAATTTTTCTTTCTAAGATTCAAAAATATTTATACATCAATAGTATTAATAATTGGTAAAAACGTAATTTTTACATTAAAAAATAATTTTGTTTGCTTTTTACGCTAGAAAATTATTGCAATTTAAAATTTAAGTGTAATTAAGTATAATTTTTATATCGAATGCCTTTAATAACAATTTTTAAGCTTTAAACAAAAACATTTTTTTTAAAAAACGTTTTAATTGGTTATGTAATCGACGTGTAAATATTTTTGCATTTTATTTGTAAGAATAATGCCGATTAGTAATACTTATCCTTTGAATTTAAACGAGCTTTCTTACTTTTAAATACTATTTAAAAATACATACATAAATACGTCTGGATTACTTAATAATTAACACAATTTGCATAACTACAGACATACACACATTAAAATTTTATTAAAAGCAGTTAAAATATAATTAAAAAAAGTATATTAACGTTTCGGCTATTTTCATTGACCTCTTCAGTAAACGAGCAGAGTCACAAAACAGCAAGAGCCACAGCAAACGAAAAAACAGTTAAAACAGTTAAGATCGTGATTTTAACTGTTTTTTCGTTTGCTGTGGCTCTTGCTGTTTTGTGACTCTGCTCGTTTACTGATGAGGGCTATGAAAATAGCCGAAACGTTTATATATATTTTTAATTATATTTTAATTGTTTTTAATAAAATTTTAATGTGTGTATGTCTGTAGTTATGCAAATTGTGTTAATTTAAATACTTATTTTGCACCTTACAAATTTTACTTTATGATATCACAAACTAATCGGCAAAATATCATATGATATTGGAATGTTGTCGGTAAAAGATTACCTACTGACCAAATGATCGAAAACAAATAGGCAAAAGCTTCAAAACTGATTCAATAATAATCGGGATGCGATGCTCCTTATCTGCTTTACCGAGCGGACAAGTGGCCGCCCCTCCGGGTGGTTCCGACCCGACCCCTTGAGTGGGGGAGGTGACCGGAAGCTCGGCAGAGTTCGTTGTGTACGAATGCGAGGGGGCCGGATGGGGACGATTCGCCACCTCCTCGAGAGGCTCATCTCCGACAGGCGTTGAGCACGGTGTGGCCACGGTTAACGGACGTTGTGCATGGGTGCAATGCCCTTCGGTCGTCCGCGGGAGGGCGCACCCCCGGCAGCCGGGTTCTCTGGCCAAGCCGGATAGCGACGCTCCATAGGTCGATCCCGGTGCCGGTCTAAGGGCCGGACGGTGTCGCCGGGCAAAGACTAGCTAAGGCGATAGGACGCCATCCACCACTTGACTAAGAGGGAGCCTGAAGTATGAGTGAGGGCTTTGTAGAGGAAAGTCCTCGGTGCTCGCTAGTGACGACGGGGCTCGCGGGAACGCCATGCAGGGACTCCCGGAGCAACCGAAGGGCGAGGGTTACGGACAGCGCCCAGGTTACTTTTTGACTTGGGTGGCTCATCCCTCCGAGGAACTCAGCTGGAGCAGTTGGGAGCCGACCCTTAGGGTGGTAGGGTTTGGCGGTGCCCCCGTTGACCAAGGAGCGGTCGCGTGGGGAGGCCAGTATGGCTCTGGTTGCTCCATGTCGTGCCGTGACCCATGGGAGGGGGACGGCCGGCAGGTCCACCATCGAACGCTATTCCCGCAGGGAAACGGGCCGGAGGCTCGCCGGTAACGCGGCGGCTCATCGTGCCTCAGGTGAACTCTTGGTCCGATCCAGGTCCTCCGTGTCTATGCGGTACCGGAGTTTGCCTCGCCTGGTGATGAGGACCTAGAGGTGTCTCCACCTAACTTTCGAACGCATTAACAAAGGTAGCGGTCGGTCACTGCACGGGGTCAGGGGCCTTCGGGCCTGGGTACCCTCGACGGCCGTGAGGTAAGGTAGTGGCGGGCGGGCTTCTGTCGGCCTCCGCTGGCTTCTCTGTCCTAGGATGGAGTCGAGTCGGTGGGGGCTGGCGGGACTCCGTTCCGTCCGACCCCCTAGCGAGGCGGAGTCTATTCCGTCTAGGTGGAGCTTTCCGTGCCCGCCTGGGGTCGCTAACGGCATCTAGTCTGGGCCAACTGGCTCCCGGCGTGATCCGCGAGGGGTTCCGTCGGTTGAGCCGGGTGGTTTGGGCGAAAAGTCAGGAGCTGGGTCGCTTTACGGCCGGAGGGATTTTCCCCGTCCTCCCTGGTTTTCAAGCTAGGGCTCCTCATTAACTTTCCTATCGGCTGGCCCACAAAAATGTCTCTGCCGGAAAATAGTATCTGATCTTGGGGGCCTGTCCGTAAATTAAATTCGGGTCGGGAAGCCTCGGTTCAGTCCGTGGGCCCAGCGTCTTTATAGGCGTCTGGTTCCTGCGATGGCTTGCGGGGTCTACCGGCTCGAGTAACCAAGTTCAGGGACCACTTGGTTTTTCTAGCTGGGTGGTGAGGACTGTCGTAGCGGCCGTTCGTCTCTTCTTGGGAATAGCCGTCACCGTGTGCGCTGGGCAGCGGTGTCGGTTTGACCGGAGTTTGCGCGGGGTTCCGCTCTGTTGGAGCTTGTCTGGCGGCGACCTTCGGGACGCGTCGCGGGGCTTGCTTCACGGGTGGTTCCTTGCGTCGACAAATGGGCCTGAAAAGGGCCTGGGACCGGAAGATGAACCCCTCATCTTACCGAGCGGACAAAAAGCCTTTCCCGCCAACCTCAGGGGGGTGACATCGTTCGGGCGAAACATAGTCAAATTAGGACATTCGGTGGAAGCTCGGCCAGGGATTATTTGCAGTTTGGGTATGTTTAGACGATAAAAGAAACTCCAAAAAAGTTTTTAAGTAGTATGTTATTCGAGAAAGTTAAACTTGTATTTCGGAAAAGTGATTAACCCATTTTCGGCCAAAGGTGCGTAAACGCACCATTTCAATAAATATTTTTTTATTAACACTGTGACGAATAGTTTTCACTAATTTTATTTTTCTGCTATTTTTAAGGGTTCTGGAGACATATATATAAAATATCAGTAATTCAATTAGAGAAAAACTTTCTGTTGAGAAATTTTCAAAATACGCTAGTTTTTTAAAATTGAAACGGTTATTGACAAATTCGACTTTTTTAAAATGTATAATTATTTCACTTGAGATTAATCATATGTTTTTATAATGGATTAAAGTCGCAAGTTCTGTAAATAAAATAATAATAAAACAAATGTCATAAAAAAATTTAAAAAAATTATTAATTTCAAATTTAATTGTGCGTTAGCCTGCTTTCACACATCTGCTCAGGACAACTGAAGGGGAAATGGTCGATGACAAAGCACAAAAGCAGTGATGACGTCATACTTGAAGACCACACGAGCGTCTTCTACCATCTAATAGTTGTCTGTGATTGAATGAGAAGATCCACTGACTTGTGAAAAGAGCAGGCGGTGGAGGAGGCGCCATTGTGTCTGCATTCCTTGCATTCCCCCGCCCACCTGTCAATCAATTGACGCCAGAGAGATGGTACATGCTTCGGCATGATCACTTATCGCAGAAAGAGGGCACCAGGTTGTCTACAGGTATTGCGACACGATGTCGTCATACTCGTCTCTGATTGGTTGTTAGCCGTCACGTGATATGGTATCAGTGACCTTGATCTTTAATCCGTGACCTTCATCTGCAGGTGTTAGACCCCGCGCACGTCATTCGAGTTTTGGATGTGATGTAAGTCGGTCGCATTTTCGCAGCTTCCGTTTACCATGCATTTCGCTTAGTGCTACGCGGTACCTTATCGAACTTTTTACGGCATAATATTGAGAAAAATTGCCATTGACTTTTCAGCTTCTTGCTACTTTTCAATGGTTGGTTGGTTGTATTTATGACGGCCAATTATCTGCACGAGGGATATAGGCCCAGGGGGGAGTGCCCTTCGTGGGGGTCTTTCTAAGGGAACCTAACCCGTATTAACGCTTGGAAATCCAAGGTTCGAAGAAAACCACGAAAACTCCGAACGATTAGGCCGACGGGCGCGAATGGGTTCGAACACAGCACCTCCCGTCTACCAGATACGAGAGCAGAACCTCTCAGCCACTCCTACTTTTCAATGAGTCTGCTTGTTTGAATCATCAAAAGCTTGGGGAAAATGCCTTCCAAAAGGTATGTAAAGTTTTAAGTCTAATATAGTATTTATTAAAAACAAAAAAGTTTTAACAAACTTATAACAATCCTTTCAAAATGTGTTTTTCAATTTAGTTATTTGCTTTTTTTTCTTCATTAAAGGTAACTATAAATTTAAAAGTTCGCGCCTTCTGCATACTGTGAATTCACTATTTTATTCAAAACATGTTCTGACATTAAAGGTATTCGTTCTATTATTGTTTTCAAAAATTTCTTAAACTCATTCGTTAGTTTCTAACAAAGTGTTTCAAAAGAAAAAAAGCTTATAACAATTCTTCCAAATTAAGTTAATTAGTTACTATTAAAAGTTGGAACTGACTTGTGATTAGAAAATTAATGGCTTTATCCATTCTTAATGAATTTGTTCGCTAGCTCACACTTTCTTCAAAATTTTACAAAAAACATTGGCTGTTAATTTCATCTTTAAATCTAACAACTCGACTTTTTGTTCATAAAACGGAAAATATCTTGTACAAACGATATGTATTTATTTTTGCATAACACTTTGTTTATTAAAACTAAAATACAGAAATGTTTCTTCGAATCTAATCTTTTTTTCTTAATTTAAAATTCAAAAGTTTGGACATTCAACGTTATTTCAATCAAAATTTCGCATTGGATGCATTCGTCAATTCATAAATTCACCAGCTCATGTATTCAACATTTAACTTGTGTTCATAAGTTTGCGTGATTTTAAAACTAAAAAATTATATGTTTTTCATTTGCTCGCGTATGTTTCAGAGAATGTGTTCAACTCATTTCTGAGATTATAAAAAACAAGTGATTGGAAATACAGTGAGCAAAAAAAGTATTTGCACACAAGGTAAATTTGTTGTAGCATATGTATAAATAAATAAAAAGCAACTAAGAATTAAAAATACCAACACTTTTACAAAACAGATAAACATATTTAATATCTGACTTAATAATTATATTTAAAATATGAAAACATAAAAAAGTAGCATTTGTACTGCCAAAAAAATACTTGAACACTAGCAATAAAAATAGAACTAGAGGAATTATTTATAAGTTAAAAACAGTTCTAATATTTAGTATGCATGCCCTTTGCCTCAATTACAGCTTGTAATCGTCTGGCCATTGATTCTATTAATTTGTGACATGTTTCAGTGCTGATTTGTAGCCATTCTTCCCTAAGAGCTTGCTTAAGTTCTGATTTGTTAGAAATTTTCTTTTTCCTTATTTTCAAATCCAAAATAAGCCATGCCATAAATTTTCAATAGGATTGAGGTCTGGTGATTGTGGTGGCGTTTTCAATTGATTTTTTACATTATAAAGCAACCATAACCTCGTAATATAGGCAGTGTGTTTCGGATCGTTATCCTGTTGGAAATAATATGAATTAGGAATTCCTAATTTCAGAGCACTATTAGATAAATGATCTCGCAATATATTAATATATTGTTTAGCATTCATATTGCCTTCAATAAAGGTCATTTCGCGAACTCCGTTAAAAGACATGCATCCCTAAATCATTACATGACCACCGCCATGTTTTACAATTGGTTTCAAGTTTTTAATTTGAAGAGAAGTATTTGGCTTTCGCCATACAGTTTTCTTACCATCTGAGCCAAAAATATTGAACTTGCTTTCATCGGAAAAAATAACAGTTTTCCAAAACTCTAGTGGTTTGCTGCCATAAGCTTTTGCCAATTCAAGTGTTTTCACACTATTTGTTTCACTAATTAATGGTTTTTTCGAGGGCTCTTTCTCGAATATTTGCATCATGAAGATTATTTCCTATTGACTGTGGTGTAACTATTGTTCCCGACGTTGAAGCGACATCAACAGCCAATTCTCGAGCATTTAGAAAAGAGTTTTTTGAAGATTCTTTTATGATGGCTGTCCTTTGCCTGGTATTTAGCTTTCTTGGACGTCCAGTTCGCGGCTTATTTATTGTCGAACCAGTTTCTTTTTTCTTCTTAATTACATAACGAACACTAGAAAAGTTTAGATTTAATTTTTTACCTATTCCTTGGTAACTTAATCCAGAATTGTGAAGAAATATAATCTTCTCACGGGTAGCAACAGACAGTTCACACGTTTTCGGCGCCATTAGAACAAAAACTCCCCAGAATCCCTGCTCCAGTTAATATATTACGTGACTTTGAAGTGTCCAGATATGCTTAAAGATAGTTCGGATATGTTTAACCATATTCAAAGTTATGTTCGAACATGATTAACCATGTTCGGATATGCTCAAAGATAGTTCGGATATGTTTAACCATGTCCAAAGTTATGTTCGAACGGGTTTAACCATACTCTTAGATGGTTAACGATACTTAAAGTTATGTTTAATCATGGTCAGAGACATGTTCTGAAACATTCATTTTCGCTTGCATGTGAAAAGTAAGTTATTTCAAAAATATTAACAGTTTTTTAAAAAATAATATTTTTTAAATCAACGTAATATATCTTTTCTTCCTAAAATACTATGATGCAGACGGTGGGTGTCGGTCTGTCTGTAGGTATTGCCACATGATGTTTTCATAATTACAAGCTCGTATTTAATTGGGTAACAGCAAATCAAGTTCTCTTAGAGGGTGGCACTGTTGATGACGTCACACCTACAAGCTAGCGGCTGCTAGCGGTCGCGTGATCTCTTATCAGTGACTTTCATCAGTACGTGTTAGACCCCGCGCACATCATTGGAGTCCTGGATGTCGTGGTTGAAAATCACATGCTTCACAGCTCCCGTTTGCTGGATATTTGGTTAATTGCCTCGCAGTACTTTATCGAACCTTTTACGCCATGAAGTGTTTGGCTGCTCATCGGTAACTTTTCAGCTTCTTGCTATTTTTCAATCAACAAAAGCTTGGAAAGTAATCTTTCCAAAAGGTATGTATAATTCTTTGTTTAAGTTTTTAAGTGTAATTTGTTGTCTAGTGTTTCTTAAAACAAAAACAGTTTTAACAAACTTATAACAATCATTTTTAAATGTGTTTTTCAATTTAATTATTTGCTTTATTAAACTTAACTTAAAAGTTCGCGTTTTCCGATTACTGTGAATGAATGGCTTTAAATGTTTGCACATTCTACGCTAATTAATTCAAAACATTCTCTGACATTCTCGATGTTCAACTTGTGTTTCACAAGTTTTCGCTTTCATTAGTTTTATCTGCGATTTTATTAAAAAACTATTGTTGAAAAATAAACTCAAAAATACATTTTCAAACAGTATGATTTGTTTGTCTAACACATCATCTGTAACAACAAAACTAAAAAATTAAAGGTATGTATAAATATTATGCATACAATAAATACAATAATCCCAACTGGAGGGAAAAATAGCCAGAGCCAGGAATCGAACCCGGGACCGATGTATTTTTTCACTCCAGTTGGGTTTAACGCATTTATTGTATGTATGTCTGTATAATATTTATATATACCTTTAACTGTTGAATGCAGGCGTTATTTATGCGTGTATGTGTGCTTTAATATATATTGTAGTATGTGTGTATTATTATAAAACTAAAAAATATTTCTTTGAAGTTAGCCATTTACTTTTTCTAAATTAAAACTGATTCAAAATTCGCTGCTAAATGCAACTTTTGTCACATAGCAAACGGTTTTTCTCTCATTCATATGTTTGATAATTTAGTTTAAAGACATTTACTTTCATAGTATTATCTAAAAGGTTTCACTGTTTTCAAAGAAACGTCTTTCTATTTCAAAGTATTTTAATAACAATATCTGTTAGTTTGTAAACAAAATATTAATGAAATCTTTCGTTAAAAAGTTGTCTTTTGGAATAAAGAACAACTTAAAATATATCTATTTGTGTTTCAACCTTTTTTAAAAAAACAAGAGTTATTCTTTGGAAAACTTAAAAAAAATAATTCAATTTAATTTTTTGAGAAACTTTTATTCATACAATTGAAACGGTTAATAAGCGTTAAAAAAATAGTTACGTTTGGAAAGTTCTTTCTTTAAAATGTGAGAAAGAGCAATAATAGCATTCTTTTCTTTTAACATAAAATATCTGTTTGTTTCATAAATTTTTAATTAAAAACTCCATATAGTCTCCAGAAAATTAAAAGAATAAATTCTGTGAATTTGGATATTGATTTTTAACGTAAAAAAGAAAAAAAGATTTATATTTGAATTGAAACACAATTTTTTATTTTAAAGTAAAAATAAAAAAGATTTTATCTTCTATTCTGAATTGAAAATCAGTTAATTGATAACCTTTGTTGAGATAGAAACATGATAGGAAATGCCTGAAAAGAATTTTTTTCCTTTTGCCTAAAGCAAAACATAGTTTTCATAGTTGAACGGTATGAGAGAGTGCATCCCACAGAAGATGCTAAAAGATAAAACACCTCTCCTAAAACTCGCCTTTAAGGATTAGCGTTTCAAAAGTTACTTGATAACAAACATTGCTTACAATTGTTATTTCAAATAACGTATGAAACTATGGTCTGGTTTCCCATTCGTTTAAAGCTTTGTTAGTTTCAGCAAATCAAAGGGTCTAAAAAGTGATGTCATGAAAACAAAATAATATCACAACACTGTAAAAATTCATTTGGAAATCATTTCCAGACTGTTATTTTAAATTTTTTCTTGTGTGTTTTCAAGACCAGGATTTTAAATAAAGAATTTCAATTTTGAAGAAGTAAGTTTTTGTTTTCAGATGTTGGAAAATTTTTGTTTAAAAAAAATCTGCTACAAAAAGTTAACGATTAAAATCTTCTTTAAATAGTTGTTTTACTAGTTAAAAAAATTATCTAATTGTCTTCATTGGTATTTGTTAAAATATGTTACCATTAACCTTTTTTGGTATAAGTTTCAAACTAACAAAAGAACTTGTTCATTCTACTTGAAAAGAATTAAGTAGCTCACGAATTTCAAATTATTTCTTCAAACTAGTGGATAAGTTTAAACTTCAGAAAAATCACATCTTTGACATAAACTTTCTGTTAACTTGAAAAATATCTTCCATCATTAATAACTAATAATAATAAATAAATAAATAATGTTCAAACCATTTTTTCTAAAAAAGTAAAAATAAAATAAAACTTTGCGTTCTCAATCATTAAAATGTCTTAGTTAAAAGTCGTTTTCATATTGAGCAAAATACTAATTGATGCAATACCGGCAAGAAACAACTCGATGCGCAACTGTATGGTTACAAACAGAATAAGCTTTCACTATATATATAGAAACCGCTTGTCTCGTAGGAGACATGAGAGAAAACTAGCGATTACAACTGATTCGCATTCTTTTAGTTAAAACACTTAAGAAAATTCAAAAGCTTTCACCTAAACTTTCTGTTAACGTGAAATATATATATATATATATATATATATATATTCTTTCATTAGTAACTAATAAAAAATATATTAAGTTCACACCACTTTAAGAAAATTAAACTATACTTCGTTAGTCACTGAAATGTCTTAGTCAAAAGACTAAAACTAACTTGCAGGTATGACAGGGTTGACCGCACCGGGAACCCAGCTTTCGCTTTAGAGTATAAGTGCAATCCCGGTGGGAGACAGAAACTAACTTGCATTTAATAAAATACATATATCAAAATGAGTAGTTAAAAAAGTAAGATAAAAAGTATATTCATATGATAAAACAACAGGGCCCCATAACCGAGTGATGAGCGTGATGAACTAAAAATGTGAAGTCTGGGTTACATGTTTATGAGTTGAGCCTGTGAGTTGACCTGTGAGTAATTTTAAGGTTGTTTTCTTTACAAAACCGTAATGGAATTTGTACATTAATAACTTGGATAGTTTTAAGATTACAAATCCAACGTAAATCGGTCGATTCATCAAAATAGTAGTTTTAAGCCTTTCCACAGCAGTCAGGTCTTCATCATATTTTTTGAATGCTTTAAAACTAATTCTTTTTTCAGTGTTGTAAAGCGCAATATTTCTCCTTTTTCCAAAAACAGAGTTGTTCATTAATTTAAAAAAGTTCTTTTCTTAGTTCAAAAAACAAAACAAAAAGTTTTCGTGTTCAGCTTTTATTTTGGCTAACATTCACCCTTGGCAATAATTAAACAAAACATTATTGTCAAAAACTAATTCGCGTTCTTTTGATTAGTAAAAAAATAATTTGTATTCTTTTAAAAATAATTGAAAGTTATTAAAATGAAAAAAAAATAATAAAACTTGTTTCGCAAATTAATGCATTAACAAAAAAAACTTATTTAATAAAATTTTATTTGCAAATGACATACTGAAAAAAAAAAATTGCTTCGAAAATTAAGAAAAGACTAAATGAAAAAAATTTAACTAATTTATTAAAAAGCTTTATTTGCAATGACTAAATAGAAAAAATAATTTTAAAACTTGTTTCGGAAATTAAGAAAATGACTAAAACTAAAAAAATAATTACAACTTATTTCATTAAAAATCTAACCAAAAAAATGTATTAACCTCATTATTTCAACAGTTTCTTCAAAAATAGGATGATGTCATCTCCGGTGAGTTATAAAATCCTATCAAGAGAGGGCGCTAATGCTCATACCCTCAGGAAAAACTATTGTTCTGCCACCTACGGTCGACTCTCGACCAATCAGAAGCCAGCTCTTTATCTAGATGAAACCAGTTGTCACACGTCCCTTTGATCATTAGCTGGGTAGATTTCATACAGGTCGGACGCGTCTCTCCGCTCCTCTGTGGTAAGTTATTTAAACTCATATCATGCTATCTTTTCTAATACACTCATCATTCCTAATCACCTAATCATTCATTATCTTTCCTTAGTTCTACCTTCCTCTCATAACATACTTTTCATTCATTAGCTCTCCTCTTAGAGTAGACTTTTCATTCATCAATCATCTTCATGAACGCTTTCCAATGTTCTAACCCCTCTACTACAGCAGACTTTTCATTAGCGCATGTCGCCAGGAGTGGATGGGCCCAATGTATCTCGACTCCGCATACCTGTCAATCACTTTCCTATCTTATCTCCACCCCCTGTCAATCACCCTTGCTCCTTGCTCCTCATCTCCTCGCTCCTCTTGCTGAAGCAGAACCGGTTTTTTCCTTCTAGTATAGGATAAAATTGAACAAAATTAATTTTCTACCTGCTCAAGACCAGTAAAGTATTTAATCACACCTGAGCGAGGTAAAAACATATAAAAATAATAAAGTTATCTTATTTTGTAAAACTAATGTTAAATTTTTTCAATATGAATAAATGATAAAAGTAAAAACAAAGTAATTTTATTCTTCTAAGGCAGTTCTCAAATTCAAAGGAGCTATTTTTTGACACATTTATGAATTTATTTTTATTCGGAAACGAATAAACTGGCAGATGTTCCCATTCAGAAGCAATGTAATCGATTGGTGTTTTCCATTTTTTGTTACGGGCAGAAAGTGGACGTTTTGAGCCGAATTTCCGATGACGAAGCACAAGAATGTGGAAAACTTGTCACGTGACAAGAATCGCTTATACCTCAACAATAACTAGGGTGAAATTTGTATGCTGGTTCCTGGATGTAAAACAAAAGAGAACTACAGAATAGAGCTCCCTGCATCGAAAAGAGAAAAGTGACATCATAAATAAGAGAGAGAAATGGAGGGAATAAGTGATATGCTGGGAACTGCACTGTTAAAAATATCGTGAAAAATTACCTGTTTTTAAAGGCTATCTATTTTCTGACCAATGAGAACGATCCATAGGCGTTTATGTAGCGTCCTCATTGGTCAAAAAATAGATAGCCTTTATAAACAGAGGTAATTTTTCACGATATTTTTAACAGTGTGGATTAAAAAAAAAAACAAAGAATCTGTAAAATTAATCTCACTCCTGTCTAAAAGAGAGAGAAACTAAAAAATGTGTGTGTATGTATGCGTAAGCGAGAGAGACAGGGTGGAAAGTATATGCTTAGTGTTGAATCTAAAAATAAAAGGGGGAGGAGTGAATATGCTAAATAGAGTTCACACCTGCTTAATGAAAAGAAAATTAACAAAATATGAGAGAAAGAGGAGACAATATGCTCGGTGATGAACCTTAAAAAAGGGAAAGAATCTGCAAATTAGAGCTCACACATGCCTAAAAGAGAAAAGAAAAGAAATAAGAAAGATAAACATTTGAAACAATATGCTAAGTTCTTAATGTAAAAAAAAAGCATTTGTAAAATAAAGCTTAAAACAAACTAAAAAAGGAAATGAATAAATGACAAATAAGAGATGGGGCTATGCTGGGCGACGGATGTAATAAAAATTAATAGAAAAAATTCCTGCAAAATATTGATCATGTCTGCCTAAAAAAAATAATAAATAAAGCAAAAAAAAAAAAAATACTAATAAATATGTGTGTGTAGGAAAGCAGAAGATATGCTAGATCTTGAATATATAATAAAAAGAGGCTTAAGAACAAATCTATAAAATCGTATCAGAATCGAGCTCAACACCTTGAGAATCAAACCAGAAAATACTACTAAGAAAGAAAGACCGACCAAACACAAGCCTGCAATTTGCAAAATTTTAAAAAAGAGCGGAAATTATTCAAAACTGCAAAACTTTTGATTGGGTGATTTCGTTTTAAAAACAGCGAATAATCTATCCGGATCCCTACTGAAACCCATTCATTGATAACTGATATGGTACTCTTTTACGGCAGGTATGTGCTGGTGTGCGTCGATATAAATGGTGACATACGGAATATAAAATTTTATTGATTAAGACGATTCCGCACAAAATCTAATCGCCAAGCATTTAGTCGAGCTGGCCATTATCACAAGCTAATGCTTAACACATTGCCTCACTTGTGTAATCGAACTCATCTATGTGAGTAACGCCAATTCTCGAATGTAGGTTTGCATGATTTAGACGAAAACGTCTGTTTAAGCACTGTTTAAGCATGCGCCATGTGCGTATGTCCAACGCCCCCTAGATATTTGAGAAAGCCTTGACACGTGTCCCGAAAACCTCACACAGAGCAGGCAAAAGAAAGAAAAAAATCATTCACTGACTCGTCGATATCCACGAGCCGATGAATGATTTTTTTCTTTGTTTTGCCTGCTTTGTGTTACGTTTTCGTGACGCGTGTCAAAGCTTTCTCAAATATCTAGGGGACGTTGGTATGTCCCTACCACTGAGCTCTAATAAAGAACGGAGGGCTAACTCAATGGTCTTCTTCGCTTGCTAAAACAGCAACGCACCATTTTGCAGAGTTGGGCAAATTCATAATTGCAATTATCTTCAATGTGATTACAATTTAATTGGGTGTAATTAATTATAGTTAAAATAACATCCCGTAAAATATCTTGCAGCACTATAGTCGGAACCGATCCCCTTTTCATTATATGACAAAATGTCTCCGTTTGAACGTGTCTAACTATAATCCATTACATGCAATTAACTTGTAATTTCAACGCGGATAATTGAGATTACAAATTTGCCCAACTCTGCCATTTTGTGTGAGATTTCTCCGCTGGCGGTATTTAGTGTTTATGCTGCCAGATTATTTTAGATTTTTAATTTTGATGTTTTAACATATTTAAATTTTATATTTTGTCCTTTATTCGCCTGTTGGTGCACCCGTAAAAAAAAAAAAGATATTACCATGTTGGAATAATTTAAAATTTGAATCTTAAAAAATCTTCGCATGTTACGGAGAAATAAATGTTTTGCTACAATTTTCCTTCAAAAAGCGAAACTGGCAGAAATTTATTGCAAAAGTGCATTCATATTCATACGCGGACCACTGGTTTCATTGTTAAAGCATAGGAAGTTAGCGCTCCGTTTTATATCATGGCTCAGTGGTAGCCTCTCTCATGTAGTGGCTTGTAGACCCTTTATATACAGTCCAACTTGGATAATTCGAAGTGCAAGGGATCACTGCAAAACTTCGAATTATCCAAAAAATTTTATTTTTATGTCGTAAAATAATCAATCGCAACAGAAATTGCGAAAAAAATGTGTTTATTAATTTTAAATAAAAAATTACAGCTTTTTAAAATATTGAGATATTTCAGATTGCTTTAAAGAGCTTACTTGATTCTTTTTAACAAAATCTTCAAGGATATCTACAGCTCGAAACACAGCTTCACTCACGTTAGATTGTCCTTCTACATATCGACGATATTCGGCTAGATGAAAGATTGCCTCACTTGAAGTTGGAGTCGTTCTCTGTTCTTCTACCTCATCTTCAATATCTTCATCGTCTTCTGTTGTAATGTTCTTATTGTTTAGAACTTCTGATAGAATATCTGTATCAGACAGCTCACCACAAATGTCTATGTTTTTATCAATGTCGACGTAATCATCAAATGGTATGCTGTCTTCCCATGCAACTAGGGGAGGTAAATTTTCTTCTTCTAAAAGCTCGCTAGGGACAGTGTTCCTGACGAATCCTGCTTTCCGGAAACAGTTTGCTATTGTTTTTTGGCTCACTTTGGACCCTGCATTTAAACACATTCTTGATGCATCGAGGAGGGTAGTGGGAAGCTTTTGGGAAGATTCAGTAAGGAGGTGTTGAACGACTAGGCATCTGTAGAAATGCTTCAGATTTTTAATGATGCCTTGATCCATTGGTTGCACCACTGAGGTCATGTTTGGCGGAAAAAATTCAACCGTAACATTTTCCATAGCGGGTATCGATTTATGGGCCGCGCAGTTATCGATAAACAGGATGATTTTTCTGTTTTTTTCTTTGGTAAGTGCGATTGAGATCTAGAAGCCATTCTTCAAAAAGATTCCCCGTCATCCAGGCTTTCGTGTTAGAACGGTATTCTATAGGCTTTGATCTGACATTGTTAAAACACCTTGGATTTCTTGATTTTCCAATCATCAGTAAAGGTAACTTCTCAGTGCCGTCCATGTTTGCTCCCACAAGTAGGTTATTCGGTCTTTACTGCGTTTTCCCCCACTACATTTTCACCTTTAAAATCCAAAGTTTTTGCAGGGGTACATTTGAAAAAAAGTCCAGTTTCGTCGACATCAAAAATGTCTCTGTCCTGTGTATGCTCAATGATTTGAACAACTTTTTCTTTCCACTCATTTGCTGCATCTTGGTCCACACTTGAACTTTCACCACACACAGACTTAAAGGAAATTTCGTTTCTTTCCTTAAATCCGTCTAACCATCCGGAGCTTCTTTGAAGTTGTTGTTTCCTAAGCTGACAGCAAATTTTTCCGCTTTTGCACGAACAAGCGTTCCACTGAGAGGGATGTTTTTGTCCCGCGCTTGCTTAAACCACTTCAAGACACACTCGACCACATCAGGATTATCGGGTTCTAGAGAACCCGATCGTTTGCGATTTTGATTAGATTTCAAAAAAATTTTCTTTATTTTTCAAAAAGGTCGAAAGAATGTTAGGTGCTATTCCATACTCATTTGCGATGATGCATTTCTTCTTTACACCCTTTTCTACCTCACGAATCACAGCAATTTTTTCATCGAAAGATAAAGGCACGAAGATACGAGGAAAGATACGAGGCACGGGGCTTACTCAAAGACATGCTTGCACCGAGCTCTCACGACAAAAACTAAAAGCACAATGAAGAAAACGCAAGCGATTATAGTCCTGGTTTCGAAGGAATTGCAACGCGTGTCATCTATGATTTATCGCACTGGCGAGAGTAGCATGTGTCACTTACAAGGGAAAGGGCGTTCGTTCCTCCTCCCTTTATCCCTGCTCTGTTTCCTAGAACAGATAAGAATATTCTCCCACCCCCTTCTCTTCCCTAAAGAATTTTCCACAATAACTGAGAATAACGCGGGCACTTTTCAAATAACTGCATTGAAACTAGATTTTGTCATTTTTGAAAGGGTAAAAACTTCGAATTAAACAAGTTGGACTTCAAAATTTCCACAATAGCTGAAAAAAAACCGGCCACTTTTCAAATAAACTGTATTGAAACTAGATTTTTGTCATTTTTGAAAGGGTAAAACTTCGAATTAAAGAAGTTGGACTTTGAAATAACCAAGATTTTTTAGCAGTAACTGAATACAAGCTTCAAGGGACTGGCAAAAAACTTCGAATTATCCACGAATTCGAATTAAAGACGTTCGAATTATCCAAGTTCGACTGTATTGTAAAATTGTTACTTTACTACATTATGGAGCATTTTCATTTGTCAAAATAATGATATTCTATAAAAGCGGTGGAGTGATTATGCATCTACAGCTGCAGATTTTTAACAGTGTAATGTGTGCGAATCCTATTGTGTGTAGAATACCTTTAAACATAATAGAGAGGGGACCACAGAGCTCCACAATAGTACGGAGTTTGTACTCAGGGCCTGTTTACCGAATAGGCCTTTGAAGCCCGTGCTTATCCACTGAAATACAAAGGGCCCCAAAATTTACTTTTCAAAACTAATTTTTAGAAAAAAAATCTACCAGAGTAAAAAATGCATTTTTTTCCCTTACGAAACATTTTTTTCTCTTACAAAGCTGCAGTTTGTAAGTCTCAAAAGATATTTTGAAGTTCAAATAATTTCAACTGTAGTTCCATATTTGTCATTTAGAAAATTATTGGTTATGTATAATTATATATATAATAAAGTACTTCTTCATACCGGGTGTCCTAAAAAGGACTGACTGATTTTAAAATTCAATAACTTGCAAACGGTGACAGATATTTAAAAAATTCTTGCAGGAGTGTTATGCATGAGGTCAAAAGTTTTTTTACAATGATTTTCGATTTTAGTTCGAATTACAAACAATAGATGGCGCTGCGATCAATAGACCCTAAATTCAGGCTCGATTTTTGGTCCATCGGGACCCACTTAATACATTTCCATCTCCCTTTTCCGCATGGAAGAAGAGATCGACCAAAAAATCGAGCCTGTTTTTAGCGCCTATTGCTTACAGCGCCATCTATTGTTTGTAATTCGAACTAAAATCGAAAATCACTGTAAAAAAACTTTTGACCTTATGCATAACGCTCCTGCAAGAATTTTTTAAATATCTGTCACCGTTTGCAAGTTATTGAATTTTAAAATCAGTCAGTCCTTTTTAGGACATCCGGTATGTATAGTTAGTTAGTTTTAGTAAATTAATATTAAATGCGTTATTCACTCGAAATTTTGATTGTAAAATTTCAAATTAATTAAGCATACGAAAATTGGTTTAGTACATAAAAAAACATTAGCTAGAGTAATAAAGGACCCCCTGTGTGACATCGGGCTTCCCCTACTTCTAAGTCTTAAGCGGGCCCTGGTTGTACTAACTCTGTGTCCTTTTTTACACTGAATCCAGTGTTCCGCCCATGAATACAATGTCATAGAATTTCGGAGGAAAATCGCGCTCATGCACATGCTCAGATTGGATGTTTTATCCAAAAGAGGAAACCAATATTTTAAAACTTCGCAATATTCTCTGCGACAAGTTCAGGTAGGCGAGTGACCCAAGTTCAAAGAAACATTATTTTGATGCTAATGGCAGGCTTGCCAAATTTTTGTACAAAATCCTCTCAGCTAATCTAACATCATTGGCCGAATATTCCCAGAAGGGTGCCTTTATCGAGAGTGGCGATATACGGGATATAAAATTTTATTGGTTTTGTCGATTTTGTACAAAATGAATCGGCAAGCATATTGGCGAGCCTGCCATTTCCGCCAAGATATTGGCCGGGATCCAGATAGGTTTTCGCCGTTAGCGAAACGATATTGACCAATCAGAAGCCTGAATTTTTGCAAATAGTGAAAATTTCGCAAAAATACAGACTTCTAATTGGTCAATCTCGTTTCGCTAGCAGCGCATTATCTACCTGATCCTGGCCAATGTTCGTTAACTTGTCTCACTAGGGTACTGTTAGGTTTCTGGTTTTAATGGACGTATGCCTAATGAAAATTACTGTTAATTTTTTATGTATTGTATTTATCTCTATATCAGTAACTACGTACTTGGTTAGGGAAATATTTCTTTTCTTATCTTAGGCATTGGAATGACTACTTTTGTATTCATATCTGTGTTGTATGAAAAGCTCTACTGGCGAGAGTACGAGAATAGGGTCCTTTTTACATCGGAATGTGAATAACAAATAGAGAGCCAGATAACGAGAAGAAATGATGAACAAAAATCTCGTTGAATGGATGGTCAGTTAACGTGGTAGACAGTGATCAGTAACGGTAGAGGGGACGTGTGTTGTAAGAACTGGGATATAGCCGGGACAATAGAATGGCGAGTCCACCTGCCAATCTAAAGGAAGCGTATCCGAACACGTACTGTCGGACGGGTAAGAATTTTGGGAGGACGCGCAGGTGGTCTTTCAGAAGGGAGAGAAGAGTAATGAAAATTTTTTCCTGTTAGTGTAGAGGGTGAATTTGAGTTTCGGTTTTCTCGGGACGAGGGGGACGGAAGTGAGTATGACAATTTTTCATAGATGTAGTAAAAAGAACTAGATTAACTACTCAAGGTTATTCCCCCATTACTTCTTGATTCTGCAGCGGCTCGGTGGCAACATCCATTAGAGTGGCAGAAAAAGAGTGGAACTCCTAATACTACACAAGCAATACATAGTGGATATCCGAGTATTGCGATGTTTTCATTCTGTTTGTTGTAATTAAATATATGCATATGATTCCTTAGAATTGTCTAGAAAGACAGTGAAACACCCTATATGGATATTTACATCCATATTTATAATTTGTTAGATACTTTTAAAACTATTTAGTACAACTTCAATGTAACGTTTAGTTCATTTAGTAAAAGAAAAAAAATTATTTTTTAGTATTTCTTTTTTTTTATTAGAATGGCTAGCGCATACCAAGTCTACATATTATTACGCAAATATATATTATTGTGAAAACATATTATTCCGAAAATTATACGAGAAAAATAGTTAAGACTTGCTTAAAAGATTTTTTTTTAAAGAAGAATTTAATATATTTATTTTTAAGCATTTAAAGCATTGTTGTGTTTTACCACAACAAAATCAATCCCACAATTCAAATTGAGAAAACAAAATTGTAAGAAAGAGTAATGCTGTGATAAGAGACAACACAAAGATAAAAATTAAATTATTACTCTTTTACTGACATGAAACATAATTCATTAACTTCCTGAAACCATAATTTAAACAATTAACTTATCCCATTAAAACACAATCCCTTGTATGACACTTATTCCATTAAACATTAATCCCATTTAAATCATAATTATTACTTTACTAACTATACTTTCTTTATTTAATAAACAAAACAATTACATTTAATAATTAACTAAAATTAAGTTGAATGGCGTTGTGAAACATCCAACACTAAAATACTATAAACCCGCAATAATTAGATCCTAGTCTAGAGATCACTATAAATTTACTACATCTAAATCTTCCCGAACCATGCGCTTCGCATAACTCCTTAACGACTAATAAAATTATACCCAAATCATGTACTACACATGACTTCTTAAAAGGACAAATACACTTCAAATAATTCCAAGTACTCAGCAGAAACAATTAAATTCAAGAAAACAATGAAAACTCCAAACTTATTGAATTCTCTAAACTCATGGAGGAATGAGATAGATGGAGTTGCAGTAAGGTGCTTGGAGGTGACGCCAAAAAAGTAACCCTAAAATCCGCTACAGAAAGCCCAAACAAAACCACGTGCTTATCAATTCAAACCGGTTAAAGCTTGTATTTCTTTGCTTTCATTTTTTACCGTCGAAAATTGTTCTTCAAGGTATGATTAAAATTTCGATAAAAAAATGATTTATGCGCTGTTATAGGATGTAGTACTAGATCAGAATGTATTAGTAGGAGAGCTGTTGAACATTTTTGAGTAGGTATTTGAGGCACCCTGAAAATTTGTGCAACACCTCTTTTGTAATGCCTGAATACAAAATCGAATGTCTGGCTGAAGGATCGTGGCCCAAAAACTGTGCCAGACACGTGTCAAGTGCCATTTTTTGACTACCCAAAAAAGGTATTTGAGGCACGCTGAGATTGAGGCAGAATAATATTTATGCTTAGAAAAAAATATTTTGAAAATGACAGACACTTTAGCCGGCACAAAATCTGTGCCAGACACGTGCCAAGTGCCATTTTGCCAAAAATGGCACATTTTTGGCAAAATGGCACTTGACACGTGTCTGGCACAGATTTTGTGCCGGCTAAAGTGTCTGTCATTTTCAAAATATTTTTTTCTGAGTATAATTATTATTCTGTCTCAATCTCAGCGTGCCTCAAATACCTTTTTCGGGTAGTCAAAAAATGGCACTTGACACGTGTCTGGCACAGTTTTTCGGCCGACTAAAGTGTCTGTCTTTTTCAAAATATTTTTTTTTAAGTATAAATATTATTCTGTCTCAATCTCAGCGTGCCTCAAATACCTTTTTTGGATAGTCAAAAAATGGCACTTGACACGTGTCTGGCACAGTTTTGGGGCCACGATCCTTCAGCCAGACATTCGATTTTGTATTCAGCCATTACAAAAGAAGTGTTGCACAAATTTTCAGGGTGCCTCAAATACCTTCCCTAAAATGTTTAACAGCTCTTGGACTATATCAAACATACTAATATATCACTTTGCAGAATTATTTGATTATTTTATAATATGTATTTCAAATATAAATATCAGAAGCGTCTGTTAAGATTTTACTTGAAAGGGTAACATTCTTTCGTTATTGTCCTAAAATCGTTTGCACTCGAAAATCTAGATTTTCGATTAGTATTTGTAATTTAAGT
Source organism: Maratus speciosus (assembly GCA_963932465.1). Classification (NCBI taxonomy): domain Eukaryota; kingdom Metazoa; phylum Arthropoda; class Arachnida; order Araneae; family Salticidae; genus Maratus; species Maratus speciosus. The sequence goes on from OZ010787.1 coordinate 224,909,513, forward strand.
TTTCATATATAATTTTAAAAGAATACTTTCATCATTATATTTTATCTATTTACATGTAATTATTAATATGCTGTTAAAAACAAATAAAGACATTTAATTAAATTAGTAGCGATTGATACAGTCAAAAATGGTGGCCTATTTGAAGCGCAATTATAAAATTTCATTCCATCAAAGAAACTCCATTAATTAGTTTGAATTACTTGAGTTTTGAAACATTATTATTTGCAAAAAAATAAGTTCACTTGATAGGAAAATTTTAGCTGTAAGAATGAAATTATTATCAATAAATGCTTAGCTCGCATTTAAGTAATTAGACTAATTTCTCAAGAATAACTTTTTCTTTTCAGAAAATCGACACACACACACGAAAAAAAAAAAAAAAAAAAACTTTCATCTATACTAATCCCAAAACTTTCTTCTATCTATCTCATACATGTTAATACTTCAAAATTCGCTAGCACACTCCCAAAATTAAATGGCAGTCTATACCCATCATGAGGATTCTAAAGATACGAAATTCCGTGCTTAGTTCTTGAGATATGACTATCGCTGAAATCGTGTAAATCCAGCAAACTGCAGCCTAGCAGCACCACCTATTTGGTGCTTTACACCAAAACCTATGATACACCAAAACCACCAAACAACAACATATGTCAACGTTAAACTGAATCTAAAGTTTGGGGAGAATCCGTGCATTAGTTTTTGAGATACTGCCATTGCGAAAATCATGAAAATTCTAGCGTAGCAGCTCCACCTATTGACGAGCCGTTAATTCCCAAATTGGCTCATCCGATCTCAGCAATCTGATCCTTTGTTAATATTAATATTTTGGATTACTTTACTGTGATTTTGATCAAATTTAAGAAAATAAATCAATTTAAGTCATTATAATTGCATTCTATTTTACATTACACTACTTCATAAGAAAATAAATATAATTATCTACTATATAAATATCAGTTTTAGCCAATCAGATTGCTGGGATCGGTTGAGCCAATTTGGGAATTAACGGCTCGTCACCTATTGGACGATTAACACAAAAATCTAGTCAGCAACAACTTGTGTTAACATCTAACTCTGAAGTTAGAGGAAAATTGGTGCATTAGTTCTTGATAGAGCTATTGCGGAAATCGTGAAAAATGCAGCACAGCAACGCCACCTGATGGGCGATTTATACCAACACGCAATTAGCATCAAGTCATATGAAGGACTAACTGAATCTGAAGTTTGAGGAAAATCCGTACATCAGTTCTTGAAATAGAGCTATTGCGAAAATCGTGTATATTCCGGAAAATGCAGCATAGCAGCGCCACCTGTTGGGCGATTTACACCAAAACGTAATCAACACCAACTCATATTAAGGACCAACTGAAACTGAAGTTTGATGAAAATCTGTGTATTAGTTCTTCAGATACAACTACTGCTGAAATCGTGAAAAATGCAGCATAGCAATGCCACCTGTTGGGTGATTTACACCAAAAACTAATCAGCACAAATTTATATTAGGGACTACATGAATATAAAATTTAATTAAATTCCGTGCAATAGTTCCTGTGATAGAGCGCCCACAAAATTTGTGTGGCATACTGAGAAGTACTTTAGATACAGTAGTGTATCCGAATCTTTTGTGTGTCCTTGTAAATGAACGATAAATGCTAAGCACATCATATTTCACCGAAAGTACATTGTTGTAAATCTGAGTAATTTATGTCTATTCCATTATATTTCAGTAACATAATATCGCTGTAAACACCCCCCCCCCCCATATATCATTATATAACGGAATTCTTTTGTGTGCCCTGTAAATGAATAACAAATGCTTTGCAAACCCCATACTCTACTAAATGCATGTTTTACTGCACTTTATAAATGCATATCAATTTCTTTATGTTTTAAATTGTCTAGCATCATTAAAATGCACTTGAAACGATTTTTCCCATTAAGCGTAATGTAACAAAATACTTTTAACCGCCCATGCAAATGAACTATAAGTGCCACACTTTTTTTTTTCAATAGCGATCACGCTATAGTAAACGTCAATAACATATAAAAAATGTAGGGTGATCCCAGTATATTTACAAGAGTTAGAGCTCGGCCAGAAGGCCATACAAACCGAAGACAAACATTTTTCATCTATGTTGGAAAGGGTTAAAGAAAGAAAACTTTTAATAATACAATTTTTAGTTTTTATCAGATGTTTTCAATATTTTATTTAATCTTATTTTGACATTTATTTATTACTAATTTTACAATTCCAATTATTTTAAAAGCAAGCATTTATTTTAATAAATAAAAACACAACAAAGGCTCTTTAAAAAATGTACCATTTTTTCTTAAAATATACTTCAGCTGTGATTCATCTCTTTGAATTCGTCTTATTAATAGAAAATCCCTTCCACGTGCTTGTTTTGTTTGGGCTTTCTTGGACGTTTAAATTTGAGCGATAAATAGTTTCATATTGCAAACCTTTTTTAAGGCATACTGCAACTCCATCTATCTCTTTCCTCCATGCTCTAAACTCCTTGCAAAATTAATAACAACAAATTCCAAAAACACATTACTTAAACCCTATCTTAACTCCAAAAACAGCCTTAACTAACTTCAAGAATAAAATTATTTCTGCCAAGTTATTCCTAAAAGACTTCACCCGAATGTGAATAAACTCATTGCAATATCTGAAAAATTACTAGTTAAACAAGAAGGCACACTGCAGTTAAATGATGACTAAAAATTAGGGATACAGAGATTTATTAGATGACAATTAAATTACATATGAAATTTACTCTTTGCAATAATTATTTCATTCAATCAAGAATAGTTTCAAGTTCATCCTACAATAATTATTTTACTTATATAGAAGGACACATTTTCTATATAATTATTAATTTAACATGATGAATTCTCAATTTTAATCATTTTAGTGCTATGTAACTTAATTAAATCCCATCAGTATTATGGAGATACTGGCAGTAATGATAAAATATATGTGGAAGACTTACATTCCACGATTAGATTGGCCAATTAAAATAAAATAAAATAAAACTCGCGTAATTAAAACATGCAATAAAGTTAGCAGAATAAATAGAAAGAAAAGAAGACTTAGCCGGGGCCCCACGCCATCTTCTACAACCTCAAGGCACCTCCCCAGATCACTGTTGCCTCTCCAACTGCCGAAAAATCCTTTGCTTCCCGCCAAATACCTTTTACTCCTTTTTGTGTCACATATGCGCGGAGGGTAATTAGTGCGATGAAAAAACGACACTTGATCTGTATAATAATTCAATGCATTTAATTACTTGCATCAAAAATGTGAGAAGCCAGCCACAAAAGCCATGGAAATTCTTGAGAAAAATGGTGATTATGCATATTTGTTGTTAAAACTTTAAACTTGTTGAATATACCTGCGCGCCATTTGATCACGTGAAGACGTTGGTTCCTTCCTCAGACGTCACATCAGGCGGGAAACATATATGTGCCGCATCATTCAAAGTGTTGTAGTTACAGTTAGAAAATGAAAGAATGTGAAAATTAAGATTGATAGAACAGAAAAATAGAATAATAAACTATTAATTTGAATAACTTTTAACTTCAAAAATATTAAAATAAATACCAGTAGCTTCAAAATAAAATAATCTCGTTTCCAGTAGCTCCATGGTTGATATTTTTGACATCGATTCCAACATATTGAAATATCACTAATATTGCAAAATACACCTTTGATGGTTGATAAACAATCTAATTAGTTGGAAATACACATTCTAGAAATTAAATACTGACGAGGAGAAGTTGCACAATCTTCAACTCATCAATTGCTAATCAATAAAAATATGACTTCCACCAACCAATCTGCCTTCAAAGCCAAACAAACATACAAAAATATTTAATTTAAAATGAGCTTTATGGACAGTGTGAATTCATCCCAATGGTTTAATAAAATTCTGTGCCAATACTTTAACAATAATACATTATAACACTTAATTATTTACTTTTAACTGACTTTAATTTACCCAAAACAAAGATCGTTACTTTGTAAACAAACCGACCGCGGTTGACAAAAAAACAAACTTTAAGTAAAAACCTCGTTGAAATAAGTTCATATATAACAATTAAGTAATTCATAAATGATTAATATGATAATTTTACACTTTTAAATATCATTCTGAGTTACGACATAACAGCATTTTACGTTTGTAAAAAACTTCGAAATTCCCATTTTCCAATAATTAGTCATTAACCCAGTTTAATAAATAAATATTTATTAAGAATATTGACCTTGGTAAAGTAATTAATGTTTCCATCTACATTTGCTGAGTAATGCATGGCTAAAAAAAGAAAAAAAAATCTTAAGAATGTGTATTATTAATGCAGGTATTTATTTATTTTTCTTTTTTTAGGAGAAAAATTCTTCCTATTTAATTAAAGTAAACAATAAGCAAAAATTGATCGCATACTTACAAGTTTAACGCTTTATCTACGGCATTATGATCTACTGCAATTTTTTTCATGTAAAATTTTTTTCTCAGTTACTAGAATGGAAATTAAAGGATAAACATTAAAAAAATACTCACCCGTGAGAAATTTAATTATTTAGAGGTAATTAATTAAAGTGGTACTTTAAAGTACCGTCAGTACACTATGACTAAAATATCGTAACAGGAAACCTACAAGGTATTTCAACTGTCACCAGAAAATATTTTCGATTTAATAAGTATGTGAAATATAGGCTTTTTCTTATTTACAAATAAAGCGTTTGGCAAATTCCGGTGCCAATCATTTATTTCAACACTTTAGAATTGAAAATGATTTGCTAATGAAAGGGTTAAAAAAAACATTTTTCTTTAGGTTTCGATCTTGTTAGCAGTCCTTTAGTTATGCGACATCAATATTCAAGGGACAACATGTTTTCTCGCATCTCCACATTTGCAATATATGAATTTACATATGCCATTTCTAGCATAGCAAAAACGAGCCGGTGCCACAACTTTTTCGATTTCCTATAAAAAATATCATTGAAACAGAAAAGAAATACCAGAGAAATCATTACTACACTACATTTTAGTAATTACATTTTAAAGCATATGAAAATGATGGATAACTATACAGACGAAAAGTAAACAAGAAGAATTTCTCCAACACCCAGTGTACTGGCGGTACTTATAAGTACCACCAAGTAATTCCACTGTTAAATCAAATACATACACCGTCCACCTAAGATAGCTAGTCAAATTGCATTCTAAGATCCTAATGAGCACATAAAAAAAATCCAACAGTTATCTTGTATCCTTTACTGTGTTTGTAGCAATGAAAAGACGAGCGTGGCAATCTGTACGAAATGTCGGTACAAAACGCATCGACTGCTTCAAAGATAGCCTCATCCCTCTCTAAAATAACAAATCTAGAACTACTGCTGTCATGTATACGGATAAAGGGGAGTTAAAGGAACTTTTTTTGCAAAGTACCATTAGAATATTAGTAATATTCACTATGATATAAAAGTTTAAAGTGAGTGGTACTTATAAGTACCGCCAGTAGATAAAGGGTTAAAAGCATGTAAAAAAAATGTTAACAAATATCTAATTTTAAAGAAAGTTTTGAATGTTAAATGCAAAAAATGTTGTTCTTTTTAAAGATTACTAAAGCAGTTAAAATAGAATTTTTTGTTGTCATTGCAAAGAAACAAATGGGCAGGATTTTTTTTTTTTTTTTTTTTTTGCTTGAGGGGGAGGAGGCTATAATATATTCACTTTTACTACAACTTAATAATTTGGGCAAAATAATAATAATAATAATAATAATAAATGTTTTAAATTCTGTGGACAAGGAAAATTTTATATGATTATTTGTTGTCATTGCAAAGAAACGCATGCGCAGGGGGGGGGGGGGGATTAATTTTAAACTACCTTCTTTTTTTTTGGGGGGGGGATAAGTTATACATTTACTTTTGTTACAACTTAACAATTAGGGCTGAAAAAATACATTAAATGTTTTAAGTTTTGAGGGTCTGGAAAAGTTTGATTATTTATTGCAATTGCAAAGAAACGAATGGACAGAAAAAAATATTAATCGAAGATTTTAAACTATGCTCCTTTTTTTTGTGTGTGTGTGGGGGGGGGAGGCGGGCTGGTAAGTTATATATAAGTTATATATTTTGCTAGAACTTCAGAATTGGGTCACAAAAATAACAACTTTTTTTTTTAAATGCTTTAAATTTTGTGGGTAAGAAACATTTTTTATAATTATTTATTTTCATTGCAAAGAAATTGATGGGCAGAAAAAAAAAAATCGAAAATTTTAAAATGTTTGAGGAGGTTAGAGGGGCGATGAAAAGAAGAAAACAGAAATTTTTGAGGGATGGGATGGGGGATAGATGGAAGGTGGAAATCCGCGGAGGAATGTTACTCTTTACTTTCATATAAGCTGTCCCCTTTCACTGAAAAAAAAAAAAACCATTTAAAAAGGTGCATAACTTTTATTTCGGATAAAAAACAAACAAATATTATTGCTGAAAATTAAAATTTCGGTTAAATACTGTTCTAATTCACTTCCACGTTGAAAAATATTTAAGTATAATTGAGAAAAAAAAATGATATTTTTTGAAAATGAATAATCTATCTTATTCATTTTTATCATAAAAATTACTTAACGATAAAAATTGCTAATTTGTGATTAAAAATCATTGATATTATATATTTTGAAACATTTATCAAGGCTTAAACTTATGTAAATGCTATTTAAGAACGCACAAGCTATTTCATTTTCTCCTCATATCGATGGATCACCATCCATTTGCCACCCTAGTGGAGTAGTTTCGCTATAGCGCGCAGAATCAACTTTTTTTCCCATATGCGTAATCTAGTTATTTTTACTATATCTATGCAATTTTTCCGTGTTAGTGTAGGGGGTGAGTTTGAGTTGGGCTTTACCGAGGCTAACAAAAAAGACAGGCTACCGCGGTGGGTCCGATTCTTCTTTTTTTACAGACCGTTGTAGTCACGTGATGCTCGAATGCACCAATGAAAGTGTGCGAAAAGAGCATCACGTGACTCCAGCGGTCTGTAAAAAAAGAAGAATCGGACCCACCGCGGTAGCCCGTCTTCCTCGTTTGCCTCGGGCTTTACCCATGTGACGTCAGCCCCGGGGAAACAGAAGAAAAACACCAATATGCGTGAAGAGCATTTTAACACTGCTTCCCCTTCGTCCAATAAACAGTCTTTTTTCGAAGGGAAAATTCCCGCAGAGGCGTGGCTGTTGCCATTCGTGGGTAAAGTCCATTTGTAGAGTATAACATAATCAGAGATTTAGATTAACTTTTAATTTCATTAAATTTATTTTAATTTAAATGAATTTAAATTTAATTTAAATAAATTTAATTTTAATTTAAATGAAATTAATTTTAAATGAATTCATTTTTTATTTTTAACAAATTTGACTTTTAATGGAATGGATAATTAGTTTATAATTTTCTTTTGGTTTCAAAGATATTTTCATTTTTTAAGTTTAATATTTTTTTTAAATTAGAACCTTTTAAGGAATGTATTATTTTCAGGAGGACTCGAATTTATTGTTAATGAATTTACTAAAATTTAATTATTTTTAAACTGATTATTTTTAAATTGGTTTTAAATCTATTTCAATAAAGTTTTTCTTTTCATTATATTTTTTGAAAATTACTGTTGCACGTGATTTAGACAAGATGGTGTATGTTCTGTTCATTTTTGTTAGAACTTGAATGTAACGTCATGTAATAATTTTACACTAGAGAAAAAATTACGAGGATTATTTGTAAAGTCGAGTTGTTTTTTAAGGTTAAAATATGTGTGACTGCAACCAAATGTAAAGTTGAAATGTAATGTTGTCTCTGATATTGATTTACTGGAATCGTTCGAGAAAAAAGTTTGTTTTTTCTGCTGTTGGCATTTATATTACTTGTCAGTTGCTCAGATTATTCTGCTGAATGTAGCATAGTTTGCTGATTTTGCTAGTTTGATTTAGCTTTTATTTTAGTTATTTTATTGCTTTTCGCCATGGGAGACGGACTTAATTTTTACAAAAAATATAAGCAACAAGAAAATGAAGGATGATCACCCTAAAGCAAATTCTTTTACTTTATAAATTTTTTAAAACTTATTTTGAAACTATATCTACCTTCCTCTTTATTTCATCAAATCTAACGTTAATGGTTTCTACAATTTTGTTTTCCTCTTTCACCCAAATTCGGTAGCCTTTAGTTGTTTGAGCATAACCGCACATGATTCCCAGTTTAGCTTGCATATCGAGCTTTCTTCTGACCTGCTGTGGGCCCCACCAGTGGCTGAGAGGTTCTGCTCTCGAAGCTGGTAGACGGGAGGTGCTGGGTTTGAACCCAATCGCGCCCGTCGGCCTAACCGTTTCGGAGTTTTCGTGGTTTTCTTCGAAACCGTGGTTCCCATGCGTAAATACGGGTTAGGTTCCCTTAGAAAGACCCCCACGAAGGGCACCCCCCCCCAGGGCCTATATCCCACGTGTTGATAATTGGCCGTCATAAACACAAAACCAAATTCTGACCTGCTGTGAGCCTGCATAGAACTCTGAATACGTCTTGTGCAGTTATTTCTGAATCTAGCCTCCTTCATGTTTCTGAAGATGAAATAGTTGAAAACTTTAAGGAACAAGTTATGTGAAGCGAGAATAATAAAAATTTACTGTTTATTTATCTTTTTTTACATCTTTTTTTTAGGGTGAAACATTTCTATGGCACGAATCTCTGCATATGAAATACATAGACGGAGAAATATTTCTTTCTGTGAATCATTTTCTAAGACAACTCGAGTTCGTATTAGAAGATATGTCGTTGATCATGGTGGAGAGTTACACGACACTAAATACTGTGGGTTCACGACATTTCGGTCCCTAACCATTTAGGTCCCCACCACCTTATAGCCCGGACTATAATGTCGTAGCCCCGCAAAATGTTGTATGGTTCAACATCATTCGAGGCCTTTATCGTTATTTATCACCCCCTGCCCCCAAATTTTATACAAAGCTGAATATAAGAGTTCCAGAAATTTAAACTTTTATAGCTCCTGTTAATGAAATCACAGCGCGCTGAAATTTTGTGTGATTGAACAATGTGACATAATTTTACATGGGACATTGTATTTTTTAAAAGAGAATGTATGATTTAAACTTTTAAATTTATAATTATTAGTGTATTTTATATATTCCATAAACTACTTTAAATACTTTTTCTGGTGGATATTATACACTTAATTAAAACCTCTAAATTCCTCAAATCAATACTCTACACACCCTCATTTAATAATCAGAATTGAGATATTTAAATTGAAGCACAACAATTTAATCTCTCTAATTATTTTTATAATAAAATATTGCATCATATAAATTTGTTTTTCTAAGTTATTTTACCATTATAAACACTGGAAAGCAATAGCGATTTGCTTACTAGGCGTGCTATGAAAAATATTTTGTTTCCATAAAACTTTGTAGACCCCTCTGTTTTTTTATAATGCAATTGCTTGCATTTTTTTTTTTAAGTCTTCCCACCGCTTAAAGCAGCTTTTTGTGAGCAGATTTTATTGAAACTGGGCCTATTTCTTTTTAATAAAATGATTATTTTTTAAATTTATGTAATAATGTCACTAATATTACAATTAAGTTTATTTTCAATTTTAACTGCAAAACTAAGTTTGTTTTTTTCTTTTTTTGTATTTGCCGTTTTGTTTAATTACCTTTTTTCTCCCTCTTTCCAAGAAAATAAGTTTAATAAGCATTTTTTTAAAGTTTTATTATTAATTATATTAATGATTGTAAATTTCAGCACCTTTAAATATAAAATAAATAAACTGGTAAAAGGATAAATTTCAGTTTATAGCTGCTATAAAACATAATGATAAACTGAATATATAATATATCAAATATTCAGTTTATTTTAAAGTAAACATTTGCAATTTATATTATGAATGTTATAAATTTAAAAAATATATATAAATTGAAATGCATATTTAATAAAATATTAATTTAATTTTTATACTAAAATTACTAACTATTCTAATAATTAATTAATAGCAATTATTCATCAATTAAAGTTTTTATTCAAAATTTTTTATGTATTATTCCCAAAATGTAAATAAAGAATTTTTTTGAAAAATCAGTCAAAAACATAAAATCTAAGTAATTATTAATTAATAGTAATAATAATAATAATGCAACATTGTACAAATGCGTTAAAATAATTTTTAACAATGTTAGGTGATATTATTGTACAGATGTAGATTTTGATTTTTTAAGCAGTTATAGTTTACAGTTCACAAAAGCAAGATATTAATAATTAATTATATTTAAAGAATAAGAATAATATTATAAACTAACTAATAAATTAAATAAACAGCATATTTATCCTCAGAATCCTTATCATTTTTATACAACCTAAAGAAGTTAATATCATTATAGTAACCAGAATTTAAAAATAAAATAAAATTTGCATTTAAACTGTAATAACTATTATATAGTCGATGTAATAGTTTTTAAACAAATAACTGATAAATTTGTTATATAAACAATTAATAATCGAAATTATATTCGAAATTTTTATCAATAAGTACATTTAATAAAAACAAATTAATTTTTGAGAATTTTTTTATTTAACAAATATAACTCCTTCCAGCAACAACTACAGGGTTCTGAAATGGCTAGGGACGGAAATGATGGACCAAAACGCCAGGACCGAAATGTCTTGCTTCCAAATCCGGTGTATCTAACCATGTCTTCCCGTTAGAGCCAAACATTATTTATCTCAATATAACAGTGACAGCCAGGAAACGCCTCTTCTGCAGTTGAGACTGAAAGGAAACGCCTCTTCTTCCGTTTTTGATAAAAGCAAAATCAACGCCATTTTGTTGCGTTTTTTTTATCAGAGGAAATGGGTCGTTTCAGCATAATCGATTGCTTCTTCGGAAAGCATGCAATATCTCCTACCTTTTTACTTTATTTATTAAATGATCGACCCCTTAAGAAAGACTGCTTTGCGAACATGTGGTTTCAAGAAACCCAGATGCTTAATAGCTTCTGTACTTTTGAGTACTAACTTAGTGTTAGAATGTTTTAGGAAAAACAAGCGGTTCTGAAACAAATATTTTTACAATAACGCGAAACTTTCTGGTTTTTGAGTTTAAAAGATTTAACAGCTGTTTGTAATATTTGAAACACTTCGATGCTAATTAATGAAACAAGACTTTTACTAATAGCATAATTTTATCTTTAAACACATATAATTTATACAAATTTTAGCTAAAATGTAGGAACTCATTATAGTAATATTACATCATTATAATACCTTATAAAAAATCTGTTTTTTTATTTAAAAAAATAACTTTTATAGAACATTTTAAGAATTTATGTTATTTCCATTAAAACATAAAGAATATTCTTTATTTTTACTATCCAGTCATATTTTTCCAAGGAGTTTGTAAGTAAAAATTTCACTCGCAGTTTAAAACATGAAATGCAGTATATATATATTGCGCATTTTATCAATTAACGTTACAATGTTTCTTTAAATACGCCATACAACAGTACAGAAAGAAAAATATTTTTAATTATATAGCATAATTATTTGCAGTTATTTCAAACTTAAACTAAAAAGGATTTTTATATAGAATTTAAAAATGAAACGGTGTTAGGAAACTATTTCATATCTGAATTATTATTCTGCAATATTTTGAATTAAATTTATTTAAGGCTGTTTTTGAAAATAATAATAATAATAATAATAATAATAATAATACTGCTGAATAGTGTGAAACTTCTTCCCACATTAACAAAGCCATTTTTATATGTGCATGAAATTTGCAGACACTGTTCGTAATAGTATTTGAGCTCTTTAGTATTGAATAGCATTAAATATATATATATATAAGTATTTTAATAGCATTTTTCGAAAAATGTAAGGAACTACAAGCTCCCACTAGCATGTGGACAAAATCCCGCCGCTCTGCTGTAGAATTGTTTCATTTTGACCAAATTTCTTTTACAGAAAGGAAGTTCAAACATAAAAAAAAAATAATTTAGGCTTCAATAAGTATTAATATTTACAGATAATATAGGTTTCAACACAGGTTTTAATAAAGGTTATTATTTAAAAAAAATACCTTATAAAAAATCTGTTTTTTATTTAAAAAAAACTTTTATAGAAAATTTTAAGAATTTATGTTATTTCTATTAAAACATAAAGAATATTCTTTATTTTTATCACCCAGTCATATTTTTCCAAGGAATTTGTAAGTAAAAATTTCACTCGCAGTTTAAAACATGAAATGCAGTATATATATTGCGCATTTTATCAATTAACGTTACAATGTTTCTTTAATTACGCCATACAACAGTACAGAAAGAAAAATACTTTTAATTATATAGCATAATTATTTGCAGCTATTTCAAACTTAAACTAAAAAGGATTTTTATATAGAATTTAAAAATGAAACAGTGTTAGGAAACTATCTCATATACTGAATTATTATTCTGCAATATTTTGAATCAAATTTATTTAAGGCTGTTTTTGAAAATAATAATAATAATAATAATAATAATAATAATAATATTGCTGAATAGTGTGAAACTTCTTCCCACATTAACAAAGCCATTTTTATATGTCATGAAATTTGCAGACACTGTTCGTAATAGTATTTGAGCTCTTTACTATTGAATAGCATTAAAAATATATATATAAACGTATTTTAATAGCATTTTTCGAAAAATGTAAGGAACTACTACCTCCCACTAGCATGTGGACAAAATCCCGCCGCTCTGCTGTAGAATTGTTTCATTTTGACCAAATTTCTTTTACAGAAAGGAAGTTCAAACTTAAAAAAATAATAATTAATTTAGGCTTCAATAAGTATTAATATCTACAGATAATACAGGTTTCAATGCAGATATTAATAAAGGTTTTTATTTTTAAATAAAATACCTTAAAAAAATCTGTTTTTTCTTTATAGTCCAGGCAATAAGGAATTTTACCTTGCAAAATAATGGTAGTTCTGGAAATTGGCTTACTTTATGTTTTTTGGGTTGCTGAATCCGAATTTGTAACTTCCCACCAAAATTTCCCCCGGCAACCCCCCCCCCCCTCAAATTTTGGTAAAAAGCTCCCAAAAAAGGTTTTTATTAAAAAAAATCAATTTTTTTATTGTTTTAGGGAAAAAGTATCTAGAAATTCAGAAAGTAGACAAAATTTGCAACAAATTAGATATATGACATTATGACTTAGGATGAAGGGAAAGGGGGGATCTGCCTCGGAACATGCGCGCGGTGCTGTGTAGACTAAGTTGCGCAATTCCACTTAAGAGTCATTCCATATAAGAATCACCCAGGCTGTGATTAAATGGTAAACAGATTCCTGTGATTTTTTTTCTCAGTGATATGACCATTAGAAATAAATAAATCCAGAATATTAATGCCGTGGGACCATTAGTTTTCATTTGGTGGGGGGGGGGGGGGGGGTCAAAGGTCAGAGTGCCGCTTGAAATGTTAAAATTTTATGTTTTGCAAAGTATTTTTCATAGTATGCATTGAAGTTATCCCAGAAAACAAATTACATGGATGTATTGTGTAAGGTTGGCCCTTTGCTATTCAAGAATAAAAATTATGGGATATGTGTAATGCAGTGAGCTAGATGGCTGCAAAAATTGATTTTTTTTTCCGAAATTTCACTATAGTTTTGACACATATAGCTCTTTGCATTGAAATCCTCCCATCATTTTTAACTGCTGTATGCTTCCCTATGGTGAAATGAAATACAGAAAAGTAGGCCCCACCATGGGCAGACTTTAATGCATTCCTAAATTTTATGCCAAATTTCCAAAAAAAACATATTTTTGCCTATTTTAAGTGAGGTATACTAGACATGCATTAAAGTCAGAAGCTTCTACAATAATAATAGAAATGTAGAATAACTATTCACCTTTCAAAATCCTCAAACAGAATCATGGGCACTAAAGCAGTTTTCATGGGGTAATGGAAATCGCATTGTAATATAATTGGGAAATACGCTTCCACGATCATAGCCTTCAATCATTGCCAAGAATAAAAATACTTACAATTATTTCTGAAATGCATATATTTTTTATTCTAACATGAATTTCCACATGTATAACAATAAATATTTTTAATATGGTTTTGTTACAGGCAGTGAAGATGTTTTAATGAAGTAAAAAGAAGTATGTAAACCAGATGACTATAACCTACTTCAGCCTTGCTGCATACTGTCTGTTTGAAAGTAAGACTGTTTTTAAAAGTTATTTTAAACGTGGATGAATATTCCTTATGCAAGTTATCAAACAAATGTGCTTGTGGGCCATATGCAGCTACAAAATCAAGTAGATTATTTCAAGTTTCTGAACTCCCCAGACTTAACGACTTGACAAGGTAATGAAAGAAAAAATGTACCTCTAGAAAATATTTCTGCTGGAATGATATATACTTGCTAGAATGTATCCATAACTTTAATGAATTGCAACACAGGAAATGAGGTTGATTAATATTAATTTATGCGAGGAGATTAATTATTATGAATCTTACAATTCGTACAGTAATAGCACCAAATGACTCTAGGTAAGCGATATAATTAACAATTCCCTTCAGGGAATTCCAAAGAAAATTTAATATATTAAATATTAAAATTATAATTAATCAATGCGCTGTGTTATTTTTTTCGGAGATCGTTTACCTTCTAAGTCTGTAATTTCTTTTATATAATAATTTTTTTAGTAAATCATATAGATAAATAGATTATTTATTTTACATTCCCACATCTATAAGAGAAAAATATTAATTAAGAATTAAAACAAAGAAAAGATTACTCATATTCAATCTTGATTACATTTTATTATAGGCGAATTTACAATAAAAAAAAAAAGCTATTTACTATTGTGGGTTATAAATTTTAATAGTAATGCTGATGCACATCTTTATATATATATTTTACCTATTTTAATTTATTATTTAATTAATTTTATAACACGTGAAAATCACCATAGTCCGTTACTTTCATAGGTAATGCTTATTACTGGTAAAAACAATGGAATAAAATCATAATGGACTACCTGATCCACTGCCCCCGGCAGCATGTAGAATTCTCGTTGCTCCGTGAATATCCCACACGTAGGCACAAAAGGTCTCCAAAAATGTTGACACAAAATATTAATCCTTAATCGGCCATCACATGTATTTTTAAGCCAATATTGGGCTAACTTATTTTTTTATATATATTTTTTTATATGTTATTCATGGTACAGCAATCTGCTAAAATCCAACCGCAGCATCTTATTTTTTTTTTTTTTTTGCTGCCAACAGCATTGGGATAAAATTTGCAAGTGAAGTCTGTCTCTTACTTACACTTAAAAAAACAAAAAAACGGACATTGTCCTGTTTACATTATTTATGCAAACATAAAATTATACCATATAGCTAGAAAATTTGCATACAGAGTTGCCACCCATCTTTACAGGCGAATATCATTGGTCGACTCTGAATTTATGTGGCGCAACCTTATAGGTTGAGTTTTTGCTGTACCCAGTTATATTTATTTTTACTTTATTTCGTCTGTGTGGTCCTTCTGGTCAAAGGTCAGCTGTAAATTTCGTTGTTATGCCCTCATGATGTCCTACACAACTATAAATCGTAATTTCGATGACTTTTATAGATTTATTATTGTCGTAAATTTTATCTGTACGATACTTTACCAAAATAGGCATTTAATCTTGTTCAGCTTATTTTATAGTCACACAAATGTTTCTTTTTATATGCTGCCTTGTATATAATAACATCATAGTTTATAGATAAAAGTTAAAGTTTGTTGGAAAGACCTATTCTTTCCATCAATTTCTGAAAAAGATCTCATATAGAAAATCGAAGTAGAACTACCGTAGAGCTTGAGGATATGATTTGTGCAAATCACAGATACAAATTTGGAACATTTTGGACATCACCTCGCTATTGCGAACATCCTAATCATAAAATCAAGGGTAAGAAAGGGCATGGACTTGATACCTTATACATTTTTGAAATATGAATCACTGTGCTCAGAAATTGGTTCGTTCGCAATTGGAGGCGTATTATTCCAAATTCGTATCTGTGCTTTGCACAAATCATATCCGCAAGTTCTAGGGCAGTTCCACTTCGATTTTCTGTGAGATTTTTTTCAGAAATATTTTCTGGAGGTACATTTGCTTTTATTTTTTTCCAGTACCATGCCAAATCGTTTGGCCTAATAAGTTCAGAAACTGGAAATAATCCACTTGATCTTGTACCAGTGCACAAATACGTGCAAATACGACACAAAAAATCCCATACGATCAGTTCAAGAATTCCGTCAGTAAAAGAAAAAAAGAAAAAAAAAACGAGAATTAAAATGGGTTCGGAGAACCCCTCGGTTATAAACCCGAGTACTGGCTTATGGAATGATTGAAAAGGTGAAAACAAGAGTTTATATATCCTAAAGAAATAACATAATGAATTAGAACTAACTGAAAAAAGGAGTCACTGCGCAGGATCCCTCCATACGGGGGATCCGGGAATCCTCGAAACGATGGTATGGGATTTTATGTGTCGTGTTTGTACGTATTTGTGCGTTAAATCGTTGTTAAAGATTTAAACTTTTGTATTAAAATTCGCACAAAGTGTTTGATTTATGCTTATATCATCATCTAGTTTACATGCTTCTTTTCACTTCATTAAAGCATCTT
Source organism: Maratus speciosus (assembly GCA_963932465.1). Taxonomy (NCBI): domain Eukaryota; kingdom Metazoa; phylum Arthropoda; class Arachnida; order Araneae; family Salticidae; genus Maratus; species Maratus speciosus. The sequence continues at coordinate 224,926,252 of OZ010787.1, forward strand.
CACTGTCTGTAACGAAAACATATTAAAAATATTTATTGTTATACATGTGGAAATTCATGTTAGAATAAAAAATATATGCATTTCAGAAATAATTTTAAGCTTTCTTATTCTTGGCAATGATTGAAGGCTATGATCGTGGTAGCGTATTTCCTAATTATATTACTACAATGCAATTTTCATTACCTAATGAAAAACTGCTTTAGTGCCCATGATTCTGTTTGGTGATTTTGAAAGGTGAATAGTTATTCTACATTTCTATTATTATTGTAGAAGCTTCTGACTTTAATGCATGTCTAATATACCTCACTTAAAATAGGCAAAAATATGTTTTTTTGGAAATTTGGCATAAAATTTAGGAATGCATTAAAGTCTGCCCATGGTGGGGCCTACTTTTCTGTATTTAATTTCATCATAGGGAAGCATTCAGCAGTTAAAAATGATGGGATGATTTCAATGCAAAGAGCTACATGTGTCAAAACTATAGTGAAATTTCGAAAAAAAATTCAATTTTTGAAGCCTCCTAGCTCACCACATTACACATATCCCATAATTTTTATTCTTGAATAGCAAAGGGCCAACCTTACATAATACAACCATGCAATTTGTTTTGTGGGATAACTTCAATGCATATTATGAGAAGCACTATTCAAAACATAAAAATTCAATTTTTCAAGCGGCGCTCTGACCTTTGACCCCCCACCAAATGATAACCAGTGGTCCCACGGCATTAATATTCTGGATTTATTTATTTATAATGGTCATCTCTCTGAGAAAAAAAACCCGCATGGATCGGTTTACCATTTAATCACAGACCCCCGATTCTGGGTGATTCTTATATGGAATGACTCTTAACCACTCACACGTTTACATTCGCCCTCCCATCTCCCCTCCGAACTTTCCTTATAAGGTTTACTTTAAGTTTTTTGGGTCGCTGAATCCGAATTTTTAAATTCCCCCCAAAGTTCCCCCCAAAATAGTTGTTTTTAACTTAAATTTCTTATTGTTTTAGGGGAAAAGCATTACGAAATTCAGAAACTAGACAAAATTTGCAACAAATAGGATATATGACATTATGACGTAGTATAAACGGGGAGAGACGGGGCTGCCTCGGAATATTCCCCGCGCGCTTTTCTCAAAAACCAAATTTTTACAAAAAATCAATTTTTGGGGGGGTTGCCGGGTGAAATTTTGGTGGGAAGTTACAAATTCGGATTCAGCGACCCTAAAAACAGAGAGTGAGTTGAAATCCAGAACTAGTATTAATTTTTCCAGGTAAAATCCCCTATTGCCTGGACAACTTAGTGCACGTAGCGCCGTAGTGCATGTTCAGAGGCAGCCCCCCCCCTCCCCGTTCATCCTACGTCATAATGTCATCTACCTTATTTCTTGCAAATTTTGTCTAGTTTCTGAATTTTATAATGCTTTTCCCCTAAAACAATAAGAAAATTGATTTTTTTAATAAAAACCTTTTTGGGGGGCTTTTTACCAAAATTTGGGGGGAGGGGTTGCGGGGGGAAATTTTGGTGGGAAGTTACAAATTCGGATTCAGCGACCCAAAAAACTTAAAGTAGACCTTATCAGGAAAGTTCGGAGGGGAGATGGGAGGGCTAATGCCAACGTGTGAGTGGTTAAGTGGAATTGCGCAACTTAGTCTACGCAGCACCGCGCGCATGTTCCGAGGCAGATCCCCCCTTCCCCTTCATCTGAAGTCATAATGTCATATATCTAATTTGTTGCAAATTTTGTCTACTTTCTGAATTTCTAGATACTTTTTCCCTAAAAATATAAAAAATTGATTTTTTTTAATAAAAACCTTTTTTTTGGGGGGGGGGGCACTTTACCAAAATTTGGGGGGGAGGGTTCCGGGGGAAATTTTAGTGGGAAGTTAAAAATTCGGATTCAGCGACCCAAAAAACATATAGTAAGACTTTTTCCAGAACTACCATGAATTTTGATAGGTAGGGCCCCTATACAGTCTCTATTGCCTGGACTATTAAAAAAAGTAACTTTTATAGAAAATTTTAAGAATTTACATTTTATACTTTTATGTAATATACTCAGATAGATCAAGTCGATTTCATGCAACTCGGAATGGTATGTTATTTCCATTAAAACATAAAGAATATTCTTTATTTTTATTATCCTGTCATATTTTTCCAAGGAATTTGTAAGTAAAAATTTCACTCGCAGTTTAAAACATGAAATGCAGTATATATATTGCGCATTTTATCAATTAACGTGATTTATGAAATCATGAAATTTTTATCTTCTAAAGCATTTTTCGTGAATCGTTTAAATTGCATTAGAAGATTGATAAAATCATTTAGTAAATTTTAGAAGGATTTTAGAAGGATTGAAGGATTTAGAAGGATTAATTAAACTTGAATTTATAGGGATTTTTTGCAATATTTATAACCCCACTCATATCTATTATTTTAAACCTTTTTCTTAGTACTTTATAGAACTAGGGAATTTAGAACTAGGGAAGAACAAATATAATGTCCTTACAATAGAAATATATCCGAATTGAAAAATCACGCCCCCTCCCCCGTTCACGCAAACTTAATCTGAAACACTGCCCTGTTACGCATTTAAAAATGAAAGTGATGCAGGAGAACAAAGTGATATAATAAAATAAATGGAACTGCAGTTACTATACATTTTTTCTCTACTTAAGTTCAGTCCAAGGGACTGCTATTTCTACTTTTAACTCTAATATTTGTTGTCTCTTCCATTTCAAAACGAAGTGACGTCTTTGTAAAAATGAACAGCAATTGGTTATTAAAATGTTCTCTGATGATGGCCTTGGGAAAATACAGGCCGAAAGTAATTTAGAAGTTTTAAATAAAGTGTATATTTTAATCTAATATATTTTTCATCTATTTTATTATTTTAGTCACATTTTAAATAAAACAGTGAGCTTTTAAAAAGTCATGTTATGTATTTTACGATTGAATCAAGGTGAAATATTGCATTTCGTCTTATGCTTTTATTCAGAAATCCTTTTAAAAATATTTTTGTTTTGTGCAACCAATAATGCTTTTGGAACAAGATAAAGTAAATATATCTATAACTCATTCTAATCTGTATTACTACTAATCGATTTATTAAATTAATTTTATAAAAAGCTATTTTAATGGTACTTTAAAGTACCGTCGAAGCATAAAGGGTTAAGCTCTGCGAAATTTTTATCCCCGACTCTCCCTCTTCCTTCGCTGCGCTAGTGATACATACAAAATTTACTCAAGATTGATCTAAAATGCAAACTCGGAACTTTCTGACATAATTTTTAAGCCATTTTTGTTCAGAAATGTATGAAATTAGCAATCTTGTAGTAATTGCTAAGAAACTATGCACCTGAACTGTTTTTTTCTTCTTCTATTTTTCGCTAAAAACAAAATTTTTCCAGAAAACGCCGTAAAAGTTGGCATTTTGATCCGAATTTCCGGACGCGATATTGCAGGAAAGAGAAAAAAAACTGCCGTCCTAAGACAATAATCGCTTATAACTGAAGATGCAATTAATTTATCGAAAAATGAAAAAGACTCTTTTATTACAAATCACTTCAATAATGATACCTTCAGATTTCTGCATGTATCACATTTAAAATCTAAAAATGAATCAAAAAATGTGTCAAAATATTTTGTGGTCTTTGGGCAGACAAAGATTTCTTTGAGAATCCCCTTCAAGTAAATTTTTCCAATATTTTATAACACTAAAAAATTTGACTTTCTTACAAGTAAAAAGTAATACAATATTAATTTTAACCATATCATTAATTCGGTCTTAAATTACTCAAAATTACACAGTTGAATCAAAGAAAACAGAAAATAAGAGACTTAATCAAACATCATTATTTATTTACAAAGAGATAAATAAAATAGGGGGTGGGGGAAAGTAACTAATCATCCAAATGCAAGGTAAAATACTTGATCAATGTATTCATACACATTTAAATTGTTAGTCAATAATTTTGTTTTCCAATCAACATGTTTGCCATTTAGAAGCATTGTGATACAAAAGAAGACAGTTTCTAAAGATCTCTAGCATCTGGTTTCCAGAAGCAGAAATGTTTTCTGTTACTTCAGAAATGTATTAGCGAATAATATGGTAATAATTTCCAGAAAAATCCAATAGAAACTGCACAAATTTATTTGAACGCACATAAGGAAGTATCTTTAAAACTTAATTTGTAAAATTTTGAAAAATTATTTAAACAGTTTTTAACCTTTTATCTACTGGCGATACTTATAAGTACCAGTAAAATAACTTGTTATAAAATTCATTTAATACATCGATTAGTAGTAATACAGTTTAGAATGAGTTATAGATGCATTAATTTATCTAGTTCCAAAAGCGTTATTGGTTACACAAAACAAAAATATTTTTAAAAGGATGATTTCTTTTGCCTTGAATCTTTTCGGCTTTCTTGGCTTTGGGGGAGGGGGGGGGGGATTTTCAATTCGGAAATATTTCTATATTTCTATTGTAAGAACATTATATTTGTACATTTCCTAATTCTACAAAATACTAAGAAAAATATTTAAAATAAAATATTTGAGTGGGGTTATAAATATTGCACGAAACCCCTATAAATTCAAATTTAATGAATCCTTCTAAATCCTTCACTCCTTCTGAAATCCCTCTAAAATTTATTAAATTATTGTGGAAATCTAATATAGTTTAGAAATATCACGAAAAATGCTTTAGAAGATAAAATTTTCATGAATTCATAATTCAGTGCATAAAGGGTTAATAACTATAATTTTGACATCCTCAATATAATATTATTTATGCAAATCACACAAAATCACTAAAAAAAATAGCAGAAAACGAAAATCATGTATAAGAACTGAACCCAAAATGCAATATTTAAGCGTATAAAACAATACCTAAGGTCTATAAAAAGTTTATCAATTAGAATTATTTATTAAAAATTCTCGTTGTTTTCTTTTCAGATTAGTTCATAAATTGCTCTGGTTTAATCTGTGCTAAATTTTACTTTATCTTAAATTCTTATTTTCTTTGTTTAGAAAAAAATGACATACAATAAAAATCTCAAGGATTATTATCATTTTTTAAACTCTATGCCAGTAATTTTTATTAGATTGATTTTAGTTCATTTACTTACTGTAATGAGGTTTCATATGAAATATTCAGTCAGACAAAAATATTTTTTTTTAAATTCTTAATAATCTTCCCTGTGCTTTCTATATTGAATCAAATTTAATAATTATTGCTTTAAGTGAAAGTTATTCATTTGTAGATGAGCCTGCACTAAATGTTTTTAAAAATATTTCAATTTTTACATTTTACTGTCTTAAGAGTTTTTAAGAAAACTTCTTCAAAATGGTGACAATCGGTTTACCTTTACTTCAGCAGAGAAAAAAGAAATACTGAGATACTCAGACACTTGACTTGTTAATTTCCTGTAAACATATTTAACGTAGTGTATTTTATAAGCCAATAAAAATTAATTTTGTATTTAGCGTGAAGACACCAGAATACTGTTCTACGTAATTATTTTATCAATTTTATTGTCATTTTTTCATTACAAAGGAAATATGTTTCTAATTTAACATATTGTGTAAGACCAGCAAAGAGGTTCAAGGTCCCTAAAAATTACTTAACATAATTTTCCAAAGACAACGTCCATTAAACAAGATGGAAATTGCTCGTCAAGCGTGGCAAATGAGGTGCGTTGGTACTATAACTAGTTTTATAAATATTTTTTGCTCCGCATATTGTACTGAATGTATATTTTAGTGCACTTCGTAAGTGCCTATCAATTTCATTCTGTTCGAAAGGCTATATGCACTTGAAATAATTTTTTCCCATTGGCCGTAATGTAACGGAAAACTTTTGACTATCCCTGTAATTAAACTATACATCCGATTTTCATAAAATTTGAAATGACTCGACAAAATCTTGCAACAATTATATATTTAAAATTTCAGACCATTCGGAAGGATGTAATATCATTAAAATGCACTTGCAATAAATTTTTCCCATTGGCCGTAATGTAACGGAAAACTTTTGACTGTCCCTGTAATTAAACTATACATTCGATTTTCAGAAAATTGACTCTACAAAATTATGCAACATTTATACATTTTAAATTTCAAACGATTCGGTTGGGTAGTTTTTGCGCTGTTATATGCGGACGGACAGACTGAATGAATGCTACGAAAGACTATAGATGCTACGTATTTATATAATTACGAACGCACCTAAAAACACAAAACTGTTACATTTTCTATAACTGCATCAAAGTGACATCGCTACAGGTTTTTTCATTATAATTCAATCTTCTCTAATCTTTTTAAAACCAATCAGATTAGCGTGCTTTTAGATTCTGCTGTGTCTGAATGGGGGTTGGCGAGCGTAGCTTGCAGGGGACAGAGCCCCCTAGTAGAGATATAACATTTTTAAAATTATCCTTTTTATAAGAAGAATTAGAGAGTTATTCAGATTTATAGAAATTTATAATTTGTTCGCCCCTAATAAATATTTTTAAATGATTCATACAATTCACACACATGTAAACTGGAAATTCATATTTTAAAAACTCAAATACAAATTGGTAAATCTGGATCTATTATAATATATTATCATTGAATAAGTACTAAAATCCCAGTTCATATTTTCATGGCTCAATGAAAAAAGTGAATTTAAAAAAATCTATCAGGTGTTAACAATATGCTGTATTACTAAAAAATGATTCTCTTATTCTCTTCAATTCTCTATTTTTCGTCTTATGCATTATTATTACACCCTTAATTTTGCTCTCCAAATTTATATATCGCCTAACATTTAGAAGATTTCTCCGATTATCATAAAATTCAAATGTATTATTTCTGAGATATTGATGCCTGTTGTTGACAAATCAAAATTGCAATCAATATAACTTTTTGCTTTCTGTTGTGAAGTGTAATTGTGTTAGCTCAGCTTATCAAATTGTAAATATTACTACTACTACTACTACCAATAATAATAATAATGGTTATTATTTTTTTTAATCTAAAAATGTAATTTTTAGTAGCGTTTTGATTATCGTGTGAGCTGGAAGCATTGTAAATTTAAAGTTCACTAATTAAATGCATTTACATTACATAACACTTGCTCATACTACATAAGAAAATAAATATTTTTACATGTTTCAATGTTATGCTAGCGGGCGTAACGACTCAATATGTTGCATTTGCATGGCATGAGATCTTTCTTGTTTTTAAATGTGTGGAAAATAATTCAATTCTACATTTAGAAAAGATATAAAATATTAATTTTATTAAATTCTTATTATAAACATGTAATCATATTTAGAATTTACAATATAAATTAACTGAAAAATACACATTGCACTGTAAAAAAATTTGCAGCAAAGTGACAGGTCTATCGACCGTTTTTATAGAAAACGAGTATATAACAATAAATTAACTGTATTCTGATCATAATACAATTATCTGACAATAATATGGCCAGAATACATTTAAATTACTGTTATATAACCGTTTTCTATAAAAACGGTTGACAGACCTGTTACCTTGCTGCAAATTTTTTACAGTGTGCAAGTTACGTGATTTTGGAGCAATTATAGTAAAATGGAGACATGCAGGCACCATTGATCTACATGATTTTCGATAAAAATTTCGAGAGCTTGGCATTATTGTCAAACTAATGTTTATTTATTTGCCTAACTCATTTAAGACTATTCTCAAATGCAAACTGGCTATTTTTTGACACATTTTTTAATTCATTTTTGTTAGCAAACATATCAAATTGGCAGATGACCTTATTCAGAAACGATGCAATCGAACTGTTTTTTCTTTTTTTGGAAACAAACATACCGTCAAATTTGGCGTTTTGAACCTAATTTCTAGAGACGAAAGCGCAGGAAAGGAGAAAAATCATCTTCCTGAGAAAACAATTGCTTATAACTCCAGATGTTAGTCACTTATCGGAAAAAAGAAGAAAACTGTTCGATTACAAAAAAAGTTCAATAGTTGTGCCTGCAATTAACATGCTTTTATATTTAAAAGTGAACCAGAAGATGTCTTTTATTTTACAATTGCGCATAGTTGAGCGAAGGAAAATATTTTTTGAAATCGATCATACGAATATGTTCTATAGGTGGCTGATCTACTGTTGATTAAAAACTACTATTGTTCAAAAACTTGTCCTGTACGTATGTTCAATCCATGCTTAAAATTTCAAGTTATTTACATGTCCTGATATTTACAGTTCTACATTTACTTACATTTTAAACAAATTCGGAAAATATTATTTCATACGGATTAATAATATGAAAATATATCCGCTTGTTGATAAAATTTTTTGTAAATGTAGAATTAAATCATATTATCATGCTTTGCATTACATTTTTTTCGGAAAGCGTAAACTAAAAACCGTAAAATTGACATATTTAAACAAAACAAAAATGATATTTATTCAGAATTTCGGATAGTATTATTTACTTTTTCTTTCCTTTTTTCTACGTAGAATTTAAGGTATTTTAGTTGTATTTTTCAAAAACTTAGTTAAAAATTACAATTGCAAAATAAAATTAATATATAGGACACTAATTAAAAATTTAAAGTTCTGGGATTCATTAAGATATCCCCGGATTCATCTGAATAACAGATGTTAATTCCACCGTGCTGCATTCCATATACTATGTAGGAATTGGGAAACACAAACATACAGGTAGATTTTTGTATAATAGATATAAAAATTAGTTTTAAAAAATATTTCTATAAATGCTGAAACACTAAATGAAATTCATCATAACTCATACTTATCATTAACAAAAACTAAAAAAACTATTGTTTTAGTATTGTTGCAATTTTTATGCTTTTTAAAATTATTTTGATTCAGCTCTCCAATGATATGAGAAATAATACTATTTAGAAATTCTCTTTCATCTATCTTAAGGTATCTAATATATTGTTTACTAAATATTAATTTTACAGAGAAATAATACTATTTAGAAATTCTCTTTCATCTATCTTAAGGTATCTAATATATTGTTTACTAAATATTAATTTTACAGAAAAATAATCGTGTTACATTTCTTACTAGTATCCTACACATGTATGCAACGAATAGAACACGATGATATACTGAAAAAGCTTCATGTATTTATCCCTAAAACTATTTACTAAACAATCTTTAAAACAAGATGATAAGAAAGGTATGCACTAAATCGTACCATGGTCAGGGAACGTATCTGAAGTTATATTTCATTGCACCGGAAGCAGAACTCTTAAGGGTGTATTCGAAAAAAATATTTTTCCACCGTCAACAGCTCGAAATTTTCTGAGACATTTTCAGACTCATTTTTAAAAGTAAAAACATGAAACTTGCTGGGGTGATTTCTGAAGACATGTTTAACATGCCGTGTGATTTCATTTTCAGTTCAATTAATTAGAATTTGATTTTTAAACAATTATTTTCTCAGTATGACCATTTTTTTCATTCCCAGATCGCCCGCTTCGGAAAATTCGGTTCAAAACGCCCACTTTGACAGCGTTTTTTACAGTATTTTCTGCATTTATAAAAAAATTAAGAAGCACGGCACATTAACTAGTTTGTAAATAAGAGAATTTCCCAGTTTGATGCGTTTGAGGGCAAAAATTAATTTTAAAATGAATCAGAAAATAAGCAGTTTGGATCGGAACACACCCTTAATGGTTTTTTCTAGGTAGGCGATGACTTGTGTTGGGGGGGGGGGGGGGGGGTGAAAATCCTCAAATGCTGTCCGAAAATGGAGTATTTAACGGTTTGGTTTACCACGTTTCGCACTTCCGTATTTTTCAGTACATATCATTATTCATTCCTAATTACTCCTAAAAAGTCACACTCATGATTGATCGTTTTTGACTCTAGTACGACTGAACCGTCACCACAAGTTTGGCAATCCTTGTGTCGCGAAATCGACTATTTTAAACCATAAATCTCCAGAAAAATGATAGTTGTTGAATTAGATTAAAATATATTTGTGTATTTCAAAAAAAAAAAAAATGAAGGACGAAGTGGATCTTTACGTTTTCCAAAGACTTTTCCATAGAAAAAATATAAGTGTGCAATTTGTGCTTGAACATGTTGTGCTTAAACGTTCCGAATTAGAAAAACTAGTTGATAACATATGCGGTATATCGAGTTGGGTGAAAGACGTCTTATCACATATACATTATCTTACTATGTTTATGAAGAATTGAACACCACCAGTTTGCAATTGAATCCCGTAGATAATCTTGACGCATTTTTGGAACTTCTAATTAAGTATTTGGCTGCTGCTATGACTATAAAAATTACGGAACTGATAAACTGTTTCGGATGTCAGGAATCTTATCAAGTACCTTTTATGCATAATTGTGTTTCGAAAAGTCGGATTGAAAAATAGCTTGAACATTCTGACCGAGCACTGCACAGCATAAATATGCGCGATTTTGCAAAAACATGTGTTAAAAAAACTTAAATATTGACTTTAAATATGTACTTGGTCGTCGCTTTAATTATTCCAAAAATATTAGAAACTGTTCACATATATATATATAAATGTGAAAAAAAATATATGTTGTATGTAAAAAAATATATGTTGAAGAAGAGCAACAAAATAAAAATGATTTTTTGTAATTAACTTTCTAAAAGTAAGATCTGAATAAATTTATATTTTTATAGTACATTTTGTCTTGTTTTCCTTTAATAAGAATAAGAATATTTCAGTTAGAAATAAAAAATGTTTTATTACTTTAAAAAAAAGTTTTATACTTAAAAAAGATTTAGACTTAAAAGAATTTTGCACTACAGAAAAATTAACCTTTTTTTAAAAAAAAAAAAAAAAAAAAAAAAAAAAAAAAAAAAAAAAACGTGCATAAAAGGTACTTGATAAGATTCCTGACATCCGAAACAGTTTATCAGTTCCGTAATTTTTATAGTCATAGCAGCAGCCAAATACTTAATTAGAAGTTCCAAAAATGCGTCAAGATTTAAAAAAAAAAAAAACGGTTTAATCTAAATGAAATTAATTTTTAAAAAGTTACACTTAAAAAAAATGTTTAATCTAAAAAAAAAAATTTATCTTTCAAAATTTACACTTTAGAAAAAAAATGTTTAGTCTAAAATATTAATCTTTAAAAATTTTCACACTTTACAAAAAAATAATTCTTTTTAAAAAAATTTATATTAAAAAAGATTGACTTAAAAATTTTTATACTTTAGAAAAACATTTTTTTTAAAAAGTTTATTATAAAAAAAATAATTTTGAAAAAAATTACACCTTAGAAAAATAATTCTTTAAAAAGTTTAGTCTTAAAATATTAATCTTAAAAAAGTTTTAGTCTGAAAAAATTAATTAAAAAAATTTACACTTTAGAAAAAATATTTTTTTTTTTAATTTAGACTTTTAAAAAATTTCTGTACTTTAAAAAGTTTTACACTTAAAAAATTAATCTTTAAAAAAGTTTTTGACTTTAAAAATTTTAGACAAGAATTTTTAGACTAGAAAAATAAAATGTGAATACAATTTTCTCATTTAAATAATTTCTGTAGTTAGATTTTTTTTAGCTTTGCACCAACAAAATATTAGCTTTTTAAATATTTTAAGAAACAATAAATGTTTCCTGACAGAAAGCAAAGAACTGAAAATAGATGATACTGCAATTGGAGGTGGGGGAGCGGGTCAGATGCTGTCCAACAAATTATTACTTTCATTTCTGTAATAGTTTTAATTGTGTTTGTATGATTTCTTTCCTAAATAAATAAACGGTTTAAACTTGAAATATCATATCATGATCTTGAAATATCATATTTAACAATAATATATTAATTTTTAAAATAATAGGTACAGAAATTATTATTATTATTATTATTATTATTATTATTATTATTATTATTATTATTTTGAAAACATGAAAATATTTTAAACAAGTCAGACAAACGCTTGAAAAGAAAAGATAAACCATTTAAAAACAAAATATTTATTGACAAACAAAATCATTTTCAATTACGTATTTTAAAACCAGTGTTTTGTAAGTTACTACAATTCTTCTTTTAGTGTACACCAATTTGTACAATTTATTTATTTATTTTATCTCTTGTGTTGTTACTACGATTGCAAATAGGAACTGTTATATTATCATTCATGTTCTTTACCATACTTAAAACTGACTGGTAATTCAATACGGTTGAATTCTTAAAATGTAAGGAGAATCCACGAATTTTATACGGTTTTCCCCCCCTATTTGTCTCATACGCATAATTCTTGGGACCTCCAAAATCAAAACAAAAAAATTCTTTTCAGTTATCTCATTTTTTTCTATGTGTGTGAAATTTTTGCCATGAATAATAATAAAAATAAGAAAGTTACCAATAAGTAGCCAATAAGTTACTTTTTAAAAAAACAAATGAAGTTTTAATTTACCTGATACAAAAAGTATTTATAACTTCTCCGTTTAGTCCATTCGTGAAATCATCCAATGTTGGATCATTCTTTCCATTACTGGAACAAACAATAGAGTATGTATCCATATACAGAACAGATGTATCAAGACGATCTATTACAAAACAAAAAAATTCTTTTCAGTTATCTCATTTAATTCTATGTGCAGGAAATTTTTGCCATGAATAATAATAAAAATAAGAAATTTACCAATAAGTAGCCAATAAGTTACTTAAAAAAAAAAACAAATGAAGTTTTAATTTACCTGATACAAAAAGTCTTTATAACTTCTCCGTTTAGTCCATTCGTGAAATCATCCAATGTTGGATCATTCTTTCCATTACTGGAACAAACAATAGAGTATGTATCCATATACAGAACAGATGTATCAAGACGATCTATTTCCGAATATAGTTTTAGCCGTGTATGACATGTTGTGAACGCAGCTATACAGATATTAGTGTTAGCATCTTGCTCGATAAACTCCTCTTTTTGTCTCCACTGGAATGCAACAATTTCAGGGTCGGCATGTATGAACAAATAATCTGTAAAATGTAAAGTTTGTCATAAAATTTTGTGTGAAAAAATAACAATTGTTAAAAAGCTGCTTAACAAAATAAAAAATAAATCTTACCCCTTTCTTTTTCTCACTGAACATATTGTTAAACTGTGCTACATTAGATACACATGTCATTTTAGTTTTATTGACATTCATGCCCCATCTAAAAGTAAAAAATTAGAAAATGGAAAATATGTTATCATAAATTTATAGGAAATGATAAGCTAATTTGACAACTTGATGTCATCCAGGATTAAATGCAAAGGCTGAAGCATCAAGATCAATATCTTCATTTTCTCTGTAAACCCTTATGTACTTTTCACAGTCTGCTTTAGTCACACAGCGGGAAGACCAAACAGAAGCATCTTGTTTTATTTTGAAAAATAAATTTATAAAAAGGTTTAAAAGTTGATCAGATTTCTTTTCAAAGTGATAAACCTCATATATCTGAAAATATTTTTTTTTTTTTTTTTAATAAATAAATAAAATTAATAAAACCAAAAAGTGACTTTTGTTTCGGCGGAAAGAAAAGAAAGAAAGAAATATAAATACATTCATAATCTCATAAAGGAAGTTGAGGGAAATATAAATCATAATATAATCTCATAATATAATCATATCATTATATCATAATATAATCATATCATAATATCATAATATCATCATAATATGATCTGATATAAAGGAAGTTGAAAAAGATTATAATCTTTTTCAACTTCCTCCTTAATCCAGGTGTCTACTAAACTGCGGTCGTTATCACTGTGATGGAAACAGTAATTATTCCTCCAATCCTTGCTGGAAGTACAGGGGATATAGTTTACGTTAGGGCAAAATTTTGTAACATATTATTCCAAAATAGTTTTCAATGTTTTCAAAATTTTCTGTTATTACAATTGAATGCCCAACTGCATAGCTAAAAATAAAACAAATAATTAGGATGACAACATTAAAAAAAATCAGTTTAAAAGAAAAAAGAAAGTTTTACATGCAATGTTTGTTTATCCAAGGGTATAAAAATGTTTTGCGATGCCTTCATAATAAAGCTGAATAGCATTGGTAGGACCACAAAAAAAAGCATCCCTGGGCCTAATCTATCTTCCACTTTATGTGTTTTAAGGAAATTAATTAAATCAATATCTTCTTCTTTTGCTTTGACAGAGTCGTGTTCCCACATCTCTTTCACTCTATAACCCAATTTTTGAAGGTCTTCTGTCGTATTAACTGTTTTCTCATTTATTGATTTTAGGTATGCACCAGTAAAAGGGCTTTTTGTTTCTCCGCCGAAACACTTTATACATCCGTTATAAAAGCAACACTGTAAAAATTTACTATTTTAAAAACAGATATAAAATATAACTTTTTTTTCACACATAATATATATAAATCTTTAAACCTGTTGATAGCTTACAGGATATTTATATATAGTACATGTAGAATAGGAAAACCCGTCAACAAAATTATTTCCAATTTTTACCTCTCCATTTCCACTTAAAGCATGCTGAATTTTTTATTTTATCAGTATAAGCCATATAGTCTAGCCAACGTATGGCGTTTGGAATCACTATTATATTTTATGTTACTTCTATAGCCGTGTCTTGGTACCATAGTTATTGCATCAGGTGTAATATGCTGCGCTCTAAAAACAGCTATAGACGTTGAAGAAATTGTTATATAGCTAAAAAATAAAGAGTTATAAAATGATGATAAATTTTCTAAACTAATTAAGAACTGAAAAATATTGTAAACAGATCATTAGTTAAGGAATAAACTATTACAATTCAGAAAAAGTAAGAACTTACCAAAAATGTTAGTTTCATCAATCTCTAAAAACAGTTTTCTAAATTCTAAGCAGCACTGTCTTAAAATAGCTACCTCAGATATAAATAGAGACAATTTTTTAAAATTAAATAAAATTGATACACTTGAAAATATCTACATCATACCTAAATAAACTCAAATTAAAAATTAAATTGATACATCTGAAAATAACAGATTTTAATTTTTTACTTTAACTCTATCTTACCTACAATACGCATTCATTTCTTCTTTGAAATTGAATGTGTCTGTTTTTCTTTCTTCGTACCACTCCAAGCATTTGCTTCGATCTTTTGTTGACATTGTGTCGGGGTTGTAATTTTCTTTTGAGGGCATTGGACCTACATAATTTTGATTTTTGGGGCTATTGAATAAGTGTGGAAAATACCCCCTCTTTAAGTTCGTTGATTCCAAATGATTTTGGTAGATCGGACAATCTCATGGGAAAAAACTAAAACTGTCAATTATTCTTATATTTAGAGCAGGTATTTGTACACTCATCAGCTCTGAACCGTTTGGTATTACATTGCGTGCTATACTTTGACGGAGCATCCAAACTAAAATGAACTGCCCATCAAATCCTTTCATGTTATGTGCAATAACAGTAAGTTAGTGGTTGTCAGTCAGGAGAAATTTACAGAATTTTCCACATGCATATTCGAATTCATCACTTTGAAATGCTAAAACTCTGCCATCAGCGTATTGAGCAGCAGCATAATTTACTATGTGCTCACCTGTTGACTGCTGTGTTTGAAAATCGAATAAAGCAACTTGTCGTTGATGGGTTTTGGTTTCTCTGTTTTCAAAAAACAGAGGTGTGCTCTCATCTCCAGGAACTTTGAACATGAAGGGCATCTAACTGTTCCGCATCTATGAATATGTTTGGGACAATCTGTTTGGCAAATAACGTTGCAACAGGATTTGAATTGATATATCTATAGAAAACAATATCTGCAATACATTTATTCTAATCACAAAAAACACAAAAAGGATAAATATCAATAAAAAATAACATACCTCATAACATAAACTGGTTTTCTTATGTTCTCAAAACATTCAGCATAACGACATGTTCTGACAGAATGTGTACACTTCATTTTCAATGTTTCAGTAAAGGATGCTGATCGACCTACATGACATACAGCAGTGCACAATGCCCATGTGATAGCTCTTTTTATCATATGGTGTCTCGCTCTCTATATAGTACTGATCATACCTAGAACCCTCGCAGACTCGAAATGACATCAAATCGAGCTTAATGCAGCATAAAATTTATTTCTTTTTGGTCCTTTGTATGCTACTTGAAAAAATAAAGACAATTATTTTTCTTTAAACACACAATTTTAATCGCGAATTTTAAGATTAAAAATAAACCATCATATTTTTACTGAATATAACCACTATTTGAAAACCATGATGGTCTTCAAACACTGAAATTCCATCAAATCAACAAAGTCCTTCAGAAACACCAACTTCCAAGCGTAATGCTTTTGCGAAGAAAAAGTTTCCATCTTTTCTCATCAAACATTTCAAATCGGAATCTTTTTCCAGGCGCGTTTTAGCTAAAACGATAGCTTTAGCATAGCATACTTCACAGTCATAATCATTCTGTATATGAATTATAGATTTCTTTTCAAGACGATCATTGTGCATATTTACTACTCTTCTGTGTCTTGTTCCTCCTACTGGTCGTCGAACATCGATAATATCTATTTTAAAATTCTCGTCTAATCGATTTTTTTCTTTAGAAGTACTTTCACAATTTTGGAGTGTTTCAACAGTTACAGGTGGTTATCAAAATAATGGAAACACTTTTGAATAAAAGGGACATTTAAGAATTCCCTTCGTAAGCATTAAAATATAATCTTAGCTACCAGATTTTTTTTAATATAAAAAGTACATGTATTAGGTAGTATGAGAGAGCTCTAGAAGAGTTGTCTACGTTTTGATTTTTTTTGTCAGAAGCGTAAAATGTCAGACCTCACAGATTTTCAAAGAGGCCAAATTGTAGGAGCCCGACTAGCTGGAGCAACGGTGACCGAAACATCCCAGCTTATAGGCGTTTCTAGAGGTACGGTGTCTAAAGTCATGACAGCATACACACAGCGCGGAAAGACAAGCTCAGCAAAGCAAAATAGTGGGCGGAAGGAGAAGCTGAGTGAAAGAGACCGACGGGTATTGAAGCGGATTGTAATGTCTAAAAATAAAACAACTGCATCCAAAGTGACCGCAGAGCTCAATCAGCATCTGGATTCTCCAGTGTCAACAATTACAGTTCGGAGATACCTTCATAAAGAGAACATTTACGGCAGAACAGCAATTCCCAAGCCACTTGTCACAGATGCTAATGCCAAACGTCGTGTAGAGTGCTGCCACAACCACAAAACCTGGTCGATTGATAAGTGGAAGACTGTTATATGGTCAGACGAATCATCTTTCACATTGTTCCCCACAACAGGACGGGTACATGTCTGGCGAACACCTGCACAAGCGTATGATCCTGATTGCCTTTGTCCAACTGTCAAGTATGGAGGTGGATCGGTCATGGTATTGGCAGCCGTGTCATGGTTTTCTGCTGGTCCCTGAAAGGAAGGATCACTGGGGAGAAGTATAGAGAAGTTTTAGCTGACCAGGTCCATCCCATGATGCAAATTTTGTTTCCTGCAGGAGATGGAATTTTCCAGGATGATAATGCCCCTATTCATGCAGCCAGAGTTGTCCAATCATGGTTTGATGAACATGAGGATGAGGTGGAACATCTACCTTGGCCCGCACAGTCCCCAGACCTCAACATAATCGAACCGTTGTGGTCTATTTTAGAGCTTTCAATCCGGAATCGATATCCTCCACCGGCATCTCTCACGGAACTTTCACAATATCTCCATGAAGAATGGTACAATATTCCTCTAAACACTATTCAGAATTTGTATGATTCGATTCCCAGGCGAATTCAAGCTGTATTACATGCCAAAAGCGGTCCTACGCCATATTAATAAAGAATTCCTTCAAAATCTAGGATGTTTCCATTATTTTGATAACCACCTGTACTTCATTCACCCGCATAACACCTGTGGATTAGGGTGGAATTTAAGTATAGGGTGAAAAAAAAACTTTTTTGTTTTAATGTGTAATAGTGAAAACTTTTTTTCCTTTTTGGATGTCTAAACTATTGGCTGAAAAGGTTTTTTAAAATTAATTTGTTTTCCGGCTCCTTAAGGACGTCAAAGTTTTAAAAGTTCAGTATAAAGTAACTTAAAGTAAACAGCGTAGCTGTTAGCTCTTATCTGCCTAACTAACTCAAATATTGCCCAGAAGTCATCACGAGGAGGTGGCTAAATATCGACTTCCACCCTTCTTACCTCCCTTTGTTCTGGATTAATTCAATTGGATATTCAACCGACTGGAGTATTCTTAGGCAAACTTTGTCATTACATTGCGGGAATTCAACTTTCTCAAGATAAAGTCATCTCTTGCTTAATATCTAAAGACGGTTGACGTTGCTCGCGAGACAATTTTGACATACTGTTTGAGAATGACAAGGAAAATCTAAAATTCAGGTGTTTGTATTTTTTTCTTTAAAGTTCTTAATCCAATCAGTCCGTCAAGAGAGGATTTATTTTTTTTATAGTCCATAATTTCAATATGTTCGCATTTTTTCAAGTTACTTTCCTATTGGTCCAGAAAATCCCGTAGTTTTTCCAGCAAGATGTTGAAATAAGTATCTAAAAAAATTTCATTGGCATGTAATAAGCAAATTATCCATTGTAAAGTTTTTACAGTCTTGCTTTCAATGTTTTGACAACTCCAGATTTGCGTCCTGCATTGACGGCGTTTCTGTTTCAACCAAAAAATTCCAAACTTGAAATATGCCGTATTATTATTTTGAAAATACACCAAAATTGCAGTGACTATATTAATATAAGAAGACGATGTCAATGAAATATGACTAATACATTTTAATCCTGGTTTTTGAACTAAGACAATATGTTCTTCTTTAAAGATTTTTTGTTATACTTTTTTTCTATTTGCTTCAGTTATCACAGTGTTATCCTTTCTGCCATCAAAATACAAACCTTCTAAAATTAACTCATTTCGTCTTCCTTGTTCTTTCAAATACTTCCTTTTCTTTTTCTTTGTCTTCTTCAAGTCCTTCTTTCAGTTACCTTTTCTTTATTATCATCAGAAATACCCATACCTTGTAGGGTGCCATTTATAATAATATTTGCAGTTCTGTCTAATACTCCGGTTCTTTCACCTTCTTGAATATCAAATTCAGGTTTAGAAGAACTACCGATTGACCTGTTTCCTTCCGAACTATTTTCTTCATTTGTTGAGTCATTCAATCAAACATCAATTTTTTTGTTTTAAAAGAACTTTTTCTTTCGTTGATATTTATTTTCCAGTCTTGCTACACATTTTTTGTAGTTTTTATATCTATTGGTTTCTATTGCATTCACCCCATCTCTCTTTGGTCTTTGAGAAAATGACGTTCTTGTTCTGATACACGATAATATTTAGTGCATTTACACAAAGAAAAGTTTTTTGCACGATTACCTAACATTTTACAATTTTATATTGGATGTGGGATTATTCTTTCTAATCTTAATATTTTTCAGCAAGTTTTGATATTTCTCACAATCGACAAATCATTTTTTATGATTTGTGTATCAGAAACCATTGGAATTGAAGGTCTCAGCAATACACTTTTAAATGTATCAGCAACAGCCCTAGATATTTCAGAAACAGTGTGTTCCAGATTCCAGCTGGAAAATTTTAAGTTAAATTGAACCCATAAATAACGTTTCATAACATCTTCATATGTTCGCCAAAGATGACAGTCTAATGTTAATTGGTTTGGTTTGCGAAATACAAGACACTTCAACAATTTTCTAGATTTAGGCTCATTAGCAGACATTGTCACATTTGACACCAATTGTTTGTTGAAAAATAATCTAAAAACTGTTAACACACGCTAAATTGGACTAACTTGTTATGATTCACAGGCAAATGAATCAGACGCAGTGGAAGCCGACGCCCACTACGCTGGTTTCTACAAAAGTCAAATAAAGTGAGACCATCGCTTCCATGGCACTCAAACTAAATTATTCTCTTTATTACAGGACATTAACACTTGATTAATTTAATTTTGCAAACTATAAACATAACAATAAGCTTAAAATACTTTTCATACAATTATTGACGTTTATTCGTTTTTATGGAAAATCAGACGCTTTGAGGAACCGAAAATTATCATTTTAAAATTAAAAGAAAAATATTTTCTTTTTATGGAGTTAAAAAGGAAAAAAATAATCACTATTAGAATATAAAATTCGAAACTTCGTTTTCTAGTTCCACCCTACTGTGCATATTGGCTTGTTTGGTTGCTTACTCAAGAAACAGAATCTTATGTAATAATGTAATAATTAAGCTCTTGTTTTTCTATGGCTTTGCTTACTAGAATTTAAAGCAAACGTCTAGCTTTAAAATTTTAGCTAATGAAACATTTCTGAACGACGTGACGGTGGAAGACGATTAATGTCTGCTTTAGCCTCATAAATCATTTCAATTGAAACGTATTTTTTGTTGTGTCGATTGGATTTCTTCGAAATTATAATAGCATTGTGAGGAATCTAACATACCTCACAGAAAAGCCCCACATATATTCAGACAAATCTCTATATAGGAAAACCCATGTATTAAGCATTCTAGATAAAATTATTCTCCAAGTCCAAGATTGTGCAGGAAATGTTCAAAGGAATCGATGCATCTCAACCAATCTTACCTTTTGACAGAAAAGAGACACGGAGATGAAAAGAGTAGAGATACAGAATCCCTTTCAAGCCGCAGGTCACTGCACTTTTCCCAAGCCTGTCCAATAGTGAAACTAAACTTCAAACTCAGTTAAACTAAACTAAATTTCAAACTAAAGCAGGAAGGGAGGGGTCCTTCTTAAGGCCCTACTTCAGTAACGCTCCGAGATAGAGCGGCTAATGTTATTTCAATGGGAGAAATTTATAACTACTATTTTTTTGCATTTTGCTCGAATTTGATATTTTTAGTAGCTTTCAAAAGCTGTACTCTTAAACTATGCAGGCCACTTTAAAAATTTATTTATTTTTTTTTAATTTTAAGGCGTTCTAGATGTCTTATTTTTGGTTGATAAAGATTCGCCTTTAGTAACTTATCGCGAAAAATCTGTTAGACATTTTAAGATTTGGTAAAGTGGCATGCATAGTTTAATAATTAAGCTTTCTGAAAATGCTTTTTATTTTGATTTAAAAAAAATTTAAATCTATGCTACATTTATAAAAAGTTGAAACACTTTCATTTTAAACAGACGAATATGCTCTAAATCCCACCTCTACAAGGTTACCGCCTTAATACAGGGGCGGTTGCAGACAACATGTGTTTAATCAGCGGGAGTCTGTAAACGGGAAAGTCTTCTGTGGGAAGTTTCGCCTGTGGCTATGCTATTTTCTGGACTGGATCATTACCGTCTCAAAGCTTATTGAGACGGTAATGATCTAATCCAATAATAAAGATAAAGATTGTCAAAAAGCATTATTGATTTGGAATTAAAACAGATTTATCATTGTTATTATTTTTCTTACTTACTTTTGAAGTTTAATTTCCGAAATATTTTTTAACTGCGTACAACATCAAAATGAAGAAGTCGCTTTTCTCAAAAGATACTAGAATTAACTTTTTGTCATCCGCACCCGAAAGGAGGGGGGGGGGGGTAGAGAAAGAAAATAACAATGGTTACTAGTGTCATTAAAAATTAATAGATATATGCGGCGAATAAATACATTTGTACTTAAATTTTCTATAATACCATTTTTTTTTCTATCATTTATCAGGCAATTCTTACTGAATTACCTTAAATGTTTCTTTCATAAAAAATAAACATTTGTGCTATACAGCAAACTAAAAGATAACTATTGTACAATTCATTATTAAATTGGATTATACAAATTTAAAACTTAGAAATGTGTTTCTCAAATTTTAAAGAAAAAATTCTTTCACTGTTTTACCAAAAATTTCGGCTAATTTTCAGTCATTTAGCAAATACATTCCATTACGGTGAAATCCACATACACAGATGATATATTTCTGCTTAGTGTATATGTTGTTTTTCTTTTCTTGTCTTTTTTCCCTTCTGAAAAACAATCGAATAATTTTTAAGGTTACTCTAAACATTTTCATTAAATACAATAAGCATATTTTGTTGCAATTAAAATCAGAAGTGAGTGATGCTAAAATGATACTTCAGTCGCGCGAATAAACCCGCTCGCTAATGCTAATCCTATGGAAGATATTTATAAAGATATTTCAGTTGCATTTCAATATTTTTAAATGATTTTTATAGCATTGAATAGCTGAGATCGATCTGTACAAAAGGCCGTTTTTTACATTTTCGGTCTCGATTGCAGTATTTTTTATGGGGAGGCTACTTAAGTCAAGCGAAAAGACCGTTCGCTAATGCTAATCCTTAGAAGAAACTTATAAAGATATCTCGATAGCATTTCAATATTTTTAAATGATTTTTATTCCACTGTATAGCTGAGATCGATCTGTACAAAGACCGTTTTTTACATTTTCGATCTTCATTGCAGAAATTTTTATGGTAAGGCTACTTTAGTCAAGCGAAAAGGCCCGTTCTCTAATGCTAATCCTATCGAAGAAACTTATAAAGATATCTCGGTTGAATTTCAATATTTTTAAATGATTTTTATTGCAATGGATAGCTGAGATCGATCTGTACAAAGGCCGTTTTTTATATTTTTTATCTTGATTACAGAATTTTTTATGGGGAGGCTAATTTAATCAAGCGAAAAGACCCGTCCGCTAATGCCAATGCTATAGAAGAAACTTATAAAGATATCTCGATTGCATTTCAATATTTTTAAATGATTTATACTGCATTGGATAGCTGAGATTGATTTGTACAAAGGCCGTTTTTCACTTTTTCGATTTTGACTGCAGAATTTTTTAATGAGGATGCTTTCCCTTTCGAAACTGGTTCCGAATATGAAAGTGTCTCCACTAAAAATATCTGTAAACAAAATCGAAAAAGCAAAAAATGTCTTTTGTACAGATCGATCTGAGATAACAAAGCAAAAAAAAAAATCATTTTAAAATTTTGAAATGCAACGGAGAAGAGGCTACTTTAGTCTACCGGAAAGACCCGTTCGCTAATGCTAATCCTATAGAAGAAATTTATAAAGATATCTCGGTTGTATTTCAATATTTTTAAATGATTTTTTCTGCATTGGATAGCTGATATAGATCTGTACAAAGGCCATTTTTTACTTTTTTGATCTTGATTGCAGAATTTATTATGGGGATGCTTTTACTTTCGAAAGCGACTCCGAAAATTAAAGTGTCCTCATTAAAAATATTTGTAAACAAAATCGAGAAATCAAAAAATGGCTTTTGTACAGATCGATCTCAGCTACCAGAGCAAAAAAAAAAAAAATCATGTAATAATATTGAAATGCAACCGAGAACAGACTACGTCAGTCACGCAAAAAGACCCGCTCAATAAAGCTAGTCCCATGGAAGAAATTTATAAAGATATCTCGGTTGCATTTCAATACTTTTAAATGATTTTTTTGCATTGGCTAGCTGGGAACGTTCTGTATAAAGGCTGTTTTTTACTTTTTCGATATTCATTGCAGAATTTTTTATGGGGGTGTTTTCACTTTCGCACCTGCTCCGAAAATGAAAATGTCCTCACTAAAAATCTGTAAACAAAATTGAAAAACAAAAAACGGCTTTGTACACATTATTCTCAGCTATCCAATTAAAAAAAAATCATTTAAAAATATTAAAATGCAACCGAGCATACGCTACATCAATCACGGGAAAAGACCCGCTCGATAAGCTAGTCCAGTGGAAGAAATTTATAAAGATATCTCGGTTGCATTTCAATATTTTTTAATGATTTTTTTGCATACGATAGCTGCGATCAATCTGTACAAAGACCGTTTTCTACTTTTCCAATCTTGATTGCAGAATTTTTTATTAGGGTGTTTTCAGTTTCGCACCTGTTCCGAAAATGAAAGTGTCCTCACTAAAATTGCCTGTAAACAAAATCGAAAAAACAAAAAACGGCCTTTGTACAGATCGATCTCAGCTATACAATACAAAAAAAAAATCATTTAAAAATATTGAAATGCAACGGAGAAGAGGCTACGTCACCCACACGAAAAGACCCGCTCGCTAAAGCTAATCCTATAGAAGAAATTTATAAAGATATCTCGGTTGCATTTCAATATTTTTAAATGGTTTTTTTGCAGATGATAGCTGAGATTGGTCTGTACAAAGGCCATTTTTCACTTTTTCGATTTTGACTGCAGAATTTTTTTATGAGGATGCTTTCCCTTTCGAAACTGGTTCCGAAAATGAAAGTGTCTTCACTAAAAATATCTGTAAACAATATCGAAAAAGCAAAAAATGGTCTTTGTACAGATCGATCTCAGCTATCAACGCAAAAAAAAAAAAAAAAAAAAAAAAAAAAATCATTTACAGATATTGAAATGCAACGGAGAAGAGGTTACGTCAGTCACGCGAAAACACCCGCCCGCTAATGGTAATCCTATAGAAGACATTTATAAAGATATCTCGGTTGAATTTCAATATTTTTAAATGGTTTTTAGCTTGATCTTGATTGCAGAATTTATTATGGGGATGCTTTTATTTCGAAACCGGTTCCGAAAATTAAAGAGTCCTCACTAAAAATTTCTGTAAACAAAATCGAAAATGCAAAAAAAGGCCTTTGCACAGATCGATCAAGCTGTATGTATAGCTGATGTATAGCTGAGATCGATGTGTACAAAGGCCGTTTTTTGTTTTTTCGATTTTGTTTACAGACATATTTAGTGAGGACACTTTCATTTTCGGAACAGGTTCGAAAGTGAAAACACCCCCATAAAAAATTCTGCAATCAAGATCGAAAAAGTAAAAAGTCCTATCCAATGAAAAAAAAAAAAAAAAAAAAAAAAAAAAAAAAAAAAAAAAAAACAGAAAATCATTTAAAAATATTGAAATGCAACCGAGAACAGGCTACGTCAGTCACTCGAAAAGACCCGCTCGCTAATGCTAATCCTATAGAAGACATTTATAAAGATATCTCGGTTGAATTTTAATATTTTTAAATGGTTTTTTAGCTTGATCTTGATTGCAGAATTTATTATGATGATGCTTTTACTTTCGAAAACGGTTCCGAAAATTAAAGTGTCCTCACTAAAAATATCTGTAAACAAAATCGAAATTGCAAAAAAATGGCCTTAGCACAGATCGATCTCAGCTATTCAATGCAAAAAAAAAAGAAAATCATTTAAAAATATTGAAATGCAACCGAGAACAGGCTACGTCAGTCACGCGAAAAGACCCGCTCGCTAGAGCTAGTAACATGGAAGAAATTTACAAAGATATCTCGGTATCATTTCAATATTTTTAAAAGATTTTTTTTTTTTTTTTTTTTTTTTTTTTTTTGCGTTGGATAGCTGGTATCGTTCTGTACACAGGCAGATTTTTACATTTTCGATCTTGATTGCAGAATTTTTTATGGGGGTGTTTTCACTTTCGCACCTGTTCCAAAAATGAAAGTGTCCTCACTAAAAATGTCTGTAAACAAAATCGAAAAAACAAAAAACGGCCTTTGTACAGATCGATCTCAGCTATCTAATGCAAAAAAAAAGAAAAAAAAAAGAAAAAGAAAAAAAATCATTTAAAAATATTGAAATTCACCCGAGAACACGCTACGTCAGTCAAGCGAAAAGACCCGCTCTCTAAAGCTAGTCCAATGGAAGAAATTTATAAAGATATCTCGGTTGCATTTCAATATTTTTAAATGATTTTTTTTTTTGGCATTGGATAGCTGAGATTGATCTGTACAAAGGCCGTTTTTCCCTTTTTCGATTTTGGCTGCAGAATTTTTTTATGAGGATGCTTTCCCATTCGAAAAATGAAAGTGTCTTCACTAAAAATATCTGTAAGCAAAATCGAAAAGTAAAAAATAGTCCTTGTACAGATCGATCTCTGCTATCAACGCAAAAAAAAATCTTTTAAAGATATTGAAATGAAACGGAGAAGAGGCTACGTCAGTAACAAGAAAAGACCCGCTCGCTAATGCTAATCCTATAGAAGAAATTTACAAAGATATCTCGGTTGCATTTCAATATTTTTAAATGTTTTTTATGCATTGGATAGCTGAGATCGATCTGTACAAACGCCATATTTTGCTTTTTCGTTCTTGATTGAAGAATTTTTAGGGGGGTGTTTTCACTTTCGCACCTGTTCCGAAAAAGAAAGTGTCCTCACTAAAAATATCTGTAAATAAAATCGAAAAAGCAAAAAATGTCTTTTGTACAGATCGATCCTATAAGAGCAAAAAAAAAAAAAAAAAAAAAAAAAAAAAAAAAAAAAAAATCATTTTAAAATATTGAAATGCATCGGAGAAGAGGCTACTTTAGTCTACCGGAAAGATCCGTTCGCTAATGCTAATCCTATAGAGGAAATTTATAAAGATATCTCGGTTGTATTTCAATATTTTTAAATGATGTTTTTTTTTTTTTTTTTTTTTTTTTTTTTTTTTTTTTTTTGCATTGGATAGCTGAGATTGATCTGTGCAAATGCCGTTTTTCACTTTTACGATTTACGGCAGAATTTTTTTGAAGATGCTTTCCCTTTCGAAACTGGTTCCGAAAATGAAACTGTCATCACTAAAATTATCTGTAAACAAAATCGAAAAAGCAAAAAATGGTCTTTGTACAGATCGATATCAGCTATCAGCGCAAAAAAAAAAAAAAAAAATCATTTAAAAATATTTAAATGCAACGGAGAAGAGGTTACGTCAGTCATGCGAAAAGACCCGCTCGATAATGCTAATCCTATAGAAGACATTTATAAAGATATCTCGGTTGGATTTCAATACTTTTAAATGTTTTTTAGCTTGATCTTGATTGCAGAATTTACTATGGGGATGCTTTTACTTTCGAAACCGGTTCCGAAAATTTAAGTGTCCTCACTAAAAATATTTGTAAACAAAATCGAAAATGCAAAAAATGAGTTTTGCACAGATCGAACTCAGCTATCCGATGCAAAAAAGAAAAAAAAAATCATTTAAATATATTGAAATGCAGCCGAGAACAGGCTACGTCAGTCAAGCGAAAAGACCCGCTCGCTAGAGCTAGTACCATGGAAGAAATTTATAAAGATATCTCGGTTGCATTTCAATATTTTTAAAGGATTTTTTTTTTTTGCATTGGATAGCTGGGATCGTTCTGTACAAAGGCAGTTTTTTACTTTTTTGATCTTGATTGCAGAATTTTTTATGGGGGTGTTTTCACTTTCGCACCTGTTCCGAAAATGAAAGTGTCCTCACTAAAAATGTCTGTAAACAAAATCGAAAAAACAAGAAACGGCCTTTGTACAGATCGATCTCAGCTGTCCAATGCAAAAAAAATCATTTAAAAATATTGAAATGCAACAGAGAAGAGGCTACTTTAGTCTACCGAAAAGACCCGTTCGCTAAAGCTAATCCTATAGAAGAAATTTATAAAGATATCTCGGTTGCATTTCGATATTTTTATTTTTTATTTTTATTTATTTATTTTTTTTTTATTTTATTTTTTTTTTTTTTTTGCATTGGATATTTGAGATTGATCTGTGCAAATGCCGTTTTTAACTTTTTCGATTTACTGCAGAATTTTTTTTATGAGGATGCTTTCCCTTTCAAAACTGGTTCCGAAAATGAAACTGTCTTCACTAAACATATCTATAAACAAAATCAAAAAAGCAATAAATAGCTTTTGTACAGATCGCTCTCAGCTATCAACGCAAAAAAAAAAAAAAAAAAAAAAAAAAAAAATCATTTACAGATATTGAAATGCAACGGAGAAGAGGTTACGTCAGTAACAAGAAAAGACCCGCTCGCTAATGCTAATCCTATAGAAGAAATTTATAAGGATATCTCGGTTGCATTTCAATATTTTTAAATGTTTTTTATGCATTGGATAGCTGAGATCGATCTGTACAAACGCCATATTTTGCTTTTTCGTTCTTGATTGAAGAATTTTTAGGGGGGTGTTTTCACTTTCGCACCTGTTCCGAAAAAGAAAGTGTCCTCACTAAAAATATCTGTAAACAAAATCGAAAAAGCAAAAAATGTCTTTTGTACAGATCAATCCTATCAGAGCAAAAAAAAAAAAAAAAAAAAAAAAAAAAAAAAAAAAAAAAAAATCATTTTAAAATATTGAAATGCATCGGAGAAGAGGCTACTTTAGTCTACCGGAAAGATCCGTTCGCTAATGCTAATCCTATAGAGGAAATTTATAAAGATATCTCGGTTGTATTTCAATATTTTTAAATGATGTTTTTTTTTTTTTTTTTTTTTTTTTTGCATTGGATAGCTGAGATTGATCTGTGCAAATGCCGTTTTTCACTTTTACGATTTACGGCAGAATTTTTTTGAAGATGCTTTCCCTTTCGAAACTGGTTCCGAAAATGAAACTGTCATCACTAAAAATATCTGTAAACAAAATCGAAAAAGCAAAAAATGGTCTTTGTACAGATCGATATCAGCTATCAGCGCAAAAAAAAAAAAAAAAAATCATTTAAAAATATTTAAATGCAACGGAGAAGAGGTTACGTCAGTCATGCGAAAAGACCCGCTCGATAATGCTAATCCTATAGAAGACATTTATAAAGATATCTCGGTTTGATTTCAATACTTTTAAATGTTTTTTAGCTTGATCTTGATTGCAGAATTTATTATGGGGATGCTTTTACTTTCGAAACCGGTTCCGAAAATTTAAGTGTCCTCACTAAAAATATTTGTAAACGAAATCGAAAATGCAAAAAATGAGTTTTGCACAGATCGAACTCAGCTATCCGATGCAAAAAAGAAAAAAAAAATCATTTAAAAGTATTGAAATGCAGCCGAGAACAGGCTACGTCAGTCAAGCGAAAAGACCCGCTCGCTAGAGCTAGTACCATGGAAGAAATTTATAAAGATATCTCGGTTGCATTTCAATATTTTTAAAGGATTTTTTTTTTTTTTGCATTGGATAGCTGGGATCGTTCTGTACAAAGGCAGTTTTTTACTTTTTTGATCTTGATTGCAGAATTTTTTATGGGGGTGTTTTCACTTTCGCACCTGTTCCGAAAATGAAAGTGTCCTCACTAAAAATGTCTGTAAACAAAATCGAAAAAACAAGAAACGGCCTTTGTACAGATCGATCTCAGCTGTCCAATGCAAAAAAAATCATTTAAAAATATTGAAATGCAACAGAGAAGAGGCTACTTTAGTCTACCGAAAAGACCCGTTCGCTAAAGCTAATCCTATAGAAGAAATTTATAAAGATATCTCGGTTGCATTTCGATATTTTTTATTTTTTTTTTATTTATTTTTTTTTTTGCATTGGATATTTGAGATTGATCTGTGCAAATGCCGTTTTTAACTTTTTCGATTTACTGCAGAATTTTTTTTATGAGGATGCTTTCCCTTTCAAAACTGGTTCCGAAAATGAAACTGTCTTCACTAAACATATCTATAAACAAAATCAAAAAAGCAATAAATAGCTTTTGTACAGATCGCTCTCAGCTATCAATGCAAAAAAAAAAAAAAAAAAAAAAAAAAAAAAAACATTTAAAAATATTGAAATGCAACGGAGAAGACGCTACTTTTGTCTACCGAAAAGGCCCGTTCGCTAATGCTAATCCTGTAGAAGAAATTTATAAAGATATATTGGTTGCATTTCAATATTTTTAAATGATTTTTTTTTTTTTTTTGCATTCGATAGCTGAGATCAATCTGTACAAGGGCCGCTTTTTACTTTTTCGATCCTAACTGCAGAATATTTTATGGGGTGTTTTCACTTTCGAAACCTGTTCAAAAAATTAATTTTAAAAGTAATATTGATTTGGATTTAAAACAGATTTATAATCTTTTTTTTTTCTTTCTCACTGCTGAAGTATAATTCCGGATAGAATTTTTTATTCCGTAAACGTCAAAAGGCAAAATCTCTCATTCTATAGAAATATGTCATTCACACTCGGCAAGGAGGGGAGGGGAGGAGGAGGGAAGAAAATAATAATAATTGACTAGTGTCATTAAAAATGAATAGATATATGAGGCGAAAAAATATATTTGTATTTAAATTTTCTATATCTTTTCTTTTTATAATTGATAAGGTAATTCTTGCGGAATTTGTTTCTTTCACAAATATTAAACTTTTTTTTATATAGTAAACGAAAAGATAACTACAATACAGTTTCATTATTAAATTGCACTAGTTTAAAACTGAGAAATGTGTTTCCGAAACTTTTAAGAAAGATTTCTTTGAGTGTTTTACCGAAAATTTCGGGCCCCACCAGCGGCCGAGAGTTTGTGCTGTCGAAGCTGGTAGACAGGAGGTATTCGACCCCAATCGCACCCGTGGGCCTAATCGTTCGGCGTTTCGTGGTTTTCTTCGAACCTTCGATTTCCATGCGTTAATACGGGTTGGGTTCCCTTAGAAAGACCCCCACGAAGGGCACTCTCCCTTCGTGTAGATAATCGGCCGTCAAAAATCAACCCAAACCAAAATTTTCAGCTAATTTACAAATGCTTAGCAAATTCTGTTGCGTTTGAAATTAGCATACACAGATGATATATTTCTGCTTAGTGTATATGTTGTTTTGCTTTTATTTTATTTTTTCCCTTCTGAAAGGATATCGAATAATTTTTTAATTTATTATAAATATTTTGATTACATAATAAGCATATTTTGTTGAAATTCAAATAAGCAGTGCTAAGGGGCTACTTCATTCATGAGAATAGACCCGCTCGCTAAAGCTAATCCCATGGAGGAAATTTATAAAGCTATCTCGGTTGCATTTCAATATTTTTAAATGATTTTTTTTTTTTTTTTTTTTTTTTTTTTTTTTTTTTTTTTTTTTGCATTGGATAGCTGAGATCGATCTGTACAAATAATGTTTTTTACATTTTTGATCTTGATTGCAAAATTTTTTACGGGGAGGCTACTTTAGTCAAGCGAAAAAACCCATTCGCTTATGCTAAACCTATGGAAGAAATTTATAAAGATATCTCATTTGCATTTCAATATTTTCAAATGATTTTTTTTTTTGCATTGGAAAGCTGAGGTCTATCTGACAAAGGCCGTTTTCACTTTTTCGATTTGGAATGCAGAATTTTTTTATGAGGATGCTTTCACTTTCCAAACTGGTTCCGAAAATGAAAGTGTCTTCACTAAAAACATTTGTAAACAAAATCGAAAAAGCAAAATATGTCCTTTGTACAGATCAATCTCAGCTATCCAATGAAAAAAAAAAGAAAAAAAAATTCATTTAAAAATATTGATATGCAACCGAGAAGAGGCTACTTTAGTTAACCGGAAAAAACCCGTTCGCTAATGATAATCCTATAGAAGAAATTTATAAAGATATCTCGGTTGTATTTCAATATTTTTAAATGATTTTTTTTGCATTGGATAACTGAGACCAATCTGTACAAAGGCCATTTTTTACTTTTTCGATCTTGATTGCAGAATTTATTATGGGGATGCTTTTACTTTCGAAACCGGTTCCGAAAATTAAATTGTCCTCACTAAAAATATCTGTGAACAAAATCGAAAAAGCAAAAAACGGCCTTTCTACAGATCAATCTCAGCTATCCAATGCAAAAAAAGCATTTAAAAATATTGAAATGCAACCGAGAACAGGCTACGTCTGTCACGCGAAAAGACCCGCTCGCCAGTGTTGCCAGATTGGGGACTTTTTTGTTGATTGTTACCGCTTTTTTGAAATAGAAATATTCGGCCTATTTAGAAATAGATTAATCATTCTGAAAAATAAGGCGAATTATACTATTTTTAAAAAGTGGTGACAGTCAAATAATCTGAATTAAAAAAGTCCCCACTCTGGCAACACTGCCGCTCGCTAAAGCTTGCCCATGGAAGTAATTTATAAAGATATCTCGGTTTCATTTTAATATTTTTAAATGATTTTTTCCATTGGATAGCTGAGATCGATCTGTACAAAGGCCGATTTTCACTTTTTCGATCTTGATTGCAGAATTTTTTTATGGGGGTGTTTTCACTTTCGCCCCTGTTCCGAAAATGAAAGTGTCCTCACTTAAAATATCTGCAAACAAAATCGAAAAAGCAAAAAATGTCTTTTGTACAGATCGATCTCAGCTATCAAAGCAAAAAAAAAAAAAAAAAAAAAAAAAATCATTTTAAAATATCGAAATGCAACGGAGAAGAGGCTACTTTAGACTACCGGAAAGACCCGTTCGCTAATGCTAATCCTATAGAAGAAATTTATAAAGATATCTCGGTTGCATTTCAATATTTTTAAATGATGTTTTTTGCATTGGATAGCTGAGACTAATCTGTACAAAGGCCGTTTTTTACTTTTTCAATTTTGAATGCAGAATTTTTTTTATGGGTTATTACTTTAGAAAGAGATTCCGAAAATTAAAGTGTCCTCACTGAAAATATTATTAACGATATGAAATAATAAGTGAAACATTTACATACAAATAGAGATTCATTAAAATATATAAATATCATAGTCTTTGGCGCTTCTTTAAAAATGAAGATTATAATCATGAAAAAAGTATAATATGTATTTTTGCTTCGAACTCCTCCATTTCTGCTCTCGAAGCTGGTAGACGGGAGGTGCTAATATCGATCCCAATCGCGCCCGTCGGCCTAATCGTTAGGAGTTTTCGTGGTTTTCTTCGCACCTTGTTTTTCCAAGTGTAAATACGGGTTAGGTTCCTTTAGAAAGACCGCCACGGAGGACACTCCCCTCCTTAGGGTCTATATCCCTCGTGCTGATGGCCGTCATAAACACAGCCAATCTACCAACCTCCATAGGAAATAATTTTAAACCATATCGACGTAAAAAACTATGATTTTTTTTCTTTTCTTTTTTTTTTTTTTTTTTTTGCAAAGTTTTATAATTTTTATTGTGAGTAATCGCCCATTTTTGGTGCTGTTTCTACTGCAAAAAATATGTTTTGTAGAACTTCAGTTTGTCGGGGCAGAATATTTTTTTCGATGGGTTGGCTCGGTACCAGTATGGATATTTCGACACGTGCAGAACTCTGTCGCATACCTGCAAAACTTTTTTCAGAAGATGGAATTCGAAGCCATCTCCACTTCCTGTCTATCTGCTAATTACTTTTTTCCCGACGGCGCAGTGCTACTTATCTAATCCTTCTCCCACCCCCAAATATTTGCCTGGGTAGGGGGGGGGGAAGGGTGTATAGCTTTATATTGTGCGATGACTTTTTTTTTTTTTTGTCAATTACAAGTTTAGGAGATATCATTGGTTTTTAAGATGTCAATCTTTGGAATTGGGATACGCCTCGCGGTGGCAACGTTTTTAAGCCTGTTAGGTGATATCAGTGTTTCAAATGACTGAAGAAGGCTCTTAACCTATAATCGTGAAGCTAGCGTGTTAGGGATGTCACTCAACTAAGCCTCTGAATGGACGAAAGATAGCCTTTGTTTTAAGGACAGCGAGCTAATGTGAAAATATGAAGAGATCCTGGAGAATGGGAGATTGGATTGGAACCCCAGTAGAAGAACTTGTTCTCTCGGGTAGATCATCTATTTCGGAGTAAGTCCGAACGAAAAAGAATAATCTACTAACCCAGAGAAGGTTATTTTCCGCTCCAGCCGTGAGGGAAAGTAGTCGATAAATCTTTAGTTTTGCTGCAGATAGACAAAGACATTTATTTTATTTGTGAACTGATATGAGTGGCTTTAGTTATTGTGAGAGAAGAAGTTACTAAAGTGATATAAACTATATCTCGTTTGCCGGACATTACTCTTTTAATGAACATTGTTGTAAGCTGATAACGAACCCACATTATAATTAGTTGTATACAATTCTAGTCTATTCAAGAATCAATATTTTATTTTAATTTATATTAATAAATATTCAATTTGATTTCAACTTTATCCTCCGCCTTATTGAAGTTACCACGCTACAACTTCATCCCCGACATTCAAGGTGTCACAGCATCATCTAACTGAAAAAAATTAAAAAAATAAATTAATAAATTAAACGCAACTTTTAACGATTTAACAAACATTTACATAAAAATTTATTTTTCAGTTAATAATCATTAAAATAAAATAAATCGAAGACTAATATAAGCAACATTACTATAAATTTTAATTATCTAACGAAATTCTTGAAACACATCATGCGTGGTGAATACAAAAATAAACATTTAATTATTAAATCTTTCTAAAAGAAAATAATAAAACAAACGTGAATTACAGTGGACTTTTAACCTGCATTAGGCCCCGAATGTATAGTGTCAGGAGTAACCCAAATTTACCAAGAACGGGCTCGATCAGCGGATTAACACTAGAACCGCCAGAAATGTTACTCAAGTGTTACAAAACTATTTTACACCAGAATTTTAATTTGAAACGATTTAACATATTTAACTTATTTCTCCGGGTTACATATTTAACTTATTTTAGAAAAAAAATTCTGGTTCGAATTGAAATATGTTCAATTTTTACAGGTGAAAATGACCACAACGGCGGTTCTAGTGTTAAGTCGTGCCGGGTTGGCATTAATCTTTTCGTTGCGCGTTGGGCTGACTAATCGATTCAGGTTCATTCGCCTTCGGAACGGATTTCAACTCTTACGAGTCTTGTTTGGCTACTCATTTTTTTTAAAATAATATCTAGGTTTATTAAAAAAATTCTACCAAAATTTTAAAAATCTTTGCTTTATTTAATGACAGACATTCTGTAATTAAATAAAGCAAAGATAACTAGTCTGAAAAAAGTGGTAGATATTTTGAATACAAAACTCTCCAATCTGGAAACTCTGCTCGCTGAATATATCAGGAATATTGTCAACTCGATCACTCTACCAGGGACAGGGAGCCAGCCAAATAATGGCAAAGGCCCTGAACCTCTGGCACAAAATATTGTCAACTCAAGGGGATTCGGACACCCGTATCGTGTCAATGTTAAATTTGTCATATTGATAAAGAGTTATCTCAGGAACTGATCCAAGGAATAAGCTGAAAATTTCAAAGCTAATTCCCTATATATTTTAGCATACTTTAACACAGGGATTTCCTGAAATCGGCTGTAACTATAATTTTATGATTTTTACTGCAAACTACTAAACAAAATGCTTAAATGACAATTTTATTTCATAAACTGTACAAGATACACTTTTGAAATGTTTAACACACGTTTTTCTCTCATATATAACATAGTTTAATACAAGCTTTTTGTAATTTGAAATTTCGTTATCTTTTAAGAAATTTTTATTTATTTATTTTTTTTTATTTATTTATTTATTTATTTTTGTAATTTTTAATAAAAATCACAAAATTATAATTACAGCCAATTTCTAGAAATGCCTTTGTTAAAGTATGTAAAAATATATAGGGAAATTTTGAAAATTTCAGCTGATTCCTTGTAACAGTTCCTGGGATAAAGGGTTATCAATATGACACATTTAAAATTGGCAAGATAAGAGTGTCCGAAACCCCTTAACCTAAACTTCCTAACCTTAACCGACTTTCCTTACCTCAGGATCTTTTAACAAATGTTCATATAATATATCCTTGACTTACAAGTAAAGATTTGGTAACAATAGGGTGTTTTTTTTTTCAAGTTATGGAGAAAAAGATTTCGGCTATTTGGAAAATCTTCTCAAAAATTGTATTCAAATGGCATTAAGTTTAATAATAAAGTTAGAAAATTCGAGGATCTTTTACAAAAGTTAATTATATTAATTTTATTTTTGATATGTAATTAAAAGGTGATCTTATTGGCCGAAACTCACAAGTAATGCGCTGAAAGTTTTCCCGATTCTTCTCTTGGTAAAATATTTTGCATACATTGCAAACATTACTTTAAAAAGGTACGTACAGTCCTTTATTTATTTATCACGAGAATTCCTCTTTTAATGGTTGGTTTCTAGTAGCAAGCTGTATTATTTTGATAAAAAGTGAGAAATATACACAAAAGTATCTTTGACATTTGTGCGATAATGTAATAGGAGTTTGAACCAAAACAACAACAAAAAAAAAAATAAAGATGTACGATATTCAAATACTTATGATGTATTCAAAATAAACGGAGAATATTTTTTCCTATATAGATTGCTCAATTTCAAACACTCACCTTGATAGTGGTTTGATTTTGAAGCAAGACAACCCTTTGAACGTATCAGTTATCAAAAACAGTAAAAACGCTATCATCTTACAACTTTCTACAACAAAATTGCATGATTAAGTACTTTTCTTAATGAGCAAGATGCGAGTAATGCAAGCATTCTGACATAAAAAAAAATGTTCAACTTATTTTTCACCTACTTATTTCATGCATAGTTATTCTTTTTTCTGCCTCATTTATTACACGATGTAAACAACGTTCAAACTTCACTGAACATCTTGGATATCAAATTATATACTTGTTTAGGTAAAGCCAGAAGACAACTTTGTCAGAAAAATAAATAAATAAATATCTTAACTCTTTTAGACCTAAAATGCATTTACCAACGCAATCTTACGTTTACGGTATTTTACGCAAATTATACGACTACTGCCATAAAACTATACAGGGTGACCCATAAAGATTGAAACGCGGTATAAAATTGTACCTGCTGGGAGTAAATAGGCAATGTAAATTTCAAAAGTGATTCAAATAAGGCAGCAAATAAGATTCTGTTAATGAAATAGTGATTCCATTCCTTTTCAAAAAGCTACACTTTTTAAATCTTTAACGATCTCCCTACATAAAATTGGTTAATTAGAAAAGAAATATATTTGGTGCATTAAGGTCATTATAAAAAACTGCATACGGATATCTTTAACATTAATTGAGTTATAATGAATTTAAAAAAAGCCTACTTGTATGGGAAAGTGGGGCATATTTGACCATGAGGAGCCTTTGGTCAAACTAAATTTTACAAACTTCTATAATTCTAGTAGTAACATCCTTTACTCACCATTTTACTAACTGTGAACAGCACCTGTGCCAAACTAATTTCTTTCATCTTGTTTATCTGTCTTCAAATGAAAAGCTAAGGTTTTTTTTTTCGTTCTTGATTTGTAATTCTTTTTATTTTCTTCTGTAAGGTTTTTATATAAACATGGGATAAGTTAAAATTTTGATAATGTACCGGAGAAATAAAGCATCGAACATCCATACATATGTAAAATCGGCAATGTATTTCAACTATTAAAACAAAAATTAGAGCAAAATATTCCACATAAGCATACGGGGCACTTTTGATCTTTGTAAATGGGACACCTTTGATAATGTTAATTATTCAGTTCACGTAGATTCTGACATTTTAGACAGTTCAGTAGAAGTTGCAACTTATGTTTCTACTAATTTCACAGAAACTCAATGACTGAGTTTTAATTGACTTTACAATTAATAAAAAAGAAAAGTGCCCAGCTAAACTGATGGCATTGAGCTCACAGGCTATTCACACTAATTGTATATCATACTCTTATTTTAAAGAATAATGCCCCTCAAAAAAAATAAGTGAACGGGAATTAGACCCCGTTTCCCTTTTATACTTAACCAGTGAACCTCCAAATCTAATCAGGGAAGCTCCTTATCATAATAAACCGGTATACCAAATTTGGAGCAAATCGAATAATCCTGCAAAAAAAATATTTATCTAAATTAAGGGGGTGGACTAGCCCGCCCCCCTTTATCCTTAACCAATGAATCCCCAAAACGAATCAGGGAAACTCTTTAACATAATATACCGGTATACCAAATTTGGAGCAAAGCGAATAATTCTGCATGAAAAACCCGTTTATATAAATTAAGGGGGGTGGACTAGCCCCCCTTCCCCCTTTATCCTTAACCAATGAACTCCCAAAACTAATCAGGGAAGTTCCTTAACATAATAAACCGGTATAACAACTTCGGAGCAAATCGAATCATTCTGCATGAAAAACCCATTTATCTAATTTAAGAGGGGCGGGCTAACCTTCCTTTTCCCCCTTTATCCTTATCCAATGAACCTCCAAAACTAATCAGGGAAGTTCCTTAACATAATAAACCGGTATACCAAATACGGAGCAAATCGAATGATTCTGCATAAAAAACCCATTTATCTGAATTAAGGGGGGTGGACTAACCCCGTTTTTCCCCCTTTTTCCTTAACCAATGAACTCCCAAAACTAATCAGGGAAGTTCCTTAACATAATAAACCGGTATACCAAATTCGGGGCAAATCGAATGATTCTGCATGAAAAACCCATTTATCTGAATTAAGGGGGTGGACTAACCCCCCTTTCCCCCTTTATCCTTAACCAATGAACCTCCAAAACTAATCAGGGAAGTTCCTTAACATAATAAACCGGTATACCAAATTCGGAGCAAATCGAATCATTCTGCATGAAAACCCATTTATCTGAATTAAAGGGGGTGGACTAACCCCATTTTTCCCCCTCTATCCTTAACCAATGAACCCCCAAAACTAATCAGGGAAGTTCCTTAACATAATAAACCGGTATACCAAATTCGGAGCAAATCGAATCATTCTGCATGAAAACCCATTTATCTGAATTAAAGGGGGTGGACTAACCCCCCTTTTCTCCCTTTATCCTTAACCAATGAACCCCCAACACTAATCAGGGAAGTTCCTTAACATAATAAACCGGTATACCAAATTCGGAGCAAATCGAATGATCCTGCATGATAAACCCATTTATCTGAATTAAGGGGGTGGACTAACCCCGTTTCCCCCCCCCTATCCTTAACCAATGAACCCTCAAAACTAATCAGGGAAATTCCTTAACCTAATTAACCGGTATACCAAATTCGCAGCAAATCGAATCATTCTGCATGTAAACCCATTTATCTGAATAAAAAGGGGTGGACTGACCCCCCTTTTCCCCTCTTTATCCTTAACCAATGAACCCCCAAAACTAATCAGAGAAGTTCCTGAATACAATAAACCGGTATATCAAATTCGGAGCAAATCGAATGATTCTGCATGAAAAACCCATTTATCTGAATTAAGGGGTTGGACTAACCCCGTTTTTCCCCCTTTATCCTTAACCAATGAACTCCCAAAACTAATCAGGGAAGCGCCTTATCACAGTGAACCTAGAAAATAATTTTGAAGCAAATCGGATGTTTCTATCAAGAGTTGTCGCGTTACGTACATACATACATACATACGTACGTACGTATATACATACAGCACGGGCGGGCACATTAGCTCTCAGGCTTTGATAGCTTGTGAGCTAAAAACTTGAGGAATTATTGAGGTCGAAGAAGAATTGGATTTTAAAATCATGTTTTTAAAGAAAAGAGATGTTGTATGGAAGTTTTATTACCCAGAGATTCCTTCTTAAATTGCCGCCTCCATCACTTGTAGAAGGAACTACTACTCAGGCGATTGCTGCAATGACATTTCCTATAAACTTGTCCACATATAAAATCCTATAAATGGTGCATTTAACATTCTTTGAAAATTATAAATCTTCTTAAGGTATGTATCTACCTTCGGGGCACATTTTTTGAAAAATATGAAATTTTTATCAAATACATGTGTTTTAGCTTAAAACAGGGAATAAAACTATGAATTCATATAAATTTCTAATGGAATTTTAATTAATCTTTCAAATTTACGCAATATTTAGTCAAATTTAAGTAAAGAATTACGTTTATGCCAGACCTTCGATAACGAAATCTATTCAATACATTTCGCTATTTTTTTCAACAATATATTAGTATACCCCTTACCTGTTTTATGAAGCAAAAGATTTGGAATTAACCTCTTAAATTTACTAACATATACCAAATTTTGTATACAAAACATGATTAAAAAAAATATGTATTTTTGCATCAAAATAGTTCTTAAAATTTATATATACAAACGTACAAGCTATATTTTGCTTCATAACATACGAATAGATCAGAATTAGGCAGGAATAGATCAGGAGAGATTGCAGAACCTTGTCACAAAATTTCATTTCAACATCTTAAAAACTTTTTAAGAAATTATGTTTCTCGTAAACGTACACAATAAAAAAACGCAGTTTTCCGAAAAACGCAAATTGAGATTTTGATATAGCACAAAAAATTATGTATAATTTTACAACTTTAAAATCAACTATATTTCTAGGTGTTTATATATACACTATATTGCCATTAATGACCGGCAAATTTCAATTTTAGACATTTTATCGAATATTTAGAAATATACTTGACAGATTCTTCTGGAATTTCAGGATTGCAAAGAACAGGTATGACCTCATATTTAGCAAGGTCGATTTGATAAGGGAGGCAATTAGGGGGCCAACAAAAAATCAAAGAAAAAAATAATACTTGGGATCACCCTGTAAAATAAAATGCACGAAATGATCTATCGCTGCCGAATATAAATAAACAGACATTGTGCAATATGTGTATTCTTTTGTGTAAGAATAGCATGTATATTAATAGGGATATAGCGATTTATTTAAAAAAAATTAAAAATTCTTGCATGTTTTTTGCTTATAACATGCAGGGTTTTCAACCAAATTTAACTCTAATTTTAGAAAAATTGACAAAATATACTAGAAACAATATAGTGCAATTGGAATATAAGTATATTAAATATTTTAGGAAATATGAATACTTGTATGAAATAATTTTTATCTGCGCATGCGCGAACAAACAAGGATCATTTTATATAATTTAATAGGCAACTCTATGGAGCAACTTATTAAAAAAATGTAGTCAAATGTCGTAAAAATTCAGAAAGATATCGGCGTTAGAGTGAGCAAATTTTTAGTTGTTCTCTAAAAGCAGCTGAATGATAAGGG
The DNA here is from genome assembly GCA_963932465.1 of Maratus speciosus. NCBI lineage: Eukaryota > Metazoa > Arthropoda > Arachnida > Araneae > Salticidae > Maratus > Maratus speciosus. Next base: position 224,966,911 of record OZ010787.1, read on the forward strand.
ATTTTCCACAAATTGTCATTTTCAATTTTTAATTTTTTTAAATTTTATTTTTATTGATGCTTTAGTTCTTCTTAAATAACTACCAGAACGAGCCTATACCATGATCAAAAGAAGTATCAAAATCGAAGCATTTTTTCCAAATCTACTCTTTGATACTCACTAAATACTAACTTTTTTCTGAAAGTCAGTTAATAAATAATGACAATTTGTGTAAAATCCCTTATCATTCAGCTGCTTTTAGAGAACAACTAAAAATTTGCTCACTTTAACGCCGATATCTTTCTGAATTTTTACGATATTTGACTAGATTTTTTTTTTTAATAATTTGCTCCATAGAGTTGACTATTAAATTATGTAAAATGATCCTTGTTATCGTTCGCGCATGCGCAGATAAAAATTATTTCATACAACTGTTCATATTTCCTAAAATATTTAATATATTTATATTCCAATTACACTATATTGTTTCTACTATATTTTGTCAATTTTTCGGATACCGGCGTTAAATTTGGTTGAAAACCCTGCATGTTATAAGCAAAGAATATGCAAGAATTTTTTAATTTTTTTAAATAAATCGCTATATCTCTATTAATACAAGTGCTATTCTTATACAAAAGAATACACATATTGCACAATGTCTGTTTATTTATATTCGGTAGCGGTAGATCATTTCTTGTATTTATTTTACAGGGTGATCCCAAGTATTATTTTTTTCTTTGATTTTTTGTTGGCCCCCTAATTGCCCCCCCCCCCCTATCAAATCGACATTGCTAAATATGAGGTCATACCTGTTCTTTTCAATGCTGAAATTCCAGAAAAATCTGTCAAGTATATTTCTAAATATTCGACAAAATGTCTAAAATTGAAAGTTACCGGTCATTAATGGCAATATAGTGTATTTGTGTATATATTATATATTATATATTTGAGTGTTAAAATGTATTGTTTACATTTCTGTAACTTTTTACTCTTTTTTCTGTGGCCGATCACTTCCGGTTTCAGAGAGCTCATTTCCGAGTTTTTTTTTTTTTTTTTTTTTCCCTATAACTTTGCTTTTAAGTATCACTGGACCAAAAGTAGGCCATTTTTGGAATCCTTAATGTTTGAATTTTAATTTAAAATAATAATAACAAAAAAAAACGAACATTTTCGAAAAAATAGCGATTTGAGGGTAAGCACATACCTTAATAGGCATTTCATAGGCTTTGCACATATCAGTAGTACTGATTCGATTTTATTTTGCATGTTTCATTTTGTATGTTCCTTTTCTTTTTTTTTTTTTTGTGACATCTGATTCTTTTTTTTTTTCATTGCAAATCAACTATAAGTTAAAAGTAAAATCCTATTTTTAAAAAAATAATTTGTAACATGTATGTTTAAAATTCATTTTATTTCAAAGAAATTATCAAAAGCGCCCTATAGCCGATCCTATGATCGGCCACTAATTTACAAAAATTACCACTAATTTACAAAATAATTTAATATGCCAACTTTCTCTAAAAATAACTATTAATTATTTTTATATGCATTTAAAAATGGTAGAACATTATAAATACACTTTTATATTTTACAATTTCATCATAGTTTAGCAGATGAAATTATAATTCTAAAAAGTCACCAAATGTGCTCCTACCACTCTCCCCTACTCTTGCTCTCCTGCTACTCTCCCCTACCACTTTTGCGTACCACTCTAAATCATATTTCTTCATTGAAAATAAAGGACCATATACAAAATAATGGTGTGGTATAAATAAAAATTATGTTACGAACTCTGAAAAAAAAATGTATCTTAATAAAGCGTTAAGCAGAAAGAGATCATGCAACAAAGACAAAAGTATTTTTAAATTATAGAAACAAAATTCCAAAACGATAATTTACAAATCATTCTCAAAGTTTTTCCTCTACATTCCAATGCACAACTAAGCCGTTCTAGAAATGCTTCAATAAATATTTCGCCAACTAATATTGTTTCAAAGAGCGATTATCTTTCTTTTAAACTCAGCTGTATATGTATTTTCCTTCTATGTACATTTCTCTAGCAATATCTCACAGATTTACACTTCTAATTTTGATAAATCGTCCCCATTCACAATGGTCAATTTTCAATTGATCATAATTGATTTATTTTTAAAAATACAGGTATGGAGTTCTTTCCTAACTAGATGGTACCCGTCAAGATTTGACGGTAAATAACTTGAATGTTTCACCAGAAAAATTCTTGAATTTTTAATGATTTGCTTTTAAGTTTATTATTGAAATTGCGACAAATTTCTGTATTGCATAAGTGATTCCTATTTCTTTAAAGCAATAGAGGGTAAAGTCACACAAACCTATTCAATGAAGCCACAAAATTTTAACTTTATAATTTACAACCAATTATGCTCCTTTTTACCAGAAATTTAACTAAAAATAGTGGGTAGAACATTTATTTTTATTAACTATAGTCTCATTTTTTTGAAAAAATAACAGTATTGACTTTTATTTATTTATTATGATTTTTTAACTACATGACCATTAAAAGCTGCCATGAATTTTATTTTTATCAGTCTCATTCTCTAAAATCCCAAATTTGAAACTTGGTGCAGCATATAATTTTTATTACTTGAATTTCATTTTACATTTTTATACATTTTTAAAATATTAAACAATGGATATCAAAATAATTTTTTTAATAGTTCTTGTATGAATATCTTTCTTTCTTTCCGTTTTCTTTTTTTAAGGAAAAGAAAGGCAAACTTTTCTTTTTGATACACACACACATATATATTCTTGATAATGGTCAGAAGATATAACAAAAGTTGTAGATGAGCTCAATTTATTTAATCGAAAATTACATTAAAAATATTTTAGCTTAAATATTTTAAATATAAAATAATAATTATTATTATTTTAAATATTGTTCAGCGTTAAATTTTATTAAATTATAATAATAATAAAATAAAAATCATATAACTTCTCCTCCTAATAAAATATGTCATTATTGGAATAACTTATCGCGAAAAATATTACAGAAATCATTTTGCCGGAAGTTGGGTTCGAACCTGCTATCCACTACAAAATATCGGCGCTTTAAACTGCTGCTTTAGACCGCTCAGCCACCGAGAACTCGGTCTCAATGCCTCTAAATTAAACACGGTTGATGCATGTGCAGATGTCCCAAAATGGGTCTACTTAAATTTTACCTGTGCGTTTTAATATATATGATGATTTTAGTATTTTTGGAGGATTTAAAAAGCTGAAGGAGGATAGATGTTATACAACGTAGATTAAATAAGGCAGTTGTTCGACTTATAACACGGCATCGGAATGCTTAAGCCTAACATGGCCGAAATAAAATGGCTGATTTTAACGAAAGATTATGTTCGACTTATAACACGGCATCGGAATGCTTAAGCCTAACATGGCCGAAATAAAATGGCTGATTTTAACGAAAGATTATCAAGATCCGGATGAGTTCACTCCGGAAGCGTTATACACTTTGCGTCATTATATATATAATGATTATGTTATAGAAAAGGGGGAAATTTTCTAGTTGCGCAAATTTGCCGATTTTGTAGATGTCGTACAAAATTTAAAAAGTGTACCTTTTTTTAAATTAATGACAGGACAAACTCATTAACAGAATCCTATTTCACAAGCGCGTTTATTTTGAACGTGTTTTCAAATTACATTACCCAGTTATATTCAACAAGTTAAAAAGCGCGTGTCAGTATATTTGGGAATCCTGTATATATATATATATGAGGACGTGAATTTAAAAAGTCCCCGTATCCAGAAAATCAAATTTGGCGAAATCGCGAAAAACCACTGACTGTGTCCATTGGTTTTCATTGTAAACCAAGATTTTACAATGCCAGAAATACACGACAAAACTAGTTTTTTTTTCAAATATCAGTGTTTTTTTATACAGGTACACCAATAGAACAGATTGATAGAGAAAACTCGATTTTTTTACATTTGGATAAGGTGAGTTTCGAAACTCACGTCCTCAAACACACGCCCTTTTGTTGGTCACTCCTCTACACTTACAGCCACGTGACCGATTGACCGCTCTTATTTTTTCCACACCGTTTGACAGTATTACTCCATCCTTTGTTTGATTACGTTGCTTTCTTTCATTTTCTCTACCTTTTGCTTTCTTTTAATTATGGCAGCCAGTCCTGATATTAGAAAACAGTCGAAGACGGTTATTTATAATGAATACAACTATTTTAGAGAGCTCGTTGCTTCCAATCCTGATGCAAAACTCAAAGATATATTTATGCAGATACAAGAAGCTACTTCTAAAGCATGTGGCGTATATCTTCGTACAGTTGGAAGGATCTGTGCTGTAGCTAATACTAATGCAGACACCAGCTTAGAAACTCTTTCATTTTCATCACCTAAAAGAAAAGTTCAGCACCTAAAACGTGAGACAGGATTAGCCTTCCCGAAGTTTTAAAGAAAAAAAAAAGCATCACATTAAAACACATAATTGAAAGTTTACATTTATTACCTTCACCCCCGGAAGATTTCGAGGCAAATGAGGCAGAATGATTTGACCCGCCCCCAATCGTCTTTTATTTGTTTTTGTTGTCATTGTTGTTTTAAAGGTGTTGGTGAATGAGAGCTCAAATTCCCGGATTCAAATCCCGGAATGTATTACTCGCTACATTCATGAACTCATTTTCGTCCTTAAAATTTTAATATGAGATTTTTCTTACTCAGATTTTCATGAATGGAAGAGCTATTTTAATTTGCCTGTATTTAAAAAAAAAAACCAGTTTATAGCACCCATTGATACACTCCCTCGGAAGATATCGTGAAAAATGATGCAGAATGTAATATGGATTTGAATGATTGCGCCTTCCCCCAACAGCAAGAGTTATTTTACTCATATTAAAAGTATTATAAAGAATAATTTTGCATCACGCAATTTGAAGTAGCGTGATTTGATTGAACCACGTTTACACTCCCCTCCTCGTCTTTTATTTATTTCTGTTGTCGTTGTTGTTTTAAGGGTGTTGGTCTGTGACAGCTCGAATTCCCGGATTCAAATCTGGATGTCTTACTGTCAGGTTCAGAAAAAAAAACCTTGCAACTGATCTTGACTGTTGACTCGGCCCTGTTGCCAAAGTAACTGGTCAGTCAACTTTATTTTAGGGAAGTCCGGCATTTCCTTTTCTCTGGCTCAATCGGTCATTCCAAGAAATATCGTAGTCTTTTCAGCCTTTCACCTCCTATAGGCGAAGCTCATTCCCTACAAATTGTGGATCCTCCAAAAGCAAGTAATCTACTCAGGGTTTTTCTTGTTTGAGCCAGACAGTACTCGCTACTTTATGAACACATTTTCCTCCTTAACCCGGGAGAACTCGCTAGTGAGAATTTCTCTCAAGGTGCCCAATTGCTTTTCTTTTACTTTACATTCGCTTAATATAATTTTTTTTGCTTGGCTTAGTACTTTTACTCACAAATAGGTCAAATATTTGAAATAACATTTTAAAATTTTAATTAAAATGAAAAATGGTTTAAATAAGAGTCTTAAAAAAGTACGACGGATAGAGAAAATCTCATGCAGCGAGTTCTCCCGGGTTAAAAATTTAGTACATGAAGTTTTTCTCACTCAGATTTTAATGAATGGAAGAGCTATTTTAATTTCCTTGTATTTTTCAGAAAATCAAAAGAGAAAAAAAAACTGATAGTTTATAGCACGCATTGACCTCCCTCTCTCGGAAGATTTCGTAGAAAATGATATAGAATGTAATATGGATTTGAATGCCCCCCCCCCCCCTTTTTCCAACAGCAGGAGTTATTTCAGACTTAAATTAGAAGTATTATACTCGTAAAGAATAATTTTGCATCATTCCATTTGAAGTGTCGTGATTTGATTGAACCACACAATCTCCACCCCCCTTTATTTATTTTTGTTATTGTTTTTGAAGGATACTGGTCAGGGAGATATAAAATTCTCGGATTCAAATTTAAATATATTACTCGCCGAATTCATGAAAAGTTTCACATGTAAAAGCCTAATACATGAAGCTATTCTTATTCAGATTTGAATTGATTTTCGTTCTCGTATTAAATGAAAAATATTTTTCAGAAAATGCTCTGAATTTGCTATTTTATATCGATTTTTGGGTTATGACTAAGACGAAAATATGATTACAAGACAGCAATACAGTATAATGTAATTTATAAGAAAATAACGCGCACGAACACATACACACACACACACAAACACACACACACACACACACACACACACATATATATATATATACGCGTATGTCTGTGCGTTCATTTTTTTCCCACTTAAATTAAAATAATAGAAAACTTCATGCATATACGAATGCAGATAACATTGTAACAGAAAATTACAAATTATTTGAATTTACAATTTATAATAAAGTTGCAATTACAAATTATTAATTAAATTTTTAAAAATAACAACACCATTAATCTGTCGTCTAAAAATCTATACACATTTCTAATTACAAATAGCCTTACAAACAAGTGTTATAAAATAGCGGAACAAATGACTCGCTTTTTCTTAACGTAAGAAAATCAAGATTGGTGTTACGGCAAAAAGAATCTTCGAATACCGCAGTCATACTTTTGCATGGGTAAATTTGTTTTGCGGAAATGTGGTGGAAAAAAAGGGACGAGGAGTTGGCGTCCTCTAATGCCATGACATCGAAGGGAAAATGAAAATCCCTGCCGGCCCGGCCTACAGGCGGAGGTAGATTTCGAAGTATACTAATTTCATCAACAAAAAAAATAAATCATGATTAGAGATAAACCCACTTTAACAACTTTATCTGGTCGCTTTTAACGAATTTTTATTTCATTTTTAGCTCACAGACTATCAAAGCCTGAGAGCTAATGTGCCCGCCTGCTCTGTATGTATGTACATACGTACGTATGTATGTACGTAACGCGATAACTCTTGAGAGAAACATCCGATTTGCTTCAAATTTTTTTCCTAGGTTCATTGTGATAAGGCGCTTTTCTGATTAGCTTGGGAGTTCATTGGTTAAGGATAAAGGGGGGGGGAATGGGGTTAGTCCAACCCCTTAAATCAGATAAATGGGTTTTTCATGCAGAATCATTCGATTTTCTCCGAATTTGGTATACCGGTTTATTATGTTAAGGAACTTCCCTGAATAGTTTTGGAGGATCATTGGTTAAGGATAAAGGGGGAAAAGGGGGGTTAGTCCACCCCCTTAACTCAGATAATTGGGTTTTTCAAGCAGAATCATTCGATTTGCCCCGAATTTGGTATACCGGTTTATTATGTTAAGGAACTTCCCTGATTAGTTTTGGAAGTTCATTGGTTAAGGTTAAAGGGGGGGAAAACGGGGTTAGTCCACCCCCCTTAATTCAGATAAATGGGTTTTTCATGCAGAATCATTCGATTTGCTCCTTATTTGGTATACCGGTTTATTATGTTAAGGAACTTCCCTGATTAGTTTTGGGGGTTCATTGATTAAGGATAAAGGGGGAAAAGGGGGGTTAGTCCACCCCTTTTTATTCAGATAAAAGGGTTTTTCATGCAGAATGATTCGGTTTGCTCCGAATTTGGTATACCAGTTTATTAGGTTAAGCCGCTTCCCTGATTAGTTTTGGGAGTTCATTGGTTAAGGATAAAGGGGGAAAAACGGGGTTAGTCCAACCCCTTAATTCAGATAAATGGGTTTTTCATGCAGAATGATTCGATTTTCTCCGAATTTGGTATACCGGTTTATTATGTTAAGGAACTTCCCTGATTAGTTTTGGAGGTTCATTGGTTAAGGATAAAGTAGGAAAAGGGGGGTTAGTCCACCCCCTTAATTCAGATAATTGGGTTTTTCATGCAGAATCATTCGATTTGCCCCGAATTTGGTATACCGGTTTATTATGTTAAGGAACTTCCCTGATTAGTTTTGGAGGTTGATTGGTTAAGGATAAAGGGGGAAAAGGGAGGTTAGTCCACCCCCTTAATTCAGATAATTGGGTTTTTCATGCAGAATCATTCGATTTGCCCCGAATTTGGTATACCGGTTTATTATGTTAAGGAACTTCCCTGATTAGTTTTGGGAGTTCATTGGTTAAGGATAAAGGGGGAAAAACGGGGTTAGTCCACCCCCCTTAATTCAGATAAATGGGTTTTTCATGTTAATCATTCGATTTGCTCCGTATTTGGTATACCGGTTTATTATGTTAAGGAACTTCCCTGATTAGTTTTGGGGGTTCATTGGTTAAGGATAAAGAGGGGAAAAGGGGGGTTAGTCCACCCCTTTTTATTCAGATAAATGGGTTTTTCATGCAGAATGATTCGATTTGCTCTGAATTTGGTATACCGGTTAATTAGGTTAAGAAATTTCCCTGATTAGTTTTGGGGGTTGATTGGTTAAGAATAAAGGGGGGAAAGGGGGGCTAGTCCACCCCCTTAATTCAGATAAATGGGTTTTTCATGCAGAAGTATTCGATTTGCTCCGAATTTGGTATACCGGTTTATTAGGTTAAGGAACTTCCCTGATTAGTTTTGGGGGTTCATTGGTTAAGGATAAAGGGGGGGAAAAGGGAGGTTAGCCCGCCCCTCTTAAATTAGATAAATGGGTCTTTCATGCAGAATGATTCGATTTTCTCCGAAGTTGGTATACCGGTTTATTATGTTAAGGAACTTCCCTGATTAGTTTTGTGGGTTCATTGGTTAAGGATAAAGAGGGAAGGGTGGCTAGTCCCCCCTTCCCCTAATTTATATAAACGGTTTTTTCATTCAGAATTATTCGCTTTGCTCCAAATTTGTTATACCTTTTTTATTATGTTAAGGAGCTTCCCTGATTCGTTTTGGGGATTCATTGGTTAAGGATAAAGGGGGGGGGGGCTAGTCCACCCCCTTAATTTAGATAAATGGTTTTTTTTGCAGGATTATTCGAGTTGCTCCAAATTTGGTATACCGGTTTATTATGATAAGGAGCTTCCCTGATTACATTTGGAGGTTCACTGGTTAAGTATAAAGGGTGAAACGGGGGCTAATTCCCCTTCACTTATTTTTTTGAGTGGCATTATTCTTTAAAATAAGAGTATGATATACAATTAGCGTTAATAGCCTGTGAGCTCAATGCCATCAGTTTAGCTGGGCATTTTTCTTTTTTATTATATAATAGCTGGTTTTATCAGAATCATGTTAGGCAGTATTCAAAAAAATAATTTTCCATGCTGAACAACTCGAAATTTTCCTGCACATTTTCAGATTTATTTTTAACAGAAAATATATGAAACTTGCTGACTTGATTTTTGAAGAGATTTATAAGCGATCTGCGTTTTTATTTTTCGTTCAATTAATTAAAACTTGATTTATAAACAATTATTTTCTCAGTAGGACAATATTTTTCGTTTCTAACACAATCGCTTCGGGAAATTCTGTTCAAAATGCCCACTTTGACATCATTTTTTGAAATATATTCTGCCTCTATCAAAAAATTGATCATTACGGTACATTATATAGTTTCTGAAAAAAGAGAATCTACCAATTGGATGCTTTTGAGAGCAAAAATGAATTTAAAAATGAGTAAGAAAATAAGCAGTTTGGATTTGAATACACCCTTTAAAAGATGAATTTTTTCTTCAACCGCTATGTATTTTTTATTTGTTTTTGCTGTAAGAATTGGTCCTATCAAAAACTTGTCTATATAAATGTCGTAGACAATATTAAGAAGATATATGGTAAATTCATGGGGATTTTATATCTTGTGAATTGACGGAGTTATGAATTATTTTTCTTCTTCAACCGCCTCTTTTTGTTTTCGTTTTTAATTCTTTTTTGCGGTACGAACTGGTACTATCAAAAACTTGTGTATATAAAAATTGTAGATAATATTAAGTGTGTATTCCGATCAAAGCTGCTTATTTTCTGATTTATTTTTAAATTCATTTTTGCTCTCAAACGCATCAAACTTTGAAATTATCTTATTTAGAAACTCTATAATGTGCCGTGCTTATCAATTTTTTTGATAAATGCAGAAAGTATTGCAAAAAATGCTGTCAAAGGTGGCGTTTTGAACCGAATTTTCCAAAGCGGGAGGTCCTGGAATGGAAAAAATGGTTATACTGAGAAAATAATTGTTTAAAAATCAAATTACAATTAATTGAGCGAAAAATGAAATCACGCGGCCTCTTATACATCCCTTCAAAAATCACCTCATCAAGTTTCATGTTTTTACTTTTAAAAATGAGTCTGAAAATGTCTCGTAAAATTTCGAGCTGTTGAGGGTGGAAAAATATTTTTTCGAATACACCCTTAAGGAGATTTGTAATAAAATTAATTGGATTTGATATCTGGAGAATTGACGAAGTTATGAATTTTTTTCTCCCAAAACCCCTATTTTTTGCGCCCCTTGAGCCCATTTTTAATTTTATCAAAAATCTGTGATACACAAAATTTTGGCCCTATTTTCAGAAGTAATAAAAACTTTAAACTGATTAAGAAGTTATGGGTTTTTTCAGTTTTCACAATACCCCTCTCTATTTCCATCCCCTTGGCCCAATTTTGCCCATTAAGGAACTTGACCGAGATTTTATGCCCCTTGATTTTATGTATCAGTTTGGAAGAGATTTGTGTAGAATTATATATAGATAGATAGATAAAGTTTTTTACTGGGGGTGGTTTTGGGTTCTAGGGGTCATGATCGGTGTAGATCTGCAAAAAAATTTCAGAAATTCCAACATAGGGGAGAATGCAATAGGTAGTATTTCATACGAAATCTACCTAAAAGAGGACGTTTGTCCTTGAACGGCCGATTTTTCCTACAGCTAGTATAGATATCTTCGTAACCTTAGGCTTGTAAAATTTTATCTAAAAGAAGATCAAGAATCAAGGATACAATCTCCCCTCCCCCTCCCCCCCCCCCCAAAAAAAATGAAAATATTCAGGAAAACATCAATCCTTTGCACTACTGGCAGTTTAGCAAAATTTTAAATTTATTTGTCTCCCATTAGCTGTATTTATTATTTATGAACCACAAAATTATATTTTAAAAAGCTGATGCCTATATCAGATCTTGCATTAAATATTCGGGAAATATGTTATTAAGATGCATATTATTTGCGATAATATTCTACTATTAAATTATTTTTTGGTATTGATTGAGAAGTAATCGGATATTTGAAACACACATGTATTTGTGGCTTTATTGCACACCGAAACACGGAAATGCACACGATGTGTGTACATTTAACATAAATGCGCACACAGTGCAGACATGACAGTATTAATAAAAACATAATATATAAAATTTAAATAACGCAGAATATTTCATGGATATTCTAAAAGTCATACAAAAAAATGCACAGAGTCTGTGTAATAGCTTCTAAATGGTATTTCGATTCTTAAATTTCTGAAAAAAAGTATTATGTCTTTTCATAGGAAATGTATCCAGTTTAATTTTTTGATGAACTCGCTTCCGTCCAACACCCACGACCTCTAGTTGACCTCAGAAACAGACATGGGTGAGAAATGAGTCTTCATTTGACGAGGATTTCTAATTCAAGATGGATAACGCGATATGCAGAATAGAATCAGAAAGCGCAGTATCTGCATGGCTATGAGAAGAATGAAAGCATGAGATCACCATGAGGCCCATATTTCATTAAGGGGCCTTTTCAAGGAACAGTGCTTTTAGGAAGCCGATTTTTATGAATTTAGACAGTTTGGTGTGTGTGTGTGTGGGGGGGGGGGATATCAGAATTATAATTTGTGAAATAATACAAAAAAGAGGGATTAAAAAATTAAATGTATTTAAATGTAAAAAGAACGAAAAAAAACAAGAAAGAAAAATCATGCGTCACACATAGATTATTACACATTCCAAGACTTACAGAAACTCTAATAAACTTCACTGTTTAATAAGGTAATTGAACATATCTAAAAAAAGAATTTAAAAAACTCATAACACAACTGATACTAAACACCTAAGTGTAGAAATTAATGCCCACAGTGGATAATTCTTTTGTGTAGCTGTGCATATGATCAATTCATTTGTTACACTTTATATGATGAACTAAAATTTAGTTCAACTAAACAACAAAAAATACATTTGAATTTTTTTCAGCATTTACTGCCCATATATGCTGACTTGAAACTTTTTGCGCATCATCTGTAGATTTTGATACACACAACATATTAAGCAAAAATTAAATTCAGTTAGGAAACGCATTACGCAACTAACCACATCTGAAAATAAACTTCCAGCGATTATTGCTTATACACGGTAGAGATCTGCACGGGTCCGGGCCTACCCCAAAGCCCGATCCCGGCACACGATCTTCATTCATGAAACTTGGCCCAGCCCGAGCAAGAGCCTTACTTTTTTCTGGAGACTCGGGCTCGAGCAGACCATTCTTCCTATAGGTCTGCGCAGTTCAAAATTTCCAGCCCCTGTCCCAACCCGGCCCATGCAAAAGTGAGTCAAATGAGGCCGGCTCAACAATTTAAGCAAAAAATTCATATTTTTTTAAATTGCAATTATTCAAAAATTAAATTACTTTTTAAAGAAAACTACGTAAATTTAAAAACAAAAAATTAAAGTACATTAAAAACCTGTGAAAATAAACCTATTTATGACGTAATACTGTCTTAAACGGAAAATATCTTGATCCGCGCGAAGTTAATATAATAATCCGCGTGAAAAGAATGTAATTCATTTACAAAAGACGATGTACCTTCTAAGAAGGGTAGCTGTCTATAACGAATTTTTCTTATCTGTTGCTGGGCAACATATAACTATGATATGTTCCCGCACCATGTTGGTTAAATCAAAGTAAAATTGCGTAATTTGTTATTTCTGTTTGTATAAATATTTTTTTTTAAATATAATTATGAGTGTAAAATTATAATGTTTATATATTTAAGTAAAATAAGAGTGTAAGTTCATACAAAAATTATTAAGTTGATTTTAAAGATTAAATATATATTTTTAAAAAATTGTTGTATTGTAAAATGAATGTATAACGTTGAATGGAGTTCGGATCTCAGACAACAACAATACGCAGACGCCATGGTGTCGTTTTATGACAAGCCAATGGAAAGTGGTGTATAATTAGAAGTCGTAAAATCATAAAAACGTTGGAATCAATTTATGGCCTCAATAAAAGTGTTGGGATAAATTTATGACTTTTCAGACCACCCAAACTTTAAGGCAGATAATAATATTAAAGTATATATTAGGGGCCATTTGCAGACTGCTAGCTAATAGGCCTATCGAAGTATAATAAAAAATCTTCTCACATCCAATAACAGTGGACTAGACAAAAATAGTTCCTCCCACTGCAGGAACTGGTGTGCAAGAAGAATAAGTTTTAAAAAAAATAGTCTGAAAAAAGATGTAGAGGATGCAAGAGCTCTCCTGAAAGCCCTTGCAATGAGTCCCGTAAGCCCTAGTAAAGCCCAGGCGAGATGGACATGTTGGAGCGAGCCTAATCCAGCCTAATCAAGCCTAATTGAGGTTGTCTTCCTGAGGTACCTATCGGAGTGAGCCTAATCAAGCCAAATTGAGGATGTCTTCCTGATGTACATATCGGAGTGATCCTAATCAAGCCATATTGAGGATGCGTTCCTGATGACACATTGCCATAATCATAAGCAACGCAACAACTCGGAATTTGATAAATAAAGGCCACCATCCCGTATATTAAAAGAAGGTACTATTTTAAACATTTTCTTTTACCACTTAAGATCATATAAAAAAAATCTTAAAAAATACTTTTCTGATATTTTATGGTAGAGAGTTATCTGAGATCCGACCAAACCAATAATTAAATAAGATTAAGGTAATTTTAAAAATGAAAGAGAGTATTTCTTTTAGCAAAAAGAAACAATTATAATAATTAGAGTACGTGAAAATATTGTCTTTTTTTTAAAAAAAAGATTAAACATACTTATAATAATGAGAAGCAAACAAAAGTGTTGCTTTCTATTTTTTGAATTAATATTATGTTTTTTCTGTAAATAGATATGTTCAATGTAAATAAACTATTTAATCAAGTTTTAAAAAGTTTCTGTAATTATTTAATTAATAATATTTAAAGTGTGTCCATTCTTTTTTTTTACAGCTTAAATTTTAGTTTAATTCATAAGTGGAAGAGTTCGTCTAAATAATTCACAACGCAAACTCTTAATTTTATTCGTAATTATTCAAATTTAATAATTACTTTTTGACGCGAATTATAATTTAATTTTATTAATGCTTCGCGTTGCTCTTCTACTAGAATGTAGGTAAATACGATCACTTATATTATTTAAATTTATCTAAGGTATATAAAATTATATACCAATTTGCTATGAGGTTGCTTGGATGATTTGGACCAATTAACAATTTTGAATATATTTAATAAAAAAATAAACAGGTGTAATTATCTGTCCAGCATCCCCCCTTCATAAGTAAAATGGTGCTATGACTCAGGAACGAGCATCTGAGGTCATTAGATAGTAAAATGGTGCTCTGACTCAGGAACGATCATCTGAGGTCATTAGATAGTAAAATGGTGCTATGACTCAGGAACGTTCATCTGAGGTCATTAGAAATAATAATAATAATAATAATAATAATAATAAAGGAAAATAAATTTAAGTATTATTTTAATGTCACAATTTTAAAGATATTGTAGGTATGTAAGTTTAATTGATTAAAATTTTATTAAAATTAATTTTATTATGGTAACAATACTGACACACATATAATAATTTTATATAAATAAAATGAATAATATATGTTAGCAAAAAAAAAAAAAAAAAAAGGAAATGAGAAAAATAATTCTGGGATTTATAATAGGTAAATTTAGGAATTACAATTTTTTTTTTTTTTCTCTCTTTTCTCTTGTGGTTGGATCTCAGTTACCATTGAAAAATAATGGCATTCACATCACAGATGACACATTTGTAAAAATATTTTTTTTTATATAATGTATAAATAATAATAATAATAAGAATAATGAGTAAAATTTTATAATATGTCTGGTATAAAAAATGATTGAAATGTCAATAGATTATGATTTTTGAAATTGTATCACCTTGATACAAAAGAAAATTTATGAGTCGTACTACGAAGTAGTAGTACAATATTTACAAAAAAAAAAAAAAATAAGATTGTTTTTTCTGTAGAAAAAGACAGATATTTTTCTGTTAAATGAAATTATGTTGTTTTTTATATATACGTGTATTATAAATATTTTAGGGGTATTTATGTGTGTAAAAGAATAATCTACAAAACAACTTCATCTCCTAAGAAATTTTTTTTTTTAAATTTTAGTGTTGTTGTTTTTATGTATTTATGCAATTTAGAATATTTTCATACATATGTTGGAATATAGAGAAAATAGTATGAGATGCAAAATATTCTTTTAAGAGGTATAGGATCTATTTTGAATTGATATTTTGAAAAAGTATACATTGATTACTAATATTTGTTAAAAATGACTCAGACGCTGGATATAGATACACGTATTAAGTTAGTGTCACCATTTGACAATAAAAAGAACAAAAACATTATATTTTTCTTAGAGGAATTTGATAATATTTTGAATTCGACAGATATACAGGAAGAAACTAAATTATTAATTTTAAAGGCTAAAATTACTGGGGACGCAAAACATATTTTAAGTAAACAGATTGAAAAATATAACGAGACCAATTATAATTTATTTAAAAATAATTTGGTGGAGTTATTTGGTACAAAACTAAGCTTCCTTAATGCTCAGAGCAATTTTCTAAATTTAAAACAGGCCGCAAGTCAAACGATAGAGGATTTCATTTTGGAGTTTAAAAAGGGTGTAAAATCTTATATCGAAAGTGCAGGCGAAAATGTGGATAATAAGGAAGAGAATTTTATCGAAATCTTAAAAATGTCGAATTTTTTAAATTCAATTAGACAGGATATTGCACTAGATGTGCGTAAAAATGCGCCCAGGTCCTTCAAGGAGGCATGCGAGTTAGCAAAACTTATGGAAAGTGCGTATAATGAATCAAAGTTTGAGGAAATTAACGCAATAAATAAAGAAAACAAAGATCTTTATGAGAACATTATAGAATCAAGTAAGCAAAACAAAGAGCTAATCGAGAAATTAAAAGGGGAGATTGAAAAACTAAAAAAATCAAAGAAAAAAAACCATGCAATTAGAGATGATAGTGCTCCGCGGAATAAGAAACTCTTTAATAAACACAATGATTATCAGGGTCCCCATTTCAATAACAATTTTCATTATAATGATTATGAACGATATTATAATGATTACTACAATTCCTTTAATTACCCGACGCATTATGGGATGTATGATTATTCACAACCTAACTGGAATTCGGGAAATAGGGATTTTGGATATATTTCTGAGAATTATGAGCAAAATGGTTATCAATTTGAAAAGCGCAAAAAGAAAAAAAAATGGGCAAAGAAAACAGCGAAATCGGATCAAGATTCGGGATTTTCAGAGACGGAAATCGATAAAATAAATAAAACAATCGCAAATATAACAAATGCAGACAAAGATAGTCTGCCAATTATATCACTAAGTATACAGGGCGTCGAAATACAAGCGTTACTGGATACCGGAGCTGCTGTGTCCCTTTTATCACCTTCTTTATTCAAAAAAATTAAAGATACAAACGTCAAAATCAAATATTTGGGCAATCAGATCCAAATTAAAACTTTAACAAATTCAAAGATTTTTTTTAAACAATGTGTAAAATTAACTTTTCGATTAAAAGGTATATTCACAACAGGCACATTTTATGTCACTAATGATGATTTTGATAGGCAGTACCAAATGTTATTAGGGTACGATTATCTCAAAGAAAATCATATGATTTTGGATTTATGCAATAAAACATTAAAATTTAAAAATCAACAAATTAAATTAAACGTTGCAAGTGCAGTAAATAATTATGAAGTGAATAACATTACGCCATGTAATTCAGGGGAACATTCAAATAAAAGTATGTTTGCCATTACTAAAAATAGAATTTTTCTCCAACCTGAAGAATTGAAAATTGTAAAATTAAAATGCCCAGAGGATATAAATATGTCAGATATAATTATTTTTGACCCCATTCAAGAAAATAGTAAATTTTCATGCGAGACTTCGTTACACGAAGTTCAAAAAAATAATAACATAAATATTATAATAAAGAATAAACTGTTAGAAAAGTTAATTATTCAGAAAGGAACTAAAATAGGGGAAATTATAACGAACTTTGAGTGCAAGCAAGATGACTCAACTGATAATATAGAGAAAGGGACACTTTATGAAATAAATAATTTAAATATAGAAGATGTAAGAAAATTGCGAGAAGCAGAAATTAAAGAGACGGATTTCGATTTAAGCCATTTATCAGAGGAAGTACAACAAAAATTTCGAAAAATTTTAATGGGCAATGTTCATGCATTTTCAAAAAGTTATCAAACATTGGGGCAATCAGCGTTTGTTGCACCAAGTTTTCAATTGAATCATGAATTCCCGGTACAAGCTAAGCCATATAAATTGCCTCAGGCAGTAAGACAGTATGCGAAAAGGGAAATTGAACAACTGTTACAGGCTAAAATTATAGAGAAGACTGACTCCGAGTATGCTTTTCCAGTTATTTTCGTTAGAAAGAAAAATCTGAGTAATAACCCGAATGCAGAACCCAAGTTTAGAATGGCAACGGACCTAAGACTATTAAACCAAATTTTACAACCTTATACTTATCCGATGCCGGACGTAAAAGACTTATTACAAAAAATAAGCGGTAAAAAATACTATACGGTGCTAGACTTACATAGTGCTTTTTTCCAAATAAATTTAAAACCAGAAGATTGCAAAAAATTAGCGTTTATTACGGAATTTGGAAAACATATGCCACTTCGTTTAGCTTTTGGCACACGAAATTCTAGCGCAATTTTTGCAGAAGTAATCGATAAAATTCTGGGACATTTTGACAAAAGCAAAGTATCATACTACATTGATGATGTGTTGATATCTGCAAATACAATAGCAGA
Source organism: Maratus speciosus (assembly GCA_963932465.1). Taxonomy (NCBI): domain Eukaryota; kingdom Metazoa; phylum Arthropoda; class Arachnida; order Araneae; family Salticidae; genus Maratus; species Maratus speciosus. Next base: position 224,984,901 of record OZ010787.1, read on the forward strand.
GATGACGAAAACCTTAGAAGAAGTTCTACAGGTATTAATAAATCACAACATGACAATCGAACCTTCAAAAATGCAAATTTGCAAAGCAGAAATAGAATTCCTAGGATTTAGGGTGAATCAAATGGGATATTCTCCATCTCAAAAGAATATTGAAAAAGTAAAAAATTTAGTCAGACCAAAATCGAAAAAGGGGGTCAGATCTTTATTGGGCTTAGCGAATTATTTTCGGACGCTAATACCCAACTATTCCGACAAAGTTAACCCTTTAATAGAGCTGACTAAAGATAAAGTTAAATTTAAGTGGAGTCCAGAAGCAGAAAAAGCTTTCCTGATAATTCAGGAAGAAATTGTACAAAAACCAACGCTCAGACCCCCCGATTTTAACAAGGAATTTTTCTTATTCACGGATGGGAGCAAAGTTGCAATTTCAGGTGTTCTAGCTCAAGAAAAGGATGGTCATTTGCTACCTGTTGAATTTTTCGGGAGAAAACTTAGAGAACCGGAAAAAAATTATCCGAGTATTAAATTTGAGTTATTAGCAGTGCATGAAGCAATTATGCATATTAAATATATGCTTTCAGGTAGAAGATTTACTGTGTTAACTGATTCGAAAGCACTAACTCAGCATTTACATTTACAAGATAAATCGGAAATTATAAACAGATGGGTAGCAGATTTACAAGACTTTAATTTCGACTTCGAATTCGTCGAAGGAATTAACAATCCAGCAGACTATTTGAGCAGGAATTTAGATAATCTTACAACAGACAGAGAACTCCAAAATAATTTGTTTGCAAGTAACATAGCACTTACAGACGAAAATATTAAATCGGAGCAATATGCAGACGAAAAATTAAAAATTATAATAAATAAAATCGAAAAAGACAAAAATAATAGAAGCACGAAGAGATTTGCTTTAAATCAAAATAAATTATTAATTTTGAAACCTGGTTCAGATAAAAAGGAGCTTTTAATTACCCCGGATTCATTAAAAATTGCAGCCATAGAAGAAGCTCATAAAGCGCATTTCGGATTCCAAAAAACTTATGATAATGTGAAAACAAGGCTTTTTTGGCACGGAATGTACAAAGACATTAAACAGTATTGTGCAAATTGTGTGCAGTGCCTCACATCTAAACAACACACAACAATAAAAGTCCCTGTTAAAAAAATGGTGAAAGATCACGAAGTCGGTACAGTCCTGCATGCTGACGTCATTGGACCTTTAAACCTCACGTTAAGGAAAAACAGATACATTTTAATTACAATTGATTCGACATCGAGATTCCTGGAAGCTGTTCCCCTACGAAACGTAGAGTCACAGACTATATTAAATGTACTAAATAAATATTTTGCAAATTATGGGTTGTGTAAAGAAATTATCTTTGATAATGCAAAATATTTAAGAAGCGAAATTATGAAAGAATATTTGGAATCTTTAAACATACAAAGGAAATTTGTGAGTGTATACCGTGCGCAAGGAAATGGACTTTGTGAAGTTACCAATAAAATATTAAAAACATCAATTGTAGCTATGTCGAAACGCACTACGGAATGGGACATAAGACTGGATTTTTTTTTAACTAGCGTATAATTCCTCGAAACACCGCGCTACGGGATATAGTCCCTCACTGCTATTTTTCGCAAGGGAAATAAAAAATCCCTTTACAGCCCATATTCCTTCTGAGGAAATATATACCCACTCTTATGTTAAAAGCAGAATACAGCATATGAAGGAAATCAAAATTCAATCCCTTGCAAACCAGGAGAAAATAATGCAAGAATATATAGATGAAGAGGCATACGAAAAAGTAAAGGATTTAAATTTGGGTCAAACAGTATATTTAAAATGTATTGGAAAACCAGGCGCATTAGAGCCAAAATTTCAAGGACCCTACGAAGTTACTAAAAAGTTTAGAAACTTTAATTATTTATTACAATATGTTCCAGATAAATCAATAGAGCCGATCAAACGACATATGGATCAGCTGTACGCTCCGAAATACGCAACAGGTCATACAGAGGCGGAAATTACGAATTTACAAAGGTCTCAGAAAAAAATTAAGGGTGAGAAAAATTACAAAAATAAATGTGACATTTGTAAAAGAAAATCGCACTTAACTGAAAATTGTTGGTTCAAATCGAACAAAAATACGAGTCAAAAGGGTGACAAACTTACTAAGAATTATTATAAAAATAATAATAAATATTCTGAGAATGTAGACCCATATTTAAAGTATCAAATAGATCATTATGATCAAAATATGTCGTTATATGGTTATACACCATATACAAACTTATACGGGGATGGTATACAAGATCATTACCCTTTCCCCCCTCCCCAGTATTATACATGGGATATGAATTGGTATTAAAAATAAATCAAAATACATAATTAATCGAATTTCAAAATTTCAAAATTTTCAAAATTTAAAAATAAATTTTTTTTTCTTTTAGGTAAAAAAAAAAAAAAAAAAAAAAAAAAAAAAATTGAAACAAAATTAATAACTTGCCTTTTTAAAATTCAAAATAATAATAAGAAAGGATAGGAACATGGGAACGCCAATTTGTCTCAGGGTTACAATATTGAGCAAATGTGCAGGGCGCACCCGAAAACATACTTATAAAATTATGTAATGTGCTTCACAAAACTTCAATGGAGCAGTGAAATATTTCTCTCCAGGCAAAAGTTATATATATATATTTTTTTCGAATATGAATTAGAAAATATAAAATCTTAACAAAGCCAAATAACATTAAAACTTAATTAATTTCATAGTAAATAATCTTGGAGTAATTTTCAAAAAAAAAAAAAAAAAAAAAAAAAAAGAGAGAGAATTTTTTCTGTCTTCTATAAGGGTAGCCTTTGCTAATAGCCTTACAATTTAGATGACAAAATTTCAGAATTACTCTTTAAAATGAGTAGGTGTAAGCTATAGGTTCAGGGTAGTTACAACAGCTTTATAGCATACTCCTATATATATATTTTTTCTTATATAAATATATGGTTGACAAGGAATAAATTATTAGTGCACTCTATATTAGGATAGCGGTCAGCTATAAGCCTAAACATAATAAAATATACAAAAAGTGCTAAGATTTATTCCGGTAGTTCAAGTACAACTTATAAACTAAAGTCTAGAATTTAGACAGCAGGGATAAGTTTTATGAACAAAAGTGTTATAAAAAAAAAATTTTAAAAAAGGATTTTGGTGTAGCACATTGGTTTTTAAAAAAACATATATATGTATAACAATGGACAAGGCAAGTTATTTCAACATGATTGCACACAAAAATAATAGTAAAAAAAAAAAAAAAAAAAAAAAATACACAAATAAATAATTGAAGTAAAATTAAAATTTTCTCACCAAAGGCTTTCTGTATAGGGTGCAATTTTGGCCTACGGCTGGGTATGCACCAACACCAACAATATATTGGTAGAAAATTTATCAATTCACAGATACATCAATATATGGTCCACCTAGGCATAAATTTCAGGATTCTTGGCTGAAAAAGGAATCGAAGAAAAAATTAAGTATGGTATAATTACTAGATGTTATGCTCAGAAACAATAAAATTAGTAATATTATATTGTAAAAAGCAGCATTTTGAGTTTTCTTTAGGAAAATTTTTGATTTTTAGGTTTTACACATTTATGGAGTGTCTAGCTCAGTGTTTAGTTCCTAGATTTAATAAAAAAAAATAATAAATAAAAATATAAGTTCGTGTTGTTTTCAAAATAAATAACAAAAGGTATAGCAATTAGCATTCACAGTTAAAATTTATGGAATTTTCATCAAAATTAACATTAGACAAACATAGTTTATATTATATTTAACTTGATAAGCTAATTTACTTTTATTAACAGTATTAAATTAGAATTAAAGTAGGCTTAAATTCAAGTTAAATTAATTAATAACATTGTTGTAGTGTAAAATTTTATGTAAGACTATTATATTTTTATTGTATATATAAAAATATGCAAATTTAACAATTAATAAAATGTATTAGCAAAATTATTTAATATAAATATTAAATGACATCTTGCTGAAATCAGCTAGAAATTAGATTTTTTTTTTAAATAAAATATTTTATAAATTTATGTTAGTTTAGAATTTAAGCATTTTTTTTTCTCTTTACTTTCCCTTAGAATTAAATGCAATTCTAAATTTAACACATATAAATATACATAGTATTGATAAATTTGAGTGTGTGAGTTCATAATTTTTTTTTTTTTTTTTTTATATAATTTGGCCAATTTAACATAAGAAAACAAAATAAATAAATAAATATATTTATATATATTGGCCTTAATTTTATTAAAATAGGTAGTATGGCTTAATAAATTTATTTACTTAATTTTTTTTATAGTACATACAGTAATATTTTTTTAAAAAAACTTAATCTGTAACAATTGGGTGTAGATATTTATGAGTATACAAAGATTCTTTTCTGCTGGCAGAAATTCTTTGGTTCGGCCGAGTACTCATGGGTTACTACATACGATTTTACGTAGTAATTATCATTTGCTTTTGTTTTTTTAAAACTATACAAGTGTATTAATAACATTTTTTTTTATAATTAAATAATAATTATGAATGTTGGATTAATAATAATAATTTATTATCTTTTATTTTTAAACATATCATTAAATTTTAGACAGTAGAATTCACATACGGAATGTTAATGATAAATAAAATTTTGAATAAATAAATTTTTATTTCATGCAGTAAAAAAATAAATAAATATGAAAATTTAACAATCTTTTAAGATAGAATTGTTGGCTAAATAAATAATAATTTAAGACAAAAAAATTGTTCTCTTCTTCGTCAATGGCATTTTCTGACAACACTATTTAATAGTATTAAATGAAGGTGCATTTTTAAGGTCAGCGTAATGCATATTTTGCATTTTTGGAGAGGCCGTAGAAGTCATTTTTCCGTGTTGTTTACATTTTAATAGTAAACAATTTCATGAATCAAAATTTGTGTTTGTTAGAAAGGTCTAAAAATATACAATGTAATCAGTTAAAGAAAATTATATGCATTTTTTTTTTTAAATCCTGAAAGGCAATTTGGTTTAGTTTAAACCTGAATGCATAAAAAGCCACCCTCGCTTCAGTTCCAGTATGAGGCAGGAGAATTCCGATGATAGAATCGCCATTTTTCCCCTGCAAAATAATAAAAAAAAAGCAGAAGTTTTACATTAGATACGATACAAATACATACACTGTTTATGCATAGATTATGTTTAAAATTACATACAGGCATGCACAGTGAGTTAAGAAGAAAGTATATCAAGAAATTATACTAATTAATAAGGTAATTACAAGCATGAAATGGTTTTAAATACATACCTTTGGGAAGTCGTAAAATTTTGTCACAGCACAATTCACCTCACAGAAAGCGATTAGTAGCTGACCAACCCCTCGGTTCGAAAGAATCGGGGACGTTCAAAACTGGTTTTATTCAATCCTCCTCCTTCTTTTTTTTTTTTCTCTCTCTTTCTCGTATCGGGTAAAGTTGGAAAGCATTGCGTAATGATATATTAAAGGAGATGAATTAGCTTGTACATTTTGACAGATCATACATGTTAGAAGTAACAAATAAATAAAATAATGTAACAAGTTTGTATACAATATTTTTCTGATTATAATTTGAATACATCAGATTAATTATGTGAAAATATAACATGTCATATTACAAGCATTGTATTTACTTTTATTCAGTATAAAATGTGTTTTAGATAAAACACTGTGTCATAAGGTTGTATGTGATGAAATAATATGTCAAATGCGTATGCCATTATTTTTCTTATAATGAGGTTTATTTCGGCATATTAATTTCAGACAAAATTATAGCTTTGAATGTATTTTGGGCACTTAAACTGTAAAGTTACAAAATTAGTAAACATGTGTGTGGTAAAGAAAAAAGGCTTTGAGAAAGACGTCTGATTGTCAGTACAGAGGTCTTCTATAAATGTGAATGTCAACAGACAACTATGCTATCATGTGTTGAACTTTCTGTTATGAAACAATAGAAGAACTTCTTATAAAATATACCAGAACCATTCATAATTGAACTTTACAGTCTTCGCTCAAAAACTGTGTAGATACACAGTCATATGGACACGTACATTCCTTCAAGCTTTACAAAAAAAATAAAACCAGCAATCAGTTTTTATTTTTTTTTTCTTCCGATACCGGGAGAGATGCTGGGCAACATATAACTATGATATGTTCCCGCACCATGTTGGTTAAATCAAAGTAAAATTGCGTAATTTGTTATTTCTGTTTGTATAAATATTTTTTATAAAATATAATTATGAGTGTAAAATTATAATGTTTATATATTTAAGTAAAATAAGAGTGTAAGTTCATACAAAAATTATTAAGTTGATTTTAAAGATTAAATATATATTTTTAAAAAATTGTTGTATTGTAAAATGAATGTATAACGTTGAATGGAGTTCGGATCTCAGACAACAACAATACGCAGACGCCATGGTGTCGTTTTATGACAAGCCAATGGAAAGTGGTGTATAATTAGAAGTCGTAAAATCATAAAAACGTTGGAATCAATTTATGGCCTCAATAAAAGTGTTGGGATAAATTTATGACTTTTCAGACCACCCAAACTTTAAGGCAGATAATAATATTAAAGTATATATTAGGGGCCATTTGCAGACTGCTAGCTAATAGGCCTATCGAAGTATAATAAAAAATCTTCTCACATCCAATAACAGTGGACTAGACAAAAATAGTTCCTCCCACTGCAGGAACTGGTGTGCAAGAAGAATAAGTTTTAAAAAAAATAGTCTGAAAAAAGATGTAGAGGATGCAAGAGCTCTCCTGAAAGCCCGTGCAATGAGTCCCGTAAGCCCTAGTAAAGCCCAGGCGAGATGGACATGTTGGAGCGAGCCTAATCCAGCCTAATCAAGCCTAATTGAGGTTGTCTTCCTGAGGTACCTATCGGAGTGAGCCTAATCAAGCCAAATTGAGGATGTCTTCCTGATGTACATATCGGAGTGATCCTAATCAAGCCATATTGAGGATGCGTTCCTGATGACACATTGCCATGATCCTAAGCAACGCAACAACTCGGAATTTGATAAATAAAGGCCACCATCCCGTATATTAAAAGAAGGTACTATTTTAAACATTTTCTTTTACCACTTAAGATCATATAAAAAAAATCTTAAAAAATACTTTTCTGATATTTTATGGTAGAGAGTTATCTGAGATCCGACCAAACCAATAATTAAATAAGATTAAGGTAATTTTAAAAATGAAAGAGAGTATTTCTTTTAGCAAAAAGAAACAATTATAATAATTAGAGTACGTGAAAATATTGTCTTTTTTTTTAAAAAAGATTAAACATACTTATAATAATGAGAAGCAAACAAAAGTGTTGCTTTCTATTTTTTGAATTAATATTATGTTTTTTCTGTAAATAGATATGTTCAATGCAAATAAACTATTTAATCAAGTTTTAAAAAGTTTCTGTAATTATTTAATTAATAATATTTAAAGTGTGTCCATTCTTTTTTTTACAGCTTAAATTTTAGTTTAATTCATAAGTGGAAGAGTTCGTCTAAATAATTCACAACGCAAACTCTCAATTTTATTCGTAATTATTCAAATTTAATAATTACTTTTTGACGCGAATTATAATTTAATTTTATTAATGCTTCGCGTTGCTCTTCTACTAGAATGTAGGTAAATACGATCACTTATATTATTTAAATTTATCTAAGGTATATAAAATTATATACCAATTTGCTATGAGGTTGCTTGGATGATTTGGACCAATTAACAATTTTGAATATATTTAATAAAAAAATAAACAGGTGTAATTATCTGTCCAGCATCTGTCTTTTAAGATTTTACATTATAGCATTTTCCAAGTTTTTAAATCTCGAAGCCTTGAAATACGGATTAACGATATCAAGGATCTCACACATTTACATACAGATAGAGATCCATTAAAAAATAAATGTAGTTTACACAGGCACACGCTCGGGCACAAAGAAATCTAGGGAGGGGCATAGTACTTTGGTATTTTGAAACGAAGGTGCTTGTACTTCGCATTTTTTTAAACTGAAGAATAGAAACACGAAAAAAGCTAAATTAAGTATATCAGAACTCGTAGTACAAGACAATTTTTAAACATATCAGCAGAAAATCTATACCGAACAATTAAGGCGGCCTCTGCCTTCAGAACAATTAAGAAGGCTTTCTAAAATAAATTTGAACCGCATAAACATTAAACAACATAACTTAAAATTTATCTTCCACGGGATGTTCAGGACGGACAGTAGAGGTCTGCACGGGCCGGAATTTCCAGACCCGGGGCCGGGCTGTTTACATTTTCACAGTTCTCGGCCCGGCCCGACCCGACTCAATTTCTACAAAAAATTCCGTTTTTTCACGACAACCAATTAAGATCCCTTTAATGAATACTACATGCGTATTTATGGGAACATTTTACAATATATTTTGGATTACTATGTGTTCGCAAAACAGAAAACCACAATAGTAACATCAATGATTACTTACAATCTTAGACGTTTCAAAACTCAAACAAGAATTCATTAAAAAATTAATGTAGTTTAGAATAAAGGGTGGAAATAGGGTAGAATAGAGGGTGAGGAATAAAAACATGATAACTTTGGAAGCTGCATAATGAAAAGTAGATTTGTGAAAATATATCGCTGTCTTTTTAAGGCTTTTCTCAAATCCAAAGGAGCTACATTCTGACACATTTCTGAATTCATTTCTTTTCGGAAAATCGTAAGACTGGCAGGTATTCTTATTCAGAAACTATGTAAATGGCTATTTTTTATTTATTTTTTAATATAAAAGCCATATATCTTTGAGAAAATATTGCCAAAGTTAGCGTTTTGAATCGAATTTCTAGCACGGAAAAGGATAACAACATACAGTCACGTGACAATAATCTCTTATATCACTAAGTAATTTTTCAAAAATGGAAAACGCTATTCTATTCCAAATCCCTTCAATGTCAGGCCTTTAAATTTATGCGTTTACAGTTAAAAATTAGTCAGAAAATGTGTCGGAAAAATTTGCATTGTTAAGCAGTGAATATGAGGATCACCTTAAGGTACCACGTAACTGTTCCAAAAATACTGTTAACAGAAATTGATTATCGCTCTTAATACTTTTACAAAACATAATGCCTGCCCTATACATCCTTAGAACGATTAATACCAGTTTCGTCCCGACACGACTATGTAGAAAAAAAAAATGCAATCCTGCAATCTCGGCACGGCACGAGTCTGCTAAAAAAATTAAACCCATGATTAGACACCATGAAACTGTCCGATGCCGATCTCTAAGATGGACATGTTACATTTCTGTATTGATGTTGTCAACCTCGCATGGATTCATGACGCACATCCATACTTCTTCTCGCGAAAGTCATATTCATTGAAAATGGCTCATATTTTATCGGCTTCGTTTAAACTTTTATATCGGGCCGGTAGGCCCGCTAAATTTTTTATTGGCCCGGCCCGACCCTGTAGGCCCGTTCAATTTTTTTGCCGGCCCGGCCCGTTGAAAAAGTTGTCTTCATTTGGCCGGCCCGACACGCGGTCCGTGCCTGGTACAGGCCTCAGGCTAATCCCGGGCCTGTGCAGACCTCTAGCAGACAGCCCCATATCTAAAAATTGTCATTTCTTTTTTTTTCCCTTTAGTATATAATTATTTTATGTCACTTCCGAAGAATAAATTTTCCTTTTTTTTTAAAAAAAAAATCATCATATAGATAAAAAATATATATATTTAGTTACTTAAATTTAAAATCCAACGACGGCCAATGACACTACTCCCCTCTACTCCTGTCGTCGCATATGGCAAAATTAGAAGAAAAAAAGATATTTAAAAGTATCATAGTTTTAAAACTCCATAAAGATAAATTTAATTTAAAAAATGTTCCTGTAATTTATTAAACTAAATTAAATTTATATAGCAGAGTACCATTATTCAAAATTTTTGTTAAATAAATATGGAATTCCAAAATATTTTAGGTTATATTTTTAAGGTACAGCCATTCGGTAATATCTTAAACTCTTATACGGTCCCGAATCATGAAGCAGGCCTGGCCTGGACCGGCCCGGCTCGAGTACAATGAAGTAAATTTGGTCCTAGCCGAGTTTGGGTTCCTGGCCAGGGCAGGGCCCATGCAGACTTTTAAATTCTTCTCCCAGAGTACATGTTTGGGTGGTATGCCATTTATTTATTTATTTATTTATTTTTTTTTTTGTAATCTTTTATTTATCTTTTTTTGTAATATTTTATTTATTTATTTTCGTAGAACTTTAAATTTATGATTTTTTTTTTTTTTTTTTTTTTTTTTTTACAATCGTTTTATTTCATTGTAAAGTACGCTGATTTTTCTTAATGAATCTTCACTTGAATGTAATTGCCTAAGTCAAATTTCTAACCAGTGTTTATGTACGTAATTGTCTAAGTGGTCATTAATATTGTTCTTATTTTGTATTCCATGTATTTCGTTTCTTATTCTGAAAATAAAATCTATGCTTAAGTTTGCTTTTTGAATAATTTTAATCCTAGAATAATTATTTTGCTTTAGGAATATATTCATTTCGTAGAAAATTTAGTCGCGCCGGGTCAAGTCAATTTTTTGTACGGGCCGGGCCGAACTTGTAATTTTGTACCGGGTCAGGCTCGGTTTGAGATTTTAGATTTTATACCGGGCCAGATCAATAAATCTTTTGTACATGCCGGGTCGAGCTCAGACAGAAATTTTAACTTTTATCCCCGACCGACCAGGGAGAAAAATAATTTTGTACTGCCTGGGCAGGGATAGGCCGAATTTTTTGCTTTTATTCCGGGAAGGAGCGAGCAAATAAATTTTTCTGCGAGTCGGACCGGGAAAATTCGGCCCGGTCAGATCTCTAACACACAGTAACCTGTAATCGAATTATTTTTTGCGGCATTGTAAACGAACAAATAAATTCATTGCACACCATATGCTACAGTAAGCATCTCGTAGTGAACTTCAGCAATTCACATTAATTTTATTATGTTTGAAATTGTTTAACATTTAAAAATGAAAGGTGTGCATAAGTTATTGTCGGGGTTTCTCTATCTCATAACATTTAAGAACATGACGAAAATTATCAATACATATTCATAAAGTAGAATTCAAAAAGATTTTTTAATAACACAAACAAACTTTTATATGCGTAGAGTTGAAATTCAAAACGGTTTTAAATCAAATAATAATTAATATTAAAATATGTTATCAAAAAGTTATTAATGAATTATGAGAACAAAGATAAATATTACATAATCCATTAATAACTTTCTATAAATTTGATAATATTATAATTTTATTGTAATTATTTTATTATAATCGTTATTTGGTTAATAAAGTTTTGAGTTACAACTTTACGCATATAGCCCAGTGGTTAGGGACTTGAATTCGGAATTAATTAGGGTAAAGCTGGAAATTGTTTTAATCCCTTCTGTTTAGGTCTAGAATGAATATGCTATGTTTCCATCCTCGTACTAGTTGAGCGTTAGGGAATATGTATAGATTTATAGTAAAAAAACACGTATTTTGCATACCATAACAATATCTCAAAACAGCTAACTCTGTCAAAAACATTGTCAATGCAAAAGTTGTAAAGCCTAGATTTCTGAATAAAATGAGTACCTACACTTAATATTTTTGTTCAATATTAAGACCACAATTTTGAGATATTGTTAAGTTAACTTGATCTCTCCTGGCTTCAAGCTCTTAATTTGAAAATTTTTGAAATAGAATTGCGACCTTAATGTTGAACAAAAATATTAATGATGGTACTCATTTGATTCAGAATTTGAAGCTCTACAACATTTGTATTGACAACGTTTTTTATAGTGTTAGCTGCTTTGAGGTATTGTTAAGGTAATTAAAAAAAACGTGATTTTCAAAAATAAATATGCACATATTTTCTAACATTCATCCAAGTACGAGGAAGAAAACATAGTACGTTCATTTTAGACCTAAACTGAAGGGATTAAAACGATTTTCAGTTTAATCCAAATTAAATCTGAGTTCAACCCCCTGAGCACGGTTGTAAAACTTTAAAGTAGAATTGTGATCTTTATGTTCAACAAAAATATAAAGTAAGAACTTATTTTACTCAGAATTTTAAGCTGTACAACATTTGTATTGACAATGTTTTTTAACAAACTTAGTTGTTTTGAGGTATTGTTATGGTATTTTAAAAAAACGTGATTTTGATTATAAATCTGTATATATTTTCTAACGCTCACCTACTACGAGGGGGAAAACTTAGCATACTCATTCTAGACCTAAACTAAATGGATTAAAACAATTTCCCGCTTTCCCCTAATTAATTCCGAATCCGGCCTTTTTTCCCTCCCCTACCAGTGGGCTAATATGTAACTTTGCGTTATTAAAAAACTTTTTGAGTTCTACTTTACGATATGTACTAATATATTTCGTGATGCTCTTAAATCAAATGTTATAAGGTAAGGTTAAACCGACATTAATTTATGGACATCCTGCGAATTTTTTAACGTTAGGCCCTATAGTAAAGCATTTCTTTTGTTTGTGCCTGAAAATAAATGATAAAATGTGCACCATATAATAAAAATCGAATGTTATTGTACCTCAAAGTATATCAATTTCAGTATGTTTGGAATAGTGCAATTTTATTAAAATACACTGAAAACTATTTTTCCCTACAAACCAACACAAACCACAAAACGGAATTCTTTTGTGTATCCCTCTTAACGAACTATAAATGCTACTCGTTTCATTTTCAATAGAAAATGGAAGAGCTTAAGGTAAACCTCAGTAACAAAGCTCATGGGCAATCAAACTATATTTACGCGAGTTAAAGCACGCACAGACGGTCTGACAAACCGAAGTTAAACACTTTTCAGCTATGATGGAAAGTGTTAAAAAGCATTAATGAAGATAAGCAAAAAGGGGAAAAAAATAAGAAAATGAAAAATCGTTCCGTAAATATATTTTCTTAGGTAACTGCATAATTAAAGATACTTTTATTGATTAGTATTCCGTAAAATACATGTATAACCTATTATTATTTGAATGATGTGTGACTTACTAATTTTATCAAGTAATTTACATAAATCTATCTAAAAAGTGCTGTTAAGAAATTATAAGACTACTTGTCTGATAATAAGGATTTTATTCAAACTGCTCTAAAATTTTGAGAAAAATTTAAAAAAGCTTTCAAAACAATATATGTAATATATCCGGACCAGTCAACGGGGTGATCTGACTCGGGGCGACTACGGGGCACTGTTGAGCATAGCGGCCCGCTGCGGATGCCCGATACTGTGCAGGGGCGTTTGTGAACCGTGGCTGGTTCGTCGAACGGCATTGACGTTTCTGGTAGTCGTGGCATTTTCATTGTGAGTAAATATGAGCCCAAGCAAATGAATTCTTTGGACCTGGTTTTTTTGGGCCTTTCCATTATAGGTTGTCTTTAGCATCAGGTCCAGATGACTTGAGAAGGATAAAACCCCTTTTAAAATTCAAATTAAATTTCAAACATTTTAAATCTGAAGACTCTTTCTTCTAACTTTAAATCTCTTTCTAAAACCAGTTTAACCCTTGTAACTTTGTTTCCCAGCAATACATCTTATTACTTCAGATATCATTTTCAGACGATCCTAAAAATAGCTGAGTTGCAAATTTGGTAACCATGTGTGGTTAGCTGATTCCCGGGTTGGCCAAACCCAGTTCTGGAATCTGAGCCCGCACGGAAAGAACGATTTTGTTAAAACAACAAAAATATAGTTGTTTCAACCAAATTTTTTGTATGCTATTTCCCCGGCTAAGCGATAGGTTGGATTTACCAAATTATTTTATTAACTTTATTCTATTACCGTATCTAAATAATTTGGTTTCAAGAACCAAATCAATTTGGTACTTCCGACAAAATCTGGTTAATAGTTGTAACCAAATAGTTGTAACCAAATAGATAGACCTAATAGTTGTAACCAAATATACTATTTCCCCGGCTAAACGATAGGTTGGATTTACTAAATTATTTTATTAACTTTATTCTGTTACCGTAACTAAATAATTTGGTTTCAAGAACCAATTCAATTTGGTACTTCCGACAAAATCTATTTGGTTAATAGATGTAACCACATATTTGTAACCAAATAACTAAACCAAAATACCAAATTATTTCATTAACTTTATTCTGTTACCGTAACTAAATAATTTGGTTTCAAGAACCTAATCAATGTGGTACTTCCGACAAAATCTATTTGGTTAATAGTTGAAACCAAATAGATTTGGTTATAAGGAACAAAATGAATTTATTTCTTTTAACCAAATCTATTTGATTAAAAGCTATCGTACCAAATAAATTTGTTTGTAAGAACCACAGCAACTTGTTTATTGCAACAATATATTTTTTGTTGTTAATAGTTATCGTACCGTTACGATAACTATATCAATCCATCAAAAAACTTGTCGGTCCAACCAAAAATTGGATTTGGCTATAATATGCAAATAATTTCGTTCCTACAACTATTTACCAAATAATTTACTTCATACAACTGTTTTTCTTTACTCCATACTTTCTAGCTAATTCCTTCAGAATTTGTTTCTTCACAAACATACATAAATAAATATGGAATTCGTAGATTTAAATATGTACCCTGTTTATTATCTTTTAATTTAAAATCCAGGAAATGAAATAAGTTTTTACTAAACCTTACTTTGATTGAATTTCTTTTAAACATAGTTAATTTTTGCACAGAATTCAAAATAAAGGCACGAGTTGATATATATATTCCCTCCCCCCCCCCCCCTTAATTAAATTTGTAAAAGCATTCTTTTTTTTTTATCTGTAAATAGACTTGAAATACTTTTTACCTTTTTGATTATTTTTATCATTGCTATTGATTTCTTCTTATATTCTGAAAGATCTATATATTTTGTATTTCTATCATTTCCATGTACAATTATCAAATTTTTACCTACCTTTCACGAGATTAAAAAAAACGAAATTTAATATTTTAATAGTTAGTAAAAAAAAAAAAAAAAAAAAAAAAAAAAAAAAAAAAAAGAAAAAGAATTGGTATTTTCTTCCCATTGTTAATAAAAGTACAATGGTTGGACATATGGAATTTTTCATGTTTGCACTACTTTAGATTTTATACATTTTAATAAGACAAAGAGAGCTTTGAACAGTGAAATTAACATGTCCCGTTCAAAAACTCAATTCTAAAGAGTTAATATTACAAATGCTTTTATTTTTTAATTAGCATTAATAAAGATGTAACTTTTCACTCATTCGAAGTTTATTTATTTTCCTTTAAATTCATATGAGTATTATATATATATAATTTTTCTTGTATATTACATTCTTATTAATATTATAAAGCAAAAACATGCACATGAGCAACGCTGACATACACAATGACAATAATCTAAACATTCCATTTTACCTTTTCCTCAAATTTAATTACTTCTAGCCATTACAAAATTTTCCCTTTTATACTGTCAATTAGGGCATAAAATGCAATTAGAGTGCATTTCGTTTGAAAACTGTGTTTCAATTTACTGATTTTTCATGGTTTTTTTTTTTTTTTTTTTTCATAATTATTTTCAAATATTACTCTTTCAAAAATCTACCTTTCGAAATCTAAATTTAACAGATATGTGTTAAAATATGTGCTAAATAAAACATATTTTATTATCTAATAAGTAAGATCTAATAAGTAGTGCACCATTTTTTAGATTTTTTTTTTCAATTTCTGAAGAAAATTGACTTTTTCATTTTATTTCTTCTCGCTTTAAAACTAATTTTCAAAGATCAGATATTGTTCAAGGAAATATAAAATAATACACATATACATATTTAAACATTTAAATTGAATACATGAAATTTTGTTCGTTATTTAATGTTTAATTATTAATAAATTTAAAAAAAATCAATTGTTATTTTATACAGAAAATAAATATACATATTAAATTACTTAGTTAAACAATTTTTCTGCACCCTGCTTATACACATGAAATGCTGTTTGTGATTTTTGTATTTTTTTTATTTATCATTTTCTATGTCCATTAAAATGATAATAGGTCTGACATAATCTATGCTCAGTTGTTTTATCTTTATTGAACCCATCGAAATATTAAGTTAAGAATTTTTGCATAATTTAATTTTGGGAAGATTATTCCCTGTTTAAGAAATATATAAAAACAAATTAAGAGTTTATATAATTCCTGGGTAAAATCAGAAAAGGACGTTTTTTTAAACTTTATTCTGAAATATTTTAAAATGATTTACATGTTGCATATTTTTCTTTTTTTCTTCATTTACACGGAAGGACAATCGTTTTTCGGAATCATTTGCATCTTGAAATATATTTTATTTGATGTTCCATAATTTAATTTTTATTTAAATTAAGTAAATTTTTTTTTAATTTTTCTTTTATTTTTTTTTTCAAAATTTTTCTTTTCAAATATAAATATACATTTTCAAAATCTCTCGAGTCTCTAATTATTTGCATTGAAAATGTCAAATATTTAATTTGATTTAATCAAAGTAATTTAATTTTAAATTTCACAGGAATGAAAAACATTAAATACGTTTAATAATATTTTTAAATTCACACAACTTGTACAACCAAAATGTAATAAATTAATATTGTATATGCGAAACAATCTGCTGACGGATAGTTTCAATAAATGAAATTCTATACAGCACCAAAGTATTAAAATAAGTGGATATATAAAAAAGAGCGTAAAAAATATAAATAAATAAAGGAATTATTAACTTTTAATGAATTACATTTCAGATACTATACAAATCTTATTTTTAAACAATCGATAATTATTGAAGACTTTTTAAATACGTGAATTATAAACAGAAATATTTTAAAACTGTGGAACATCAAATGGATATTAATGTAAACAAATAATAAACAAATGTCATTCTGTATTTGTTAGACTAAAACACGTTTAAAGAAGTAGCACTAATTAAACAGCATGAAAAATATGCTACATATAATGAAAGTTTACATAAAAAAGGTAAATGAAAATTGCATAAAGATATTTTTCTAATTTCACCCAACTTTAATTTTATATGACAAAAATACCTGCACAAATTTAATCCTTAACAGAGTATCAACCTCTACGAAAAAAAATATATACAAAAATAACGAACTTAAATACGATTAATAAGGATTTAACTAAATAAAATTAACGAGATAGCATAAAATCAGACTTACGAGCATTTGAATCACATATTCTAGGAACGCTCCAGTGTTGTGCACGAAAACGCGATCTGTGAATTTTCACATTTCCCCGTCAATCCTGTTTACAAGGATGCACGAACAATTTCGCTGCTTGTGGCAATTGCAGCTAAAATTCCCCGCTTTTGAATGTCAAAAATGCGCTTCAGTCTTTCCGTAGAACTGTCCCCGCTTTTCCATATATTCTGCTTTGGCTAGAATGGTCTGTCTCTTCGAAAAAGCTAAGAAATAACTATTACTATTTCCATGTTGTCTTCTGTGCGATCCGCCATTTTGAATTGACGTAGACGTTGACCGGGAGAAGAAGCACAACAGCACACCTTACGACCGGTGCTCGAATCACAGCGAACCAAATGATTTAGTTCATCCAACAAAATTTGGTTATTTTAACTGAAGTCAACTGCTCATTCAACTAAATAAATTAACCAAATTATTTAGGTTAATCAACTAAACAGTTGTTGTCGCAAAAAAAAAAAAATTAGTTGTTATAACAAAAGGGAATGTCCAAACGGTGTAACAAAAAAAATTTCGTTATCGCAACCAAACAGTTTTTCCGTGCGGACAATCAATCAAAAGCTAATCAACCAATTAAAGAAATGTTCCTCCCAATTTTACAACTGTGCCCTCTGCTGGAAAATATGATAAGCCCCAAGATATTAGCTAAAACCCGCACCAAAAACGAGGGATCTTGAAGATTTGAGAAACCTGTCAAACCTACGGCCATGTAGCACTTTTGGAATAAGCGACGTAACTGGGTAACTGGCTTGAGGGCCTCTGACCGGACTCTCGAATCGGACTGTAAGATGAACGACAAAATAAATGAGTTCGATCCATAAGAGGTTCCCAAGTCCAATTTATTTATCTCACAAGTGAGGTCAACCTCAGAAGTCCTTACATTTGAAAGCCGGCTGTATGGACAGATGCCGGGAAGTGAATGGGCCGCGACTCCCTTACAGGTATCGAACGTGCGATATATTACATATATATACCGGGCTCGCTAAATTCAGGCTCGATTTTTGGTACTTCGGGACCCACTCAATACATTTTAACCTCCTTTTTCAGCATGGAAGAAGAGAAAGGCCAAAAAATCGAGCCTGCATTTAGCACCTATTGCTTACAGCGCCATTTATTGTTTGTAATTCGAACTAAAATCGAAAATCACTGTAAAAAAACTTTTGACCTTATGCATAACACTCCTGCAAGAATTTTTCAAATATCTGTCACCATTTGCAAGTTACTGAATTTTAAAATCAGTCAGTCCTTTTTAGGACACCTGGTATATATATAATATATATACATTATACATAAGAATGAATATATATTATATGTGTATATATATGATTTATATACGTCAACTTTTATCAAAAAAATTATAAAATCAAAATGCCATTATGGAGGGTTGAGGTAGGGACTGCTAAAAATGTTTAAAAACCTCTCATACATATATATATATGTGTGAGTTGTGGTTTTAGATTCCCATAAAACTCTACTCCTAGCAACAGGATATGATCAGCACTTTTCCATGAGAACTTGTAACCGCAGAACAGCAGATGTTATTGAATTTGCTGATATGCAGCTTTGCATTCTCTTCGCTTGGAAACAAGTAACAACCAAGAGCAGATTTCATTCTGACGCGGTTGATGTTAGATGTATCTTTCTCGCTATAGACGAGAGCAGAGGCAAATATGGAATCTCCGACGATTCTGTGAGTGCGTATGCCGCAGAAACCCCCCCCCTACCCTCCCGTACTTGTAAATATAATTTCAATTTAATATGTAAAACTATAACCTAGAACCATTAAACTCCTTTTTTCATTAACTACAGCCATATCCTTATATCATCCTTATATTACATGTGGGCTCTAGGCCAATTTGAATCCCAAACGAATTAAAAAATAAAATCCCCTAGGCTTTCTTATCGATCAGAATCGGAGAACTTCTTTTTCCGTCCCGTTATCAACCTTCGCATTTCAGCAGACGTGATTCATCTCATTAGCCATCTGTTTTGAAGCTCAATCTTCCGTTTATTTTTATTTTTACAAGATAGACGTGGTTTTGCATGAAATGAATCTCCGGCTGCAAGTATTTTTTTTTTCTACGGATCATTAATTGGATTACTTCAATATATCATGGCGAAGAATTTTTTTTTCAATTGGATAACTCCTTTGAAGTAAGTTTTTTTTTCTCTCTTTCCTTTCTTGCCTTTTGATATGGAATTACAAGAAATAGAATTTATTAAAAGCCAGTTGAAACCGGCCAAGACTGATAAAATAAAGCTACTGCACGAATTTATATTTGGTTGCGATAAAAATCGCCAGAATAGAGCGAATTTAAGGAAATTTAAAGGTTTTTCTTTTACCGACAAAAACGATGAGTATGAAAATAAACTCAAAGAAATTTTGGACGATTACGATCAGATACAATTGATTACTATCGCTAATATCTTATCCATTGATATCCATGGATCAAAAGAAGATATAGGACAGCGTATTTTAAGCGCACTAGTTGATATTTCGGCTTTTAAAGACACGTTTACGGCAGTTTTCGAATAGGATACAGAATTTGATGATAGCCACAATAGTAGTGGAAGCACTGGTTTATCTTCCCCTTTAGAAGTACAGCCAGACCAGGCGCGCGTACACTGTACACACTCCGCGCCCAAACAGTCAATTTCTTTCCATGACATTGATCATTTAATTACACCGTTTAGTGGTGATAAAACGGAAAACGTTCAAACATGGTTTCAGAGATTTGAATCTCTGGCCCAGTCATTTCAACTGTCCGACATACAGAAATTTGTGTTTGCTGAGCGGGCATTAAAAAGTTTAGCATTATTGTATGTACGTAGTGAAAGTAACATTTCTTCATATACATCGCTCAAAGAAGCATTGTTTCGCGAATTTGGACAATCAGCTTCGTCCGGCCAGATACATCAATTACTAACCGATAGAGGCTGCCGCCCAAACGAAAAACTATTGGAATATTTTTTTGAGAATGAAAGAAATAGCACAAAGAGGAAACATCGATGATATATCTTTAATTCACTATATAATTAATGGGATTAACGATACACCACATAATAAAGCTATATTATTCGGGTGCGCCACGCTTGCCGAATTTAAAAACAAGCTCCAAATTTTCGAAAGAATTTGTGAACAGAGTTCTAAATTTTATCAATCAAAGTCACCGACTACACCCAACACTCCTAAGATTAACCAAACGGAGAAAACTGCAAAATTAACCTGCTGGAATTGTTTAGCCCCAGGGCACCGATCTACCCAGTGTGTGCATTTGAATAAATGGAAAAGGTGCATGAAATGTGCACGTTTTGGTCATGTTTCCAGCCAGTGTACAGAGCAAACGCCGGAACGCAAGCGTTCGACTCAAGGCACCTCCCCTTCACGCAAGACGTCGCCACGCAGAGACGAACAAATCCACGTAGTAGAAATGTGTCATTCTCATCCGCGCATGCAGAAAAATGTAAAAATTTTTAATTTACAAATAACTTCAATCTTGGACACTGGAAGCTCACTGACGATACTGAGAGAAGACATTTATGAACAAATTGGTTCGCCCCCCCTCACCGGAGCACCTGTACAATTGTCGGGCATCGGTAACCGTGTTATTCAACCTATAGGATCGTTTTCTACCGATATAGAGGTAGACGATAACACTTTTTCTACTTCTGTTTACGTAGTTAAGTCTTCTCAGATGCCCATGCCACTTATCATAGGGACATATGTCATATTTCAGGGTACTCTCACATGCGACAAAAACGGCGCTACTTTAACTAAATCTCCACCCACAAGCGTTTTTATAAGCTGCATTACTGTGTCTGATAATGTATCTGCAACGAAATCTCAAGATAAATCCTATGCACCTTCATTTCCCGACGCAAGATGCACTACGGAAACATTTGTTTCAAATTCTTTCCCCCAAGATCTAAAACCGCCGAGAGTAAATAAAGATTTTTCGAATGAAAATATTCCTACTGACATAGAAATTGACTCAGCATATCTGAAACATCTCGCAACATTATCACCAGACTGCTTTTCCTTCGATTTAAATTTCTTATCCTACAAGCTGTTTATGACTGTGCTCGTTCTATTGACCATCTGTTTATTACTGTTTACGTCTGCCAACGGACTCATTTATCAGCATTCGGCGTTCCATACATCCCAACTATCTCGAGATTCGAGTGACGTTACTAATTGGAACGAAATACGACAGATCCTTATCATTTCTTGTTTATTTCTTATACGCCGAAACCCGGGACATCAATAAAGAAAAAGAGAAAACGTAGATTTAAATTTCCAAAAAGAAATATGCTTCACGTATATGGGTCATTAGTGCAACCCCCGAATTTATCATAAATGTGTTTTTCTTATTACTACTATTTTTTTAACTGTGTTTTTATTTTCTGTGTTTGACACCCATATATCTGCTTATTTAAGAGAACATTTATATCGTACAGACTATAGACTGCTAATATCTGTGACTTTCTTAATAACTTTATTTCAATATCTTCGTTTTTTTTACGATTGCAACAAGCATCCACGATTTTTCTTTTCGGACGAAACATTAGAATGAGGTGTTTACCAGCGTAACTCACCATTTCAAGAGTCCAATCATTGATGAAAGTCTTCAACACAGAGCGTTTTATTCTTCTTCGTATTTTTGTGTGTCATGCCATGCAATAAACTCTAAGTGCTTTTTTTTTTAAAGAAGTTATCGCGTGTGCCAAGCATTTTCATCAACTGTGTTTTTTTTTATTTGTTTGTGGAATATGCAACAGATTCTTTATTTTTTCACCTTATATTAACAGAATTTATGTGTCTTTTTTTTTGAAGTTCTGTTCAACATTTTTTTAAAAATCTGAGCGATATATGTCTGCTCAAAACTTTTTTATTGAACCCATGCGGTGATTTTTTTTTTCGCATGGCAAGTTATCTTTCTCTCGGACTGCAAATGGTGTCTTATTTTTTTCATTTGCCTGTCCGCAACACGTGCTTTTTTTTACGTTGCGTAAACAACAACTTTATTTAAAATGACTATCTACACAGGACTTTATTTTATTTTATTTTTTTTTTGAACACTCACTTTTGACAAGAAGAAAAAGAATATTGTTGTATTTATATTTTTAAAACTGTATTTTATGTGTAAACTTTTTATTGAATTGCTATATATATGTATGTGTTTTACCACCCCCCCCCTCTCGCATTTTTTTTACAGAAGTAAGAGCTGCCTGTCGAAAAAAAAACCTTTTGGTGGGAAATCCTTTTTTTTCTTGCTTAGACGAGGCAAACCTCTTTTTTTTATTTCTTATTCCCGAATGACGTTGGGATAAAGATTTTTTTTACGAAATTCTACCTAAGATGAGGCAGATTTTAGTATGTTTTCGTGATGATAATATAATGGGCAGACGGCCTTTCAGATTACATTTTTCATCCCTGATGATGGCTCATGAGAAAGACGGCCTCATGACGCAAATTGATGTTATCCTGAGATTTTTTTTATTCTTTTGCTTTTTTGGAGATATCCCACGGCAGCTCAACATTAATTTACATAAAATTTAGAATTAAATTTTTTTTAATTATTTATCTCAATTTTCGTAATTATTTAATGACAGTTTTTTTTCTTTCTCCTTTGGATTTTAATTATTTTTAGATAGTTTTTTTTTGTTTTTTGACATATCTTGTTGCTTATTTAACGCGCTGTCGAGGTCGACAAGCGGACAAGATGGCCGAGTGTGAGTTGTGGTTTTAGATTACCATAAAACTCTACTCCTAGCAACAGGATATGATCAGCACTTTTCCATGAGAACTTGTAACCGCAGAACAGCAGATGTTATTGAATTTGCTGATATGCAGCTTTGCATTCTCTTCGCTTGGAAACAAGTAACAACCAAGAGCAGATTTCATTCTGACGCGGTTGATGTTAGATGTATCTTTCTCGCTCTAGACGAGAGCAGAGTCCGATATGGAATCTCCGACGATTCTGTGAGTGCGTATGCCGCAGAAAACCCCCCTACCCTCCCGTACTTGTAAATATAATTTCAATTTAATACGTAAAACTATAACCTAGAACCATTAAACTCCTTTTTCATTAACTACAGCCTTATCTTTATATCATCCTTATATTACATATATATATATGTATGTGTCACAAGGCGTCTTCTCGTGTAATGGTTCCCGATAGTAATTAGTACTGATGAGACCAATGGTGACGCATGCCTCTAAACAAAAAAACATTTAATGACATTCACAAACTATTTACAATTTAATTATTCATTAACAGGGTA
Source organism: Maratus speciosus (assembly GCA_963932465.1). Lineage (NCBI taxonomy): Eukaryota > Metazoa > Arthropoda > Arachnida > Araneae > Salticidae > Maratus > Maratus speciosus. The sequence goes on from OZ010787.1 coordinate 225,008,506, forward strand.
GGCTCACTGCCAATCTATCCTGTGTTTCCGAGAGCATTCAATAACTACAGAATTAAAGTTTCGGCGCATCCACTGGCCCAAAAATTCTTTTCACCTTTCCAAGTCAAGGGCTCGCTACTGCTCTCTCCGTCAAGTGTTTATTTTCTCCAACCCCTAGCATCTACCATCCGCGAAGAGTCCACTTCAAAATTCCAGAGATGCGTTAGGGGTGCGTGGTTGTGAGAGTTCCGGAGCCACACGAATGTGACACCTCCCTTCCACTTTCTTTCACCTGTTTTCAAACGATGAACGGAAAGTCACTAAATAATCACTCTATGAAGTCATGGTATCAGTCCATATGATGATATCAGTCTAGTCCATAATAACAGTTTTTTTTCCACCTTAATAAGTCAATATTGTTCTCAAGTGGAGGTTATCATTTAATTTTCCTTGTACCAGATCCATCCCCCATAAGTGATAATAGGATCGAACCGCATAAACTTCTTAACACATTTGCATTATAAACAATGGATAACTCTTAGAGTCATACAAACCCTAAATATTTGATAAACTTTCTATAAGTCATTACACACTTATAACTTTACACATATATCAAATATTACTTGTGCTACATACACTCCTAAGTACTGTTATCATTTTTTAACGTTAAACCTGTGGAAACATTCTAATTTCCAAATTTTGAAACCACCTGATTTAGCAATTTCCAATAATCACTCATTAAATTAAAAGATCACACGATACCCCCCCCCCCTCGGACAATAATACATAGATTAAGGCAATCTCTTTATTAGTTATAACACATTTTTCTAATTAACTATAATTTACATAACTTCCCAACATCTACCAGTGAACATTTTAGTATATCATTCCAGCTTTTTTCTTACTTTCATTAAAAAAACAGATATACAAATAAAAAAACAATTACTAGTAAAGAAATCCGCAATTCCATTAATCTTACTTTGTTTTTACAAACTTCAAATCCACTTTAATAACACATTAAAATTCAATGCAACAATCCTGCTTATACCTCGAATCATTGTATTCTGTAATTTCCATAAGCTCACACAGCTATGTGATCTGTTACATTCATTCTGCCAAATTAGCATAATCCACCACATTATATTATACATTTAATCGTTGACTTACAATTTTAAAAATCATACAACAATTAAATTTAATATTCATTAAAAAAAAGGAGATTTCCACTATTATCAATCTCAATCTACTTATCTTCATTACAGTTTGGCTGCATAATTTCATTTCTACATCTTATAATTCATTATCATATTCACACAACCCATAATCCCTTATTAGACATTTTACACTCATGAATATACAATTTAAAATACATTAAATACCATTATTAATAACACACAAAAAAAAACGCAATAATATTTCATAATCTAAATTACCATTCTTAAAATATTCAACAATTCCACTTTATTCCTAATATTGCACATTACTGTTTTCTTATTAGGCCAATTGTTGACAGAAACACATTTATTAGAAGTTTCGTTTTCCCTAATAATAACAAAATTAAGTGCTAAATTCCTTTTAACTGCCATCTCATTAATTAAATTAATATACTCATCCTCATTACTATAAGCTTTACTGTTTTTATAGTTCATTTTACATTTCATAGAGTTAATTTCCTTTTGACCATTTTCCATATTCGCTACTTTAGGATCCCCATTTAATATTTCTTTATTTATCATTTGAACATTTCTCTTTCTTACCGCATCATACTTAAATGGTTTTTGGCCTTTGTTCTTAAAATTTCCCTGTTTGTGACTTCTTAACTGGTTTCTGTGCATATCTGACTGAGTTTTCTGCTCCCTCATCCCTACAACCTGAGCCACCTGGTCATGATTCCTCATAATTTTTATTAGGTTAACTCTTTGTTTTACTTCTGGAACTAGTAATATTTCACTGTCTAAAAGCCCCATCCCACTATCATTTCTTGTATCTGAATGAGTCTGCTTTTCCCCTTCAGTTTCAGCATTTACAAGGTTTCCTTCCAGTTTCACATTTTTCATGACTCTCTAATCCCATAGCTACACTATCCGACTTCCTTTGCGCTACTAAAGCATTATACACCGCAGGCATTATCAGTGCCGGACAATTTAAATTTTCCGCGACAGCAGCAAGTATTTCAATTTCCGAAGATTTTTCACCTTTATCTTCCCATAGAGCTACTGGTAAATTACTTAGGTTAACTTTCTGCTTTCTTCCTATCGCCGGGATTAAGGGTGTATTCGAAAAAATATTTTTCCACCCTCAACAGCTCGAAATTTTATGAGACATTTTCAGACTCATTTTTAAAAGTAAAAACATGAAACTTGATGAGGTGATTTTTGAAGGGATGTATAAGAGGCCGTGTGATTTCATTTTTCGCTCAATTAATTAGAATTGGATTTTTAAACAATTATTTTCTCAGTATAACCATTTTTTCCATTCCCAGACCTCCCGCTTCGGAAAATTTGGTTCAAAACGCCACCTTTGACAGCGTTTTTTGCAATACTTTCTGCATTTATCAAAAAATCGACTAGCACGGCACATTATATAGTTTCTAAACAAGATGATTTCAAAATTTGATGTGTTTGAGAGCAAAAATGAATTTAAAAATAAATCAGAGAATAAGCAGTTTTGATCGGAATACACCCTTAAATCAATGTGACCTCCAGTCATAAATTTATTTGGAATCAAATTCTACGCAAATTTCGGCACCAGCATCTTTAACAGCCAAAACTTTGTGCCCTGCAATATTAAGCTCCACCACAGGTAACAAATCATTATTCTGCTTCCTGTTTTTACAATTCGCTGCTGTCCATCCAATTTTAGCACTGACGCAACTAACTTTTCTCTCCTCATCATGGACTGTTTCTTTCTTCTGCGTACATTCTGACCGACAGCGGTTACCCCCGCAGATAAAGCGATTCCGGCCCAAGGGGCCCGGTTCAAATCAAACAATAAGAAAGCTATTCATCATTCTCCCCCATCTCGCATCAGGAGAAAAACTAATCCTTTCTTTGAAATGGTGGATTTGCCTGGGGATGATCCATATAAGCATCCATTTTGTTGCCTGGATGGAGTGGAATTGGGTTTTTTAATTTATGTATCAGGTACACTTATGGGCACCGCACATGTTCAAGAAATATGCGCCAATTCAGCTAATGTGTTAGTACTACGTAGGCTTCTCTAATAAAAGGGACTCATTCTGTAATATTACTGAGAGAATTTTTTTTTCTTTTCTGATACCTTTTTCTTTGTAAATAACTATATGCGCTAGCTAAGTGCTATCTATTTTCATATGGTGACAAATTTCATAAATAAATGGTACACTATCAAGTAAATCTGGAGATATTAAAGTGCAGTCGAACAAAAGAAAGAAAGAAGGAAAGAGATACATTTTAATCACCCCATTGTACAATAATAAAAAAAAGGAATAGGCAGTTATGTTTTTTTTTTTTTTTTGAAATAGGCAAGTATGTCTTTCTTCAATGTATGTTGTATATATATATATATACAGCTGAACCTCGTTAACGCGAACACTCAATGTCAAACTTTCTTTATTCGTGTTAAAAGTAGTTCGTGATATCCGAACTTAAATACATCATATACAACAGGACGGGGCAATCGGAAACAGTTCGTACTAAAAGTAATTCGCGTTAAGCGTGTTCGTGTTAACGAGGTTTGACTATATATATATATATATATATATATATCATTTTTTTAGTATATATATATCATCATCATCATCAACAACCGTTTTCAATCCACTGCTGGATGTAGGTCTCCCCCAGATTTTTCCAACGTTTTCTGTCTAGTGCTTTAGTCATCCAATTTACACCGGCTACTTTTCTGATTTCATCACTCCATCTTACTTGAGGTCGTCTTCTTGGCTGTTTTCATCTCTGGGATACCACTGTAGGGTGTTTGTGCTCCATCTATTGCCTTGTCTTCTTGCAATGTGCCCAGCCCATTTCCATTTTAGCCGTTTAATTCTTTCAATGATGTCAAAAACTTTCGTCTGACTTCTTACCCAGGTTATTCTTTTTCTGTCTCTTCTAGTTATACCTAGCATACATCTTTCCATACTTCTCTGTGTTGTTTGTAATCTTTGTACCATCCGTTTTGTTAGCGTCCATGTTTCTGCTCCATAAGTTAGCACAGGCAAAACACATTGGTTAAATACCTTTCTTTTCAAACAAAGGGGCATGCTACTCTTCAGAATAATATTGTTCTTCCCAAAATCACTCCATCCATTTCTTATTCTTCTATTTATTTCATCCATGATACTATTATCTGATGATATTTCCTGCCCAAAGTACACATAACTTTGCACTTCTTTAATTTCAGTGTTGTTGTAGACAATTTTCTTTTTTGATGCAAATGAATTGAACATCACCTTAGTCTTTTCCAAGTTTATTTTTAATTCCACATTAATGCTAGCTTCTGCCAACTCTTTTAGCATATTTTCCAATTCTTCAGGACTGATACTGAAAATTACAATGTCGTCAGCGAATCGGAGATGACTTAAATATTCCCCATTTATTCTAATCCCATTGTTTTCCCAATCCAGCTTCTTGAAAATATTTTCTAAGACAGCCGTAAAAAGCTTAGGCGAAATGGTGTCTCCTTGTCTTACCCCTCTTCCAAGCTTGATCTTTGCTTTTCCTTTGTCCAAGCGGATGCTTGCTGTTGCTTTCTTGTAAATCTTCTTTACAATATTGATGTAAGGTTTGTCTATACCAATGTCCTCCAGAGATTCTACTACTGCTGATGTGTAGACCGAATCAAATGCTTTTTCATAATCAATAAAGGCAAGGCAAAGAGGTAAATTATATTCCTTATGTTTTTCAATGAGCTCCCTTACCGTTTGGATATGATCCATTGTGCCGAATCCACTTCGGAATCCTGCTTGTTCTCTAGGTTGAGCTGAGTCCAGAGCTGATTCAAGTCTTGTCGTTAAAACTTTGGAGAAAATTTTATAAATCACTGATAGTAAGCTGATCGGACGGTAGTTTTTAATGTTTTCCTTCTCTTCCTTTCTTGTAAAGTAGCACCATCACAGCATTATTCCAATCTTCTGGCACATCTGACTTCTTGAGACATTTGGAAAACAGTAAGGATAGCATTTTTGCAAATTCTTCTCCTGCTTCTTTGATAAGGTCGATTGTAATTCCATCTTCTCCTGGGCATTTACCTTTTTTCATAAATTTAATGGCTTGTAAAACTTTGTCTGTCATCACTGGGATTATGACTTCGGTTTCTGTTAAGTTTTCTCGTGGATCATATAGGTTGATTTCTCTTTGGTCTTCACATTTATATAAATCGTTATAGAATTTTTCGACAATGTGTACTATTTCTTTATTGATTTTGGTGATTGTTCCATCTGCCCTCTTTAGTGCAAAAATACCTTTTCTTCCAACACAAAGTTTGCGCCTAGCTGATTTTAAACTTTTGTTATCATCTAGAATTTTCTTGACAAGATCAGAGTTAAATTTTCTGATATCTTCTGTAACACATTTTCTTACCGTTTTACATAATTCAGCATATTCAACTCTTGATTTAGGATCGTTTTTCTTTATTTTAAATTCTCTGCGTTTCTTCATCAATCTTCTTGTTCCTTCTGTTATTTTCTTTGTCTGCTTTACTTGTGCATCGCCGGCTATCTTATTTGCAATATCTTGTAGAGTATTAGTTAGTTTCTTGTTCACTACTGTAACATCTTGCTCTTCTTCTAAAGTTGATTGAAGTACTCGGAAACGGTTTTTAAGTTCCAAATGGAATTCTTCTTTATGTTTCTGGAGATTATTTATATCGATTGATTTCTTTGAGTGTTGCAAAAGCTTCATTCTTTCCACTTTAGTATTTAACAGCAGTTTGCATCTAACCAACCTGTGATCACTTCCTGTATTGAAGTTATTGAGAACGCTGCAATCCTGAATAAGATGCTTTTTGTTTGTTAAGATGTAGTCGATTTCACTTGTTGAGCCATTTGCACAACGCCATGTCCATTTCCTTTGTGGCTTTTTCTTGAAAAATGAATTCATGATATACAACTGTTCACATTCTGCAAACTCAATCAATCTGTTTCCTCTTTCATTTCGCATCCCATATCCATGATTTCCTACTGATAACTCGCCTTTTTCTTTTTCTCCAATTCTAGCATTCCAGTCTCCCATTATTAATTTTATGTAGCATTTTCCCTTTTGATGCATTGAAGCTACTTCTTCATAGAAATCCTCAACTTCTTCATCAGTATAGCTTACTATTGGTGGATAAATTTGGGTAATTTGCAGCTTGTATCTTCTGGACACCTGTATTACTAACCTTTCAACTCTATCTGATGCACTATCATATTCTACGATGTGATTCTTCCACCTTTTATGAATCAGAAATCCCACACCACTTGTTCTTCCATCTTCTGTGCCTCTGTAGTATAATACATGCCCGCTGGCAAGATCTATCTTCTCTTCTCCTTTTCTTCTTACTTCACATAATCCTAGCCTCTGCTTATTAACCAGGAGAAGACCCTTTAATTGCCTTCGAGGAGGACTTAAAGGAATCGACTGGGAGCGGAGACTTCATGTCCAATCCGCACCTTCCACCGGTGCAGCCTGTTAGTACCCTTGCCTAGTGCATGGGGAACGAACGCGGATGGGCTTCCTCCAACCCGCTTGGCCAGCGTGGAGGAATTTGGCCAACTACCCCCCTTATTTTACCATGAATTCACAAAATAAATCATGGCCCTTAATTCCCGGCGGTCTGAATGTTCCTGGTTACGGCAGCGATCAGAAAGACATGAAGAAAGAGGGTGCTAAGAATAACCGGGCTCGGCTAGGCTGCCATAAGTTGATGACCTTGGCTACGTATAATGGACGATCCCTATCTTCGGAAAATCGTTTACAGGAACTTGAAGAAGAATTAGAAAGTATATATATATATATATATACTAAAAAAATGCTTAGGGGTCTTCTTCATACTGAAATTGTTTCAAATTTCAAACTCTGAAATTTTCAATACGAGCACCTTATTTTGACATTATTTAGTTTTCTCGTTAAATTTCAACTTAGGGTAACAATCTGGAAGTCAACCGTGCCAGTAGTGTACAGTTTATAGATATTTAAAATTTTGAACACTAAAAAATGTTAAATGTATTTTAATCATTACAACGCAGATTGCATTCACATACTTGAAGTATTTATAAATCGATTTTTTTTTTTTTTAATCAAAGAACTTAGATTACAAGTCCTAATTTTTTCCGAAAAAAATATTTGTAATTAATTAAATATATATATACATATATATTAACTTTTTGTAAGATTAAACCATTATATATAAAAAACCATTCTAAACCATTACAAATTATCAACAAAAATTGTGAATGTATAAATAATAAAGGAATTTCTTCAAATTAAAAATGCTATATAAACCATCATATACCAGTAAATCTATGAAACAATCCCCATAACAAGTGGAGCATGGATTTGAAATCACAGTAAACATATGAAAAATTTAAATTTGTGGAACAAAGGGATTTATATGTGAATTGCAATCTATGAATTTTTTAACGGAAATCGATTTCTATAAGCTTGTAATATAAAGTACAAGAGTTATGCATATATAATAATTGCAGAGCATTCCACCAAGTAGTTCTTGAGATATGCGTAAAACAAATTACCAGCAATACAATTTCTTGTAATGATTACAAATGAATGAATTGAAAAAATGATAACCTTCGTATTTTCATATCCCGGTAAGTACGTCTTTAAAAAACACAAAATATACGATTTTTTTTTTGATTTTTTTAAGCAATGCCGGTGCAATCTTTTGTTAACGCTGTTCTCAACTGCTCTGCTCAACAAACGCAAAACGTTTCGACATATTTACAAATAATTTTTTTAGCGAAAAGATATAAAATAGGAAAATCTGATCATGGAAGCGATTTGGAATCGAACTGTGTTTTGCATTTTTTATCAATAAATTACCTACTGAATTATAAGCGATTTTGATCACGTGACAAACATGTTTTTCTTGAGTGGTTATTCCACGTTCGCGCGAAAGTTCGATTCAATTCCACTTTGACACTATCGCGTATTTATACATATCGTATACACATTCCGCGTAGTTGGTCACTGAAAAATATTATTTAGAAAACTTTACTTAAACGGAATGTCGGTGACGTTGTGCAGCGTTTCACCAATCAAAATTCAGGGCACTTACCAGTGTTGCCTTCATATTTATACAAAGCAAAGTTAATATGATCAAAGTCTCACTAAAGTATGTTCATTATTGTTAAATTTGTGAACTAAAACGTCTAGTGAAGCACAATACATTTTTTACTAAACAAGTGAATTGTGACCTATTTCCTTTCACAAGTACACCTGAAAGTTTATTCCATTAGTTTAAAAACACTTTGTATATTCTTAAAAGTAAAAGCAAAATGTAGATAATGGCTTGCCAGCGCAATTTAAACCGTCCTTTATAAACAGGCAGGAGTAAAATGTAAAAATCTTGTTTAATTCTTATGATTTAAATATGTGTGTATCTATCTATTCAATTCGGTTCTTTCCTAATAAATAACTAAATAATTGTCAAATGTTAACTGTAATTTCTTCCAGTCAATTATAATAAGCTCTTTGAAAAGCTTAAAACGGATTATTTCTCAAAATCAATGACGGTTTTAGAAAAATAAAAGTTCCCTTAGATTTAAAAATATATATATTTTTTTAGAATAAAAGAAAATTTTCTTTATTTATTTTAATTCACCGACAAAAATACAAAATTTAAAGTTTTATTAATTGAACAAGATTAAGAAAGTTTTTCTCTTAAATAATAATTCAAAGTTTTTTTTTTTTTTTTTATGTACCAGAGGCTGTGCCCGTTACGAGCTAAACCCTCAAAACCCTGTCCAAACCTCGCCGGATTATTAAACATGGTAATTTGAGTTGTTTCAAAAAATAAAATCTGATTATAGTAGATTGAAGGATATTCCACAAATGAAAATGTAGTCATATTTAAAGGAATATTGTAACACATGAAATTGGCAGGTGTTTTCATGCAGATACTATGCGATCGAGTGTTTTCCATTTTTTAATAAAAGCAAAAGATCATTCATAAAATACTGTCAAAGAAAAATCTGTCGTCACGTGGAAAAGATCGCTTATAAATATATAAGTAACTCATTGATCAACGATTGGTAAACACTATTCGATGCCAAATCCCTTCAGTAGTCATGCCTGCAAACGTCATGCTTTTGCATTTAAAAATGTGTTCGTAAATATTTAAAAGCTCCATGTTGTCGGAGGGACATATTTCTAAGTCCTTAAATAAGTCCTTAAAAGGTGACATAATCATAGATTTCAGATTAGTTCGGATGATGAAACTGACACCATTCTCAAAAGAAAATATCATTTTCATATATGGAACAAGTCATGATATGACTGTGTGATTGCGTCAGAATAATGTCATATTCAATAAACTTTAGCTTGCATTAAAGTTCCCAAAATTTATTAGCTTATTTCTAAATTTCTTTTCTTCTATCCCTTGAAATCAAAAGTAACCAATAAAACTAAAATCTGAAACTTTTAAAAATAATTGATGGAAATGATGCACTAATCTTAAACGCATAGACAATTCTGTTGGTGAAAATGACATAAATTCCTAAAAGAAAAAATGCCTTTTCATCCAAAAAAAAAAAAAAAAAAAAAAAAAAAATTACATCAGCACAGATTGTTTAGAACAATAATTTAATTAAAATTGTATTATATAATTTTTATATTCCATTATAACGAAGTCTTTTTAAAGAAATGTACTTGATAAAAGTTCTAAAAAAAGAAAGCAATTTAACAAATTACAACGACCATTTGGAAAATGATTTTCTTCGAAGACTAAAATTTAAGACATAAAAAATCGCACGGAGTTGATCCTACATTACGTACGCCATGAATTAAACACTAGCATTCCTGGACCCATCATGAACAAATTTTAAAAGAAATTTCAGTTTTACAATTTTCAGTACTGTAAATTTTTAAACTTCTACGGAGCTGGTCATACATTACGTAGGCCATGAATTAAACATTAATAGTGTTATTACACGTAAAAATTGCAAGCGACAAAAATCGCCTGCGACTCGTCAGATTTCGTGAAACTTACGTATTATCCAAGTATTTCATTGGCTGTTCGGGAAAAGGCTTTCCATCGTCAGATTTCCAAGAAATCTGACGACCAATTTTAAATGAAATTTCATTCTTAAACTTCTAAACATCGCACACTATTACTTTTTACACCGTCGTATAGAGAAAAAAAAATGTACTTTTAAATGCAATTTGTTTGAAAGCTGTATTTCAATTTGTTTCTGAGTTATTAATTTTTTTTTTGTAGTTTTTATTACTTTTTGTCATAGTGGCAACAGAAGTATCCATCTCTGTTGAAAGTAAAGGCAAATTATAGATTACTGTATAGACCCATCAGAAAACGAATAAAATGCGGATTCAACCAATAAAAAACTTCAGATATGCTTTTGATTTCCTACCCTAACGAGTACAATAACCATTATTCCAAATGGTTAAAAAAAAAAAAAACTTCGCGGATCGTAATTTTTGCAAAAACTTTACGGCAGAGTTTAAATGAAACGGAACAAAAAGCTAAAATATGTTTTTTTTTTTTTTTTTTTTTTAATTATTCAAAGAAACACTACAGCAAGGAGTGATAGCTAATGTTAAACACCTATGGGAGCTTCTTTTCGTAATTTCTGTAAAAACATTGTGGCAGAGTTTTAATGAAATGAAAAAAAAAAAGGCTAAAATATATGTTTAAAAAAGAGCGAAACATTACAGACACAGTTTTTTTTACTTCAAGAACTTTTTAAAATTATTGTATTCCATTATAATGTAGTATTTTTAAAAAAATGTAGTATTTGATAAAAGTTCTCAACAAAAAAGAGAAAAAAAAACCTTTTTTAAAATTCTATACTTCACCAGGCTACAAAATGGATGCCCTGATATATCCCTGCAGATTAATCGAATGCGTTAATCCAAAGAGGAAAGCTCCCTGTTCCTTCACTTGACAGCCCGACACCACCCATCTTGACCTTTGAGGGGAGAGAGCGAGCACCGTGGGTTTCCACGAGATAGAGCACATAACTGCTTTCCGTTTCTCTTCTGAAACCTCTTTCTCTCACTATTCCCTCCCTCATTGCTACTAAGGGAGGAAGCAGTTCCCCTCACATTTTTCTGCTCCTCTGTTCGAGATATTCTATCCTGCTTGAATGACAAACTCTCGCCTCTTATCCCTTTCGTAATAACAATTACCCTCATTCAGTTGCGGGACCGCCTCTACATATGCATCTATAAGTATTGTAGTGTCTTAGCAAGATCCACAGGTGTCATCCATTTTGACCCTTCTTTCACTAGTATATGTGACTTCATGCTGCTAGTTAACGAGTCTTTAATTTTATCCGATATGATAAGATCTTTTAACGATTTGAAATATTTCACCTCCCGGCTCTCTAAATAATAATCTAAGTTAGTTTTAGAATTCGCTACCCATTGGACATAACTTTCGTTATGTTGTTTATAACATGTCTCAAAATGCTTTTTTTGCTGCAGTGGGGCCAATGCATTTTCAGCTAAAATACATTCCTTAATGGAGGTATAGTTAGATAATTTGTCCGTTCCCAAGCTATTCGTTAGACTTCTAATAAAGTTTCCAAGTCTATTAAGAATTATTTTACCCCAATATTGCTCTCGTACTGAATAAATTTCAAAAAGGGTTTCTGCTTGGTGGAAAAAGAAAACCCAATTTTCTGTTTTCTCTGGAATGCGAGGCATCTGCTCCCTTACTATATGTAAATATTTTGATAATCCGTCTTCGGGACTGCTTATTATTTCTCTCTGATTCCCATTCGGGGCCTGCCGCTGTTGAATTTCGAGCTCCTTAAGTTTTATTTCATGTTCTGGGGTGCTTCGCGTTTTTCTCCTTACATAATTATTTTTCCTCAAGTTTTTTCCGTTCGCTTATAATTTGTTCTAGCAATTCCTTTATCATGGCCTCCTCATAATCCGCATGTCCCAAAATAAATTTATTGAGTTGGAGTGTGGTTCCCTTTTCATGAATTTGTTCCCCCAATTCCTCAACTAATTGAGCTAAATCTGCCCTACTACCTTTCATTAAAAATGTCATTTTTCAGCTCTTTTCTGTAACCAAACAGAACAAACAAACAAAAGAATTCTATGGTACTTAACTAAAAATTTACATATGTAACAAATGTGTATACAAATAGTGTAACAAAATTTATATATGTATATATATATTTTAAATTTCAATCTGATATAAAACTATTTAATCCAGAGAATTCAATTTTCACAAGATATAATACAATAATAATAACAATAATAATGCACAAAAAATATCTGAACACGTTTACATATAAATATGCCGGTTAATCCCACCATCACTCATTTCTAACAAACAACCACGACCACTTTTTTTCTTTTAAAATTATCATGTTAAATAACCCGTTTACTGTAACTTTATAACCAAACATACCTGTTTCTGGTACGATAAGAAAAAAAAATAATATCCACTCACCAATCATTCCCAGTATTCTTGCTTCCACCAGAATTATGACTTCCAGATCATCTAAAAGGCTTGCTTCTATCTCTTCCAGCCTCTCATCAGTTATAACATCGTCCATCAGCTTCGCCATCAATCCATTACGAATTTTTTTTTTACTTTTTGCTGTCCTAACTGCCCTAACTGCATCCATAGAGGCACGCTACGTGAATCTCATCAGTCTATCGGTACCGACTACGCCAATGTCACGAGGCGTCTTCTCGTGTAATGGTTCCCGATAGTAATTAGTACTGATGAGACCAATGATGACGCATGCCTCTAAACAAAAAAAAAAAACATTTAATGGCATTCACAAACTATTTACAATTTAATTATTCATTAACAGGTTAGGCTCACTGCCAATCTATCCTGTGTTTCCGAGAGCATTCAATAACTACAGAATTAAAGTTTCGGCGCATCCACTGGCCTAAACATTCTTTTAACCCTTCCAGGTCAAGGGACCGCTACTGCTCTCTCCGTCAAGTGTTTATTTTCTCCAACCCCTAGCATCTACCATCCCCGAAGAGTCCACTTCAAAATTCCGGAGATGCGTTAGGGGTGCGAGGTTGTGAGAGTTCCGGAGCCACACGAATGTGACAATATATATAATCATTAAAAAACACTACAAATCACCAACAGGAAAAACCCACTTATTGACAATTAAAATGTTCCCCATTTTAAAAATATAATTAAATAAATATATAAATAAATAAAATGAGTAGAAAAAGAATAATGGGTATTTGTAGAACCTAGACAGATTCTTCAGGTCCCAAATGCCCAGTCCTTCAGGTCCACAAATAAAGTGTGAGGTTTCATCTTCATATTAGCCATAAAAAAGCTAAAGAATATTAATTTGGGACTAACAACACACAAAAAATATAGAAATAAACCAGCGAAAAACCAATATGTTTAAAATAAAACTTCATTAAAAAAGATTGAGAAATAAAAATCACATTACAATAATGAAAGCTTTGCTCACTCTAAGAATGAGGCAACATTATATAAAATAAAGGAAATTATTTGCACAGAAAACTTTGAAATGTTGTGAAAACTTAGAAAGATATAGTGAGCTCATTGAAAACTTGTGGAAAATCCCTTATAATAAAGCTACTTTAGAAAGTATCTCACTATATCGACCCTATCTTTGTGAATTTTCGCGATATTTGACTGGACTTTTTATAGACGTTGCCCTTAAATAGCTGACTAGCAAATTATATAATAAAAATTTTAGGATCTTCCACGCATGCGCAGTTAAAAATTATTTCATACAAATGACCATATCTCATCAAATGTTCAATATATTCATGTTTTAATTGCAGTATACTATTGCTACTGTTCTTTGTCAGGTTTTTGGAAAGTTGTGTTAAATTTGGTTGAAAACTCTGTATGCTATAAACAAAAAACTTTTGAATTTTTCACAAAAACGTTAACATCTTCACGAATATGCTATTCTTACACAAATGCATACAAACATTGAACAGGACCCAAATAGTCATTTACCACAGTGACAAACCATTTCCAGCCTTTTCTGTTACATAGGTGATCGCAAATATTATTTTATTATTAAATTTATTATTAGCCCCCTAATTGTACCCCCCCGAGAAATCTTCACCGAGAAATATAAAATCAAACATGTTCTTTACATCCTAGAAGTTCAAGAACAATTCCACAATAATGTTGGTAGATATTCGACAAAACGTGTGCAATCGAAAGCATCCAGTCCCTAAACCTTAACTTTTAGAGGCCAGTGTATAATACATGCACACTGACAAGATCAATATATATATATATATTAAAAATGGGTTTCGTGCATTTCACATCATAATTTTTCATAAATATTTCAGATATTGACACCTATTACAAGGCTATATTTACTGTTTTAAAATAATGCTTATTGTTTTTATAAATATTATACATCTACTCATTTTTTATTTTTTGTAATTAATTGTTTTAAAATAATCAATTTAATCAATACTATTTTTTTCCTTTTTATTCATTTTCCTTTTTATCATTAAAAAGGAAAAACTATTTCCTTTTTCACACCAGATGGCACGATGGCAGTAATGTTCTGATCTCAGCAACTTATGACCACATGTTCTCATAGTCCCAACCTAATCTGTTTCCATCCTTACTTGCTTTAACATTGCGAGTCAACTTTATAATGTTTTGCATCCTTTTATGTAATTTAGGTATTGTGCTGTTATAATTTTTAATATCCAGTGTGAGGTGTATCATTCTTTAGATCTCTTGGTATTTTATTTTATTTTATTTTATGATGCGCTGTTAAGTGCTAAAATGAAATAACGCATCTTCACTATGAATTAACCAACAAGCACCTCTGATGATTCTGTGGGTTATTCATAGTTTTTTATTTTACACACTAGTTTCCTATGTTCATGTCTTATTCATCTATTAGAATTTTACAATTTGTTCATATACAGTGCAACCTCTTTGTAAGGGCCACCAGCCGTTCCATTGAAAATTGACCCTTCTGAAAGGTGGCCCTTGAATAGGGGTGACGAAAAAATAATAACTAAAAGAAGGAAATCAAAACCTATATAGGTGAAAAAACTGTTTATTAACATTTTCAAACTCTATACATGATTGAAAAAATTCTCTATTGAAGTTTGTTTACTTTTCATAATTTTTTCGCAGACAATTTTGGTTTCTAATGATTCTTTTACTTTATGGAACAAATTACTTAACTTTGCACCATTTATTAATGCCTTAAAATGAGATATTAGTTTATTTATTTCTGTTAGCGTTTCCTGACAGGTGTAAAAATTGTTCTTCAATATGCATTCACAATTTTAGTAAATGTGGAATAAGTTTTTCTAGATAACCTGTTATCCTTTGTGTGCCACAACAAAGTTTCCCCTCCAACCCAACCCCTGCAGGTTGAAAGGTCAAACAAAGTGTGAAGAACACTCACTTGTGGAAAAGTTTGTGGTCCTTCATTGTGTTACTAAATACTTCCCATCTCCCCCTGCCTTCTTTGTTGCAAGTGCAGTTGTTTGCTGGGTTCAGGAATTCAATACACCCGTTTAGGATTTAAGGCACACATGAAAAAAATGGCCTTTATGAGGGGTAGGTTCGGCCCCTAATAGGAGTAAATTTAACATTAAGTCTATGGGGAAAATTTTCGTTCCTAAAAGTATTGGCCCTTAATAGAGGTGGCCCTTGAATAGGGGTGGCCTTTAACAGAAGTTTCACTGTATTTGTGATTTCATCTTTATTATTTCAGCATTCTAATAGCATTGCTGCAAATGCGCATGTTATTAAGTATGTTATTTCTAGTTTTAGTTTAGTTTTAAAACCTTATTATTCTGGCATTTTTAATGGTACTCTCTTTATCAAGTAAAAGGTAACTTTAACTTGGTAATTAATATAGCTTAGTTTTAGCTGTTCAATTTCACTTTGTTTTAATATATATATAAATAAAAAAGATAAAATTTCAGACAATTCTTAGATAATTAAACCCATAGTTATCTTTACACACGCAACCTCATATAAATTGTAGACAATAAGAGTTATATAAATATAATCATAATTTCTGCAAATAAAATATTCTGGTAACCGATTGTTCATAAAAAAATGTTCATAAAATCTGAAAAGAGAAGGTTTTCAGAAAACCCATTTAAAGTATTTTTTCTGAAAAACTATTAGAATTATGCAACCCAGGTTCTCAAAAATCTCCAGATCTATATATTGTAATTTTTTAAATTTTCAATATTAAAAGATATTTACTATCTTAAGGTTACTTAAATGAGTATTCCGGTTACTTAAATACCCCCTTCCGGTTTGAGAGATGAAACAACAGCAGTAATTACACTTTCGATGATCATACGAAGAAAAAAAATTAATAACTTATTGTACAGTCTTTCAAATAAAACAATTAAACTTACTGCAATACTTTCTGAAAGTTGGCTATTTAAACGTAGTAGCATATAGAGATGAGTTGAGTTCTTTTCGAAACCCAAGCCCGACGATTTTAAATCAGAGCCCGCCCGAACCCAAAAACGTTTTGTGTCATCAGAGCCCGAGCTCGAAAGTTGAAAAAAAAAATGCATAATATTTGAAAATTGTTTTAAATGTAATATCTCATTTATCTCCAGCACATAATTTTATCCACTCGATCGAGTGGATAGAGAGAGACTGCGGAGTATTTTGACAGAGAATGGACATCCATCACATTTGATACAAGCTGTGAAGAGCTTATATAAAGGAACAAGAATCTTTATTGAGGTCGATAAATCACTCACTGAAGAGATAATTATAAACCAAGGAGTGAAGCAAGGTTGTAGCTTATCACCCACACTCTTCAATATCTATATAGACCACCTAATAAAATCATGGAAACATTTGATACCCAAGGGTATCAGACTTGACTCTAAAACATCTATCAATACAATGCTATTTGTGGATGATCAAGCAATTTTTCAGGACAATGAGGATGACCTCCAAAGAGCAATTTATGAACTACACAAACTATGTGAAACATGAAGATACACACAAACATGAAGATATCTATAAAGAAAACCAAGACGATGGCTTTCAGAGGAAAAGAGCCCATAAAAACTAAAATTGTCTTGGATAATAAGATAATAGAACAAGTCTCAGACTTCAAGTACTTGGGATGTGATACTACATATAACAAAGATAAAGACTTGGAAAGTAAATTGCATAAATTCCAACATATTTGCGGATCATTGATCAGAATTCTAAAAAATAAAACACGTACAGAAACGTGAAAATTTTATAACAGTACAGAAAGTTAAAATTTTATAAAGTAATGGCTACGCCAGCAATTCTGTATGGTTCGGAGACATGGATTATTAATACCAAAGAACGATCCAGAATGAAGTTTTAAAGATTTGAAAAGGGATGCACAAGAATGGACAGGCTTACTAATGATTCCATACGCTCAGACTTAAAAATATACAACATCAACCACAAAATAGTAGATTATCAGAATAAATGGAAGGATCACGTAGAGCGTATGAATAATGATCGATTGCCAAAAAAGCTTCTGAATTACAGACCCAGGGTTTACCGTGACCGAGGTAAACCTACGCTGCTATGGAATGATCAATGGAGCCGGAACAGGCTGATTTAGCTTAACCCATGCTGAAGATGAATGAACATAATTTTATAGAAATTTACATTCAATCTTATCAAAAGAGAAGTTTGGTATCATATAAAAAATATACTTCCTTAAAAGGATTCTCATATATTTCTTTACCAACAAGCAAACCAGATACACATTAACCCTTTCGGGTCCGAATTTTTTTTAATTTTGAGAGAAAAATTACTTTTACGTTAATAATGTTAATACTAGCTACCGAAATACATTTACTGAAATCTAACGAATTTTTCATAGCCAAGATTGAACGAATGTAGCTATTTTGGATGCTATTCAATTCATTTGCATATGAAAATAGACTAAGGAAGAGTTTATGTTGAATCACAACAAAATTTAACAGATTTTACAACTTTCTAACATATTTTGCGTTTTATCACACGTGATTCCTTCAGAAAAGTAACCAATATTTTTAATTCAAAGAGTGATATATGTTTAAAATAAAAGAACTGCCAACAATGCAAAGATAATTAAGCAAACTATTATTATTATTATTACTAAATGTCAAAATATAAATGAAATCATAATAAGAAATGCATAGACATATACTGCCATTACTACATGTAGATAGTAACAAAAGTAAATGTTAAGGCAGAATAATACTCAGTGAGAAGACATGTACTATTAATAGTACGCCAGGCCCGAACAGGTTAAGGAAGTGGGTTTTATGAATAAATGAATTAAAAATTGCAGAAATTACGATTTATACGAAAAAGAATCGATCGACGTTTTCTATTTCCTATAAAATGTGTACACCTAAAATCGAATTTTTCCTCAAAACAATCTTTCGTGATTCTCGTGTCCCTGAAAATCAGCTTCAGTTAAAAATTTGACACCGTTATCAGAAAAATCCGATGCTTTTATAGGAAAAGAGGAAACGTTGCTCTATTGCTTTCTATCGCAATACACGCCAATTATATCTACTTACGAATGAAAGGGACTTCGTGAATGGCAGAGCAGAGCCGCAGCATTAGCACAGTTCATGCTAAGAAGTGGATAGAATCACTAACGTTATTTTCATATGAAGAGTGATTATGACTCGCACACAATAGAAGACTAAAAATTGGCAAACCTTAACGTAATTCAAACTGACTAAAAACAAAAGAAGATATTCATTTCGCGTTAGAGCTCTAAAAAATAGACAATAAATAAATAAAAAGTAAATAAACGTTCCAATTTAAAAATATCCTACTGTCACAAACAAAAATCTCGAACAACAAATTATTTGCAACTCTTCCGATTGGCGACATATCAACAGGTCGTCACATCGCTGTCAATGCCAGACATAAATCTGAAACTATCACAAATTTTCTTTTAAAATAGCATTCTAATACTGTAAAAAAACTTCATTCTGACCAAAATAGTATTAAAATGGCTTGAAATGGAATAAGTAAATTTTATGAAAAAAAAAATAAGTTTATTTCTTTTTACTATACGAGAAAAAAATAAAATTCCTAGCTTCAGAAAGAATGAGTCCAAGACCGCCCAAGCCCGAGCCCATGTCCAGCCCGGGCTCGGGTCGTCTCATCTCTAGAGGATACCTTAAATGGTTTTAAAGTCGTAAGATATCTCAAAAACTAATTCAAATTTTGTATAAAATTTTAATCCACAATACGTTTAGTTGAATATTATGCAAAGAGTAAATAATGTTCCGAAATACTAAATTATATTAAAATACTAAATGCTACAATCTGGAATTCAATTTCAAAGTCGACGACTTTTTTGCCAATTCTTCAGATAAGAATTTTTTTCACGCAAAGTTGAATTAAATAAAAGCTTAGAAAAATATATTTGATCGTTGTATACCAATTAAGATACTCAAATTTGCTTTTAAATAGCATAGCAATACATTAAGAATATCAAAATCTCGCATCAGATAATTAAAATATAAAAGTTTGTTAAAGAACACCATAAACATGTTAAAAAAGAAACATTACCCGTTTCGGATATATAAAACCGATACTTCTTCAGATGCAAGCCCACGTTCAAATAAAGCCAGTGAATATTAATCTGTAAACTGCGTGTCTCTTCTATCCATATACATACACTATATGGCCATTAATCACCGGACACATTCAATTTTAGACATTTTGTCGAATATTTAAAGATATATTTCTCGGATTTTTCTGAAACTTCAGTATTATGAAGAATATGTTCGACATCATATTTTATCAACGGCGATTTGAACAGAAGGACAATTAGGGGGCCAATAAAAAATCAAAGAGAAATAATGTTTCGGATCACCCTGTAAAATAAAATGCACGAAATGATCTATCTCTATAGCTTACGAACAGATGGACATTGTAACATGTAATTATCCCTTATCACTGAGAAGCTTTTAGAGAGCAACTAAAAATTCGACAACAATATTGTCGTTATCTTTCTGAATTTTTACGATGTTTGACTGGCTTTTTTTATGAGTTGTTCCATAGAGTTAACGATCAAATCATGGAAAATAATATTTCATACAACTACTCATATTTCATCAAATATTTAACATATTTACATTACAATTGCACTATATTATTTCTACTACATTTTGTCAAATTTTCTGAAACTGGCATTAAATTTGTTAAAAATCCGTGCATGACATAAACAAAAAATATGTAAAAAATTTTTGAACTTAAAAAAAATCGATGTATCTCCATGAATATACGTTCTATTCTTCCACAAATGAATACATATATTATACAATATCCATATATTTGTAAGCTATAACGATAGACCATTTCGTGCACTTCATTTTATAGGGGGATCCCAAACATTATTACTTTTCTTTGATTTTTTGTTGGCCCCCTAATTGTCCTTCTGATCAAATCACCGTTAATAAATTTGAAGTCGAACATATTCTTTATAATCCTGAAGCTCCAGAAAAATCCGACGAATATATCTTTAAATATTCGACAAAATGTCTAAAATTAAAAGTGTCTGGTGATTAATGACCATATATTATATATATACATTTTCTTTTTAAATCGCGGCGCTTTAGTTTTTCTCTGGGTTTTTTAAATAACCGGTTGAGTGTAAAAGTTATTTTTTAAATGTTTTTCGGTAATATTTATGTTTTTTGTACAATGGTATTAGTATGTGCTCATTAAATACTTTTTTTCAGTTTAAAGCAATCGTTTTATATTAAAGAATATATTTGTCAATTGATACGAGACAGATGAAATTTAAAATGGTTTGAGTAGATTTTGGCCCATCTGGTCCAAAATGTTTTTAATTGTAATAAAACTTGCCAAAATGTAACTTAAACATAACAGAAAATTTTCACGATCTCTCTGAAAAGGAGATAATCCTTTTATAAGAAATCCGTTTTGAGCTGTAATGAGCTGTACTATGAAATGAAAAATCTCTCTCTTTAAATAAAATTATTTCACAGAAATATCAGCTTTTCTGTTTCACAAAGTTCTGTAAATTGTAATTTTTTTTTTTTTTTTTTTTTTTTTTTTTTTGTATGCGTTTTCGCGTGTTACCCGTTTCAATTATATATAGGCTAGAGAGAAAAACAAAGAAGGACTCATTTTTTTCCTTTGAGTGTGCGGAAAAAATCTCACAATAACACCGTTAACTGCCTCCGGCAAAGAGATTTCATATTACATAAACGATAAATTATTTCAGAAATTTATTTCAGTCACTTTTACAACATTAAGGGTCGTCTGAACTACAAGGGAAAAATTCAATTACATGAGAACACATGAGTTTAAACAGTGTTGTTGTGCAGACTCGTAAAGAGTTGGAACAAACACACCAGTTTCTTAATTGATATTTTTTCCTGAATTCAACTTCGTTTTTACACATATTTAAAATAAATATAAAATTATAGAACTATTCAGAAAAGTAATATGGAGATTAAATTTCGATATAAATTACTTTTGGATATCCTCTGTAGTGTCATTTACTGATAAATGAAACAATGGCTATTCTGGCATCGATATGAGAAGCCCGAAGCAGAAATTTGTGGATTCAGTATCAGAGAAGTCCAAGCGGGAGTGCGTAAGAGTTTTAGAGATTCCTGTCAAAAATTATCAGAATTCTGGTCATTTTTTCTTCAAATATTCTATCTGAATATATCTTTACCACAACGCGATATAGCCCAAAACTAGCCATTGGTTAAGAACACCCCACTCTTACAATGTAAAATGAAAGATGCCATAAAGAGAAGAGTATAATAAATGAAAAATGTCTATTAATTCCAAATTTATAAAAATATATATATATACGATTTTCGAATACAAAATTAGGTAAATATTAAAATGGCTATATTTAATAAATTGCTAATGCAATTCGACGATTTGGTGACAAAATTCTTTACAATTTTCAATATTTGAATTGTGACTCCTAAAGAACTCACACCAGGCATTTTTATTCAGCCTCATTTCGATGGTTTTCGGCATTCTAGATAGCCCAAAACGTTATATAGAATGCCAAAAAGTAACGTCTGGCACGACAAAGTAAATCAAAAATTGTTACCTAAATGCTCTCAGGAAGAATTACATATTGACAGGTCGTCATTCACTTATGATAAATATAAATTGATTTAGAAATATGGGTATGAACCTGGCTTCAAATTTCGTTTTGTTTTTCCGAAAATACTACTATAGAATGGCGTGAATAGTAACGTTCAAATGAAAATTGAGAGCTTAGCGCCAAAAAAGCATAGAGCCCTCAAATTTTATAAATATAAAACAAATTTGTTACTTCAGATTATTAATGATGTTTTATTTAAGGTTTAACAAGAGCACATACAACATATTCTTTTAACATAACATATTTTTTTTTTTAAGAAAAAAGGAAACGTCCGGCGAGTAAGGCCAGTTTGAAACCTAGCAAATCCGTTAAATTCAGCGGAGACACAAACACTAGAATGTTTTACCTCTGTAGCTGAAATTGAATATCTTATATTATTCTAAAAAAGAGTATTTATGTTGCGCCTGGATATCATAAACGGTTGTATGTATCATGCACTTACATACTTTCAATTTACTATTGTATTCATATTAAACAAATGTTTAAAAAATTATTCTTTTGTATTTTATTTAAAAAGAAATTTAAACAGCACGACAAAAATATAAAGTGAATAAAATAAACCCCTACCGAATGTTCATCAGTAAAAAGAAGAAAAACTCAGTTAAGAACAGGAAAATAAAATATAAAATACCACTAGTTGAAATGCTGAAGATGTTAGATGTTTACGAGTCATATTTAAACTTAGGTCAATGACATTACTAACTGGCGTGCTCTCTGACTGTATCACTTAACAACAACTCCATACATATAATTTCATTTCTAAGTTAACAAGCTTTGGTTTCAATCCAAATGCATTAAGGCCGTTATCAAAGTCGCACATGTTTTTAAATTAATTTGAGATAGAGTCATGATGAAATAATTTTGATCTTGCATATGTAAAAGTTTCAAGTGTTGTAATTCAGGTTCTAAAATGGTGATCCGGATTTATACTTCCTTATAACAAATAAATAATAACAACTAATTAAATGACTCTAATTATTTATTATTGATAATTTATTTATTGATTTATTACTATACGTATCGTATCAAATTCAGTTTTATTGATAATAACGGATTAGTAAATTTGTACAGTCATGATTACCTCAAAATTATGTTTTAAACTTTAGCTTCAAAATCTTTTTATGAAACGTGCGTTACTCTAAAGAAAAAATATAAAGTAACTCAAAGCTTAAATAAAATATGTAAAAATGTAAATGCAATGTTTGTAGCTATAAGTAAATAGTTTCAAAATTTAGCTCCTACAATAACATTGTACCATAAAAAGACAGGGGGGAGGAAAATATTGACATGGGGAGGAGATCAAGCTATTTAAAATGCATTCAAACTTTTACAATAATTTTAAACTATATATAAAACTTACAATATGTTTCCATTGATTTTAAAAGGTTTTCTACTATGTTATGGGGCAGGGTCGCCATTTTAGAACTTTCTTGGGAAAGGGACAACGTTTTCTCTGAGTTGATTAAAAGTTTATTTTGATCTTGTTATGTTTAACTGGTAAGTAATTGATATATATTTATTTTCACAATTTTTTTCAATTAGCGAAAGTAATCATTAATGATAAATGTGTCTCACTTTGAGAATGTTACGTTAGCAAAACGCTGGCAAATATTATTGATATTTATTAATTTATGTGCGTAAGGTGTTTATTCAATACAAATGTTTCTATTTCAGTCAAATCTGACAAATCATTTTAGTTTTTGTGCTATATCAAATTTGTTTTATTAGTCTGATAATTGATACATTCTGAAAAATCAAATTCCTTGGTGGGGGCTAAAAATCAAGTTTTTACCCCCCACCCCCCCAAATGGCGCTTCTGTTAGGTGTCATTCATTTGAATTACTACCTATATTCATTAATGTTTTACATACAAACATAGAATTTAAATAAAAATTTCAAAATTTTAAAAGTTATGCAATACATTCCAAACAAATTTTATTCACAAACATTACTTTTATTTCTTAGATGAAAAGAGAAGAATACAATGTGGGCATCATAATTCACTTTACAATAATGTTCTATGACCTAAATATGTTTTTAGTAATACGTAAATAAGAGTTCCAAAATAATAAATTGGAGTTTTAAAAGGAATTTACCAATATAGAAAATAACAATTGAAAAAATATTTTAAATTGTAACGTGTTGAAATTAAATATATATATATTATATATTCGTTACTGATATGAAAAAAACTAAAAAATTCTAAGCATAGAAATTTTGATTTCTCTGACGTTTAAGATAAATCTTTTCATAAAAGAAATCTAGGTTAATGTCCTAACTGAAAAACGACTGTCCAAACTATGTATTTTTACCATATTTCTCAGAAATGTACTTAACGCTTTTTGATGAGTACTTTTTATAATTTTATATGCACATTAATAAATATTTCCTGATGAAATAACACATAAATATGTACTCATTTATAAACCTTGTTAGATTTCTATATGCCTGAAAAAATTAAGGAAATTATTTTTTTTTTCATAATTCAGTTTTCACGGAATTTCTAAGAAAACAGAAAATCGAGATTTGTATTTAAAATTATTTGTTTAATCCAGTTACACCCCGGACAATAATGCTTCGAGAAGAAGATTTTTGAAAAAATTTTATTCTTATTTACATCATCTCCGAATAAATCCATTCAAAACTCTAAAAAATTAAATTGTTCTACTTAAGACTAACCCAGGGGGATAGCTAAAAGTATTCAGTATCTTAGATACTAATTCAAGATTAAAGATCAATATGTAGAGAGAAACCAAGCAAATTGTTTGTACAGTATAAATGATAAAATTATGCAAGTAAAAAAAACGTGAAATTAGTGGATTCTTATTTTGTTCTTGCTCTTGTTTAAGTGGCCGAATACATCTATTTTAAAAAAAAATTACAATTTGTTCATTGTTTAAACTAAATAAAAGATAACTTTATCAATTTATTTAAAAATATCGTTGTAAAAAAGGCGGGAAGCATATCATCAACAGATAAAAGCAACATTTGCTGTTATGTCAATGTCATGAAGAGTAAAATGTGCTTTAAAAAAGTTTTATATAAAAATTAAAAAAATAATGCAACAGTTAGACCTAGTCCTAGCACGGTGAAGAAAAGTTTATTCCTAGCTTTTACTGTTGTCAGGTTGAGATAAGTAGATATAAGCGTAAGTATGTCTATGGTGTTGTATCAACCAGTAAAACGTTCTTAGATTTCATTTTCATCCACGCATTTTCAGAATAATTCAAGAAATACAAAACTTGAGAGCTGAAAAACCCAAATCAGAACTATGTTTAAAGTTTTTTAATATGCTTTATATATAAAGCAATTCATTATACTAGTAAAATCTCTTTATTACCGCAATTTATCACTGTATAGTAGGTACTATAATGTGCTTTTGCTTTTAAGACAACATACACTTTCGCTTTTACTACTACGTTGTAGTTCGAGATATCGGTGAATTTAATGCAATTATATTCAAAATACCACATAACAGTATCTCCTACAGTTACATTTTAATGACTCATAAATATATTTAGTTTAACTTTTATATAAAAAAAGTAATATACTGAGTATGTTTTGAACAATGCCATGGTGGAAGGCATTGAACAGGTAATTAGGCAAAATTTTGGAATTTCTTTTTTTCTATTATTAAATAATTAATTTTCTTCTAGATAAACCAGGCAATATATTCATTAATAAAAATTCTCAGCTATAAACAAGTGTTTTTTTTTTGTTGCTGTTGTTGTTGTTTTTTTTTTTTTTACATTTCTGGTACTAAAGAGTTTTCACTTATAAAACGTTTACATTTATTTCTATTCTTTGGACTGAAAAACTTTATTATAATTTTTACTCCCCTCTGCTTTCATCGAATCCTTTTTTTTTTTCAGATATATGAAGAAGGAAATAAATTATTGCAAAATTTTATAGTATATCACAATTTTTATTTGCTGCAATAAGTTTAGATATATTTCAGGTATGTTCAGGAATTTTAAAGTGTTAGGGGGAAAAAAATTTCCCACTGAAAAATCAAAAATGTTAGGAAAAATTAATTTTCATAATAAAAATTCTCTGACAATAAATTCTCTTAGAAAATATAAAATAATATACGTATTTGGACATTTTTTTTTCTTAATATGAGAGTATATTACAGAAATAAATGTATAAAATAAAAAAATGATTTTTACTATGAAAACTTTAAGATTTCTGTTTTATAAATTCCATAATAGTTTTTTTATGACTAATTAAACGTTATGCATTCTAACATATAACTCAATTGTAAATTAATCATCCCAACTGTGTTTTCCATTTTAAATTGCTTTTTAAAGGAACAGTGAACTCAAAATATATCTTTCATTATTTATATTATTTCAGCAAGAAATTCTTCTGTGCCACAAATTCAAAAAATATTTGAAAAAAAAAAATTCTGAAAATTAAAAAAACATTAAATCTATTAATTAGCTTTTTGTTTTAAATATGATTTTTTCATGGTATAACCTTATCGACCCTAGTTCTTTATCTTATGCTATAATAATGCTGATTAAATATCCACGTGAAATAAATGCTAATTTCAATTATTAACATGGGAGTTGGCGATCTGTATTCTTACTTTAAGCTACCACTTTAAAAAATTAAGGAGAACTTTAGGTCGATTATCTCAGTGCAGACGGGTTGAAAAACCGGGAATATAAAATTATCAATAGTAATAAAATGTAGATTATTTAATATTTTAGTTTTATGAATAAAAATGAATTTTATTTTCTAAGCATGAAGTCATTTCCTTTCTCAGGAACTTTTCGTACTCGTAGATTAGGGCATTAAATCTTAAAACCTATAGTCGTAAGACAAAAATAATATACCTGTAAAACCTTTACAAATAAAGTAGGATATTATTATTCCGGGTGCTTCTTGTTCTGTTCGATTTTACAGCAAGAAGTTGCAAACATAAAGCTATTATAGGAGGATAATTTTTAATAATTTTATGAAATTTTGCAAATTTTTTAAAAATTCTGGTGTATACATATATATATATATATATATATATATATATATATATATACATAAATATATATATATATATGGGGCATTCTCACAATCTTTTGACTTTTGGGGAAAAAATCTGACAAAATTAAACTTGCTAAAATAACATTTTAATCTGATAGACGAATGCTTTAATGATTCAAAATAAAGAAAAAATGGTCAGTAGCGAATTTTTTATTATTTAACTGAAGTTTAAGTTAAACTTGCAAGTTTAATTTTCCTTACCATTTTACCCCTATAACTTTTTATTTTCTTCGAAATTTTTACTTATAATGAATTTGCATAGTACCCACAGGACATTCAAATAAGAAATACTAATAACAATGTAGTACTTTTAATACAGAATTTTTGTATAACATTATCTTAAAGGAGTGTTGAAGAAGGGACGGTAAGGTAAAAAAGGGGAATGGTATTGGAAAAAAGGGACGAAATGGTGAAAAAAGGGACGGTAAGGATGGAAAGGTAAGGAAAATTACCTACTATTTTTAGAAAAATCATGTTAAGACTAGTGATAGCCACAATGTTCATTAATTTTTAGAAACAGTTGTTAACATTGGATTAAATTATTATTATTTTTTAATGTACCCCGAAAAGTGCAGGAATAAACCTTGGGGACGGTGAGACTACCAATAATGCCACGATGCTTGAAATTGATATTTAAATGCTGATTTAAATTCTACAGTAAATTTACTGCAAAAGAATTTCAGACATTATTTCTCTAGCATACTTCTGCATGAGAAAAAACTTGAAAAAAATTCTGTGGCTGCATCTGAAATGATTTTCTGTATAATTTTAGAAGAGGGATGGTAAGGAATCTAAAACCCAGGGACAGAGTTTAAAAAATAATAACAATCCTAAAAATGTGTGCAGGTTAATTTTTAGCTACATATTAATATAAAACAATAGTTCCAGTTTCAGAAAAAAATTACATCGAATTATTTTTATTGAAACAATCTTATCCAGACAGCTCCAAACTTAAGAATCAACATCAGGGACACTGGACGGTATAGGGGTTTTCCAGGTGTTTGGGCCCCCAACATCGTCCAAAACTTATTTATCTGATATATATCTTATTTATCTATAATATTTTTGTGCAATCATGCAATGGGATGTTCCCCAGTATATGACATAAAAAAAACACAAAAAAGTGTATTAAAATAAAAATTATGATTCAGGGACATGAAAGTCAAAAGATTGTGAGAATGCCCCATATATATATATATATATATATGCTAATAAAAGGAAGTTTCACTCTGTGTATGTGTCCGTGAGTCTGTGTGTTGGCTAGCAAAATCTACCGCGAACAGAGGTCTTAAAATGTGTTTGAAAATAGTTCAAGGCAGGTCCTGATACACCTGGGGCTCATATATATATATATATATATATTATAATTAGCTGAAATATTAATTAAAACAATCTCTTTTTGTAAATCGATGGAGTAGCTAGTCCTTGTTTTCCAAATGAGTGGAAAGGAAGAACCAAATGTTGTTTTAATTTGGCAGATCGCAATAACGCCCTATGGTCGAACCATTCAAGATACTGAATAAAGAAAACTATAATCTTAAATTTCGTACTTTTATGTCTTAAATCCCACAAGTCGTTCGAAAATATATTGTTTTTAACCTTTTCAAAAAAAAAAAAATAAAATAAAGTCGTTTTCGCTTTCTAATTTTTCTTCTTTCGGCGACTGCCCTCCGGGGCTCAATTTTAGAAATACCCATTCACAAAAAATACCTATTTAAAGTAGACACCACTTTCTCTTCGACAATGTAATTGGTTTTGAAAAATACTAATTTTAACCTTTAAAAAAAATTATCGAGCGCAGGTCGATCCTTTTTCATCGATCATTTCAAGCAGGTCCAACATTTCTTGCAGGTCACTTCGCACCTCCCGAAGACGATCTTCTTTCTATGCTGAAAGCAGAGGCGGATTAACCACTACCCGGACCCCTAGGCTTGACTTTTTTGTGGGCTCTCTCCTCTTCTTCAAAGTGATATAGACCAGATGATTCAAAATACATGTCTGCTCAATTATCTCATAAACCACTGATGGAGGGAAAGTACATCCATTTACAAAAAGTATAGAAATTAAGTAGTTTTTAGATATAGTATTTATTTTACCTTATAAAATTCTAAATTTAATTTTGATAGAGTTCCTGGGTCTTATAGGCTATATTTAGAAAAATATTGTTTGTCTAAGAGGAACAAAAAAAAAAGTTTTCTTTTACAACCAAAACTTACCAAATTATGAATTTTATGTAATTTTAGTGTTTTCTAGCACTAGAAACGGAAGTACAGGTAAACGCAAACAGTGAAATTTAATAAAATTCAAAATATTATAATTTGGTAAGTTTTAGTCGTAAAAGAATGAGATTTATTTTAAAATGCTCTTTTTAGTTGGAGGACAACATTGTTAAAACAATGTTGGGGCATTTGTTGCAAAACAACATTGTTAAAACAATGTTAAAACAACCCAAGGACCGTACTTGTCTTGAAATTCCTAAAATTCCTGAAAAATGAAAGAACTTCCTAAAATTTCCTAAAATATGGTAACTTGTCCTGAATTTTTGCGAGCTTCTACTATAGCAATAGCAGTCATGATTTTTCCGCGAATATATATATATATATATATATATATATATATATTCCCGTTCAATCCCGCAAATCATTTATTTTTGCAAAATTCCACAAAATCAGTATTTTGGAATTAATAAGTGCATAGGAGAATAAAAAAATTATGAGCCAGGAAATAGTGAAACATTTTGTCATAGGATGATAACAAACTGATAAATTTCGTCAAGTGGTCGCAGGAAGAAAAAACAGGAATTTGTCAGCCGGACAGGAAGGAAAGTCATCGCAAATTTCATTAATCGATTGTTCACTGATTTTCGCGGAGTCGAAAAAAATATCGCGGCACAGAATTTCATCAAACGATCCATGAATAAAATAACCAATTTCGGCCAATCATTTGAGCGAGAAATCGTGACTTTCGTCAAACAACTGCGAAAAAACTCGCGAATTTCGTCAAAATATCGCGTCAAAAAGGCGCGAATTTTATTAGTCGGTCACGAGAAAAAATTGCGAATTTCGTCAAACAATTGCAGAAATTAATTGCGGAATAAAATCTCGAAGTACGTATTACGATTGCGGAAAAAACATCGCGATTTCGTCAAAAGGTCGGATAAAAAAATAGCAAATTTCGCCGAACAAGTGCAGAAATTAATGACGAATTTCGTTAAACGATTGTTAAAGAAAAACGCGAATTTCCTCAAGCGATCACGGGAAAAAAATCGCGAATTTCAGCAAACGATAGCGGAGACAAATCGCGAATTTCTGCAAACAATTTCGAAAAAAACGCGAATTTCGGCAATCGATCACGGAAAATATCGCGAGTTTCAGCAAACGATCGTAGAGGAAAATAGCGAATTTCAGCAATCGCTCGCGAAATGCAATCACGAATTTCGGCAAACGATCGAAGAATAAAAACGCGAATTTCGGCAAACGATTGCGGAAAAGAAAAGCTAATTTCGGCAGACGATCGCAGAAAAAATTGCGAATTTTAGAAATCGATCGTGAAAAAAATCACGAATTTCGGCAAACGATCGCGGAAAAGAAACGCGAATTTCGGCACACGATCACGGAAAAAATCGCGAATTTCAGTAAACGATCACGGAGAAAAATCGGGAATTTCGGCAAACGATCGAAGAATAAAAACGCGAATTTCCGCAAACGAAACGGTCGCGAAAAAAAATCGTGAATTTCAGCTAACGACCGCAGAAAAAACTCGCGAATTTTTGCAATTGATCGCGGAGAAAAATCACGAATTTCGGCAAACAATCTGGGGAAAAAAATCGCTAATTCCGGCAAACGATCGAAGGACAGATCGCGAATTTCAGAAATATATCGCAAGAAAAAATCGCGATTTTCGGCAAACAGTCATGGGAAAAAAACGCGAATTTCGGCAAACGATTGCGGAATAAATTTCGCGAATTTTGGCAAACGATCACGGAGAAAAATTGCGTACTTTGGCGAACGATAGCGAAAAAAATCAGGAATTTCGCAAAAGATCGCGGAAAATTCGCGAATTTCTCCAAACGGTCACGAAAATATGTTGTATGCTGGGTAAATGTGTCCTGAAATATCGAAAAAGGTATGCCCTGAAATATCAACTGGGATCAGTACTACCCCTGCAAGGACTATATAAAATATAAAATTTCGTATTTTAATATGTATACTGGCCCATTTAAAACAAATGCCAAATCTAAAGTCTGAACTTATATATTTTGCAGTTGGAAATATGTTTCTATCGTCAGTAGTCTAACTTCTTGATATTTTATGCATTAATTATAGCAGCACTCACGCAATTTTAGCACACATAATTTTTTTCAAATACAATCAAATCATATTTAGGATATCCCAAAACATGTAAATTTCAGTCTTGCTTTAAAGGTGGGAGGGGTTTTGGTGAGGTCGGGTGACAGAAAATGGTGTTAAAATGTAAG
Source organism: Maratus speciosus (assembly GCA_963932465.1). NCBI lineage: Eukaryota > Metazoa > Arthropoda > Arachnida > Araneae > Salticidae > Maratus > Maratus speciosus. The sequence continues at coordinate 225,040,320 of OZ010787.1, forward strand.
GAGTTACGATTAGACAAATGCTTGATAAATTTAAAAGCTTCTTTAAAAGATATCATTCGTAGAGGTCAGTGGCGTGGCGTCCGGTCATCGCTGGATGCGGCGATGACCAAGCAATATTTTAAAACTCTTAATAAGCTTTTAAAACTCTACGATCCAGTTTTAGCAGAACATTTGGAGTTCATGTATAAGTGAAGGTAAGATTTAAAGTTTCTTTTTTGAACATTCAACCATTGAATTTTAGAGTTAATAATTTTTCACCACAAACTTAAATAATTGCGATGACCACCGAAAATTTTCACGCCACGCCACTGGTAGAGGTGCTGTCAAAATCTTGCCTAAGCCGCCATGGCTACTAGTCTCCTCTGTGTAAATATTTCCCAAACTGAAAGCCAAAAAATTTCAAGAATTCAATACTTACTTTTGATGAATAGAGAAGAAAATTAAAAGTAGAGTAGCGTTTGGACTACAATCTATATAAATTAATAATTTTTAAGATTCAATAAATGAGTGAAACAAAGAATACTGCACATCATTTCTCTTTTTCTTTAAATGTTACCTCAATGTGAAAAAAGAAAAAAAAAAGAAAAAAAAGAAAAAGAAAAAAAGGCCCCTTCTGGGCCCCTAGGCTTAAGCCTACTCAGCCTAATGGGTAATCCGCCTCTGGCTGAAAGTAACTATAAACATCAGTATTTCGACACAATCGACCGCATCGGCAGATCGTACTTACATCACTTACAGAAATTAATCAAACTTTCGGATCAGCAGAAGTATTAAAAAATCGAGAAATTTTTTATGAAAACGGTAAAACGTGGGTTGTTTGGGTGCGGCTTCACCTCATGTTTTTACTACTAAACATTCATATTTTTTCACAAAATTGTAAAGAGAGCTTGGATACAGTTACATTTACAACCAAATTAAATTTCTGAGAGCTCGGACAATAAGAACTATTTTTTGTTATGCTAAAGCACCCGACGCGAAAACAAAAAGAAAAAAAAACACAGAAGAAATTTCTTTTATAACTAGATATCAATATTTTTTCACGAAAGTTTTACGCGGGCTTCAAAACAGGTATATTTACAACCTATAAAATTTAAAAGTGTTCGGACAACAAGAACTATTTTTTTTTAAACTTTGAAATAACTCTACGTGAAAAAAAAAAAAAAAAAAAAAAAAAAAAAAAAAAAAAAAGAAAATGTGTCTTTACGAGCCCTTTTACAACTAAATATCAATTATATTTTTAAATGAAAAATTCGCAAAAAATTAATTCAGACAAATTTGAGGTATATTTAAGGTTATTATCACGGGCAAAAGCAACGCCGGGCGGATCAGCTAGTATATATATAACTGCAGATGAGTTCGAGATCTGGGTTCAGATTTAAGATAAATGTATTTTGATGACCATCGTTGGAGTAAATTTAAATGCATAATGTAATATCAATGAAATACACCATATAACCGAAAACCATCGGAAACTTTCAATTTTAGTTCTTTTATGGAATATCTGAAGAAATGCTTGACGAATTTTTTTTTTAGAACTTTGGGAATATAAAGAACTTGTTTGAACTCATATTTTTCCACGAAGATTTGATCACGAGGAAAGTCAGGGGACCAACAATAAATTGAAGAAACAAAACTTTCAGGATCATCATGTAAAATGAAATGCAAGAAAAGATCTGTCTCTGCAGCACATGACTAGGTGGATGTTTTGCAACATTTGTGTTGATTTGTGTAAAAAAAAAACACTTGTATTCATGGAAATATAACGATTTCTTCAAAAATTGAAGTATGCATGTTTTTTGTTTATACCATACAAGGTTTTCAACGAAATTTAACACTAGTTTAAGAAAAATTGACAAAACAAAGTAGAAACTACATAGTGCAAATAGAAAATAAATATATTAAATACTTAAATATTAGCAGCGGTATTAAATAATTTTGAAATGCACATCTGTGGAACTATAACAAAGATTTCTTCTCATGATTTCGCAGTCAACTCTACAGAGCAACTAACATTAAAAAAACAGTCGAACGTCTTAAAAATTCATAAAGATATCTGAGATATGGTGGGCTTAATTTCGGTTACCTTCAAAAAGTAGCTAGATGATAAGGGATTTTCCACAAATTGACAGTTTTTATTAACTGACTTTCAAAAAAGGAGTCGGTAATTAATGAATCACAACAAGTAGATTTGGAACAATTGCTTCGATTTTAATAATTCTTTTTTCTTGGAATAAGCTAGTTCTGCTGGCTTTCGAAGAAGAACTAAAGCATCATTAAAAAAAGGAAAAATTCAAAATGACAATGTGGAAATCCTTCAACATCTAGCTACTTTTCGGAGGTAACCAAAACTCAGCTCATTTTATCGCCGATACCTTTATGCGTTTTTAAGATATTAGACTGTTTTATTTATATTAGTTGCTCTATGTAGTTCACTTCCAAATCAGGAAAAAAAATCTTTGCACATGTGCATTTAAAAATTATTTCATACAACTGCTTATATTTAATTAAATATTTAATATATTTATTTTCTAAATTGTACTAAATTGTTTCTACTTTATTTTGTCAATTTTTCTGAAACTTGTGTTAACTTTGGTTGAAAACTTTGCATGCTATAAACAGAAAACATTTCTTCAATTTTTTAAAGAAATCTTTATATCTGCATGAATACGCGTGCTATTCTCACACAAATAAACACAAATGTTTCACAACATCCACCTAGTTACGTGTTTCAGCGAAGATCCTTTCTTGCATTTCATTCTACAGCGTGATCTCAAATATTTTTTAATTAAACTTGCTGTTGGTCCCCTGAATTCCCTAACGATCAAATCTTCGTGTAAAAATATGAGGTCAAACAAGTTCTTTATATTGCCAAAGTTCTAAAAGAAATCGTCAAGTATTTATTTAGATGTTCGATAAAACGTCTAAAATTAAATGTGTTCGATGACTTTTGGTGATATTGTATATATGAGACCTTAAGTTTCAGCTTGTCTAACTTATGTGAAATTCTGGTTTTCGGTGACTCCAATAAAATTTATAATACAAACACGAATTTCTTAAATTATTTTCTAAGTCTTCACATGAGTTCAGTTTTTACGGTTAGAGTTTGATCGTATTGTACCTGTTACTTTCCACGATTAATCATCAGGCGTAAATTCATTTTCAAAGGGAAATCAGTATTCATTATTAAATTGGGTAATTACTAATAAACGATAGTTGAAGGTTTTATAGTGGTATAAATCTTAATATTTATTAATTGAAAATTATTTAAAGAAAGAAAACCATAAAGAAAGAGGTATTAAATAACTCAACAGAATGATTAATGAAGATTCTTTTTCTCTTTTCTCTGTTTTTCAGAAAAGGAAAGACTAAAAAAGGGAAGTTTAACTTATCACTGAGAAAACTAACGGCTTTTCTTGATCAGTATTCTTCAAATCATGTACCCCTTTGACTTAAAGAAAATAAATTTATCCTAAGACTTACGTATTTAGAACCGAAACTGTCAGTTAAGAAAACTGGGGAAGAAAGTTATTTATTACTAAGTGAAGGTTATTTGAGGGAGAGCGACATCATAAGTTCCACGATTAACACATGCTGACATGGGTTGCATGAAATGAGAATCTAGCCAAGTGCGAAAACGTTTGGCGGAAGTTTGGAACAAGTAAAATTCTTTCACCAAATGAGAATGGTGATGATGATATTCAGACTTCCTTTAATACGAAGATAAATATTCTGATGTTCATGTTTTAAATTATTACACAAGAGGTTGTTGGTCGCTATTAAATGAAATGTCCAAGCTACGTGCATAAATTTTCGTGTCAGTTTTATTTGAATTGCATATGAATGAAATGTGTTGTAATTGTTTTTCGAGATACATTTTCTTTTAGAATAATAACCTAAAGTCATATTTTTGTGTTAGGAGAGACGGGAGTAAAATTTTCACCTTGCAAAATTTTTCCTCAACACTTTGATTACGAGCCCTTTTATATTCAATCGTACCACAATTTGGATTGTTTTTTCTTTGTGGAAGATTTCTCTTGAAAATATCCCAATATATGTGTATGTCAGATTTTCAAAAAGCGGCACGAATAGAATTAAAAAATAGTCCGCTCCACTGGTAAGTATATGTCCCGACATGAAGTCAAAGGGTTAATGCAAAATTTTAATAATCTACAGATATTCGCTCAAATTTTTTTCGTTTCGGAGTAATGCCGTTATACACGAAAAAATTTTTTTTTTAATGTGAATTACCTCAAAAAGAAAACTCACTGTTGAATGAAACTACCTGGGAAACGTATGTTTTAAATTACCAAATGGTCGAAGTGAAATATAATCACTTAGTTCTTGTAAGTGACTTTTTACTACCTAAAGAGGAAGCATAAAAACGATTACAGAATTACTTTTTTTAATTTAAACGCGAAATTACTTCTCGAGAAGACATTAATAAAGTAGGTTTGATAGGTACTTTATCGGCGCTATCAGTTACATAGGCGTAGAGTTTTCAAAATTATTGGAGGGGCTCAGCCAGTGGCGGAGACAAGGAGGGGGGGTCTACATTCCCTGGAACAGGGAATTAATTTACTAAGTGATGAATACAAAAATAGTAAAACCTGCTACGACAAAATTTCAAACAACCGCTGAAAGTTTCCTTTTTACACAGGTTTTCGTCTACTTAAGCAGGTAAAAATTCAAAGTGTTTCTTTCTATGGGATCATGAAATGTTTTCCTTTAGACAAGATTTCGTTATAGACAGGGTCCGTTTACTCAGGCTAACCTTATATCCATACAGTAAAACCTTTCTAAAAGCAATCGTAAGCGACGAAACAATATTCTGTTTAAGACAGGTTTCTGACTAATTAAGTAAAATTGTACGACAATCTTTCCTTCTGGAGCATGAAAAGTTTCCATTTAAGACAGGATAATGCCATAGACAGGCTCCGTTTTGACAGGTTTTACTCTACATATATCATAAATACCGATATATCTAATAGTAAAAGACAAGATCTCTGTTTGTGTGTGTTATTCCCGATGGCCAGGAAAATCTACTGCCCGCAGAGGTCCGAAAATTCATATGAGAATAGTTCAATGCAGGTATGGATGCATTGTAAAAAAAAAATCCATGGACTTTCCATTTTGGAAAAGGCAACAAGTTGCCTTTTCTGAAACGAATAGATTCTTTTGAGAATGAAAAGTTTTAATTTACAACACGATTAGTTTCACATCTGCAACGAAAGTAATATTTTTGGTAATGAAAGATGTCACTTTCATTGCAGATGTGAAACTAATCGTGTTGTAAATTAAAACTTTTCATTCTCAAAAGGAATCTATTCCGTTTCAGAAAAGGCAACTATAGTTGCCTTTTCCAAAACGTTAAAGCCCATGGATTTTTTTTACAGTGTGCCCCTGAGGCTCACATTTTTAATTTTTTTATAATTGTCCGAGATATTAATTAAAAACTCATCAAAATAAAGATTTTTTCTTTTAATTGGCGGTGGCGCGCCCGTGCATAACTAGAACCTGCTTTTCGAGCGGAAAGGAAGTAAGAACTAAATGCATTTTTTTTCCTTTTTGTTTTGCCGTTTTGTTTTAATGCCTATAAGTTGCGCAGTTTAAAATACGGAAAAACGGACGACATATTCTGATAGTTCGTACTTTTACATCTCAAACGCCGCACTCAGTTAAAAATGAATGTAGTTCTTAACTCTTTAAAACATTTTTTCACAACGAGATTTCTCAGTCGACTTTTTCTCCCTTTCGCCAACGCTTACTTAGAGCTCAATTTTAGAGGTATCGATTCACAAAAAATACGTATTTAAAGCTATGATCTTCTTCTCGTCGCCAGTGCAATCAGTTTTCTAAAAGACTAATTTTAATTCTTTAAACAAATTCGCGACCTCAGGTCACTTCGCGCCTTACAGTGACGAGACTATTTTTTTCCACAATCTTTTTACAGCATTTCGACAGACTGGATTTTACATCTATTACAAAAATTTCGTAATGTTCGAACGAGTAGAAGTATTAAAAAAAAAAAAAAAAAAAAAAAAAAAAAAATCTTAACAAATTTCGACGAAAAAGATAAAAAACGGTTTCACGGTACTCTGGTGCAGTTATATTTATAATATAATAAAATTTCGGACAGTTCGGACGACGAGAACTATTTTTTTTTTGTTGTTGTTGTTATGTTAAAGAACCCAACGCGAAAACAAGAAAAACTAGTCGCATGTGACAATTCCTAAACTTTCTTCTGTCTCATGCATGCCAATACTTCAAAATTCGTTATCACGGTGCCAAAATTAAATGACAATCTATGCTCGTCTCTATTATAAGCATTCTAAAGATGATCATTAAATTGTGTGCATTTTAAAAGGAGATATAACATCGCATCTTTGAAACAAACAATTGAATTTTGGCATCCACCCTCTTAGATATCAGAAAGAAAAATTTTCAGCTCAAAGAGCATAAAAGCCACAACAGTCGCGCTGTATACACCCAAGCCTAAAAAAAGATCTATTTATGTGAAAGTGTAACAGAATATGAAATCTGATTAAATTTCGTGTATTAGTTTTTGAGACAGAACAATTGCGGAAATCGTGAAAAACGGAGCATAGCAGCGGCCCCTATTGCGCGATTTACACTAAAACGTAATAAAGAACAACATATATCAACGTCTAACTAAATCTGAAGTTTGATGAAAATTTGTGCATTAGTTTTTAAAATAAAGATATTGCGAAAAACATAAAAAATTCTGTATCGCAGCATCACTTGTTGGCCAATTTACACCAAAAAGTAATCAGCACCATTTTATATCACGGACTAACCTAATCTGAAGTTTGATGAAAATACGTGCATTAGTTCTTGAGAAAGAGCTATTGCGGAAATCATGAAAAATGCATCCTAGCAGCGCCACCTATTGAGCAATTTACACCAAAAATTAATCAGCACCAAACAATATCAAGGACTAACAGAATCTGATGTTTTATGAAAATCTGCGCATTAGTTCTTGAGATATAGGACGATTTGCACCAACAACTATTCAGCACCAATGTATATCGAGGACTAATTGAACCTAAAGTTATTAAATTCCGTGGATTAGTCTTGTGATAGAGCGCCCCAAAAATTTGTGTCACAGACGGACAAACTCAGACAAAATTTTTTCGGGATCTGTGACCGCTCAAAAGTGTAAATATGTCGAAAACCGGAATTCGAAAATTTTCTTGAATCCAATAATTTCATCTTGCAAAAATGGAAGAAAGTAAAAAGGGAGAAGAAAATATATTTATTTTCGAAGTAGATATCAATATTTTTTTCACGAAGTTTTTACACGGGCTGAGAAATGGTTATATTTATAACGATAAAATTTTAAAGAGTTCAGACCAAAAGAAACTATTTAAAAAAATATCAAAACACATGAAAAACAGAAAATGACTTCTTACGAGTGCTTTTACAATTAAAAGTCAATATTTTTTGGAGATTTTTTTCATTTAAAAATATAAATTCGGACAAAATCGGATTAAAGGTATAAAATCACACAAATTTCTGCTTTATTAATGGTTAATTATCACGGACCCGGACAACGCCGGGCGGGTAAGCTAGTCTATAATACTAAGGAAAGAAGTTTCCGGTCTGTCGGCTATGTTCAGAAAAAAAAAAAAAACCGCTGCACGCAGAGCTACAAAATTCGGTATGAAGGTTCCTCTATGTATTTAGTTATGCACCCCAAAGCCTGATTTCGGACTTTTTGATTACTTTTTCAATATAATTTTTAATGCAATTTTTAACGTTTTTTCACGGTTCGAGGCAATTTTTTAAAATTATTAAAATAAATCCGATTTCAATCTTTTAGCGTATAATAAAGTAAATTGTGTCCTCTTTCAAAAAAGTTTATTTGTAATTCGTACAGCGATTTCTGAATTTTTCGCAAATATTTGCATGCGATTTTTAGCGTTATTTCGTGTTTCGCAGCGATATTTTTTATATTGATAAAAGGAATTCGGTTTAAAATTTTTAGCATTATACAGTAAATTTTGGCCTCCGAAATTTTCGAATTTTTAATTCGATTTTTAATGTGTGTTTTTGCGATTTTTCGCAACGAGTTTTAACACTCGTGAAAGAATCCTGGTTAAAATTTTTTAGAGCATTTTATAGTAATTTCCGGCCTTTCCGACTTTTGGAATTCGCTTTTAATGCAATTTTCAGCGGTTTTTCGCATTCTGCAGTGACCTGCACATTGGTAAAATGAATTCGGTTTTAAACTTTAAGCCTAATGAAGTAGATTTTGTTCACTTTGCATTTATCCTATACTATTGCGCTAAAATTATTACTATATTTATACTATACCGCCGCAGAATTCGCGGAGAGCGGCGCGTGCGTTCCGTCAGCAGTCCTTTAGCCTTATCCTCTCTTATTCGGACTCTCTTGCGGGAGCCAGATCGAAAAAAATTCAAAAAATGAAACCGGAGAAATTTAAAAGGAAAATTACACAAATTAACGATACCGAAAAGCGGGGAAGGAGGGCCCGGGGCTTTGAAGCTCCCGAATGACCTCTGCTCTGCTGCGTCGAGCTTATTATTAGAGTTTTGATTGTTATTGTGATCTTATGCATTCCGTGGAGATTTTTTGACATTCGTGAAATAATTCTGGTTAATGTTTTATTGTGTTCTCGGCGATTTTTGAATTTTTAATGCTCTTTTTTTCCCGTATTCCGCAGCGATTTTTTGACTTTCATAATACTTTTTCGGTTTCATACTTTCAGCTTATATAGCAATTTTTCTCCTTTCTGCGATTTCTGATAAAAAAAATTTCCGCATTTCAACACGATTTATAGAGTTTTTACGCATTCCGTGCTTTTTTTTTTTTTTTTTTTTTTTTACATTTATAAAAGAAATTCGTTTCAAACTTGTTAAACGCTGTAGTAATTTTTTTCCTCGGCGATTTTTGATTTTTATCGATTTTTAATGCGATGTTAGCATTCCGATTCTACCTTTTGACATTCGTAAAAGAAATTGGATCTCAAACTTTTAGCCCAATATAATAAATTTTGTTATATTTTCAATAAAGTTTATTTGAAACTCGTACAGTGATTTTTGAATTTTTTGCGAATTTTTATGCATTGTTCAGAGATTTTTCGCATTCCGCGGCCATTTTTTTACATTCGTAAAAGTAATCCTGTTTTAATCTTTTAGCCCATAATAAAAAAAGTTTGTCATATGCGGTTTTTGCATATTTAGCGATTTTTCGAGATTTGCTACAATTTTTCCAAATTAGTAAAAGTAATCCGTTTATCTTCTAGCCCACTTTTTTTTAATTTTTCGCGAATTTTTATTACGATTTTTTTTTTAGTTTTTTCGTGTTTCGTATTTTTTTTTGACGGACCGGACGACGCCGGGCATGTCAGCTAGTTACTGTATAATATAAATACTACAGGGTTGCGCACGAAAAAGCGGCCCTGCTGTGTTTGCCATGAATGCGCATGTACAGATAGATACTTTCATATGAACATCGAAAAGTTTGAAAATATCACGAAAATCGAATCAAATGTCAGTTCGAAACGGCACGGAAAAGAATGGCCTGGCCTAGGTTAAAAAAAAAAAAAAAAAAAAAAAGACCCGGTCCCTACTCAGCCTGATATTAATGAAAGAAAATGTGCTTGCGAAAGGGTTTCTTGCTCGGCCCGAATAAGAACAACTGAATATGTATTGTTTAATGTTACCAGAGCCTGGTGAATCGTCATTTAATAAAGAGAGACCGCTTGATACATTTGGTCTATTTTAATAAATATGAGCTTTATGCATCATTTAGAGACAAAGAATGTCTCCCTTTACATTCTATGCTTTCGAGACACTGGTGATTCTTCCTGCCTGGCTTCTAGTTTCATCATTTGCAACAAAACTCGTCTACCCCCTCCCTCCCGAGTTCTTCAAAACTCGTAAATTGGAGCCACTTTCTTTGTAGGTTCGGGAAACGGCGAACCATCTTATCTGTGCCCTAATCAGATCATATCGGACACCATTTGTTGTCCGTTAAAAACGTGAATTTATTGCCCTATGACGCCGAATCGGGAAAAGAAATTCTTCCCAGAAAGTGTGCCCTGCCCAGTGTTCAAAGAAGGAAGAAAAACCCACCATGTAGAGTGCTTAGTTTTTTCTTCATACGCCACGCTAAAATTTTCTAGTTCTTTTACTTGTTTACAAAGAATAAAAGTAAACAGCGAATTTAGAAAAAGAACAATTATCCATCGAAAACATTCTGCGCTAAAAACGTTTGTAAATTATATGAAATTCCAAAAATCTGAGTTTTTTTCTATGTCAGTTGGCGTAAAAAAATATAGCCCATCTGAAAAAATTATTGGAGGGGCCCGAGCCCCACGGGCCCATATAACTCTACGCCTATGATCAGTTATCACCAGCAAAGGATGATAGGAAGACAAGCTAAATTTTTCACACCAGGCATTAGAAAAGCTTGAATTACGCTGCCCCTAATACTAAAGCGCATACATTTAAAAATAATTTTGACGCTTCAAAACTATAATACTAGCACTGTTTCACATTCATTTACAATTCTCATTTAAAATATCTCCAAAAACTCAATAATTTAAATATATTATTTTGAAATGCTAGCAAATTTTGAAAATTTCATAGTTTTCTCTTATAAGCGATCTAATTATCTAATTTGGGATATAGAAACGAGAGATAAAATATTTATGTAAAACAGTCATCAAAGATTTTGCTTTAAAGATTTTGCTCTTTTTACTCGACTGCCAAGAAGGTTATATTTTTCACGCGTATCTGGGTATGTGGATTTCTTTATACCCTTGAAACATCCTAACGGCTGGATGGATTTTAATGAATGAGGTCTCTACCGATTCGTCTTAACCGTCCGATGGTTATAGGCTAGGTTTTGTTTTTATAAATTCAAAAGGGCGACCGTAAAATACAAAATGGTGGTAGAGACGAAAAAAATTTTACGCACCACATTTAGTGGCATATCATTGGATAGGTCTTTCAAAATGAAGACGATGTTTTATTGACTATTTTACAGTCAGAAGCTCCGTTTAAATATTACACAACCTGGAAGTTGTGAAGGTAGGATCTCTAGCTTTACTGCAACTCTAACCTTCATAGAGTTGCAGTACAGGCCTCATCAAAACAGTGTTTATAGATTGGAACCAACAATTAAACACAACTTACAAGTCATCAATACAAGTAAATAAAAAAAAATTGGTAAGTAATATAAAAAATAGTTTCACATTGATGAGAAATAATTAATTAGTTCGCTTTTTACGCAGTCGGGTTTTTTGATTTTTTAAATTTAATGATCTTTATACTTCAAACGTACTTTCAAGATCTATAGGCGACATCAGAATCTATAGTGTGATAAAATATGGCATATATTTCGATTTCTTATTCGATCAATATACATATTACATATTTAGTTATCTATTAGAAAACTTGTATATGGATAAACACATACATCGTATACCAGGAGATTCAAAACAGAGATTAAACCGATGTTCTCTTAAACCGCGTATCAGAGCAGCATAAAATGAGTTCAGATTAAATACAGCTATTTGATAAGGCATTTATTTTACACGGGGTTATTATGTGTATTTTATACAGCTTTCTATTCAAGGAATTAAATTTAGAAAACATTCTAAGAATGAACAAAATAAAAGGTTCTCTTGCTTTTGACTAAAATATTCACACAGATATTTAAGTTAAAAGTGATGAAGAAAGTCACTTAAATTGTTTGTTCTAACATATATTTACCGGCAAAATAGTTCTATTTTAGAGGGTGATAGTGACAGTGAATTAGAAGTACAATTCTTAACTATTAGAATTCATAAATAAACCAAAAGCAGCTGTCAAGCGCAAACAGAAAAATATCAGCTGATAGTTGTGATTTTATTACTATATAAGAGATGCTTCCTATAATCTTGATGATAAATGTTTTTAACCCATTCGGGACCATGGGTGCATATATGCACACTCAAAACGAGCGTACAGGATTTGTTTTAGGGACCAGTAAAAAAGAAAAGTAATATTTGCTTTCTTTAATAAGAACATTTTCGTGATTGTTTAAGTAAATGTAACTTTTTTTTAAAAAGTGGTGCCAATAAAATTGGTATAAAAGCCGCCGATCTCGAAGGGGTTAAAGTGAAATAAGATCCGCATTTTTTTTTTCTTCACTAAGACCGTGGGATTTTTTTGCCCTTCTAAGACTGGGGGCAAAATTTTCCTAACTATGAGTTCTAGGAGAAAGGGACAGTATAGATGACAATGCGTTTATAAGAAAGATTTGCATTGTAAGAGTCGTCCATGACGTCTACTTTGAATCATCTCATAGAAATAGGCATTGAGGCAAACTGACAAATAAAAGTTAGTTTGTTTGAGTATCTAAATTTACACAAATTTAGATAGAACTAATGCGTAAATGTATAAGCATGCGCACAGTTAGATTCATTAATCCATTTCATTACATGAAAAGGTTTAAGGAGTTAGAAATATTAAGAATTTTAAAATAAATAAAATCCCATCGAAATACTTAATTAATGTTATAAACGGTAAAATATTGAACGATTTTGCAATATACATCACACTGGGATTTTTTTATACAGTCATCACAAACTAGTTTATTCTTTATTTTTAAATTAGTAATAATCTGTGGAATCAATTTGTTTAAGAAATAGACAAATAAAACCAAGGATTTTTTATGAGCCATTTAATGACATGAATTACTAAAGAGATCTGCTCCTTTTTTAGCGTTATGATTCTAGTAAAAAATAAAGCATTTTAAAACATAAACTATCCAAACCGCCACTCGCAATACTGAAAGGTGCGAACTTTCAGTATAGTACATTGCAAAATTTACCGCAGACGATTTTTCATCATATATGAGGAGCAAACATTCAAACCGTGTTTTCTCACAAAAAAAAAAAATAATAATAATAATAAATAAATAATGAGTTATTTAGTTTTATAAACTCTGTGTTAAATTTCACAGAAATAACCAGTTGTTTTAACAAAAAAAAAAAAAAAAAAAAAAAAAAAAAATCCGATTATAAACCAATTTTGAAACTTGGCGTTTCAATCAAAGAGTGTTTCCTCCAAAGCCTGCATTCAGTCAAACAGTGATTTCTCCAGTCTGCCAATCACAGTTGTCACTTAATGTGTACTTTCGAAACCTACCATACATATCACAATTGAAACTGATTGTTTTAGAGAAAAATAAGGGAACTGTTAAGATTAAAGGCTTCAAGAATTATATATTTCAAGATCTAAGTGAAGAATATGGTGTAAATCTTCTTAAAAAGGGAGTTACTTTTGCCCGTGTTCGAAGTGTTGTTTTAGAATCTCTTCCTCTTAGCCACGCCATATCAGTTAAAAGGAAAAACGATGTTGACAAACTTTTGAAGGTAATGTATTGTGAACAGGCAAAATCAACCTGATGATGTCTTCAAATGTTACAACCACATTATCCATAATTTACCAGCCTGCAATGAAGAAGAGGGGGAGGTGTGTGACTGTCTAGATGAAGATATTGGTTTTAACATTTGAAGTGCATTTTTGGCGAACGAGTATTTATTTATTAAATATTCAGTGAATACTACTAGGTACCATAATCTGTCCTTTTATTTTATAAATAATCAACTGAAGTCAATAATCATATAAAATAATGCTTTTGAATTATTTGTGAGAAGTTATTTCATTCAAAAAGCGTTTTATCCACTTGTCAAACAATCAAAACATGTTTCCTCCTCTGAATTCTGTCAAAACGTGATTTCTCCAAATATTAAATGCATTTTATTAATTTGTTTTAGGTTTATTATCTTATGTATGCTTGCAGTTCTTTCTAATAATCAGTAATAAAAATACACAATAAAAATTAGAATTAAATACAAGTTATTTTCTAATTTATCAGTTTTTTGTGTTTTTTGAAAATTTGTATGTAAAGGAGAAAGCATGGTTTGAATGTTTGCTCCACATATATAATAATAGAAAGAAATTCTTTTGTGCGTCCTTGAACTATAATAGGGCCGGATCCGAAGTAGGAAAAAAGCCCTTGTTACCCTTATCAAACATTGAACTACAAATTCAATGTTTTAAGGATTGCTTCACAGTTTTAATTTACTGGAAGTTAGGTAACAATTAGAAGTGGTGGCTTAATGTAAAAATCAATATGTTTATTTCTTATTCTTTAATGATTTCCAATTTTAAATGTATTTATTTTTTTCTTAGCCCATATTAAAGTACTTGTAAGATAATTTATTTTATGAAAGTAAAATTTAGTTGGCCAAAAAAAGTGATAAGTAGTACTGTGATCACTTTTTATATTACAATTTTACCAATTTATAAAACCATGATGCACAATTTTGTTATACACATTGCATAACATTTAGAAAAATGTCAATGCACAATAACAGAATAATTCAATAACTTATTTAAAAGTAGCATAATTTTGCTATGCTTGACACAAAAGGAGTAGGTATATATTAGTATATAATTTTACGAATAATTTCTCGTATCTATGTTGAAACATTTATTGACTTATTCACACAACTAGAAAGAGGGCATCTAATTTGTTTTTATCAATTTTTATTTAAAAAAAAATATTTTTGTCTTATTTATGCATGTGTTCACATGTGCCCTAGGTATGTTCACAACTACCCCTCCACCGGGGCATATGTGAACAAATTTAGACAATTTTTAGAATGATGACATAAGTTAGAAATTCTTGATAAATGCATCCAGAAGTTTCACCAAAAGAACAAAGTAATTGTAAATATTCATATAAATCAATTTTTGTTTCAATAGCTCATAACAATTTTGAGAAATAGTCAATATTTAAAAATTGTTCACATGTGCCCCCCCCCCCCTCCCCTAGATCGTGCAACTGCAAAAAATTTTATTTGTCTTGAGGGGCGAAATAGAAACATGTAGACAGCATGTAGATAAAAAGTGTTTATCCTTTTATTTTACGATTATTGTTAGCACCATTTAGCAATTAAAGAAGTATATTATTACAGGGTTTTGGGATTTATTACATACGTTGTAAAATGTTAGGAAGCAGCCTTCCTCTAATATTTTCATTTAAGCTACATGACATCTACATTAAAAGAAGAAAGAAAAATTCATGCGTGAAGCAAAGATTATGAAACACTTTCCAACACATTCAGAATACTGTAACAAAATTTCACTGTTTAATAAGGTTCTCATGCAAGATTTTATTAAATATCAATTTCAAAAATATATATAAGCAGAGTTGCCAAGTCTCAATCTTTTTGCACACCACTATTATCTTAGAGAAAAATCACCCTCTTTTAAATCACCCAAATGTTCCAATTAAATGGAACAACATTTTCTGTATTAAAATACTGGTATCCAAAAAAGCCGGAGACTTGGAAGCTCTGATGTAAGTGATTTTATTTTGTATCACTTTTAAGGATACATATAAATGAGTTCATTTTGAACTTTTCTGGAATAATTAAAACTTTCAGGCACGTATGCACAATTTTATCAAAACAGAAAGCAAGTAACAAAAGACAACTTCCTCAAAGATAAAGAAACAAGAAAGAAAAAGTCATACGTTAAGCATATTTTATGAAACACTTTCTAACACATTCAGTATAATGTAACAAAATTGCTCCGTTTAATAAGTTAAAATATCATGTCTAATTCAACCATATTGAAACGCATAACACATTTGAGAACCCAATTTCAACTGTCCCCATTTACAATCGTAAAATTATCCGAATTCTTTGAGCAGCCATGTATATGATATATAGATTTGTATCTACTAACTGCATGCATGGCAAAATGTAGTTCAGTTAATAAATACATATACCTCAGTTCAAAAATTCCCTTTCAGCAATTTCCGCTAATAAGGAGAATGGTACGCGAATTCTTTTGTGCAGCCCTGTATATGAGGTATAGAATTTATATACAACAAGTAACATGCAAAACAATATTTAAATTTTAAAGCGCATACCTAATTTTAAAACGCATTTCCAGCAATTAATTCTCGAAGAGAGTACTGTAACCTAATATTTCTTTTGTGTATCCCAGTAAATGAATGACAAATGCTATGAATGCCCTATTCTATAGAAATTATCTTGTAGTGAAGTTGAGTGATAATTTTTATCAGTTTCAATACATTTGGAATAGCGTAATGTCATTAAAATACTCTGCAAACGAGTTTCCCCCCATACATGGTGTGTTCACAAAGTTTCAAGACTGGTCTGATAATTCAAAATTTATTAAACATTTTTGTACCGCGAACTAAAATTCTTCGAAATATGACCCTTGGGCATCAACACACCGCTGCCAGCGTTTTTTCCATTTTTCATAGGCCCCATAGAAGTCTTCGCACGAAAGGCTATTAAGGGACCTCGTCGAAGCTGCTGGATCGCTGAATCGTGTCGAATCGCTTCCTTTCAGGTCTTTCTTGGCCCCGGGGAACAAAAAAAAGTTGCTGGGAAAAAGGTCGGTGCTGTAAGGGGTTTGCAGCAGTATTGCCACATTAAATATAGCCAAAACTGATGGACACTCGAGAGAAAAACTGACCTGACCCGTCGCGTCCGCCCAGACATCAGAAACGATTGGATTGTTCCCCACGACAATGCACCCTTTCATACGTCGCTCGCCGCCACCAAAGTTTTGGCTATCTTTAACATGACAATACTGCCGCATACCACCTACAGCCCCGACCTAGCTCCCAGGACTTTCTTTTTGTTCCCCGAATCAAAAAAGTCCTGAAAGGGAAGCGAATTGTCAGGATTCCAGCGATCCAGGCAGCTTCGACGAGGTCCCTTAACAGCCTTTCGTGCGATAACTTCTGTGGGGCTTATAAAAAAGGGAAAAAACGCTGGCAGCGGCGTGTTGATGCCCAAGGGTCATATTTCGAAGAATTTTAGTTCGCGGTACAAAAATGTTTAATAAATATTAAATTATCAGACCAGTCTTGAAACTTTGTGTATACCATAACAACCAACTCCATGTATACCATAGTATATTATAATTTTTTTGAGTGCCTCTGTAAATGAAATATTAATCCTACATACTTCATATATACAATACCAAACATGCTTTGGTGACCCTAAATAAAGTTTATCAATTGCATGAAAATCTGAGTATATTTACGGGAGTTAGAGCGTTTGTCTGCCAGACGGGCAGACAAACCGAATGCATAAACGCTTTTCAACTCTGTTGAAATGTGTTAAAAAAGGAGTGTAATCTGTTTATATTTTCGTTCTTATCACACCGGTGACGTCACCTATGAGATAAAACCTATGATATCGGTGACGTCACCTATGAGATAAAACCTATGATATCGGTGACGTCGCGTATGGAGAAAACCCATCTTACAGGTGACTAATAACTAATGATGATATTTAAGGAACCCATGACATCATGTGTTATCTTACAAAGAGCGTCACATCATATTTACAAATGAGCCTTACTTTTCAAATCCCACAAGGTGAGTGTTCGAATTGGACGTGTTTGGGAGTGCTTTAGGCGTGTATATTTGTATGTTTCTGTATTCATGTTGCTGTATTGTTAAACAAATAAATGAAAACATTTTTATAATTCAATTTTATTTTATTAACACTCTTCCTTGTCATTTACAATATTTCCTTTTTCTTTTAATTTTTGTTTGGGAGAAATAACAGGGTATGATAAATGCTTATTTTTAATAAAAAATATGAAGTACATGCTTTTATTGTAGAGCTTGTAACAATTCAGTCTGTGCTTTTATAGAAATTTTTTATTCACAGATAAAATTAAAAGAAAATGGCCTGCTAAATTTTATTCATGGAATTTTCTTCTGGTAAGATATTATATTTATATACCAGTCAAATTTCTGAGGTTTTATCTTTAAAAAGTAGAGTAAAATTTGAACTTTTCTCGTCGTGAGTTTCGGTACAGAGGATAGAAACAATGTTGGATCGTCTTTTTCAGTCCTTTATTCTCATTCGATTGGCAGATCTTGCTTCGCAGGTTCCTTTTTCTTAGGCTCTTCTTGTATAAATATTGTTTTATACAGCCAAGGTAAGATAAAATCTCGCAAATCCATTTTTCTTTTTAAGAGCTCATGGTCCTGATGGGCTTTTTCATGGTACGGTTGTTTAATATTTTTGTTTAATGTTTAATATTTTAGACATGGCCATATCAAACTCGTTCATTTTCTGTTGATGGCACATGTTTAGACAATGTCTTTTGTTGTACAAGCGCATATTTTTTGGCATGATCTATTAATCAGAGATATTAAACAGTCAGCTCGTATTAAAATATTTAAAAATGCTCCGTATTGAATGATCTTTTTTTTGTGTGAAGAAGCTGATTTTTTATGACCAATTTTTTGAAGAGTTGATTTACATTTGTTTAAAGACTTTTTATAGTAGGATGAGAGAGGGGCGTTTCTTTTTAAATATTTAATTTCCATTCACAAATAGCTTTGACGGATCAACAATGTAATTTTTAGCAACTGTTTGCGTAATGCTATAGGACCTTAGTTAATGAGTTCCGTGTCGCGAAGTTGTTGGTTCGTTAACGTCATGATTCAGAATAATTAACTAGAAGAATCACACGTTTGTTTGTATTTTTCTTGGTACACGTAATGTGTTTTAGTGGGTGGTATCTGCGTTATTTATCGCATAACTTCATCACTTTGATTCCTTTAATCTATCAGAAAATTCGAGAAAGGTTTTTATTAGCATACTCGAATCCATTTTGTTAAAATTGTGCACCGAGGGTATAATAGTCGAACTTAATGCATGATTTGACTTTGGCCATTTCAGTTCTTAAATATTATCATGTAATGACTGTTTCATGATACACCTCTCATTTCTCTCCTCTTATCAAATAAATTTTGAGTAATGAAAATGACGCTCAAGTTTAAGTGATAACTTCCTTCCGTTAATACATAGGTTACTCGTTTATCTCCCCACATTCAGCAATTAAATCGTCTAAAATAATCGGAGTTTGTTCCTAAATAAGCAGAATAATTCGAAGGTCACGTCAGAAATTTCATCGTAAGGCTTCAGGTATGTACCGTAAAAATCAAATAACTTTAACCAGAAGGGGTTGAAGATTTCATAGATATCATTTAGTAAGTCCCACAGAAAAAACCTTTTTACCCCACTTGAGTGAGATCCGAAAACACAGCTGTAAAAAGATGTTGAAAGCGTGGAAACTCAGTCATAAATAAACACATTTCAATTTAGTTTAATTAAAGATTTAGTTTTAAAAAATAACATACAATTGAAATTGTTTGGCAAAAAAATTATAGACTCGTCTGTTGATACATAAATTTTCAGTTACAAAATAAAATAAAATCATTTGAAACTTTAGTCTCCACATCGTCAATAACTATAAAATACACAATATTGTTTGCATACTGTAGTCACGTGATTTTCAAATGTCAGTTGATTAAACATCACTTGTGAAAATGAGATGCCAAGTTCGATATATGTCCGTGAAAAAGGTAAGTTTGTTCCCATAAGGGTCATCGATTTCCACTTAATCAGGTGCTGGTAAGGAAGAGGTTATCTAGTGGTTTCACGGTTCCGTAGACTTGTCCACATTGCACGCAAAATAGGCAGGGATACTACTTGGTCTTAGACACGATACTACTTGGTAGTTGATTACTCGCGAAAACATCAAAAAAAAATATTTTTGTGTCACTCGATCACTTGATAAAATCTTGTCAGTTTGCAAAGAATACATTCACATTAGTTGGGAAGTCACATACACTGGGTTTCAAAATGATATCAACACCCAGTTTTTCAAGCATAAAAAAGAAGAAAAGGTTACAAAACAAACTGAAGTCTAATCAATGTTAGAAATAGAACAAATCGTTTTATTTTATAACAAAATCTAAGTGATACAGTGGTTTATACATAAAATAAATTGCATTTTTCTATTTTGAGGTATTTCATAATAATATGAATATTGGACCAGATCTTTAATGTAAAAACGCGATCTGGCATGGAGTGGACCAAGGTTTTTAATATATTTTAATCGATTTCAATCCAGTGGAAGATGATAGCAGCTTTTAATTCTGAAATTGTGGCTTATTATTTTCCATTTGCGTAAGCAGCTCTAACTAGTAGGCTTCATACATTTTCTATTGGATTTAAATCAGGAGAAACAGATGACCGTGGAATTACATGTACACCATTATTAAGAAGCGATTCCCAAGTGCTTTTTGCCGTATGTATGGATGCATTGTCTTGTTGGAATATCCAGAAAGTTTTCTTCAAGAAGATCTTGGTAGGACAATGCACTCATTCTGCCAGAGGGAAACGCACCGTTGATCTTACCATGAAATCCAAACGCATCCCAAACCGTAAGTGAACCTTCACACCCTGCTGCCGTTTTGAAAATGTTTCTGGTTTCTTGAGCATATTGTGCCGATAAGAAAAACCGTCCGGACCATCTAAATTTTTCATCGGAAAATATTGCTCCTTCATATACTAACTTCCAGGACATGTGATCTTTTGTTCAATCCAGGCTATTCTATGCCGATGCATTTTAGTCATAAGTTGTTGGAGCTTTCTTTTCTTGTACCTCATCGTCTTAGAGCTCTTGACTACTCTTTACAAGATATTTTTTGACACTGCTATCAGTGGATCTGTTGAAAGTTCACCTAAAGTAGTTTTCCCATTGCTCATTCTTTTTATAATGGCTCTTTTTTCCCTTTTGGACAGCTTTGGCAGGCGTCCTGGAGATATCTTTGCTCCATAATCCTCTTTTAATCGAACAAAATTTAATATTACACCTGGAGATCTTTTCAATTTTTTTGCGATAGCTCTGGCCGAAAGCCCTTGATCCTTAAAAGCCACAATTTTCCCTTTCTCAAACCCACTTAAAGCGCTTTTACGATCCATACTTCTAGAACTCACTTTACGATCAGGTTTGGAAATTTCTCAGTCTGCGAAGTTTTTTTATATATATCTCTAAACAAATTTGCATATTTCAGTTTCTTCTTCTCGGTGTGGCATTGAATGTTCCTGTGCAGTTTTCATGCTCGTTTAGTGATCATTTCGATCAATGTGCATATCATTTTCCAACACCATTTTTTTTAGATAATTCATATTTTCAATGAATTTAAAGTTTATTTCTTTTACAGATATGTATTATGACATGACATCGCGGTGCTTAAGGAGTGCCGACGCGGCGTGCAACGCCGCCGCGCGTAACCTCCAACTAAAAATGAATACGAACTAAGATGAATTTCGAAACAATGCACGGCCTAAAAGTATAATTTGGAAGCTCTGGTGGAGTCTCGAGGGCCATTCCAGAGTTATAAGCACGAGGTTAAATTTAACCTCCAGAAAAAAAGTAGCGCATAAGGCATCCAAGAATTTTTTTGGTTGCCCTATACTTCGATGTCACTTCACCAACTGGCGTCGGCAAAAAACGGAAAATGGAAAGACAGTAGGGTACCAACGAGCATAGAAAACTATAGTATAAGGTAACCAAGCCTAACTAACTTTTCTAAGAACTTATAAAAAAAGGGGGCCACATAGCTCACTAATTTTGATGTCAAGCCTAGTGCACATTACAGGTCGCTGGTCTCCCGGCTTTCACACAAACCGTTTAGCCTTTAAAAAGGCTTTGTGTTACTAGACGTCGAAAGAACACCGCTAATGCAAATTGCATTTTGGCATTGACAGTGATCGAAAATGGGGACAAGTTAAGATTAAAATTAAATGCTAAAAAACAAACAATCAACTTCAAAATTAACTATAAAACTGGGGTAAGAATTTTGTGACCGGGATGCCTAAGCACTGCCGGTCAACTGAACCAAAAAGGGGAGGGAAATGTATAAATGGCCGGGGTGCAGTGAGCAAAAAGCCCAAGGCCGGCGGGAAAAAGGTAGGCAGAGCCTGACCTCTCCCTGGTGGAAGTACCGAAGATGCACTAATACAACTAAAATTTTGAGATAGCAGGTAACACCCATTCATAATAAACAGTGAAGAAAAGGGAGTTCTAGAATATAAAAATGAAAAGATACTAACAATTAAAATAAGAAAGTTGAAATGCGCGGCTGTTATCAATAAACATTGTGCTGCATGACGTCACGGGGAAAGCCAATACTAGATGAAAGTTTCTTTCAATCTAGGAAAAAGATAGAATTTTCCCGGGGAATACTGCGTTTAAGTGACACCAGAAAGATTCCTTCTCGAAGTTTTCGAACATGGGACGAAGTTGTCATCCCGAGTGAGAATAGCGAGGGGCCGTTTCCGGTTCCTCCCCACTCTTGCGTCATAATGACGGATGGCATCTAACGCAGGATTCCTCACGGCTGGGATTGACCTGTGAAACTTCAATGTAAGTTTTTTGATTTCTGCAAAGACAGGTTTAATTTTGAGGTCACGATGAATGACGTCATTTCGGACATAGCGGGTCGCCTTTGTAAACCTACGCAGGAGTTTATTTTGAAAAAGTTGAATTCTACTGAGTTGAAATTTTGAAGCACTACCATAGATTGCAGAACCATAAGTAACAATTGGTCTGATCATTGATTTGTACAGTAACAATTTATATTTGATTGACAGGGGGCTGTTCCAAGCCAAGAGGGGATTAAGGGAGCCCACGGCGCGGTCAGCACGCCCCAGAATTTCAGTGATGTGCTGGCACCATGTTAATTTGGAATCTAGGTTAATGCCTAGGTATTTATACTCAGTCTTCCAGGGAATGTTTTCGTTCTTCAATTTAAAGTTAAGATTAGCATCTGGGGTAAAACGTTGATTGGTGAAGAAGATGGTGGTATTTTTGGCACTGTTCACTTTAATTTTCTATTTCCTTAACCAGACCGAAAGTATATCAAATAATTTTGAAGTCTAGAGAACACTGTTTGTGCATGTTTATGTTGTTTAAGCATGGCAGTATCGTCGGCAAATATTGCTAAGTCGATATCAGGCTCTTTAGGAATATCGTTGACGTAAATATTGAAGAGGGTAGGACCGCTGAGGGAGCCTTGCGGCACAAAGCTACAAAAGCGACAAAAGGTTAGAATAAGAACTTCCCACTCTAACTACGAAAGATCTAAGTTGAAAGTAGTCATTATAGATTTTAATTAGTTGGCCCGGTACTCCGAGCGCAATAAGTTTAAATATAAGAGCGATCTGCCAGACCTTGTCAAAGGCCTTCTGCACATCGAGAAAGATTGCTCCTGTCACGCCGCCAGATCTAATGCCATCTTGAAGAAGTTCAGAAACTCTCCACAACTGATGGGTTGTTGAATGACGTGCCCGAAAACCAAATTGCTCCGGTATAAGCACGTCATTAGAATTTAAGAACTCAATTTAAGAAGAAAATTTAAGGCGGTTGACAAGAACATATTCATAAACTTTAGATAGACATGATAATAAAGATATAGGTCGAAAGCTGGCAGGATCATGTTTGTCGGCCGCCCCACTTTTGGGTAGGGGGACAACAATGGCCCTTTTCCAGCAATCAGGAAAAATTTTAAGATTCATCATGCAGTTAATTAGAATTACAATATAGAGAATAAAATTATGAGGTAGGTTAATTAGCATATTAGTAGAGATGCGGTCCTCACCCGGAGACTTATTCTTTTTTAAGCCTGAAATATACTCCCGAACCTCAGAAGGTGTGGCCGGGGGTAGTGTGTTAGGTGTGTCTGTGTTTAAAAAATTTTGAACTGTGGTCTCCAACACAGTGGCAACCCGTGGGTTGTCCATTCCAGAATTGGGTGTAAACTGACTTCTAAGACTTTCTGCGATAGCTTCAGCCTTTTGCGTGTTAGTATATGCCATGCCATTAGGGCAAATAAGGCTAGTAATAGCCGGAATGTGTGTTCGTGTCCTACGAATGCGGGAAGCAGCCTTCCAAATTGTGTTGTCTTCTGTTGAAAGTGATTCAACAAAAGTGTTCCAGCGTTCACTTCTAAATTTGGAGATAGCAGCCTTGACTCTCCTGTGCAGTTGGTTTAAATGGGTCCTAAAATATTGAGAACAATAGACCTGCCACATCCTGCGAGCACGATTTCGTTCAGTAATCAATTGTCTGATCTCCAACGGTAGACGGAGAGTGTCGACAGTAGTGGTTCTCGGTTGAGAACACTGTTCATACACATCTCTGAGAACGTCACCGAGTTGACTGATGGCTTCCTCCGCCTCTTCTTTTGTCTCTGGGACGATGGACGGAGTTTACCGCTACTCGAGCAGGAAGGCGAAATCCTCCCACCTTGTGCGAAGAAGCCTACCTAAATCTAGGTTGTACGAGTCAACTCGATGCCGAAGGATTACTGGCAAATGATCTGAATTTATATCGTTCAGCGTTTGAATGCTGTAAGGATAAGGAAAATTGCGGGTGATTGCAAGGTCAAGATAATTATTAGATAGTGGATAAGTGGGTGTGGGGGGCGCTATAATTTGCGCAAAATTTTGATCCACCCACCTCCTGAGTTTGCAACCAAACCCATTCGTAGATCTACAGTGCCAAGAGGGATGAGTAGCATTATAATCACCCGCAAGAATAAAATTTGGAAAATTGTTAGTTAGGCTGGAAAAGTCTTGCTCCAGCAGGTTTCTATCACATAATGGAGGTACATAAACGGCTGCTATGAGAAGGTTTGGAATAGTGGGGAAGTCCAAAACAACAGTAGTAGCTTCGATGGAAGTTAGAGGGGGATTATTGATGAGAGTCACATTAAATCCACTTTTAACATAAATAGCAGTGCCGCCCCAACTGTGGCCATTGGTGTCCCTACGAGCCCTGTCTACATTGAATAACTCTTAGTTGGCAACCCTGGTACCATTTCCCTAGGAGAAATGGGTCTCGCTGACCAAAAAGAAGTCTAAGTTGTTACTGTAAACCCAAGCTTGAAATTCAGTTTCCTGTCTTTTTAGCCAATTGGCATTAAATATTCCAATGGAGAAAGAGTCCAAATTACTATTAGCTGGGAACATGATGGTGGAAAAGAAAAGAACGAAAAATGGGGAAGCGCACATCTTTTTGATGGCGACACCTAACCAATTTTGGACAAAGTTACAATTTTAGAGTATAAGATAAAAATCCGGTCAATCTCCGTGGATGCGAGGCGGAGTGCCGGAAGGAATTCCGAAAAGGCCTTGCAGACAATGTCTGCATTGTAATTAATTTCGAATTTCATTAAATTTTGAAAGAATTTGGCGGCCGAAAAGACATCCTTAACTGGGGCCGAATTTTTTTAATTTTGAGGGTTGGAGGGGGTGGGGGTAAGGCGACCTTATGCCCAATTGCAGCTTCCCTAAATGATTGGGAAGTTTCAACTTTCCTGTTGGAAAAGTCCTGTTGGATTTCACAGTTACAACTGTACGTTTATTATCATTATTACTATTACTTTTAACAATTTTGCCTTTCTTGGGGGCTTGGTGGTTTTTGGACACTTGGGGCAGTTCCAATAATTAGCAGGGTGATCAGATCCACAGTGGCAACACCGACAGGGTTCATCAAAACTTTTCTTACAATCTTTCGTGATGTGATCTCCGGAGCACTTAAGGCACACTGGAGGCAGGTTGCACGCAAGGCTTGAGTGAAAAAACCCCTGACAGTTGTGACACTTTGATGGACCCTTTCGCCCCCGATACTTCTCGAAACTAACCTCAGTTTGTAATAATTCTGTGATCTCAAAGACGCTGTCAACACCTTCTTGCTGTGGGATAGAACAGAAAAATAGGGGCATATATTTTTTGTTACTCACGGGTCCCCTATACATCTGGGTCACCGTGATGCCCAGGAAATCAATTTCCAGGATATCTTGAATTTCCGGGACAGAGGTGTTAACGGGTAAACCCCGAAGAACCACTCTTAGTGGTTTTGCGTCTTCAAGAACGTAACTGTGAAATTGAACATTAATTTTGATAAGACAAGCTTGAACAGTTCTATAGTCTTCAACATTATCGAAAAATAGACTAAGGTATTTACCCATAGCCTTGGAACGGGTAGAGGGTGACATTCTTTTTAAATTCTCTAAAAGAGAAGACCACCTCTTAGGTGGAACAATTTTGATGGGGGGGGGGGGGGGGATCCTGGTTTTTTTAACCTTAACTTCAGTTTCGGTAACCTCCATATTACTGGAACTATCTGAGTTCTCGTTTTTTGCTCTTTTTAGCAGTAACAAGTTGGAAATTTTCCTCATTGGGGGGGGGGGGGGCAGAATTTTCAGAGTCCGCTAAAGACTCCAGCCTTCTCTTACTCGAAGATGAAGTTAGGTTATCATCCGCTTCAGCAGATGGCGCCACCTCCTTCTCCAAATCTGAGTCAACTGGTGCCTCAACGGACTGGGCATTTTCCGAATTTGGGGTATTTTTTTTAACTCCACTATTATTGGCATACTGGTAAACCATCAGGTTTAAACCAGTGTTAGACTGAATTGTCATGATGTCTGTCCATAGGACATTTTGAAGATCTAAGCAAGTTTGCAACTGCTTGGCTTCAGCTTCGTACGATTCTTTACTACGTTTGAGCTGAGCAATGGTTTTTTTAAGTGCAGTCTCTCTACACTTCTCTGAGCTGTAATCAGCATGGACTTTCCAGCCTACAGCCTCAAGATGATCTCACGACAAATTCCTAACATCGTTGTAATCCTTACGAAAAACAAGACAAAACATATTACCAGTTAGAAGACTCCTTCTCTGAGAACCTTTTGGGATTAGCTGCCCAGGAAAGTAGCACATAGGAACGTCAGCAATACGTCACACGCACCACAACCAATACGAAATCACTACGATATTAAGCCACTCCCACTAGCGGGAGCTCAACAGAAACACGTATTTCCACTACCGTGTCCAACGACGTTCTCCAGAGCGGGAATGAGATCGGGAATCAGATATGTGTTATGTAAAATTACTGTATTTGTCTCGAGAATGGAGTTTTCTGATAATTATTTATGAATTTTTCTTGGGATATATTAATATTACTAGGTGTTCATATCATTCTGAAACCCAGTGTAAACGTGGTGTGATTTTCTCATTTCTAAATAGGGCATAGGGAACCCCAACAGGCGCGCGCCGTCTTCGCGAATTTCCCGGAGAAGGCGACGTGCGCCCATCGGAGTTCCTTATACTCTTTCCGACACTTGAACGGACTGGAAAATAAAATCGAAAAGAGGTCACCGGACAAATTTAAAAGCTAAATTCATTAAATTAAAGGCATGCAAAAGCGGAAAGGGTAGGGCCGGGGCTCTGAACACGTCGCACAGAGGAGTATTTGACCCAAAAACCTGGCCAAAAATGCAAAAATTAAAATTTCGTCAAAAATTGTAAAAATCATATTTTTTAATAGCTAACTTAATTGGTGCATCGATCTACGTCTATTTTAGGAACCTGGGTTATATCCGGTGGCTCCTGGTCTCAACTAAAGAGGAAGTTTCTTTGTGAGAAGACGTGGTTTCTTGTTGTTTTTTGGCATTGTTGTTATGTTTAAATATAATTTTTTTGTGGCTCAATGAATTGTTGAATTGAAACTAAACAGGGCTTACGTGTTTAACAAAGGTCAGAGCTTAGTGTTGAACTATGTGTTAATATAAATAGTTTCGTTTTTAACGTAATAAAAAAATTAAATGCGTAAAAAAGGGTTATTTTTAAAGCATTTTTGGCTCTAAATTATACATATCGAAAGCTATTTAAATATGTGTCGCGCTTTGCCCGGCCATGTTTGAATTATAATCGTATTAGCTGTAGTCTTGAATATCAATTTCTGCAAAAAAAATCTTCTGCATATTGTTGCCATTTTTTATAAAATTCTTTTTCGGGATGACTATTTAAAGGCTCTGTTTTGCGGCCACCGAATTGAAGAGATAAGAACTATATATTTACTGTCGTATTGCAGGTTTTTAGCTCACAGGATATTACCGGAGAGCTTTTGCACCTGCATGTTCTGTCTGTATGTATGTACGTACGTACATATGTAGGTATGTACATATGCACGCAACTCGATATCTTTTGATAGAAATATCCGATAGCTTTCAAATTATATATACTTATTTATTGAAAAAGGGTTCCCTAATTAGTTCTTGAGGCTCATGTGTGTAACATAAGGAGAGAAAGGAGGGAACTAACCCTTTAGAGGGCGGTATCCTTAAAAAGGGACACCTAATTGCAATTCCAAAACTGACAAACGGCACCAAGAAAATTTAATTAAAATTTTAATTTTATAATGTACGTGAAAATAAGCAACTTCATATTTTCTAATAACACATATTTTCTAATTGGCACCCCATGATTCCAACAGTGCACAAGGTATTGATTCATGATGCCACTATAATTAAGAAAGCACTCGTACCCATGGGCCAGCTATCAAAAGAAGCTGCTGAGATCAGAAACAGACATTTTAAACTGTACCGTGCAAAGTACTCAAGAAAGTCCAATAGAGAAGCTTGCAATAGAGACGTCCCGAAATGGCTTCTTTAAGCAGTGATCCTTTTGTAAGCTACTCCAGACAAAGATCAACTAAAAAGAGCAAGCCGTACAGCAGCGAGACCCTACAACTTCTTCTTCCAGCAAGATCTGATGGTAGTCCCAATAAAAGCCAAGAAGAGAGTGATGAAGATGAAGAGTTCTGAAGAATCATTTTGAAACTGGTAATATATAAATACATTCAAAAACTAGCAATCATTACTATATAGACTCCACTTTACTGAACATACTATTAAATATAACACTATTAAGCATGAATTAAATGCAATAATTAATATTAAATGCAATTTAAATGTAATAAGCATTATTAAATATAAATAATAATTTTTATACAAAACAAATAAGGTGTTGCTATCTAATATACTATATATTCACAAATTAAAAGATGTAAAAAACATATGAATAACATAAATCTCTACGTTTCGGTTTAATCTTTAAAAAACCTTCGTCAGGAGAAAAATTTTCCAAAAAATATAAATCGACAACTCTTTACATGCTACATTTTAAAAACAATTCAAATTACAAATCAGTCTAACGTAAACTTCTGAATCCCAAATAAACAGTTCAGTGGCGCCATCATTTAACCAAAGAAAACAACGATGAAAGAAGTGCTGTAAAAAAAGTGGAAAAGTTTTTTCAACGACTTTTCAAAATAGATAAATTTTCCACTCTTTACAGCACTTCTTTCATCGTTGTTTTCTTTGGTTAAAAGATGGCGCCACTGAACTGTTTATTTGGGATTAAAAAGTTTCCGTTCGACTGATTTGTAATTTGAATTGTTCTTAAAATGTAGCATGTAAAGAGTTATTGTCGATTTATATTTTTTAGAATTTTTTTTCTCCTGACGAAGGTTTTAACGATTAAACCGAAACGTTGAGATTTATGTTATTCATATGTTCTTTACATCTTTTAATTTGTGAATATATAGTACGTTGGATAGCAACACCTTATTTGTTTTGTATCGATATTACAACGTACAGTCCTTTATTATTATAAGTTTTATATATAGTAAAATTAAATACATTTAATTAAACATTAATAGCGATTAAGACAAAACTATCAACAATAACTTTCCTCTTAAAAAAAGTAAATAGTTAAGGTTACAAGTCGCTTAACTTCCAAACTCCCTTCGGTAATGTTAAGTCAATGGACATGTGATTTATTTGTATTTTTAAAATATCTACTTAGTAAATTAATATTTTAACTTCTTTTTTCTTTGTGCTCTTCTTAGATGATGACTCTTTTTTTATTAATTGTCAAAATATTTATAAAATGTATATTTATTATTATGTGAAATGTTAAAATCTTACTTATCCTTCGTCAGCTCTTAAGATATAAAATATTAAACTGAGCTATGGATTTGTATGTATACTTCACAGTATGCTAAAAGTTAATTCAGTGAAACGCATAGCACAGTTAAAAATGTCCATTCAGCCTTTTCCGTGAATAAACGGAAATGTACTTGAGAACTTTTGTGCAGCCCTGTATATTTTCTATAGAATATATCCACACCAAGTAACATTTAAAAAAAATTGTTCTATTTTAAAACGCCTATCACAATTACAAACGCACTTCCAGCAATTATTGGTCATAGACTTCAATAGTTAAATTTATTCTTCAGCTATATTCTTTTGTGTGTGCCTGTAAATGAACGATATATTCTATGTACACCATATTCTACAATAAGTGCCTTAGTACACCTTAGTGATGTATACAAATTTCAGCACGTTTAAAAGTGTGATATCATTAAAATACTGAGCAAACGATTTTCCCCCATAGACCATAATGTAATGGGAATTCTTTTGGGTGTCTCTGTAAATGAACCGTAAAGGCTATAGACTTCATTTACAAAACCAAACATGCCATATAGTCCAGGCAATAGAGACCGTATAGGGGCTCTACCTATAAAAATTCATGGTGGTTCTAGAAAAAGACTTACTATATGTTTTTGGGGTCGCTGAATCCGAATTTTTAACTTCCCACTAAAATTTCTCCCCTCCCCCCCCCAAATTTTGGTAAAATGTCCCCCCAAAAAGGTTTTATTAAAAATTTCAATTTTTTTATTGTTTTAGGGAAAAAAGTATCTAGAAATTCTGAAAGTAGACAAAATTTGCAACAAATTAGATCTATGACATTATGACTTAGGATGAAGGGGAAGGGGGGATCTGCCTCGGAACATGCGCGGTGCTGCGTGAACTTAGTTGCGCAATTCCACTTAACCACTCACACGTTTACATTCACCCTCCCATCTCCCCTCCGAACTTTCTCTATAAGGTTTACTTTAAGTTTTTTGGATTGCTGAATCCGAATTTTTAACTTCCCCCCAAAATTCCTCCCCCCCCCCCCCCGAAAACCCCCCAAATAGTTGTTTTTAACTTAAATTTCTTATTGTTTTAGGGGAAAATCATTACGAAATTCAGAAACTAGACAAAATTTGCAACAAATAGCATATATGACATTATGACGTAGGATGAACGGGAAGGGAAGGGCTGCCTCTGAACATGCACTGCGGCGCTACGTGCACTAAGTTATGCAAGTCCAGGCAATAGGGGATTCTACCTGGAAAAATTAATACTTATCCTGGATTTCGACTCACTTTATGTTTTTTGGGTCGCTGAATCCGAATTTGTAACTTCCCACGAAAATTTCACCCGGCAACCCCCCAAAAATGGATTTTTTGAAAAAATTTGGTTTTTGAGAAAAGCACGCGGGGAATGTTCCGGGGCAGCCCTCTCTTTCCCCGTTTATCCTACGTCATAATGTCATATATCCTATTTGTTGCAAATTTTGTCTAGTTTCTGAATTTCGTAATGCTTTTCCCCTAAAACAATAAGAAATGTAAGTTAAAAACAACTATTTTGGGGGGTTTTCGGGGGGGGAACTTTGGGGGGATTTAAAAATTCGGATTCAGCGACCCAAAAAACTTAAAGTAAACCTTATAGAGAAAGTTCGGACGGGAGATGGGAGGGCGAATGAATGTAAACGTATGAGTGGTTATGTGGAATTGCACAACTTAGTTCACGCAGCACCGCAGCGCATGTTCCGAGGCAGATCCCCCTTCCCCTTCATCCTAAGTCATAATGTCATATATCTAATTTGTTGCAAATTTTGTCTACTTTCTGAATTTCTAGATACTTTTTCCTAAAACAAAAAAAAATTGAATTTTTTAATAAAAACCTTTTTGGGGGGGGCATTTTACCAAAATTTAGGAGGGGGGTTGCCGGGAGAAATTTTGGTGGGAAGTTACAAATTCGGGTTCAGCGACTCAAAAAACATAAAGTAAGCCCATTTCCAGAATTACCATTATTTTTGCTAGGTAAAATTCCCTATTGCCTGGACTAATAATGATACCTAATAACATCTAAAAATTTCAAGCCAATCAGACTATATTTACACCGAAAAATATTTTTGACCAGGGTTTGGGGTCAAATACACTGTGCGTCGGTCGACTTATGCGGCTTCGGGCTTATTGTCGAAGACAAATTTATTGCTATGAAACAGAACTACTGGTAATTTATTACTATTAATCGAAAAATGAATGTCCTGCCGATGGAGGTTTTTAGTCGTTTCACTCTGGCGTTCAAGGTGTAGAAATAACTAACACGATATTTTTGAATTAAAATGTATAAAATTAACAAACATTCCCGGATTGGGAATTGCGAACAGATTCTATAAACACTGAAAACAGCTTTATAAATGTGTGTCAAAAAAGCCATCTTATCACATAATGTGAAGGTCAGTGGTGTGAACACATAAAATTGACAGGACTACTTTTCTGAAAAGAAAAAGGTAGAAGCACAAGAAGATAATGTACAGCAAATGAAACATATTTGATGTTGGAGAAAAAACAAACTCAAAATAAAGTAAATAAAGTCATAAGACCATTTCATGCTTACAAATTTAACAAATTCCTTAATTAAAATATCATTTTAAAAGTTTTAGTGCTTAAAAACACAGATTTCCTACATAAAATTTTTCTATGAAAGCTTCTTTCAAATTTTACTAGTATTATCTTACTAACTGTGCTAATTTTAGAATGTTTCTGAAAACTAAAAATATTTTTTCACCCTGTTTATAAAGCTGACCTTAAAAGGCTTGAAATTGTGATACATATTAGTTAGTATTATTTATTTATTGAAATGTTACATACAATTTAACTATTGTCATTTCTTTTGTCACTCCGAGTTTTACACAAAAACAACTGTATGAACAAATATAAATATTTAATTGTTTATTAAACGCACACCATACTTTTTGTACCTAAGTAATGGAAAAAAATTCGAAAAACACACTAGAACAGACAAATTTTTGAGCAACAAAGGAAAAAAAAAAGAAGAAGCCCAGTAAAACCAAAAAAAGTCTCAAAAGAGAATAACTTTTTTTTTAGAAACAATATTAAACTAAAATTTTAAAAAATAACTACTCAAAATGTCCATTGTAAATCCCCAAACAAACTTGTAGAAAGTAAAATCTTCCTATTATCTGCAGTTAAAACATTTAATACATTATTTTTCACTTACATACGTTAAATATCATGAATAATTATATAATACAAAAATATGAAAGCAACATATGAAGCATTTACATTTATACTTATCCATTTTTGATGACTAAGTGAAGCTGCTCTTTATTATAAAACGCGTTCATTAAAGTCCTTTCCAACACCATTAACTTCAGAACAGTGACAGCCATAGTCATGTTTACATTTACAGTAAAGTGGCTATGTGCTATTTGATGAGTCCATTTACAGCATCACCTAGTGGCAAACAGCGTAGTTAGCGATACTCTCTCGAAAACGCTACGAGAAATGAGACAAATGTAAATTACAAAGGGTTCTCTAGTTTGTATGAAATATATCTTTCATATAAAATTAACTTTATTAGAATTACTGAAATGTAAATCCAGTCATCGACTTAAGTACACAGCTAATTGCATGCAGAAGTGTGGGATTTATAAGATAGACGCAAAATTAATAATACAACTAACACATTTAAGCAAGGTTGTTTTGTTTTAATATTTTGTTTAATGTTTTGTTTAAACAAGGTTGTACAGTTTGTTTTAATATGAAAATTAAGATAAGCATGCTCAATGTGTCCGCCATCGGCTGCAATACACCACGCAGTCTGTAGTGCTCCGATAGTGGATGCATTGAGCGTACTTAACTTAATTCTCTTATTAGAATAAATTGTACATTGTTTAAATGTATCAGTTTTATCGTTTTATCTGTAAATATGCGTCTACCTTATAATGTGACACTTCTGCATTTAATTAGTGATTAATTAATCTGGTGATAGGATATGAAATACTCAATTTCCAGGATTTCTGATATATTTTTTTATGTAAAACTACATTTTAAACTAAATTGAGGACGTTAGACAAATTTATATTTGACTTCTCCTCGTATCGTTTTCGAGATAAGAACGCTAACACACTGTCTGTCGCTTGGTGGCACTATAATCGATCTCGTCGTGTGGCGCATAGCCAGTTTACTATATACCTAGACACATTTTCATTACAATAGCTGTCGCCATTCTGAAATTAATGGTGGTGGACAGGACTTACCCTGTATATACAGGATGTTTCTTAACGTATTGTACATACATTAAGGAGTAATAAAACTTACAACAACATTCTTGTGTAATAACCAACGTCGCAATTCATTTATTCAGTCGAAAATACAAGGTGTCGCACTCCCATAGTAACCATGATTTTTTCATAACTTTGAAAGGAAGATATTTTAATTTAAATGTTAATAAATTTACCTTGCTTTGTGCTAAATGTAGCGATATCGTCGATAAGAGGTGCTAGTGACTCTGACTGTCATCTACATCCAAACAACACCGAACTAGACACTCCAATTTTTGAAATTCATCTGAAATTGCATACGATGTCACTGATTAATTAACTACAGCCTTCTACAAGTTTCCGTAATCCCGTTGCATTTCATACAAACCAAGGTAAGTCTTAAAAAATATGAATTGCTATTGAAGTTATAAACAAAATTCCGGGATGAAATTCGATTGTTTTAAACAGAATAAATATGTTGCTAAAACGTTCTACCCTATAAATAAAATTGTTGTATGCTTTCCCATCTCTTAATGTTTGAAATCTTTAATAATAAATCAAAAGTTTTAAAGACAAATCATATTCAATTTTTTTCTAAAACATAGAACATTCCATAAGGAACAGTAGATCACATTACGATATCTTAAATTTTCTTCTTTTCTTTTGAAAAACACACTGCATATCTGCGTGTATTTTATATTCGTTTTGTTCACGTGAAATGGTTATTCCCTCTATATTTAATAAAGCGCAAATAACTTTTAATTGGTCTGTAAACTTTTTTACTGATTTTTGATTTATCCAATGTTAAAAATATTTAATATAATACACAGTTATACATATTAAAAATATAAAAGATGGCGATTGCAGAAAGAGAAAGAAATAGACAGAATAAAGTTCAATGCCAATAAATAACAATTTCATTTATGCAATAACGTTTAATTAAAATAATATCTGAACTATTTTATCTAAAAGCTATGAATTGTAATACATAATAGCAACATTATATGTATAATAGCGGTAAGTGTACAATACTTCCGGAATGAACTCATCCGGATCTTGATAATCTTTCGTTAAAATCAGCCATTTTATTTCGGCTATGTTAGGCTTAAGCATTCCGATGACGTTTTATAAGTCGAACAACTGCCTTATTTAATCTACGTTGTCTATTCTTCTTCAGTTTTTTAAAACCTTCAAAAACTATAAAATTATCATATATTAAAACGCAAAGGCAAAGTTTTAAGTAGACCCATTTCGGGACATCTCCACACGCATCAACCCTCTTCAATTTAGAAGGACTGAGAACCAGGGGCGTAGCCACAGATATTTTTTCGGGGGGGGAGAATTCGAAAATTTCCCAACTTTAAACAAATTGCTCCAATTTTCGACTAAAATGATATGCATAACGTGTGTAATAATTATAATGATACTTTTGCATAAAAAATTCCTTTCCAAAGAAAAATTCTGAAACTGAAAACATAAAAATTCTAATTATGGGTTTGTTTACTAAAAAAAATAAATACGCTTTTTTCTTTCTTCTATTTTTACAAGAAGAAAGTATTGGATTCGTGAAAAAATTCGACTTCCGGTTTTAGACTGATTTATACGTTTTAGTAAGTCCTGAACACGATTCGACTGTTTTTAGAAAATATCTGTCTGTCTGTATGTGATACAAATTTTGTGGGCGCTTAACACAAGAACTAATGCACGAAATTTAATAAAACTTTAGAGATTCACCTATACAGTCGAACCTCGTTAACGCGAACACTCAAGGGGAAACTTTTTTTGTTCGTATTAAAAGTAGTTCGTGTTATCGGAACTTAACTGCATTACATACAACTGGACGAGGCAATCGGAAACAGTTCGTGTTAACGAGGTTTGACTGTACCTTGATAAAAATTGGTGCTGATTTGTTTTTGGTGTTAATCGTCCAACAGGTGGCACTGTTATGCGGAATTTTTCACGATTTACATGATTTTAGCGATAATTATATTTCAAAAATTATTGCACGGAATTTGATCAAACGTCATATTCTGTTAAACCTTGACATAATTTGATACATATTAGCTTTTTATGTATATCATATAGCAGGTTGCGCTGCTATGCAGCATTTTTCCCGATTTTGCGATAGCTGTATCTCAAAAACTAATGCACGGAATTTAGTCAAACTTCATATTCCACATAAGTAGCACTTCCACATAAATAGATCCTTATTAGACTTGGGTCTATACTGTCCAAAGCTATCACTTTTGTGCACTTTGAGTAAGGAATTTTGGTTGCAGATATCTAAGAGGCTGGGTGCCAAAATTCAATGATTTCTTTGAAAAATACTATGCTTATATCTCCTTTTTAAATGCACACAATTCAACAAATCTATACCTTTAGAGTTTGTTATTATAGGCAAAGAATTGTCATTTAATTTTGGCACAGTGATTGTAAATTTTGAGGCATTAACATGTATGGAGTAGAAGAAAATTTTGGGATTGGCACATCCGACTAGTTTTCACTTAATATTAATTCTTGTAGTCTTCAAAGAAGCCCACCTGTTAATAACATCGCTTAGTTTAATAAAATTCCCTATTTCACTTTCGTATTTTAAAAGCATTAGGCTGTCAAGTCTGTCATCCCTCACTGTAGCTTGCAATATATATTTTTAAAATTTTTATTTGACTAAAGATTCTTTCATTAGATGCAACGCCATAAAGATAAGCTGCTGTGAATGTTAAGGTACGAGTATATAGTTTGACGGCGTGACCCAAATAGTCTTTGAATTTCATGGCATGAGTAAAAGGTTTGTTAAGTGAGTTGGGATTTGGTTTATTTCTATTTGACTCTGCAAGCCATTTACATCCGGTTTCTAATATCCAGGTGGAAACATTATTAACATTTCTCTTGCACAATTGTAATTTAAATCTACTAAAAAACAACTTTTCAAAAGTAAAAAAAAAGCCAAGCAAAAAAAAAAAAAAGAAAAGAAAAGAAAAAAGGGGAAAGTTGTGGCTAAAAAATAGTGTGATATCAAATTTCCAAGCTAATATTATGGTACTTATTTAACATTTTTTATTAAAAATTTACCATATGTAAGTCGAGTACCTAAGTATGCGTTGATAGAAAGCCTTTTCTCCTTTACTAAATACATCATAACGTGTTTCTGAAAATTAATTTTTTTTAATTATGCATGATGGGCTTGGCGGCCATCTTTCCATATTTTACACAATTTTCTAAGCACACAAGTACATTGTTAAGATCGGAAATTCGAAATTGTTGCTAAAGCAAACATTTTATGCTTTTAATTTATGGAAATGAGTGCCTAGAAATTTGTGTCTTAAAATAAAGTTGAAGTAACTTCAGGTTTTATCTTATGATTCTCTTTTTTCGGAGGGGGTTAATTAATTAGTTAAAGCAGTAAAAATCAATTTGTTTTTTTTTCTTCAAAATAAAAGACTTTCTTAATTTATCTGTCTGTAGCCAAAACTAGAAGTTCAAAATTCTTAATAATGCAAACATATTACGAGCTTGTCTGCTTAGAAATTTGTGTAAAATATGGAAAGATGGCCGCCAAGCCCATCATGCATAATTGAAAAAAATTAATTTTCAGAAACACGTTATGATGTATTTAGTAAAGGAGAAAAGGCTTTCTATCAACGCATACTTAGGTACTCGACTTACATATGGTAAATTTTTAATAAAAAATGTTAAATAAGTACCATAATATTAGCTTGGAAATTTGATATCACACTATTTTTTAGCCACAACTTTCCCCTTTTTTCTTTTCTTTTTTTTTTTTTTTTTTTTTTTTTTTTGCTTGGCTTTTTTTTTTACTTTTGAAAAGTTGTTTTTTAGTAGATATCAGTTCTTTTTTTTAAACAGATTATATATAATTGAAATAATTCTACTCGCTAAAATTAGTCCTTGTATAGCCTTTATAAGTAGGGAACAAATACAATAGTATACACTTTGTTTACCTACCATTCATTTTTTAGAGTAATTAATAATTTAAAAGTAAGGAAAGTCAATTTCTTCTTTCAAAGTATCAGTCTTTCTCAATTTATATCGCCTTAAAATTTTCTATGAAGGATGAAAATTTAGTAAAAATCAAATAGAGTCAAAATAAAATATATATTTACAGTTAGTCTGTCAGTTAATTGTTTGGTCTAACTTTTTTTTGCTGACGGTTTTGCAAAATAAATTTATCTTTACAAATACCTACGGAAATCCGAGAATGAAGCCCCGCAGGCATCTAAAGAATCGAAGACCTGTCTAAAGAAGTAAATCTAGCAATTCTAGACATGATGATGAAACATTTTTGATTAAAAAAAATCTAAAAATTTAAAGATATAAACTGTACATATAACTTCATCTTCATTTAGATCGTGTTATAGAGAAGAAAGAATAAATATGTAATTTTACTCAAGTCTGTTTATCCATACCTATTTGCATAAATGTGAGAATATAATTTCGTATAAAAATTCCCGTAAATTGATTATATTTAATAGTCTATTATTAAAGCCGCATAAACATTAGGATAAAATTTTTTGGCAGTTAAAAATTGCCTGAAATCTATAGTCTTATCGTTCGTCAAATTTGTTATATGTTTTTTTTAATACCCAGACACCTTTCCTAAACTCTGACCAAAGATCACAGAAATACTGAAATTATCCAAATACTTATACCTTTCTATCGTATTTCTTTTTTTGAGTGGGGGGAGGGGTGAGGAAGGGCGCTTAAGAACTTCGTTTTGTTCTTAGAATTCTGAATTAATCATTGAAAAGATCTGCCTACGTAAGTCTTGTTGCAGAATTTTCATTAGGTAAGAGTTGCATCAACTTATACATCATGTGAATATATTAAATTACTTTTGTAAAATACTAGATGGGAGCCATTGATATTTTCAGAGCATTTGCCTACATTTTAAACTTAAATTATTTACAACTATTCATTAATTTTCTATACGAATTAAAGAAGTCGTTGTTTCCATGGCAACTGTACCTTTCACTATTGCTTGTTTGTTTGTTTGTTTTATTGAACACATATATATCAGATCACGTGAGGATCACGGCGGGATTTGAACCCGCCCCCACCAACGTTCTCAAGCGATTAGCGGCGTGGTGTCTTATCCACTCAGCCACGGTGGGCCACTATTGCTTTATCTAATACCCAGATACTCAAATTTAATCAGCTGCGCTTAGAATCATGCTCATAACAGAGTACATTTATATGTAAGAGTGGTGACACATATGCACAAGTCGTGTATTCATATTCAAGTTTTTGTCCAAAGTACAGTAACTCAGTTTTCATTAATAGACGTGGAAGATTTCGATTAAACTAACCAAAAAAGTTTAAAAACATTGGCTTTCTGATTTGATTTTATTCAAAATCGTCTTAACCAACCAAAGTTAATGTCCGGGATCCAGAGTGTTTACTGCAAACATAAAAAAAGTTTTCAAAAATGCAGGCTTCTGATTGATCAATCTCATCGCGCTAATAGCGTGAAATCTATCTTGATCCCGGTCTATTCAACGTCCTTTAAATATTCGAGAAAGCCTTGACAAGTCAGGAAAATATCACACAAAGCAGGCAAAACAAAGAAGAAAAATCATTCATTGGCTCGTTCATATCCACGAGCCAATGAATGATTTTGTTCCTTTGCTTTGCCTGCTTTGTGTGATGTTTTTGTGACGCGTGTCAAGACTTTCTCAAATATTTAAGGGGCGTTTGTTTATTTCACCACCATGAAGCTATGAAAGGAGAGGAGCAGACATGTCAATCTTCCCGTGTGAAAAACTACATAAAGAAAACGAGTTCTTTCCCCCTCTTCTGGCCTTTTCTCTCTTGATTTTGACCGATAGCAGCCCATTTAGCAGTCTCCATAGCAAGATGCAGCTATATATGGCGGACGCAAGGGGGAGGGTGTTAGCGTGACCAATGACATAATAGGCCAGTTTATGACGTTTAAAAGTCACACGGAGTTGGATCATCTTTACACGATGATTAGTACAAAGCGGTGCGACGATTTTTTTTTTGTGTCCAGTAACGTGTACAGATAATCAACTCCACACTTAGGAACAGCTTCAAATGACGTCATCTACTTCGAGGCAAACGA
The DNA here is from genome assembly GCA_963932465.1 of Maratus speciosus. Taxonomy (NCBI): domain Eukaryota; kingdom Metazoa; phylum Arthropoda; class Arachnida; order Araneae; family Salticidae; genus Maratus; species Maratus speciosus. The sequence continues at coordinate 225,080,408 of OZ010787.1, forward strand.
AAAAGGACAGGCTACCGCGGCGCTACAGCGTCTAGAATATATAGTGTGGAAATCCAATGAGTCGATCACAGCGATATCTCCAGGATATTTCCCAAAACTCCAAGACAATTTGGTCTAGACGCTGTAACATTTTTTTAAACGTTTTATTAACTTACATTTGACCTGTGTGCTTGGCGTCAAACCCGCTGTAATAATACGATGTTTACTTTGAAATTTGAAAATATATAGCAGATGTCGCTGCGATAATCTCCCTGGATTTCAGCGTCAGTGCACATTTAAGGGATACACTTTTTAGCGGTTCTTGGATAGCAAATTTCCACATTATGTATTCTAGACGCTAGCGGTGCATTACACATGTCTCTTTCTTCTTTAAAAAATATCCTGCAGATGTCGATGCAAATGACTGTTTGGAATTCAACATCGTTGTACATTTAAGGGATTCAATACTTTCGCGCTTTTTTAAGTATTGCTGGGATAGTCGATTTCTACAACATATAATCTAGACGCTATAACGGAGCTATAGTTTCTAGAAGATATAGTTTAAAAATCGGCTTATTAAAAAAGTGCTAAAAATTGTATCCCATAAATGTTGAACGAGGCTGAACGACGAATGTCGATTACAGCGACATATGGTAATTCCAAAATAACTATTTCAAAAGAAAATGTTTCGCTCAGAGAAGATCTAGAAAATGTTGCTCCTATCGACATTTGTCATTCAGTATTTTTCAATATTTATGGGATTCAATTTTTAGCACTTTTTAAAGAATTACTGGAATAGCCGGTTTCCACACTGTGACCGTGATCTAGGTAGATTTTTCTGTGTTATCGTAACGAGATTGACCAATCAGAAGCCAGAATTTTTGCTAACTTTGCACTGTTTGCAAAATTGTACCTGGATACCGTCCTATATTTCTAGACGCTATAACTGAGCTCAGGAATAGTACAGAAAGCAAACTCTGTATTTTGATACATTAAGGCCGGGATCTAATTAGGAACAAGTGTGTCTCTATAACGAAGTAGCGACATACGGCCAATAAATGTTTATTGGTAAAAGTGATAAAAACAAATCGTTAAAGTTCTTTACGAGCATGCCATTATCGCCAGGTTAATGCATGCTGAATTATTTCCCTAGTCTAATAGAGATCGTCCATGCGCGTATCTTCTAATGGAGGATATTCCAAATATGGGTTCGAGGCTGAAAAAGTCACGTGGTACCGGTAATTTACCCAAAGAATTTCTAACTGATAGAAGGGAAACAGGAAACTACACTGTTAAAAATATCGTGAAAAATTACCTCGGTTCTTACAGGTTCTCTATTTTCTGACCAATGAGAACGCTACATAAACGCCTATGAAGCGTTCTCATTGGTCAGAATACAGATAGCCTTTAAAAACAGAGGTAATTTTTCGCGATATTTTTAACAGTGTACAACTGCTTTCTCCCATGAACTGTTTCCTTGGCTAGCGGGGATTTACATTACATAGACGGAGCCTTCCCTTCTTTACGCTAGACGTTCTTGCCTTGACCATGTGATCATAACGTAGATTGAATATTCTCTATTCAAGAAAGCGGATTGCCGTACTTTCGACAAAAGCTTGAAATGAGCATGTCTCCTGTGCATATATCACCACTCTTATGTATAAAGGCTCTCTGTTATGGTGTTGTTTCTGATACAGCGCCTAGAATACCTAGTGTGGAAATATGCTATCCAAACAGTTCTAAAAATTTGTATCCCTTAAATGTGCGACGATACTGCTAAAATTTCAAGTGTCGATCGCAGCGACATCTGTGGGATTTTCGTATTACTATTATTACATTGTATAGACTAGCAATTTCTTGCAGTTGTAGAAAATATCCTGCAGATGCCGCTGCGATCTGCATATTACAGCAGTATCATTGCACATTTAAGGGATACAATATTTTAGCGCTTTTTTAAGTATTACAGGGTTAGCCGATTTCAACACTATATATTCTAGGCGCTATAGTTTCTGAGCGCTGTTGGTTAAATTTCGATATTCGTGTTTTAGAGTGAGCAATAGAGAAAAGTACTAAAACTATTGAAACAACAACTTCTTTAATATTGAAATGTATAGCAAAGGAGTTCAGAATCAATGCCTTAAATAGTTTCGAATACGCACTGTTGTTATGACATCAATACCCTTCCTGGATGTGGAAATGCAAAATTGTGTTCAACATAATTGGCCGCAATCTAGATAGATTTTTCGCTGTTAGCGAAACGAGATTCATTAATCAGAAGCTTGCACTTTTGCGAACTTTTCGCTGTTTGCAGCAATGCAGGCTATTGATTGGTGAATCTCGTTTCGCTAACAGCGAAAAATCCATCTGGATCCCAGCCTAAATTTCTGTAAACATTGCACTTCATCCATGGCACTAAGAAAATGACTCAAAACTTTTATGACATAGGTCGGGATCCAGAAGCAGCAAAAATTCTCAAACATTCTGGCTTCTGATTGGACAAACTCATTTCGCTAACAGCGAAAAATCTATCTGGATCTCGGCCATAGTTTTCTTCGATGAAATCAATGCAAAAGGATAATATAAAAAATTTTAAAAGACTTCTAAAATGATTTGGCGGGTTTATCGCTGTTTGGCATAATTTATAAACTTTAAAATTAATTAACAGTTTTTCGCTAATTAAGAATAGAAAATTTGTGTTTTTAAAGCTGAATTTTACAAAAGCACGTAGATTGAGTAAATATCTGCCCAAAAATGCAATCCTTACTTTTTTATGTCCATTATTTAAGTCTCTACCTTGATTGAACCATAAATTGTGACGAAGAAAATAAATCGATCATTTTCAGTATCTCGACGTTATTTTAAAAAATCTATATCTCTGTTTATAATTAATTTATGAGGATGCATTTGGTCTCAAATTGAAGATATTTTCCATTAGGTCCTTTTGGTTTTGGTTTTATTTTTCTGCGATGATTGGTTCTTTTGATATGGGAAATTTTACGCTGGCATGTTTGGTTGATTTTACATGGAGAAGTTGTCATCAGTATAATAAGCAGTTACGGTGTCTTGCGTTTTATTCTTGGCGTTTGTTTGTTTGGCGAGGTTAGCATTTTTTCTTTCAGCTTGGCTTGGCAGAACGACCGTCCTGCTTGATATGGAATGCATTGCTGCAATATTCTCTTGATATAGGGAACATTGTCATATAAGCCCATTACTAAATTCCCGAAATTTTCTTGTATTTCTTATAATTCTTTACTGTAAAACTTATGTGTATCAATGTCCATTGCTGTGCTATTATTTTTATCTATTGCCTTTGGTGAAACCGTTTTTCTACGGTGCTTTCGGAACTCAGCTTCTCCAGTCACATCCTAATATTCATAATTGTTTGTGAGCTTGTCTGTAAGGATATCTTTATTTCTTCAAAATTTTATTCAAGTGCAACGTGTCAGTGTTACAGTGCATGTCGATTTTTCTTCAGTTGATGGAATGCTTTCATGGTCATATTTCTGTTCCAAATTAAAATTGTCCATTTTTTACCTTTTTCATCCTCGAATGGATTTTTAGATGCTCCAAAATCTTGCGCGAAAACTCTTTTCCTATTATGAAGGGTTTCTTCGTGCTGAGATTTATAGTAACTTTTTAGAACAGTTTTAAGCACAGAACACTGGACTTTTGGTTTAAAATTTTATAAACACATATGAATATAAACGAACAGGACTGATATATATTTCCGCACACAAATAAAAGTAAAATGTGACAAATTTATCTAAACTAACGACTTCTTATATCCGCATTTGCTCATATAACGCTTTTTACTTGGCAGCGAAGGGTTAACTAATTTTTGCGGCAATCAAATCATGAGAATGAGTAAAATATTGTCCAAAAATCGCAAAATTAGTCAAAAAAATTGTGAAAACTCATCAAATTTTCTTGCTCATAGCTGTGTTTCAAGTAGGTTACTACATTCCTTTCTGTTGTGCTACAAGTGATCTCAAATTTCCAAAAGAAGCTGCAATCCCTTTGGATTAAAATAGCTGGATTCTCTTTTGGAAGGACAAGGGGAGGTAGGGTGAAATTTTTGAGAAAGGAACAAAGTTTTGGAGGAAATAAAGGAACTGGTTAGTCAGTTATTGATGGACAGGAGTAGAGAAATTTAGGTCTGGTATATGTACAATATTTTTGTAGAACTGAAAAATACAATGATAGATTGAGTGTGGCTGATTTCTTTTTGTATTTCTTTTGATAATTTAACTTGTTTACTGTTGCAGTACTTAAAATAATTACCAAAACAATAAAAATTTCGTAATTTTTTTACTATTACTTTTAAAAAAGAAAATGCCTCAAAAATCTAGAATTTCCCAACTCTAAGCTCAAATTTCCCAACTTCACATATATTGGGGGGGAGGCTCCCCCCCATACCCCCCCCCATGGTGACGCCCCTGCTGAGAACGAGTTCCCGGTGGCTGAGCGGTCTAAAGCAGCAGTTAAAAGCTCTGATATTTTGTAGTGGATAGCGGGCTCAAACCCAGCGCCCGGCAAATTGATTTCTGTAATATTCTGTAATATTCAATTTAACGCTGAATAATATTTAAAATAATAGTAATAATAATTTTATATTTAAAATATTTAAGCTAAAATATTTTTAATGCAATTATTAAATAAATTGAGCTGATCTATAATTTTTTTTTTACTTTCTGACCATTATCAAGAATATATGTGTGTGTGTGTCAGAAAGAAAAGTTTGCCTTTCTTTTCCTTAAAAAAAGAAAACGAAAAAAAAAAGAAAAATATTCATATAAGAACTATTAAAAAAATGACCTTGATTTCGTAAAAAAGCTACATTCTACAGTACCTGATACATGTTTGGTTTAAAACTACAGGCTACAGTAACTGATGCATATTTTTGACTGAGAACTATCGTCTGCAGTAACTGACATAATGTCGTTGAAAACTACAGTCACTCGATGGCCCAGGTACGAAACTAGCCTTTTTTGCATCCCGGCAAACATGGATTTTGACGCCCCCTCTCCTCCTCCGAAAAACTTAGTTACAAAGAGAATTTCACTAATTTTCTAATAGTCGACTTATTTTAAAATATATAATCATAAAATATGTAATATTGAATGCGTAAGATGCTTTGTAAAGTATTGATCCAGTAATAAAATCATGAAAACGGAATCGAAAAGAATTGAAATAAAATTCCGCTTTATACAGGATCCTTATGCCATATCATCCTTAGATTCTTTTATGCTTTGGCATACTCCAGACAGGATGATTTTAACAATACCGTGCTAAACGTAGACGTAAGAATAATCGGCAAACAAAATCCTCATTTGGCGCCCCTTCGTTATGGCGCCCGGGGCACATGCCCCTCCTCCCCCCCTTAGTTTTGACCCTGGGATCCTTCACTCAGTGTGAAACTTAGCAAAGCAATTTCGGTCATCGTTCAGACAAACTGACACTTCGTATTTTTATGGTGAATAAACAAATACACATTTCAACCACTATGGAAAAATACAATCTGTCAATGCATGGTGTGACATATATGGCACGTACCGATTTTTACGTACTACATACACTAGCATTTCTACAATGTGTTACCATCATGATATATTATTCACAAGATACTTACAAACGCAGTTTTTTTTTTCAGTCCAGTCTTCTTCTTTTTTCCACATATAAAAAACAAAAATATTCACTATCAAGCAACACGAAGTAACAACTATTAATTTCTCAACTTTCGCCTCTTTTTTGGTGCCAAAATCCGCTCGAAAGGAGGCAGCACCGGTTGGGATCGCATATCTCATCCACTGACGTATTGAACAAAGAAGAATGGAACTTCTGCGATTAAAAGCAACTACAGTAAATTCAGTATGTGCCATGTATATCACAGTATGCAGGAAGGGGTTAAAATTCTGTGACTTCATTAAATAGGTTTGGCTGACAGTATCCTCTATCGCTTTAAAGAAATAGGAATCACTTATGCAATATAGAAATTTGTCAAAATTCCAATAATTAATTTCAAAGCAACTCATTAAAAATTCAAGAATTTTTCTAATGAAACATTCAAGTTATTTACCGTCAAATCTTGACGGGTACCATCTAGTAATAAAATAAATGAACAATAATATTTTAAATATTCCACCTGATAGCATAGCTTAAATGCTGTAAAATGTTTTATGTTTGAAATATAACATGACCTAAAGTATCATATCTTAATTAATGCTGACTTTTCTGTTCTTTTTGTATGGCATTTTTATTTTTACTTCTCAAATTGTCATTTCCGGATAAATGTCAGAAACCTTAAAGAGCTTTATTAAGTAAGTAAACATGAGCTATGCATACACCCAGTCGAGCCTGACAAAAAGCTAGCGTCCTCAGGGAACCTTTGTTATTATCTTCAGAAAATTTCACTTATTATCTCTTAATAAGTGCATGATTCATCGCGAAAGGAACATTAACAATTCTTTGACGTGTGGCTTTTTTGCCGTAGCAATATGGCAATTTTCCTTCTCAAAGAATGAATTTGTGACAAATGTAATCGTCTTACTCTAACAATCAGAAGGAATACAATTTGACTTCGTTTACATCTTTTCTTTTTTTACAAGAACCCATTACACAATCAAATATTGCCACTTTAGAAATGACATTTCTGAATGTGAATAAACTAATCTTGCTTTCTGAAGAGAATTATCCGAATAAAACGAAATGAAAAGAAAATGATGTTTCGAAATGTTCTTATTCATATTAATAAAATAATGTGTTTTTCTGTGTGCATATTCGCTTACATTTTAGTTAATTGGGGATGGGTGTAAAAATCTATTGCACGTAGAGGTGTGTAAATTTTCTTCCTGACAAATGAAAACAGGTCCGAAAATACATGGGGTTGAGGGTTTCGAATTTTAATTAGATTTTTTTTATATAGAACTGAAAAAAAAATTCAGACGGCAAATTTTCCCGATTTTTCAAGTTTTCTGGGGATTTTGAGCCACTCCTAAAAGCAATCGAACTTCAACCTTTTAACCCGTTATAGTAAAATTTGTCCTCTTTTAAATAACGTTTATTCGGAATTCGTACAGCAGTTTTTTTTCAGTTCCACTTCCGCCGAAAATGAGGTATTTGTTTTTCACCAATCGATTTCTATTTTATATCTTATCCGTTCAATATTACGTTTTATATCCCTGTAGGGAGAAAAAATTCGCCAATCAATCAAAAAACACGAAAACAAAACTGAGTGAAAACATGCTTATTGTATGATAAAAATTTTATTTATAGTTATTTAGAAGAAAAAAAAGTATTTTTTTACATACAAGGTAATTCAAAAAATGTTTACAAAATGGCATGGCAAATCAAACTTTCGACAAGAATAAAAAATCACATATGAACATAAGGTCGCAAACCACTTATTAAGTGACAAATACAGGGTGCAAGCTCGACTTTAAATCGCACAAAAAGAGGAAAATATTTTTTTTTCTTTAGGATCACCTACACAATTGTGTAGGTCAGGTCTTAAAGGGTTAAGACAACGTGGGACGCAACAATCCTGGCCAGCCGAGACAAAGGTTCCCTTCTCGTCACTAAATCCGGCCTCCACCCGAAGAAAGTTTTACTATCTATTTGTCTGGATTTGAAGGGTGTTCTCTACTACGAACTTTCATCAAACCAGACCATCGACTCTGAAAAATACAGCTCGCAACTCGACGAACTGAACGCAGAAATAGCCAGGAAACACCTAGAATTCGCCAACAGACGAGGTGTTGTCTTCCATGATGACTACGCTAGGCCACGCGTAATCTTTGACTGTTAGAAAAAAACTAACTCCTTGCGTTCGATTGGAACGTTCTGTCCCACGCTCCTTACTCCCCGGACATTGTTCCGTCCGACTTCTATTTGTTTCTTTCTCTCAAAAATTCCCTTGACCAAAAAAAATTTGACTGTTTGAATGACATAAAAAATAATCTCGATAAGTATTTTGCCAGAAAATCTAGTATTTTGGAAAGGAGGCATTATGAGACTTCCGGAGATCGAAGAACGTTGTTGAACAGAGTGGTACATATATACTTCAATAAAATCTCGCCGTTTTCGAAATTTTGCATGGTTCATTTTTTGTAGAAAGCGAAAGAAACTTTTGGAACAACCTAATATTAACCCTATAAAAAATATTTTCCGTATGCCGCCATTTCGAAGTTTCCACAATTTCTAAAATTCTGTATTAGCGCTTCTGGTCAAACTACGAAAATACTGAAAATACCAGACCATATCTACATTCATTCCCATTTAAAAATCATCAATCGTCTAAAAAATAGAAACATTACCCTTTGAAAATAATCCGTTAACAAAACTCGTTTTTGCAATTACCTATTTTTTGCGATTTTTAAAATTGTGCATCGACTTCATAAATGAAAATACAAAAGAATCAGACACCTAACCACATCTACGTTCATTTTCGTTTACAATGCTGCCATCGGTTTGGAAAAATGTATTAATCGTCTCAAAACGTTCGTTTACGTAGGTCACTTTCGCAATTTCTGCAATACTTTAAAATCCGAATCTGCGTTTCTAGTCAAACTACGGAAAAAACTAAAAATTCCAAACTATATCTACATTCATTCTCATTTCGAAATCTGCAATCAGTTCTGAAAAAAATTGCTCGATAAAATATTAACTGTTTGGGAAATTTTTCGTTTCTAAAAGTCACCTTTTTTGTGTGCCATCCTTGATTAAAAACGAGCATTGGCTTCGGAAATCAAAATACTGACAAACCAAAGAGAACAAACGGTATCTACGTTAATTTTTCTTTACAACGCTGGCTTTGGTTTTAAAACGTTACCAATATTAACATTTTCAACAACGTTCGTTACCGTATTTTTTGCAACGTATAGCTTAAAAACAAATCACACACCCTTAACGAGCGTACATCAAACTTTCAAAAGCCAACTTTAGTTTTAAAAAATTCGAATAATCATCATTTGAAAAAAATTCCTTTCCGAAAGTCACTTTTCCCAAATTACGTTTTTTCCGAGCATTTGACTTTACATTAAGCAAATTTTGCTTAAAACACACTTAATTTTATAGAATCACTCTGAAAATTTAATATGATAAACTGATCTTTTAGACAATGATCCAGTATAAATCTGGTTCAAAAATTGAGATTTATGTGGAACATAATCTGAAAAAAAAAAAAAAAACAAACAAACCAAAAAAAACATATGCGTAATATTACGTATGCTTATTTGTAGTTATAACCTAAACTAATTTTTGCTCAATTGCTCTAAAATTTTAATGCCCTAAACGAACCTTTTGACTCTTTTCCTGTAAAATTTTGGTTTAGCTATATAACATTTAAGGTAAAATATTACATTTGACAATGAATAATTTCTCATAAGATTTCCATGTGTGTAAAAAAACTTAAAAGAGGAACATTGCATTTTACAACTAAATATCAATATTTTAGCATGAAAATTATTTCCAGACTTCGGTCATATTATCCTTATAACTCATAAAGATTTCAAAGTGTTTGGACCAATAAGAACTATTTATTTTAATTATTAAATGACCAGATATGAAAAAAAAAAAGAGAAGAAAATACGTTTTAGCTGCCAAAGGCCCTCACTATTAGGCTCGTTTTGAAAGATTTTCGTTTAAATACATAAATTCCATCAACACTGATTTTAGGTACATTTAAGTCCCGGGCTACTTTCGATTTTAGATGTTTTGTCGGATATCTAGAAAAATGCTTGACGTTTTGTTCCGATCTACAGGGCACTAAAAAACGTTTTCGACTTCTTTTTTCGTCAAAAAGGTTTAGTCACGAGGACAATTAGGGTACTATGAAAGTACGAAGTAAGTAAAGTACTATAAGTAATTAAAAGTAAGACATGTCCTATATAAAGGACGGAAGATTGGGATGAGTTAAAGAGAGGAATTTTGATACTTTTAAGATGTGCTAATAATTCTAAAGTATTACCTAAACTTTTCACATATTACACATTCCTACAAGTCTTCAAACAGTTTCCATATACCGTATCACAATCCGAGGTGTTTTCAACAATTATGAATAGTGTAGGTTTTCACACGGCACTCGCGTGATATACCACTTCTTTTAACCCTTTCCGGCGCGGAGTAATTCTGTTTATAAACTGATGAAATAATGGACTGACACCGGAATTTATAAACGAACTTATTAGAAAATACGAACTTTCTTATTTTCACGTACATTATAAAAGGAAAATTTTAATTAAATATTCTTGGTGCCGTTTCTCAGTTTTGGAATTAAAATTAGGTGTCCTTTTTTAAGGACACCGCCCTTGAAAAGGTTAATGTGTGATGTTTTAAGTTTATTGCTTGGCGAAACCATTTACAATGAGTTGTTTTTTGATGAAATAGTATATTTCGGGCAGCTAGTTGCATGCTAAACTGAAGTTCACGCCAATGAATATGAATCATAGCATGGGAGAAAATGATATGAAAAACAGTTTGGTGTCCGTTTCCGACTTATAGTAAGCATACTTCTTGAAACAGCACAATATCATCCACAGAAACCAATAATACTATCACGCTGAGTGGGATGCTTTTTATGTCAAATCACGTGATTTTATCTTGGCTGGAGAATGAGTACAGAGATTATCCCTCTAATATATGGTTACTCCAAACTTTCTAACACATGACGTTTTTAAATTGCCTCGATTTAGAGCCTCTTAGAATCTAGTAGCCGTATGTCGATTCGTTCCTAGCAGACGTTTCATGATAAAATCAGATTGGATACGAATTGATTGGCTGAGTCATCGGGAAGCAACCGACATAGTCAAGCAATCGAGGGAATCGATTAAATCATCTCAGGATCACCCACAACACTATAGGTTCCACAACACAATAATAAAAGCAGTACTCTCTTGACAATTCAGTTAATAATTCGTATTTTTCGTTGTGATGAAGGGTTACTACAATGAATACAATATTTTTTAAAACTCGAAGATAAAAGGAATATACCAATTGTGCATATTGCATAAGTGCAATTGAGTGATATAGAAAGTAGCAAAAGAGAAAATCATAAAACGAAAACCCCAAAAAATTTCACTCCATACATAAATAATTCAAATTCAGCTGCATATTTAATTAAAGTAATTATACAGTATAAATTATTTAATTAAAAGATGAATACCCTCTAGAAATATTGGCAAACAATACCCTTTTTTTATTTCGTAATTTACATCGCGAGTAACGTTGGTCGTATGATAACGTTTTTGGTACATTAAATAAAATGTTAATGATGAATAATAGGCGTTTATTTTCTATGACTATGTTTTAAATCTTCCAGGTTTATAATCTTTTACTTAAACATAAGTAGTGACTTTTACAAATTTTACAAGTATTTTCTATACTTTGTATGGTACCGATATTAAAAACCAAAAACCATATAATATCGCTCACCCGTAAGAAGAGTGAGACATCTCGCAAAATTTCATTTTGCGTTTTATTCCACTAATAGGTCTGCCATATGTGCGTCTTGCTGTACAAAAAGTTTCAAAAGTGTAGTTATGCGGAAAATCACTTTATTACGCTATATGTCCTTTTGTGACCAGAGTAGAGAGGGATTTTGCGAAGATGTAAAATTACCCAACGCTCCAAACCTCATCCTACGTCTTCATTCTTAAGGATTTTATGCTTTTTGTACGTTTTTATTCCTGCATGCAGAGCTAAGAGCTATGATTTCCTGCTACAGTAAAATCTGTAAATTTTATTTTGCTTCTCCTGTGAAATTTACTTTTATCGAGATATGTCACTTTTCTTTCGGGTGAAAGATATTTAAAACTTTTTCATGTTACTTAAGCAAATTGTTTCAGTAATAAATGTTTTATAAAAATTCTACTTTTAATTAAAATGATATTGATTTTCTCAGTAAATATCATTGTTGTAACTCCATTCTTTCTGAAAAGGTCAAATTAGTTACATCTTACAATGATGTTCAAGAACAACGTTTGAATGGTTTTACAACCATTTAGAGCTTTTTTTTTTTTACCCAAGTACAAGGATTTACGATGATAACAGTTTATCTTTAAAAAAACAAACAGATTCATCTATTTAAAAAAAAGGTGAATGAACTCTTGCTTAACTCACTTTATATGTAGAATCTTGACATACTTATGTAAATTAGTATGGAATCAAAAATTACCCATTCTTACTTCTGCAATATAAGAAACTTAATACTGAACGTACTTCTGAACAGGAGATTAACCATTCCCTTTCAGACGACAAAACTTAAGTGGACGTCGATTAACTAAAAGTAATTAGACATTTCAGATATGAAATCCTACATTGGGTTAAAAAATCATAAAAATTTTACATTTCCATTCAAAGAAAATATTCATATCTTTTCTTTGTGAATTCAAAAAAAATGCATATATGTTTAAAAAATTGCTTTGTCATTCAATTAGTCAAAAACAGATATGACACGTAAAATATTCGTCTTCCTTTTCTTCTAAAGAGGTTTTAAAAAATAAATCATTTGTGTGCGACCCACTATACATACATGCCGTTATATAAAAAACCCGAGTAAAACCTTGTTTGAACAAAACAATAAAACAAAAATTAAAGCTTCAAAATTCGCTTTTAAAGTGCAAAAGTTATCGGAACTTTTGTTAAGAGTTATGAAAAAAAAATAACTACGAAAAAAAACTAGACTAAAATACAATACAAAGAAATTAACAATTCAGAAGGCTTAAATAAAATTTAGAAAATTTTACAGGACCTACATGCGGAGAAATCTAAAACATTTCTTCAGAAGTTTAGGAAATACAATTACAGAACTGTCTTCTGTATTTTTAAATGGATATGTCTGAAAACTGATGAAATTTCTAAAAATGAACAGCAAAACATAAAAATAGAAGTTGCATTTTTCGAGGTACAAATTTGCTTAAGGGTGTATTCCGATCCAAACTGCTTATTTTCTGATTCATTTTAAAATTCATTTTTGCTCTCAAACGCATCAAACTTGGAAATTCTCTTATTTAGAAACTATATAATGTGCGGTGCTTCTTAATTTTTTGATAAATGCAGAAAATACTGTAAAAAACGCTGTCAAAGTTGGCGTTTTGAACCGAATTTTCCGAAGCGGGCAATCTGGGAATGAAAAAAATGGCCATACTGAGAAAATAATTGTTTAAAAATCAAATTCTAATTAATTGAGCTGAAAATGAAATCACACGGCATGTTAAACATGTCTTCAGAAATCACCCCAGCAAGTTTCATGTTTTTACTTTTAAAAATGAGTCTGAAAATGTCTCAGAAAATTTCGAGCTGTTGAGGGTGGAAAAATATTTTTTCGTATACACCCTTAATTACAGATTAACGTTTTCAGAGTATGCTTAGCTAATCTTTACGGCGTTGAGAAATGCATAGTTTATGTTGAATATCTAGAAAATTAACATTTTTTTTTTTTTAATGTTTTAAAGTCGTACGCTGAAATGTAAAACTTTTAGAGTTCTTTTTTTATGTTTCAACGTGGACTGTATTTCAGGAAAGCTGTATGAGCAGATTTCGACTGTTTTAAATAAAACTTTAATAAATGCCGTCAAAGAGCATTGCAAGTTGATTATATATATTTTTTCATGTTTTATTTCTTATTCTGGAAATCTGGGTCAGCATTTTGAAAGGGCTGTGATATTTCCATATTTTTCAAGCTCTCCCTTTTTTTTATTTACTTTGAATAACAGGTGGCACCACTGGATTTGTTTTTAAAAGATTCTTGAATTTCCGTTGCTTCTTCCAGTTTGAATATAATATTTCACGATGTAGCATGTAGATTGTTTCCTGCCGATTTGTGTTTTTAGAAAATCTGACTCCTGAAGATGGTTTTCAAGATTTAACCGAAACTTTGAGTTTTATTTTATCCATGTGTTTTATTTTTACATCATCTTTAAATTTATGAATAAAGTGGACGTCGAATAGAAACCGCTATTTTGTTCAGTATCCTTTTACGAAAGTCAAAAACTCTCCTAGGGACGCAAAAAAAAAAAAAAAAAAAAAAAAAAAAAAAAAAAAAAAAAAAAAATATATATATATATATATATATATATATATATATATATATATATATATATATATATATATACAAAATTGTATTAAAATCGCTAAAAATGGAAAAATAGTATAGGATACAATTTACTATAGTGCGCTAAAACATTGTAACCATAACTGCGTTAATTATAGAAATATTTGCGAAAAATTCACGAAACGCTATACGATTTCTCAATACAGATCATTGAAAAGTGAAGAGTTTTACTATAATGGTCTAAAACATTGAAACTAATGTGCAAAGTCTCCAAAAACGTTTAAAAACGCTAAAAATACCATAAAAAATCAATTTAAAAAGTCGAATAAAAATATCCTAAATCAGACTTAAGGGGACACAGTACCTTGAAAATGGTAAAACATCGATTTTTTTTTTTTTTTTTTTTAATTGGCTCAAAGTATAACTGAGGACGTGAGTTTCAAAACTCGCCTTATACAAAATTAAAAAAAAAAAACGAGTTCTCTATTAATCTATAGTATTGATGAAGATGCATTGAAAAACACTACAATCTGAAAAAAAAGTAGTTTTATTGTGTATTTCTACTATTGTAAAATCTTGGTTTACAATGAAAACCAGTGGACGCAGTCAGAGGTTTTTCGCGATATCCCAAGATTTGATTTTTTTTTTTTTTTTGGATAAGACAAGTTTTGAAACTCACGTCCTCAACTACACCTTTTAAAAATATACTGGTGAAATTTGACAGTTGTACCTTTAATAATAAAGAAGTTATTCGTTTTTTCTTTATGAAACATCCTTACTGCTTTTTCTGTGTTTCTCAACAGACAAAAAATTAAGCCTGTTCAGAGACACAGATATGCCTCAAAAATGAAGGCTTACATATAAGGCCATCTCTTTTTAAATTTTTATACTAAATGTATATTAAACTTACTCAAGTTCTCTCATGATATATATTATTAATAATGAATATTTTATATAAATAACCGACAAATGAGACAATTTTCTCATTTTTAAGTTTTCAGTGATTATTTTTTTTAAAACGTTATTTTACTTATCATATGTAAATAAATTATGTGCAAGTGTTTATATAGGGGAGCGAGAGGCACATTTGAACTGGGGGCAGTTTTGAACAGTGACAATTTTTTTTAAAAACTGATAATGCAATATTCCTATTTTTCAGAAGTAATGTTGGCAACACTAACTTACATATATGTCACATGCCTTTTACCACATTGTAGTGATAGTTCAGTGATGAATAGTGATTATGTGTTTTGGCGTCTTATGATTAAACTTTTAACGTACTTTTTGTAAGCTTCTGAAACCTGCGTTGTCTTCTTCTACAGTTCATCTTTAGTGACATATTAGTTAGTAGATTTATGCTTTTCTTATTATTATAACAAATCTTCACTAAATCTATTTATAACATATATAAGCCTACATTTCCAACATGGTGGCATAAGGGGCAGATTTGAACAAATCGAATGGGTCAGTTTTTGTTCTAAACACAAAATTTTAACATCTACTTCAGAAAAAAAAAATCGCATTGAAGCTAAAATTATTGAAAAATTAAGAGAGAGAAGTAAAATAGTTTCAAAGAAGACAAAGCATAAGGATCTGTAAAAAAAGTCATCATGAAAAAGATTTTGAGACAATCAATGATGATAGGTCTGCAGATTTTTTATTAGAGAGTGATGATAATGAGTCATTGCATCTTGCAGAAAATGAAGAAGGTATTTGAAATAGAATAATTCGATGCTGCTGCTACTAAAATGCTGCTACTAAAATAAATGCATTCATTTTACGAAAAATTGCAAGTAAAAAACGGATTCTCCATTTTGTTGGACAAGTTGAAGAGAAAACTAGTGAAGCAGGAGAATGCATTATAAATTACCTGAAGAAGGAGGTTTGTTACAAATTTTTCTTCTCAGACCATGAAGACAAGTGGCCTGTTCCTTTTAATGATATTATTTTAAGCTCTCTGTACCACTGTTATTAGCGGGAAAAAAACTAGCACTTGTTGTGATTTCCAATAAACTAGAGAAACTTCCAGATGGAATAACGTTTTACTTTAATGTTAAATTACATTAACTAGAAAAATACTCAAGATATTTTGTCTGTTTAAGCAAAAATAAGTGCATATGTTTTGTTTAAGTCCGTCTTACGTTGAAATGATTATTTGTTCAAAAGTACTACATGCTTGTTCAAATGTGCCCCATGCAGGGTTACATTTGAACAAAAAAACCATATTTGAAAGCAATAAAAAATGTGTGTTAATTGAATATTGTTTATATTAATTTTTTCATACATAAAATAAATGTTTTTTTCTTATTATGAACAGTGTTATTTCTCAGTACTTGTAACTTATCATATATATATATATATAGAGAGAGAGAGATGTATGTATGACTATGATGTATACAGTGTGATTCATAAACATCGAAACACTAGCCTATTTCCTTAAATATTGCCCCTAGACACATACTTCCAACTGCAAATTTTCACAAAAAAGGTGCAAAATTTGATGAGATAAATTGCAACGCAATGTGGGATCTATTTCAGAAAATACGAAAACTAAATTTTTATACGGTCCCCGTAGGGTAAAATTTCCAATTAGGAAACTTTTCCTTATCCATTCCTGAATTAAACACAAAAAATTCATCTCGATATCTACAAAACTCACGAGATAATTTGTCAGGTTTTAAGGGATTAAACACAAATTGAAATGCTGCTCAAGAAATAATGTTACTTTAAGAGGTCCGGGAAACGTGCAAAAAATATATCATCTCGGTATCTGAAAAACTCGCAGAGATATTAAAATCCAAAATTCGTGACTTACATCACTTAACCATGCCTCTGAGCGCCGAGTTCTTGACGCATTTTGAATGCAAGATAGGGATCATCCAGCTTCTGTATATTAAAAGTCGATTTAAGACAGTGCCCCTTTTTTGGACTGAAAATAGAAGTGTATAGATTTCACGTTAAACTTGCTTTGAAAATATGCTGGAGGTCTGCATGGGCCGAAATATCCAGGCTCGGATCCGGGTCAACCTATATAAAAAAAGTTCGGTCCGGCCTGGAAAAAACTTAAAATCTCAGCCCGAGTCCAACCCGGCAGGACTGAATTTCTATAGGACATAGTTTTTCCGTTGATGTGGTTAAAAATTGTTTCGTACGAGGAGTTCTGACCAAAAATACTTATTTTAACTTTTTTATCATGTTTATAATCTTCATTTTTAAAGAAGGCCTTAGACTGCGATATATATTTTTTTTTCATTGCTCTTTATTTGTATGTAAATCTCTCACTTATCATTAATATTGTTAATTCATATTCCATGTATTGAAGACATTGAAAAATGCTATACAGTAAAATCCTCTTAGACGGAATCACTTAGGAAAGAATGAAAATGCGTTATAGACGAGTTTCCTTCTTCGCAGGTGTAAATATATTCTATTCTTTTGTTAGGTATTATTATATTCATTTTGCATGTATCCACACATTTTCCGTTTAAGACAAGATTCCGTCATAGGCAAGTTTTTTTTTCATGGGTTTTACTGTATTTTAATTTTATTGCCTAGAAATCTACTATCCTAAAAGTAAGAAAATTAAAGTTTAATTATGTAAAATAATGGCGATTTAAAAATATATGCATTTTTTGAAAAAAAAATATTTGGGCTGAGCCAAATTTTACGGATTTTTGCACAGATCAGGTCACTTAGAGACAATAATTTTAATACGGGTTGGGTCGAGACCGGGAGTAAAGTTTATGCCCCGTGTAGACTTAGGAAGTAGGAATAATCAGTCTCGGTTCGGTATAGAAAAATACGTTAGGCCCGGTTCGGCCGAGCCTATAGAAAAAAGTAAGGTCCGGACCCACCCGGCCCGAAAAGAGTGAAGACCAGGCCCGGCCCGAGTGTCTTGAAAGAAAATAGGTCCGAACCCGGCCCGTAGTCTCGGACAACATCATGAAGCTGAATTTCAAACGGGTCGGGAAGGCAGAATACAGACTTTTTATAACGGCCTCGCTGGGACGATATAAAATCTGAAGTTGTGAGGGAGTGTGATTCTGAGAAAACTCGAAATCGGCATGTTAGAAAATAACCTTGTTTTAAATCAACTGACGGACATTTAAATACGCGTAGTACAGAAAGAATGTGGAAAGGGCAAAAGTTAAACTGAATCGGAAGTTTACGCTACAGGAAGGAGTTACTTACACACCTGGAATTTTTTTTATAATGCATTTAAACATATTATTGGGACCCAATATTTGTTTAAAATTTGAATGCGTTCTTCTGCATGATGTTTTTTTTTTTCACTATTTCTCGTCTTTAAATTGTTATAAGTCAAGAATTGTTAAAGAAATATGGTGCAAAATTTGAACATGACTTTCGATTATTTTACATTAATTTTGTTTCGGCAAATTTGAAAAAATATTCACTTTTGAAAATGTGATAAAAAAAAAAGAAGTTACATCATTTAAAAAAATTTTGAATACTTTTAAAATTAATATTAAAAAAATTCTAATTCAAAATTTAAATTATATTTTCCTGTTTAATTTGAAAAAACTAGCCGCCTTCGCCCGCTACGCCGGTCGGTTTTTCTAAAGAAATCTTGAATGAAACAAAATATATCTGTGAATTTTATCATGCGTTTCAAAGCAATATGGACATTTACCTGGTGTATCCAACCGAATTGCTGAAAGCAATATGAATGTCATTACGCTATTGTATCTTTTATTGAGTCATACAAAATTTAGACTGTTAAGGGCCAATTTCTTTAGTTGATCTGTTACTGTAGGATTCAGTAAAGAACAATAGAACAATATGTAATATACTAAAAGCGTTCATGAAAAATTATCAATGCAAGTCTCATCAGACTCTGTTAATTGGATTTATTGAAAAGGCTGATCGTTCATAATAATTGGGTTCGCCTGGTTCTAGAACTTCCATCTATAATTCTACAATCAAGCAACCTAACAACCAAGCAACAGCAAATGATATGTACTTTATACTAAAAGATTCACTGAAAAATTAACTAAACGATCAAGTTGCATCGAAATCTACTTAGCAGAATCTTTTAAACTGGAAAATATACCTAAAACTTCCCTAAAAATGATCTAATTAACAGTTTAAATTCCATAAAAATTCATTCAGTGAAACCTTTAAAAAAAAGCAAATCTTTCAAAATTGGGTTAGTCTGATTTAGAACTTTCCCCATAATTATTTAACTAAGCAACGTAGAACGTTATGTTTTATACTAACATCTTTTCTGGAAAATTATCTAACTAACAATGTAAGTCCCGTCAAAATCTATTCAGCAGAACTCAAGATATAAGCGGCCGGAATGAAATTTCTCTTTGCATTATATATACATTGAGATAGTTAAATATAACTTTCATAATCGCGTTAATCTGATTATACAACTCTCTGGGAGGCAGGGGTAGGTATATACTGCATCACTTCTGAATTTTTTAAGGAACTCAGCTCAACTTCCATAACTATAGCATATATACTCTCTAGTATACCCTATCTCTGTAGCGTATATCTTCCAATTTTCTTTGCTGTACCACTGAGAACTTTTTCCGCATAGCTCCGTAACTAAACAACAATCATATGATATATACAATATATGATAAATATTGAAAAAATCCCTGAAATATTATCGAACTTACTGTGCATTTAATTAGTTGACTTGAAATATTTTATAATCGAGTTCACCTAATTTTAGAATTCCCGTAGCAACTTAGAATGATGGTTTTTACATTAAACCATTTATAAACCAAATTTACTATTTAACAGTGTAAGTTCTACAAAATTCTGTTCAGTAGAATCTGAGTTATAGTCATATTTACAATATTTATTGCTCATTAAACCTTTTTTCTTTACATTTGAAATAAAATCAGTAACTGTTTTGGTATTTCCCTGTTATGCCAACACCATTGTCACCAAGCGTAATAGTTGGCACAAAAATGAAATGATACATTTGAAAAAAAATAATAATTTTGTTGATAAAAAAAATGAGCATTTAAAAAATATAACTTTTGAAAATTAGACTTTGACCTACCATTTTTTTTAATCAATAAAAATAATGGTACTACTTGGTTACACCGTCGACCAAAAATCTATTGCCAAACTATAAGATTAAATGCTAATAATGGTTGATCGTAAATGTCATATTCACTTGACTTTAAGCAAGTTACGCATATTTACGCCATCAGGTGATTTTTATTTCGACGTTTTAAATGTATTTTTATTAATGTTATACTAATTTATTTATTCTTTCGTTATTTAAAATAAAAATTATGTCAATTTATATAATTTGGCTAGTGGTTTGGCGCTTTATATAATTTGGCGAAATTGGTCGGCGGGTACCAAAATAAATACTTAAAATATAAGAATAAATAAATATTTTGCAAGTAATAAAATATAGTCAATTTAAACTGCAGTCTTGAAATTGTAAATGTCTTTTACTACTGAAGCATAGCGTACGTAATACGTATATCTCACATTGCAGTAAACATTTTATTCTTTTAATGAAGACATTCATGGGTTTTTTTGAACAAAACATTTTTATATGTATAATTCCTAACTTCTGAAATAATTTTATTGTAGCTTCCTCATCATCAAATAACTGCGAAATGGTAAAATCTATATCAGTATCAGTAATAAATATTTTCTATTTAAAAAATAACAAATTAAAAGGTTTTGCGATATTATGATAGAATAAAATAAATTCCATCATTAAAAGTTCCTGCATAAAAATATTCACGTTCAATAATTAGCAAATGTTAATGTGTGGCACGGTTTGCAATAAAAATCGTTTGCACGATTAGGGTTGAAATAAATGGCGCGATACCATACATTTTGGCATGGTATCGCGACGAAAATAGAACGAAAAAGTACCACAGTTTGTTTTTTTTTTTTTTTTTTTTAGTTTTGGTTTTTGAGGCGTTTGAATTTTTTTTTCTAATTGACGAAGTTTTTTTTATTTAACCAAAAGGATTGGTTAAAAAATTATTCAATTTGAATTTTTTCCCTTGCTATAGTAACAGAATGAAAAGAATGAGTTTTGAGAAATTATCACTTGAAAAATTCAAGTTTTGGCGCCAAAGATAGTGCCAAATTAGAATAATATGAAATATCTCTCGAACTATTGGGCTTGAAAGAATTTAGTTAGTACCATTCGATTCAGCATACAAAAATACACCAAAATATGTTATCAGTTGAAAAATAACTATAAAATCAGATTTTTAAGGAATTTTTTTAAAGTTCCTTCCCTTTTTTACCCCCCCCCCTTAGGGGTGGAATTTTGGAAAATCCTTTCTTAGCGACACTCTATATCATAAGAAGTATTTTTACCCCGATTTTCAAGATTTTAGCTTCAGTAGTTTTGGCTGCGCGTTGATTAATACAAAATCCAGACTTTCTTTTATATATATAGATTTGAAATTCGACAAATGTTTGGAGTTATAGCGATTTAAAATTATCCCTTTATGGGAAATTTTATGTTGCGATTTTGTTTACAAATTATATAGTTAACCATAACAAAAAAAAATCTAAATTCTTACTCAATATTTATTTATTTATTTATTTATTTTTTTTACAGGTTTCCCGGACCACTTAAAGTAACATTGTTTCTTGAATTACACGCATTTCAATTTGTGTCTAATCCCTTAAAACCTGACGAATTATTTAAACGGGCATATCTCGTGGGTTTTGTAGATATCAAATGGAATTTTTTGTGTTTGATTCAGGAATGGATAAGGAAAATTTTCCTAATTGGAAATGATACCCTACGGGGGGCTGTATAAAAAAAATACGAAACCAGACGAATTTCCCCCTACGAATTCTGAAATATTACATATATACGAATTCTAAAATTGCTCGGGGCATAAAAGATCAAACGTGTTATTTGTGCAAATGAAAACTTTAGATTAATTTTTCTCCATGTTCATACTTTCATAAATTGCTTGTTCGATAATTGCCAAGGCTTTTTTGCTAATTCAGATAGAGGTTTGAAGAAAAAAAAACACTTGTTTTCAATGGTGTATTCAACATTTCTGTGCATGATTTAACATTCAAGTATATAGTTATTTTTTAAATATTTAAATTGTGAGTTTGTGCAATTTCCTTGATTTTTTACTACAAACGAGAGAGAAAAAAATTTTACTAAATGTAATATCCCATACATCTAAAAATCCTTGGACAGGTTTATGTTGTATATTCTAAGGAATATGGGGGAAATTTTGAAGCAAAAATATTCTTATTTAAATAAACTGTAGGGATTTTTAAAAAGTTAATTTAAATTAAATTTTTATTAAATAGGCTATTTTACAAGATTTTTAAAAATTCTATTTGCTTTATAGTATCAAATATAATGCCACCACAGATATTACAGTACTATTCAAAATTGAAAAATATAGTTTAAAAGGTACTGTGTTCCCTTAAATACAGATAGAAAGGTACCTTACTGCAAAATTCCGTAGCTCTGCGTCCAGCGATCTCCTAATAAAGAAAACAGCGGGCAGACACACACACACAAATTTCTATCTATATTATAAATTATGGACAATGCTGTTTAATTGTTTAACTATCTGAATGATTTTATATATTGGCACGAAAATCTTTCTAATCGATAATAATGCTGGGATTGCCATTGCTTTACGATGTGCACACCCTCGATTTTGTATATATTTTTTTTATTTTCAAATGAAAAGCTATCCAAACAAACTTAGAGTCGGGGAGGGGGAGGGCACTGCCATGGGCAGCGTACTCCGGGCATGCTACGCACGCCCCGGTTTGTTTCAATTTTATATTTTTAAACGAAACTTTACATTGTTATTTTAAATATAGATAAAATCAAAGTTAAATAAATTTATATATTTAAAGGAAAATCTTTCAAAACAAAACTAATGTGGAGGAGGCCCCACTACCAACGGCAGCTAAAAACTGTTTTCTTCTTAATTTTCTGTCACATCCGGTCATTTAATATTTAAAAAATAGTTTTTATTGGTCCAAATGCTTTGAAATGTTTATGATTTTTAAATATATTACCAAAACTTGGAATAATTTTCGTTATAAAATATCGATATTTAATTGTGAAAAGAAATGTTTTTCTTTTAACCTTTTATAGTTTAATTATTTTTTCGCACTTGGATATCTTACGGGAATTTTTTAGATTATTCTACCCCTAAATGTTATTATATCTAATCAAAAATTTTATTGGAACAACAGCTAAAATATTAGTATAGGTATTAACATTTTAGAGCAATACCGCAAAAATAAGTTTACGTTAGAAGTATAAATAAGCATACACAATGTTAAACGTATGGGAATATTTTTTATTTTCAAACAAATTTTCTGACCCGAATTTATACTGAATCATTACCTAAAAGGTCAGTATATCATTAAAATTTTAAAGCGATTGTATAAAATTGTGTGCTTTTTTAAGCAAAATGTGCTTAATGTAAATAATATGAATTAATAATGTAAATAATATGCACGAGAAAAAGGAAAGTCTACAAAAATGACTTCCATAAATGATTTTTATTTTCCAAGGGTAAATATTCGAATTTTTTAAACAAAAGGTGTCTCTTGGAAGCTGAATATGTACTCGTTAAGCGTTTTATTTGTGTTTTCGTATTTTGATTAAATATTCTAGGGAAGAACGTTAAACATTGCCAAAATTACGGAATTTGCGAAAACTTACAGAAACGAAAGTTTTTGAAAGGGCTATTATTGATAATTTTTATAGCCTAAGGCGGCGTTGTAAAACAGAAAAAAATTAAATGTAGATACGGTTTGATATCTTTGGTTTGTTCGAATTTTGATTTCCGAAGCTGATATGGTATTTTAAACATGGCACAACAAAAAGAAATTCGCTTTGTGACTTTTAGAAACGATTTTTTTCATAGGGTAAGTATTGATATTATTCTAAACGGATTGAACATTTTGAAATGTTAATGTAAAAAGATATAGTGGGCTAATTTTAGTTTTCATATCTTGATTAGAAACGCAGATTCTGATTCTTAAAAATTGCAGAAATCGAGAACCTGCGGAAGTGACTTACGGAAAAGAACCATTTTGAAAAGGTTAATACTAGGTTGAGCAAAAAGTTCTGGGAAATTTGTGAAAGTTGCGTTGTTATGCGCACATTAACAACAAAATAAACAAGACCTATTCTTTAAAGTAGAGACCATCATAGTCCACGACTTTCGGCCACCGTTCTGCCAGATTCCGGAATTGCTGGCTAAGTTTGTTGCCGTTACCAGCACCTTCATCCTCTTTAACCTCATCAACGGCTTTCAGAATCGTTAGGCCTTTTCTCTAATAATGCGGGTCAACACACGCAAATCATACTGTTCAAAATTTTTTTGAGCCAAAGTTCCTGAACTCCTGTAAATATACCACTACTACTCCTATATACGATACAAATTCTGGTAACTATTAGATTAAAAATTTCCCAGAACTTTTTGCTCAACCTAATAATAATATTTTTTCAAACCAAAGACAGTGTTGTAAACAAAAATGAACGTAAATGCGATTAGGCGTATTTGGTTTGTTTTTATTTTCATTTACGAAGCTGATAAACAATTTTTGAAATGGCAGAAAATAGAAAATCACAAAAGTGAGTTTTGCTAACGAATATTTTTCAAAGGTTTAATATTAGTATTTTTCGAAACGGATTGCAGATTTTGAAATAGAAATTAACGTAAATATTACTCACCCGCAAGAAAAGTGATACAACTCAAAATAATTCATTTTGCGCATTATTCCACTAATAGGTCCGCCACAGGTGCGTCTTGCTACAGGAAAAATGTTATAATTATAGATATACGGAAATCCTGTGCAACAAGAAAAACGGCATATCTCGAAAGGGCATCTCTCACCAACAAACCATCAATAATTTCCTTAGTTTCCATGCATACGTTAACGTGATTGGAATTTTATCGTTATTTTTATTATCCATAATATACAATTAATTTGATTTGTTTTGCAAGTTCATAAATCTCAATTCCTGTATAATATATAGGGAAAACATACTGATGAATGTATAGTATTGATGTTTTATATTATATACCTATACAATTTTGGGCCGGTGTAATCTGGCACAAGCCAATGGCAAATCTCTTACCGTGGCCCAACGTTTCTGACATTATTCGACTTCGTTTATTCGACTAATAAAAATCATTTAAAAATTTATAATATGTCCTTGAGTATTTTATAATATAGAGTATAAAATTTATAAAAAAATAAAATACAAAATCTTTCACGTGTAACGCATATATTTTTAATTTCTAAAAATGTTCTATCCTTTAGAATATTTTAAATATTTAGCTTTTGCGTTTACTATTACCCTTCAAGATTCTCACATCTATATATTCCCCGACAATTATATCAATTTTGGCTGTAAGAAATAAACTTAATAGTAGAGACCTTGGTATAGTGATCCATTACACTTCTTTAGACACACCAGCTTTAAATGGCGTTGCTGAAAGATACAACAGATTGCTCCTGGATACAGAACAAGCTTTGATTTCTGAATCAAATTTACCAAAGATATTTTGTGGTTAAGCTATCCTTTCAGCAGCGTACTTGAAAAACCGAATGGAAAACAGCTCGCTTGACGACTTAACACCGTATTTTCTGAAATATGGGGACCATTCCGATTTAAAGTACAGACATACGTGTTTTTGAATACAGTACCTAAATGTTAATTCCTTCCGTTCATCGAAAGAACATTGACGATAGCTAAAAGAATGTCAAAGTCAGAACCTAGTGATATTCTTATTAAGTCCACGCCATCTGATTTCAAAAATGGAAAAACATTTAATGGTCCATACCGTAAACTTGTAGGTTATGTTTATTGTACTTAGCATATGTTTCACAAACCGATATTTTGTATACCTTTAACTGTTTGAGTCAAATGCTGGGAAATCCTACTGAAGTTGCATGGATTGCACTAATAGTCCAAGAGCCGACAGCACAAAAGCCTATGCTATCAAGCACAAGAAAAAAACCTTTATTTTATGGAAGAGTAGAGGTATGGGAATCTTATGATCCATGTCTGCCGGAAGTGAAGTGGTGCATAAGCCAAAAATTATTACCACCAGTGGTTCACTCGTAGGTTTATAATTGTGTTTGTGCTACAAACAAAGGTATGGAAATATGGAGGACTGGGAGCAGGAAAACAATGATAAACTTACGAGCGAACCACTGGTGATATGAATTTTTTGCTTATGCACCACTTTATTTCTGGCAGGCATGGATCATTAGATTCCCCTACTTCTACTCTCCCACAAAATAAAGGTTTTTTTCTTGTGCTTGATAACATAGGTTTTTGTGCTGTTGGCTCTTGGACTATAAAGAAAATCGTAAGATAATTTAAAGGAACTTTGTCCTTAAAACTTCTGATCCTAAATTATCCAGATATGTTCATGCCAATTGGGGGAAAAACACAAATAACCGAAAATCAGTATCAGGTTATATTTTGATGTTCTGTAACCTGCCTGTTTTTTGGTGTTGTTATAAATAAAAATCAGATACATTATCGTCAAATGAAGCTGAAATCATTGCTTTAACTAAAAGTTTGCAAGACCTGTTATGGTTTTAAACCATTGCTCGTGAATTTGTATTTTTTTTAGGTTATTTAGTTATTTTTTATTATTTAGTTATTTTTTAGTATAATCATTTATGCGTAAAATGTATCAGTAATGAAAATAATTGTGGTAGAATGAAACATACTGACATAAAACTAAAATTTGTTCGTAATGTTGTAAAAGAAAATATCAAGAATGAAGGTATTGCTAATAATACGCAATTTCCTGGAGCGTTTACAAAGGAATTACCTACATATAAATGTCATTAACTGTTATTCCTTTACTGTTTGCGTAAGTAATATTTAAACTGTGTCATATGTTTAGTAATTGTTTGCTAGAATTTTATTTGAGTTTTTCTGATGTAATGCTAAATTATGGCGGATGTTAAAATATTGTAATCATAGCATTACAGGCTTATTTCATGAACACTTATCATGTCTGTCACACGGCTGAAAAACGCTATGCTTGTTTATTACCAGTATTTTAGAACGGAAAATGTGACTTATTTTATCGGAGATATCTCATCAAAAGAATAACTCGAAGAAAACTTTAGGAAAATAACGGTAGCCAACAAGCATAGCGATTTTCAGCTGTGTGACAGACATGACAAGTTTTTGTGGAATTAACCTACACTGAATTGTTATTACTCCCGTTTTAAGTTTCATACAATTTTGTTCGTTTGATAGTGACTGATTATTTCAGATAGCTTTATGTAAAATTTGCCACCTAAGTTATATAATCATCATACATGTAAAGTTCTATGTTTTTGTCAGCTGTTGTACATTTGTGTAACTCAATACAGTCATATTCGATCCAGTCCCACTTTTTTTCTCGCTTTATTATCATGTTTAAATTTCCATGTATGTATGCATGTGTATACACACACACACAGGGTGCCCGTGCCCACTCTCAACGGTGTCCAATGGCTAATTCCTAAACCGTTAGTCATAGACATGTAGTTTCAATTACAAAAATGTTTTAAATAAGGTAAAAAAAAATATTTTACAAGCGATTTGGGGTCAATAAAAACATTTCTTAAAAAATTACGAAATTTAAATCTTTATAGGGCCCCCCGGTCCTATAAGTTATATTTAGTAAAATTTCCCTATTACACTGACAAGCAAAAAAAAAAAAGTCCCATTCATATAACACTAAAGTTGATCGAGTTATGAAACTTTAAAAATGCATGACTTGTACCACTTCCCTGCAACTGAATACAAACGAGTTCGGCCATGCTTTGAGGTGTCATACACCAAGTGCTTAAAGTATTCGAAAAACTTACTTCATCTGTATCTGCGCTTTGAAATAAATCGCACAAGCATTCGATTGAGTTAAATTTGATTAAGTTTCAGATTGGCTAAAATAATTGTATTTTAACATATGTTTTATTTTGTAAGGATTTGAGACTGTTTCTTTTCATGATTTCTTTTAACAAAAATTATGTAATTTTTATAAGTCTTAATTTAACTTCAATGTATGTATGTTTTTCAAGTTTAAAATTTGTACTTGAACTTTAACTCACTTTCAAATATATGATCGCGATTAAATTACACATACTGACGTAAATCTGATGACAATCTAATATTATTATGATTTTCTGTGGTTAAGATTTATACTTACACTGCTGGCTATTAAAATTGCAATACCAGGAAGGAATGATATGACGAACGACAAAATCACATGACAGGAAGAAGAGGTTGGAATATGCAGATGATTAGTATTTCAGCGCATTTAGACAAGGCAGGCGGGAGAAACGACATCTGAAGCACTGCATAAAAGAAAAGTTGCGTAGTGGATTTCTCATTCGGAACGCGCTTTGTAAGGTCGGTCTTTGCTCAGAATATCGTGTTATGCCTCGAATAATAAGAAGAAATGCTTTCCACCAAGTGTCGGTATTTGATAGAGGTAGTATCGTTGCCTATCGAGATTGTGGATTATCTTTCCGTGATATCGCCCGTTGCATTCGTCGAAATCTAACCACTGTCATGCAAATATGGAATCAATGGATTGCTGAAGGTCATACTCAAGGCATGCAGGACCTCGGCGCCCTCCCATGACTAACGCTGTAGAGGACAGACATATTGTGAGGTCGGCCCTGCAAAACCGTACAACAACATCACGAACCGTTGGTCAGGAAATGGGCATGTTTTAAGCTCACCCAGTATCCGCTCGTACGGTGCGACGACGTTTGCAGCAGTGTGGACTGTCAGAACGGCGACCAGTACTGCGGCTTCTCTTGACAATGCAACATAGAGAGAGTCGGCGATTCTGGTGCACCGAACGACAAAGCTGGATGCATGACTGGCACAATGTCGTCTTTTCAGACGAGTTCCGGCTCTACGTGCTGTATTCTGATGGCCGTATACTTGTCTGGTGGCTCCGAGGATAACACCCGTCGCCTGCTTGCATTCGATATCGGCATAGGGGTCCTGCACCTGGTGTAATGGTTTGGGCAGCCACTGTGTACACGACATGCACATCTCTAGTTCCGATCGACGATAATTTGAACACAGATAGGTACATTTTTGACATCTTACGTCCAGTGGTAGTGTCCTTTCTTCGAGGCCTGCCAAACGCCATATTCCAACAAGATAACGTAAGACCGCATGTTGCACGTCGTGTTCTGATCTTCCTCAATACACATGCTATTCGATTGCTACCCTGGCCTGCACGGTCTCCAGGGGCCCTACCACAAGCGAATCGAGTTCCTTCCGAAGCGAGAAGAACCCGGGGTCGAATTTACATGTTTCCCGAAAATTTTTTCCGATACACAGATTAAGTTCTACCACGAAGAGCTCGGCAGTACCTCACGGATTCTAGATTCCTTTTCAAGTAGGCATCGGAAAAAACTAGATTGACCACTTCAGTTACGAGACAATTCTCACTGACCTTCCCTCTTTTCTCCCGTTTGAAAAGAAAACAATTGTTTAATTTTGCTTTCTGTGTTTATTAAAAATGTCATCTACACACTTAAGTCAATTAAGATATTTTCATAATCTTTTTTTTTTTTTTAACGTATGTGAAATATACAGATTTTTAGCTGTTAAAAGCTCAAAATCATACGACCGGTAGATCTTTAGAAAATGATAAATAAAAATGAAATTAGCTTTTTTTGACTAAGCGGGAGCTTTTCTTTAAAAATTAATAAAAAAATAACAAATTATTCTAGAGATATTTAATAACTATCATAAGAAAGGACTTATTCTAAATTTTAAAATGATATGAAAATAAATTTTTTGTGAGTTTTTGTTAAGTAAATATTAGCATAAATACCCAAAAATTTCAAGAAATTCTGCTTAAATACAAAATAAACGGGAAAATATTTAAGCTTTGAAACTCATTTTAAACACTAATAATAAATGTACTTTGAAAATATTGCATGCAGTTTTTGGTAGATTTATATTGATGCAGTATGGAGTCTGTGTTTGTAATGAAAATTCAACGCAAAATTAAAAAAATAAATTCTAATGTGAAATAAATAAATAATAATTGCAGTACATATTAAAATATAGTTTAACAAAATATCGTGTGTAAGTTTCTAATTATACAATAGTTCTCGCATAAAAAAATTAGCAGAGAAAACATACTGTGCTTACTAGAAAATAATTGATTAGATATTTTTGCTAAAACTTCTTTATAGTAAATATAACATTTCTGAAAATATCGACCCATGTGTGCACTATCATTGTTTACCCAAATAAATCAAATATTCAAAATTTCCAAATATTTATTTATATAGATTATTAAATGTTGTATCAGTTTTAAGATTTGTTATTTGTTGCTTAAATAACAAAATACTTTAGTAAATAGATAGAGAATTTCTTTTTAGAACAAGATAAAAATATTAAATTTAAAATTTTTGCGCAAAAAAAAGAAGTAAATATCTTTGGAAAGTATTGCAGGATTTTGAATACTTTAAGATACTACATTTTTTATACTTCATATTTCATTGTATATAAAATAAATTGTAAAGTTTCTAATAACATAAAAAGCAACTTATTTCATAGTAACTTTACAGTAAATTTAGAAAAGATAAAAAATATATTATTTGAAGATGATGTGAATCAGTCTTCTTAGATTTTTATTTTTTTTGTCTCCGTCTTTAATTTCTATATAAAACTAATCTTTCAAAATATAAGTTAAATATTACTCAATCTACACACACACACAAAAGAAAAAAAAAAGGACTCTCTGGCGATTCTAATATTAAGCTTTATTTAATATCGAAACACCCTTTTTTTTTTTTTTTCGTTAATTTGAGCAATAATTATTTTATATTCCGAAAAAATAGTTTTATAATCAAAGGCAGAAAAAAAATGCAAAGTGAAGAAAACTGATTCACATCATCTTCAAACAATATATATATATAGTTTTTTTATTTTGTTTGAAAGTTTTCGAAATTTATTGTAATAAAGTTACGAGGAAATACATTGTTTTTTGAGGACCTTAGAAACGTTACAATTTATTTAAATTCCATAATAAAATATGCCGTTCAAAAACATGCAAAACTTTCCTAAGATTTTTTCTTTCCGAATTTGTACTTTTTTATTGATTTTCTACTAATCGGAAATTCTCATTGGATGTTATTAAAAGATTATATATATATATATATATATATATTATACAACAAGTCATTAAAATTGATACAGCAAGCATTTAATAATAATTAAAAAAAAAAAAAGAAAAGGAAAATCTTTTGGAAATTTTGGATAATTATTTTGTTTGAGTAAACAACTATAGAGCGCACATGGGCTTAAATATTAGCATAAATGTTATATTTAGTATACAGATGTTTTAGTAAAAGTATATGGTCAATTATTTTTGGGGCATATGCAGCGCTTGGTCACACTGCTAATTATTTTTGCAGGAACTATGATATAATTAGCTTTCTTGGTATTTGCGCGTTGTTTATTTAAAGCAGATTAATAAGATTGTGCGTGATGATTTGTTAGACTATGTTTTAATAAGCATTTCAATTACTTTTTTTCAAATTAATATTAGTTTTTGTTATTTTAAGTTAACATTTCATTTTAAAAAGATAGCGTATCACAAAGAAAAATCAATGTAAATCTACAAAAAATTGTTTGCAGTATTTGAAAAAAAAAAAAAAAAAAAAAAAAAAAAAAAAACCGCTTATTATTAGTGCTAAAAATTAGTTTCAAAACTTATAATATTTTGCCAGTTATTTTATATTTAAGTAGAATTTCTTGAAATTTTGGTGTATTTATACCCATATTTGCTTAAGAAGAACTTATAAAACTTTTCTTTTTATACCATTTAAAAATATAGAATAAGATCTTTCTTATGATACTAATTAAATATTTGTAGGTTAACATGTTAATTTTTTATTAATTTTCAAAGAAAAACCCTTGCTTGGTTAAAAAAACAAATTTCATTTTTATTTTCCATTTTATAAATAACTATCCGTCATATCATTTTGAGATTTTGACAACTGAAAATCTGAACATTTCACTCTCGTTTAAAAAAGGATTATGAAAATATCTTAATTAGGCGTGTGTCGATGGTATTTTTACTAAACAGAGAAAACAATATCAACCGCTTTAAAATCTCTCCCCAAAGACGCACTTCCGACAATATATGCTTTTCTCACTCCCTTCAATGGGGTCGGAAGTTTTCGTGGAGATCTCGATGACAGTAATCCGATGGAAGACGTTCTCGATTGTGTCGTGGTAGCATTTATTTCAGGGTCATCGGAATGCAACGTCACATCGGGAAATGCAGAAGATTTTACGAGAAAGGGGAGAATTCGATCTGTTCGTGGTAGGCCTCCAGATCTGTCACCCATTGAAAACATCTGGTCATGAGTTGCTTAGAGACTAGCCCGCCACCCTTCTCCAGCTAATACGGTTGATGAAGTGTGGCATAGGCTTAAAGCAGCATGGAATGAGTAGCCCATTTCTGTCCTCCAAGCCCAGTTCGGCTCCACGCCTAACCGGATAAGGGCCGTTTTAGCTGCCAGGGGAGCAGCTGTTTCTACCAATTTCGCACCCTTGTAAACCCCCAAACTCTTTACAAATTTAATCATTTTGTTTTCATGCCATACTGTTTACGTACAATAAATATCTTTTTTATATTTTCAATCTTTCATGGTGTTGCAATTTTAATGGCCAGCAGTGTATTTAACAGGATAACACAAAACAATTCGGATAGATGACCGCCAAGAAGTTTAAGAAAAAGTTTTAGATGGCCAATGAGACAATAACACAAGACTGCGATAGTTGTATTTTTTAACTTTTATGTATTTTTTAGCACTGAATCCGAAAATTACCTTAATTTTTCACCAGCATGTCAGGATTTTTCGTAAATCATAAATTGTCAAAGTTAAAAATAACAAAAATCGGATACCATAAATTAGAGGAGATGGCTGTGTTTTTGAACTTTTGATAATTGATTTTTTATGTACTTTTTAGCACTGAATCTGAAAACCACCTTAATTTTTAACCTTCACGTTAGAATTCTTTTGCAGATCGTATATGTCAAAGTTAAAATATAGCGAAAATCTGATACTATAAAACAGATGTAAAATTTTTTTTATTTAGTTAATTTTATTTAAGTCAATAATTTATTCAATTTTTTGCCTTATACTGGGATTCTTATAGCTAAACAGCTGAGGGGTCCGGTGAGGTGGGACAGGAGGTTCAATTTTGACTTTGAACTTTTTAACTTTGAAATTTACAATTTGCGAAAAATCCTGACGTGACGGTTAAAAATGAAGGTCATTTTCCAATTCAGCATTAAAAAATACATAAAAATTTATTATTAAAAGTTAAAAACACAACAATCACATCTATTTTACAGTATCAAATTTTCGCTATTTTTTTTTAATTTAAAATTTACGATTTGCAAAAAATTTTTACGTGATGGTAAAAAATGAAGGTCAATTTCATATTCAGCGGTATAGAATACATAAGAATCAATTATTAAAAGCTAAAAAAAAACATGACATAACCCAACTTTTTCAGGCTTGTGTAATTTAATAGCATTTTAAAATATGTATCATTTTGTAAAGAATTGATGCTGTTAATTTTCGTCATTTTATTTAACAAAAATTCTGTTTATTATTATTATTATTATTATTATTATTATTATTATTATTATATGTTTATTACAAATTGTGTATTTTGCATTAATATGTCAGAATGATTAAATATTTCAAATTTATATTGCAATGTTAATTTTACTCAACCAATTTTTTAATATATCTGACGAAATTATATTTCTACTAAATTTGTCAATGACCCCTAATTTGCAGCAAAAATATGCTCCAACTTTAAACAGCTATTACATGGTCAATTTAATCGTAGAATAATGAGGCTTTTAATGTCTTACTTGCCATTGTAACAGGAAAATTTTACTAAATATAACTTATGGGACCGAGGGACCGTATAAAAATTTAGATTTCGTAATTTTTTAAGAAATGTTTTAATTGAACGAAATTGCTTTTAAAATATTTCTTTACCCCCATTTAAAACATTTTTGTAATTCGAACTATATGTCTATGACTAACTGTTCAGGAATTACGACACCGTTGAGAGTGGATACCCTGTATATATGTACTTATATACAATAATAAAGTTGAATTCACAAATACATGAACAATTGGTAAAATTCTAAAGATGAACTAGATATGAACATAGGAAACCAGTATGTAAAATAAGAAACTATGAATAATGGTACTCTCTTTATGAAGTAAAAGGTAACTTTAGCTTGGTAATTATTATAGCTTAGTTTTAGCTGTTCAATTTCACTTTGTTCATCTTAAAACGCATATATATATATATATGTGTATATATATATATATATATATAATTGAAAAACTTATATATATATAAGTTTTTCAATTTTTTTTTCGGTATCCATATTTTTCTTTTTTTCTTCCATATTAATTCTTGTAATTATGTATAAGGCACTTTATTTTATACATACAGTTCTATATTATAGGTGTTTGTGGTATCCATTTTTATTGTCATTTCACAATATTGCGGTTTTCGATGATGGTCGGTAATGTTTAATTAATGGTTATATATTAGCATTCAAATTATTATGCTGCATTTGCGCATGTAATTATGAATGTAAGCTTTTCATGATGTTTTTTATTATGATATCTTTTCATTTTGAATGCAGCAATTCATTTTGAATTATATTTTCCTTAATATTGGTATCTTATATATATTTATATATATACCTAGGTAGCTAAATGTTTTAGCAATCTTTTAAATATTATACGCTTAGACCTTTGCTGCATTAGCGCATAATCTTTGTGTATTATCTGTATGATTTCTACTTTGTAGTTATCTGATACCTCTCTTAGGAAATTCCATTAAATTTTTCATTCTTATCATCGCAAAGTTTCATTTTATGTTTTTTACCTTTTTAGCTATGTAATTTATATGTATTTTCTTGTTGTTATTGTATTATATTGTCCTATATATTTTCAATTTATTAGATTTTTTTTTTATATAAATTTATTCTGTATGAGCTATTCTTTTTATATATATATACATCAATATATGGTGGCAATAATTATTTCTATAATAGTTTTAATGGTAATATGCTTTAGTCATTTATATTTATATTACTTTGGTCTGAGAAGTCAATTGGGATAGCGTTTTTGGTCGTCTTAGCATCGTTATTGTCGTTCTAGGTTTTGGATTTTAGATGCGGTTATTTTATTTGTTCTAAAAAGTCCAATGGTTTCTTGTTTTTGTAGTTTATGCACTTCGGGATATTATTATTTGGTTTTGGAAATATTAAAGGTGGTTTTTGAGTACTGCTTCTCTGATTTGTACATATTGTATATAAATTTATATTTCATACTCAAGATATTTAATATTAAATTTATTCAAGACTAATTTAATTTCTTTTATTATTGATTTTTATATTATTATATTTCTTATTTTTTGCAATTAATGCATTTTTCAAAAAAAAATTTTTATATGGCAGTTCTTAGTAAACATCTCGATCCTGGCAAGATACACTTAGCATCTATGCAGTGTAGTACCCGGTACAGGAACAATAATGGGGTTGTTCCTGGATCGTCATCCAGTGACCATTTATGCTCTCCTCCTCGTCCTTTACTTTTTCGTAAGTGTTTAGATGCTCGGTGCAAGACATGTCCATACGCTTCTCAGACACAAATTGTCTCAGATCCTAATTATTCAATTTTTTTAAAGCATTTAATGTTATTTATTGCATAAAGTGCAACTTATGTAACATGAAATATATAGGTGAAACATCAGGTCCAATTCATAAACGTATCAATCAACATCGTTCAGACTCTAATAAAAACAAAGCAAAAAATGTACAATCTACAGCTGAAATTCAACATTTTCATAAACATCAATTTAAAATACGACAATTGAAATCCTTTAAATTCTAAAAAATAAATCAGAACGGCTTTATATGAAGTCATCATACATGAAATATTACAGCACAATTTATCCTTATGGACTTAATAGGGAAATATTTAATATGCCTGTCAAAGAGTCTTCATATCTATAAATAACACTATTGATTATTCTCCAATTTATCCTACTCTTAATCATAATTTAAATTGTAAAACAACACGAAACAAACGTGGAAAGGGTCCATCATCAGTTGTTGTTTCCAAAAAATATATCACTAAACAAATTAATGATCTTCAAAGTAAATATTTAAAGCATTATAACTGGTTATTAATTCGAAAATACATATTTGCTATTAAAAAGAAACAGATTGTACAACATTTAAATGTATTTCTAAGTATATCGTTCTCTAAACATTTCTCTGATATTTATTTTGATCTCATTGTGACTAGGGTTAATCTTTTAAATATTAATTTACAAAAAAAAAACATAAAATTCAAAACACGAATACTAAATGATAATAACTTTTTCAAATCATATATTTAATAAAATTGATATAAATTTTATAATTAATGATAAAAACTGTTACTTTCCTATTAATAATCTTCATATATCAAAATCCTTTAAATATCCGAATACAATTGGTAGAAAGATTTTTAACTACAATACATTTTCAAAAAATACATCTGCTGCAAGTAATTTTCCGTGTAAATGCAATGACCCCAATCTAAAAAAATATATAAACAATGATCATGGACATATAATCACTGGAAATCTTAATATTGTTAATGATTTTAAATTGAAAAACTAATGGGTTATGGTACTAAATATAGACTTCCATCTAAATTTACTGTTAAATCTATTATCAAACAGTTTACATATGATATAGATATTTTTATATATAAAATTTCAATCTATTGCAATAAACCTATTGAATATTTTAATCAATGGAAAATATTAGTAATTGAAAAATTAACTATGGCTTTAAAAAATAATATTTCTGATTTGGTTTCTAGTAACACAAAGCATTTTTTCCAATAAATTACTAAATTACAAAAAAACTACGTTATTACATATGTAGACAAATCTCCTAATAATTATGCAATCATATGTAAATCTTATTATCACCAACTTCTTACAACCTGTATTTCTTCTAATAAATCTTTTCAAAAAACTAATGAAAATGTAATTGTAAATAATCGTAAAATTCAAAGTTATTATAAACTATTAAATATTATATCGAATAACTTTAATTATCCTTATTTAGTTATTATTCCCAAATTTCATAAAACTCCAATTAAATTTAGGACTGTAACAATTGGTTGCAATACATATAATAATAAATCCAATAAACTTCTATTAAAAATTCTTAATCAATTATATATACTTACTACAAACAATAATAATACACATTGTATAAAAAATAGCTATCAACTTGTCAGTATTTTAAAAAATCTTCATTGTGTATATAATATAACGACATATGACTTCAAAGACCTTTTTAATAATATAGACCTATTTGATTTACATAAAATTATAAATGAATTATTTAAAAAGTATTATAAAAAACTGGAATTACCAGCTAATATAGATATTGCATATTTTAAATCTTTAACAAACTTCATTATCTATAATAATTATATATTGCAAGATAACACTTCATATTTACAGCATGTCGGTATACCACAAGGCGGTTGTACATCCAGTTTACTATCCGACTTATATCATTATGAACGTACTTTTACTAATAATACTCTACATTTATATCGTTATATTGATGACATAGTTTTAATTGAAACTGATCAATCTGCAGTTACTCAATTTCCAGTAGATTATCCCACTAATTTGGAATTAACGGAAAACCTTTTATCTAACAATACAATTAACTTCTTAGATCTTAAAATTACAATAAAAGACAACAAAACAATCACAGATTTATATGACAAACGTAAATAATTTAAATTCAAAGTTAATACATTTACAAATTTTAAATCTTGTCTACATCATTATGTTTTTCAAAACATAATACTTAATCATTTATATAGAATAAAATGTTTATGTTCTTCTCCTCTAATTAACAATAATATTAAAAAACTAATTTATGATGCATTAAATCATGGTTTTCCAAAAAAATTCATATATTCATTAATATACAATTAGTACTTTACTTACATGATCTTTTAAAACAAATTAACACATGCGTAAACAAATTACAAAAAAATATATAAAAAATTAAAAATTGTAAAATAATATAAAAAATTTACTTCTTAAATCTTCTTATTAAATCTTATTAAATCTTCATTGTGTATATAATATAACGACATATGACTTCAAAGACCTTTTTAATAATATAGACCTATTTGATTTACATAAAATTATAAATGAATTATTTAAAAAGCATTATAAAAAACTGGAATTACCAGCTAATATAGATATTGCATATTTTAAATCTTTAACAAACTTCATTATCTATAATAATTATATATTGCAAGATAACACATTATATTTACAGCACGTCGGTTTACCACAAGGTGGTTGTACATCCAGTTTATTATCAGACTTATACTCATATCACTATGAACGTACTTTTACTAATAATAATCTCCATTTATATCGTTATATTGATGACATAATTTTAATTGCCACAAATCAATTTAAAATTTCTCAATTTCCAGTTGATTATCCCACTAATTTGGTATTAACGGAAAACCTCTTATCTAACAATACAACTAACTTCTTAGATCTTAAAATTACAATAAAATACAAGAAAACAATAAGAGATTTATATGATAAACGTAAAGAATTTAAATTCAAAGTTAATACATTTACAAATTTTAAATCTTGTCTTCATCATTCTGTATATCGAAATAATGTTTATGTTCTTCTAATATAATTAACAATAATATTAAAAAACAAATTTATGAAGCATTAAATCATGGTTTTCCAAAAAAAATTCATATATTCATTAATATACAATTAGTACTTACATGATCTTATTAAAAAAAAAAAAAAAAAATTAACACATGCGTAAACAAAATTACAAAAAAAATTATAAAATAAAAAAATATTTATATAAAAAATTAAAAATTGTAAAATAATAATAAACAATTACTATAGGATGGTTGGGTGGGTAGATGTTAGAGTACGGAGGAGGGTGGAGTTGTCTGGATAATACGCAATGGTTAATTTTAAAAAAATGATGGGGCTTTTGTATTAGAACTACATTTCCATTACGCATTTTATATGGATGTTGATTTGATGTTTTATATGTAATTGGTGACATTTTTTTTGTCAATTCATATTAAATTTAGCTTATTTAATCAAATTCAAAATTAACTTGTTTTTAAATCAAGCAGGACGGTCGTTCTGCCAAGCCAAGCTGAAAAAAAATGCTAACCCCGCCAAACAAACAAACGCCAAGAATAACGGCAAGACACCGTAACTGCTTATTATACTGATGACAACTACTCCATGTTAAATGAACGAAATATGCCAGCGTAAAATTTCCCATATTAAAAGAAGCAATCATCGCAGAAAAATAAAACCAACACTAAAAGGACCTAATAAAGAAGATCTCCAATTTGAGATCAAATGCATCCTCATAAATTAATTATAAACAGAGATATAGATTTTTTAAAATAACGTCGAGATACTGAAAATGACAGATTTATTTTCTTCGTCACAACTTATGTTTAAATCGAAGTAGAGACTTAAATAATGGACAGAAAAAAGTAAGGATTGAATTTTTGGATAGATATTTACTCAATCTACGTGCTTTTATAAAATTCAGCTTTAAAAACATTAATTTTCTATTCATAATTAGCGAAAAACTGTTAATTAGTTCTAAAGTTTACAAATTATGCCAAATAGCGATAAACCCGCCAAAATATTTTAGAAATCTTATACTTTTCTTTTATATTATGCTTTTGCATTGATTTCATCGAAGATAACTATGGCTGAGATTCAGATAGATATTTCGCTGTTAGCGAAATCAGTTTGACCAATCAGAAGCCTGCATGTTTGAGAATATTTGCTGTTTGTGGATCCCGGCCTATGTCATGAAAGTTTTGAGTCATTTTTTTAGTGCCGTGGATGAAGTGCAATGTTTGTAGAAATGTGGGCTATGATCCAGATAGATTTTTCGCTGTTAGCGAAACGAGAATCGCCAATCAATAGCCTGCCTTTCTGCAAACAGCGAAAAGTTCACAAAAATGCAGGCTTCTGATTGATGAATCTCGTTTCTCTGACAGCCAAAAATCTATCTAGATTGCGCACAATGGAGGATATTCCAAATATGGGTTCGAGGCTGAAAAAAGTCACGTGATACCGGTAATTTATCCAAAGAACTTCTAACTGATAAGAAGGGAAGATACTACTACTTTGCCTCATGAACCGTTTCATTGGCTAGCGGGGATTTACATTACACGTCTACGGAGCCTTCCCTTCTTTACGATAGAAGTTTTTACCTTGACCACGTGATCAAAATGTAGATGGAATATCCTCCATTATGTTGAACACAATTTTGCATTTCCACATCCAGGAAGAGTATTGATTGTCATAACAACAATACATATTCGAAACTATTTAAGGCACTGATTCTGAACTCCTTTGCTATACTTTCGATATTAACGAAGTTGTTGTTTCCATAGTAACAGTACTTTTCTGTATTGCTTTCTCTAAAACACAAATATAGAAATTTAACAAAGAGCTCTCAGAATCAACACCATAACAGAGAGCCTTCATACGTAAGAGTGGTGATATATGCACAGGAAGCATGCTCATTTCAAGTTTTTGCCGAAAGTATGGCTACAGCGTCTAGAACACCTTGTGTGGAAATATGCTATCCAAACAACGCTAAAAATTTGTATCCCTTAAATGTGCGACGATACTGCTAAAATCCCAAGTATTGATCACATCGTCATCTGCGGGATTTAGTATTACATTGTATAGACTAGCAATATCTTGCAGTTTGAGAAAATATCCTGCAGATGTCGCTGTGATCTGTATATTTCAGCAGCATCATTGCACAGTTAAGGGATACAATATTTTAGCACTTTTTAAAGTATTACAGGGTTAGCCAATTTCCACACTATATATACAGCGCCTAGAAGATACAGTGTGGAAAACGGCTAGAAAATAGTGCTAAAAAATTGAATCCCATAATTGTACAACGATGCTGAATAACAAGATGTCGATAGTAGCGCCATCGTAGTGATTTAAAAACGATAGTCATTCTAAAAGAGACTCTTTATCCTATTTCACGTCATTCCTTAACTAAATTAGCTTATAACAGACCAAAATATCTTATATTTATAGTTTCCGATATTTAACATTCTATAATTTTTGAAAACTCAGTGTTTATATTGAAAAGAGTTACGAGATGGCGCTCGTATCAGCATATTGCCGCTGAGCATTGTTGGAGATTTATGGGATACAAGTTTTTAGCACTTTTTAAAGCATTATAGGAATAGCCGTTTTCCACACTGTATCTTCTAGGCGCTGTACTATATATTCTAAATGCTACAGTACGGCAATCCACTTTCAAGAATAGAGGCTATTCTATCTACGTTATAATCACGTGGTCATGGCAAAAATGTCTAACGTAAAGAAGGGAAGGCTCCGCCGACGTAATGTAAATCCCCGCTAGCCAATGAAACAGTTCACGGGAGAAAGCAGTAGTAGTTTCCTGTTTCCCTTCTCATCAGTTAGAAGTTCTTTAGGTAAATTGACGGTACCACGTGACTTTTTCAGCCTTGAACCCATATTTGGAATATCCTCCATTAGACGATACCCGCATGGACGAGCTTTATTAGACTAGGGAAATAATTCAATATGCATTAGCCTGACGATAATGACACGCTCGCAAAGGCCTTTAACGATTTGTTTTTATCACTTCTACCAATAAACCTTTATTGGCCATATGTCGCTACTTCGTTATAGCGACACACTTGTTCCTAATTGGATACCGGCCTTAATGTATCAAAATACGGAGTTTGCTTTCTGTACTATTCCTGAGCTCAGTTATAACGTCTAGAAATATAGGCCAGGTACATTTTTGCAAACAGTGAAAAGTTAGCAATAATTCTGGCTTTTGATTGGTCAATCTCGTTGCGATAACAAAGAAAAATCTACCTAGATCATGGTCATGGTGTGGAAACCGGCTATTCCAGTAATACTTTAAAAAGTGCTAAATATTGAATCCCATAAATATTGAAAAATACTGAATGACAAATGTCGATAGCAGCAACATTTTCTAGATCTTCTCTGAGAGAAACGTTTTCTCATTTGATGTCTTTTGAAATAGTTACATTGGAATTACCATATGTCGCTGTGATCGACATTCATCGTTCAACATTTATGGGATTCAATTTTTTAGCACCTTTTTAACAAGCAGATTTTTAAACTATATCTTCTAGATACTATAGCTCCGTTATAGGCCTAGATTATATGTTGTAGAAATCGACTATAGCAACAATACTTAAAAAAGCGCGGAAATAGTTAATCCCTTAAATGTACAACGATGTTGAATTCCAAACAGTCATTTGCAGCGACATCTGCAGGATATTTTTTTAAGAAGAAAGAGACACGTGTAATGCACCGCTATAGCGTCTAGAATACATACTGTGGAAATTTGCTATCCAAGCAGCGCTAAAAAGTTGTATCCCTTAAATGTGCACTGACGCTGAAATCCAGGGAGCCTATCGCAGCGACATCTGTGATAAAATTTCAAAGTAAACATCGTATTATTACAGCGGACTTGACGCCAAGCACACAGGTCAGATGTATGTTAATAAAATGTAAAAAAAACCGCTACAGCGTCTAGACAAAATTATAGCGCCTAGAATATATAGTGTGGAAATTGGCTATCCCTGTAATACTTAAAAATGTGCTAAAATATTGTATCCTTAAATGTGCAACGATGCTGCTGAAATATACAGATCGCACCGACATCTGCAGGATATTTTCTATAACTGCAATATATTGCTAGTTTATACAATGTAATACGAAAATCCCGCAGATTTCGCTGCGATCGACACTTGGGATTTTAGCAGTATCGTCGATCATTTACGGGATACAAATTTTTAGCGTTGTTTAATAAAATATTTCCACACTAGGTATTCTAGATGCTGTTACCAAATCGTCATGAAGTTTTGGGAAATATCCTGCAGATATCGCTGTGATCGACTCATTGGACTTCAGCATCATGTGAAATTTAAGAGATCCAATATTTTAGCACTTTTTAAAGTATTACTGAGATAGGCGATTTCCACACTATATATTCTAGGCGCTGTAGCACCGCGGTAGCCTGTCTTTTTCGTTTACCTCGGAGTAGATATAGATGAAGTCGTTCGTAGCTGTTCCTAAACTGTGGCCAACAATATATAAGGCCAGTTCATAACGTCACACGGAGCTGATTATATGTACACGGCAATGGACATAAAAAAAAAATCGGCGCGCAGCATTGTACTAATCATCGTGTAAAGATGATCCAACTCTGAGGCTAACGAAAAAGACAGGCTACCGCGGTGGGTCCGATTCTTCTTTTTTTACAGACCGCTGGAGTCACGTGATGCTCGAATGCACGAAAGAAGGTGCGTGAAAAGAGCATCACGTGACTGCAGCGGTTTGTAAAAAAAAAGAAGAATCGGACCCACCGCGGTAGCCTGTCTTTTTCGTTAGCCTCGATCCAACTCCATGTGACTTTTAAACATCATGAACTGGCCTATTATGTCATTGGTCGCGCTAGCACCCTCCCTCCTGCGTCCACCGTATATAGCGGCATCTTGTACTGGAGACTGCTAAATGGGCTGCTATCGGTCAAAATCAAGAGAGAAAAGGGCAGAAGACAGGGAAAGAACTCGTTTTCTTTTGGTAACTAGATTTTCACACGGGAAGATTGACATGTCACTCCCTCTCCTTTCATAACTTCATGGTGGTGAAATAAGCCAAAGCCTCCTAAATAATTGAGAAAGTCTTGACTCGCGCCACGAAAACATCACACAAAGCAGGCAAAGCAAAGAAACAAAATGATTCATCGGCTCGTGAATATTCACGAGCCAATGAATGATTTTTCTTCTTTATTTTGCTGCTTTGTGTGACGATTTTCTGACACGTGTCAAGGCTTTCTCCAATATTTAAAGGGCGTTGAATAGGCCGTGATCAAGATACATATTTCGCTATTAGCGGGATGGGATTGATCAATCAGACGTCTGCATTTTTCCGAACTTTTTGATGTTTGCAGTAAACACCGAAAAGCCTGCAAGGATAAAGGCTACTGATTGGTCAATGTAATTTTACTAACAGATAAAAGTTTATCTAGATCCCGGACATTAACTTTGGTTGGTTAAAACAATTTTGAATAAAATCAAATCAGGAAGCCAATCTTTGTTAACTTTTCTGGTTAGTTTAATTGAAATCTTCCTCGTCTATTACTGAAAACTGAGTTACCGTACTTTGGACAAAAAATTGAATATGAGTACACGACTTGTGCATATGTCACCACTCTAACACAGTGTTGCCAGATGGACTACTTTTTT
This sequence comes from Maratus speciosus, assembly GCA_963932465.1. Lineage (NCBI taxonomy): Eukaryota > Metazoa > Arthropoda > Arachnida > Araneae > Salticidae > Maratus > Maratus speciosus. The sequence goes on from OZ010787.1 coordinate 225,124,911, forward strand.
TAATTCAGATACTTGATTGGCACCACTTTTTTGAAATTGTAAAATGTGCCTTATTTAATGACATATTAATTAAGGCGAAAACAATGGGAATTTTACCGTTTATAATAAGTGCTGACAATCAAGAAATCTGAATTAAAAAAAAGTAGCCCGCTGGCAACACTGCTCTAACATATAAATGTTCTCTGTTATGACCATGATTCTAAGTGCAGTTGGTTAAATTTGAGTATCTGGGCATTAGAGAAAGCAATAGTGGCCCACTGTGGCTGAGTGGATAAGACACCATGCCGCTAATCGCTTGAGAGCGTAGGTGGAAGCAGATTCGAATCCTGACGTGATCCGCATGTGATATGATGTATGTGTTCAATAAATCAAACAAACAAACAAGCAAGCAATAGTGAAAGGTACAGTTGACATGGAAACAACGACTTCTTTAATTCGTATAGAAAATTAATGAATAGTAGTAAATGACTCAAGTTTAAAATGTAGGCAAATGGTCTGGAAATATCAATGGCTCCCATCTAGTATTTCACAAAATTAATTTAATAGATTCACATGATGTATAACTTCATGCAACTCTTAACTAATGAAAATTCTGCAACAAGACTTATGTAGGTAGATCTTTTGAATGAATAATTCAGAATTCTGAGAACAAAACGAAGCTCTTAAGGGCTCTTCCTCACATCCCCCTCAAAAAAGGAAATACGATAGAAAGATATAAGAATTTGGGTAGCTTCAATATGTCTGTGATCTTTTGTCAGAGTTCAGAAAAAGAGTCTGGGCATAAAAAAAAAAAAAACAAATTTGACGAACGATAAGACTATAGATTTCAGGCAATTTTTAACCGAAAAATATTTAATTCTAATGTATATGCAGCTTTAATAATAGACTATTAAAGATAATCAATTTAGGGGAAATTTTATAGTAAATTAATATCCTCATATTTATGCAAATAGGTATGGATAAACAGACTTGAGTAAAATTACATATTTATTCTTTCTTCTCTATAACACGATGTAAATGAAGATGAAGTTATATGTATAGTTTATATCTTTAAATATTTAGATTTTTTTATCAAAAATGTTCCTTTATTATGTCTAGAATTGCTAGATTTACAGATCTTCGATTCTTTAGATGCCTGCGAGTTTTCATTCTCGGATTAACCGTAGGTATTTGTAAAGGTAAATTTATTTTGCAAAACCGTCAGCAAAAAAAAGTTAGAAAAAACAATTAACTGACAGACTAACTGTAAATATATAATTTATTTCGACTCTGTTTTTTACTAAATTTTCATGTTTCGTAGAAAATTTTAAGGAGATATAAATTGAGAAAGACTGATATTTTGAAAGAAGAATTTAACTTTCCTTACTTTTAAATTATTAATCACTATAAAAAATGAGTGATAGGTAAACAAAATGTATAATATTGTGTTTGCTCCCTGCTTATAAAGGCTATACAAGGACTAATTTTAATTTGAGCTACTAGAATTATTTCAGTTATATATCATTTGTTTTAAAAAAAGAACTGATATCTACTAAAAAACAACTTTTCAAAAGTAAAAAAAAAAGCCAAGCAAAAAAAAAAAAAAAAGGAAAAGAAAAGAAAAAAGGTGAAAGCTGTGGCTAAAAAATAGTGTGATATCAAATTTCCAAGCTTATATTACGGTACTTATTTAACAATTTTTGATAAAAATTTACCATATGTAAGTCGAGTACCTAAGTATGCGTTGATAGAAAGCCTTTTCTCCTTTACTAAATACATCATAACGTGTTTCTGAAAATTATTTTTTTTTATATTATACATGATGAGCTTGGCGGCCATCTTTCCATATTTTACACAAATTTCTAAGCACTCAAGCTCGTAACATATTTGCATTATTAAGAATTTCGAACTTCTAGTTTTAGCTACAGACAGATAAATTAAGAAAGTTTTTTATTTTGAAAAAACAAATTGACTTTTACTGCTTTAACTAATTAATTAACCCCCCTCCGAAAAAAGAGAATCAAAAGATGAAACCTGAAGTTACTTCAGCTTTATTTTTAGACACAAATATTTAGGCACTCATTTCCATAAATTAAAAGAATAAAATGTTTGCTTTAGTAACAATTTCGAACTTCCAATCTTAACAATGACCTTGTGTGCTTAGAAATTTGTGTAAAATATGGAAAGATGGCCGCCAAGCTCATCATGCATAATTAAAAAAAATAATTTTCCGAAACACGTTATGATGTATTTAGTGAAGGAGAAAAGGCTTTCTATCAACGCATACTTGAGTACTCGACTTACATATGGTAAATTTTTATCAAAAATTGTTAAATAAGTACCGTAATATAAGCTTGGAAATTTGATATCACACTATTTTTTAGCCACAACTTTCACCTTTTTTCTTTTCTTTTCTTTTCTTTTCTTTTCTTTTTTTTTTTTTTTTTTTTTTTTTTTTTTTTGCTTGGCTTTTATTTTTACTTTTGAAAAGATGTTTTTTAGTAGATTTTAGTATACTCAGGACAATGTAATATTAATTATTAATAGTATACCATCTTTATAGTGATTAATATGCATATAAGTTTATTTGATATAACTAATGTTATACTGTTTGTATTAAAATTGAGTAATTGGTTTTTATTATTATTCCTCTATACTTTTTAATATTGTTTTATTTTCAACTTTGTATTACATGATTAATTATCGGTTTAATGTGTTTGATTGTCACAATCATATTTTTTAGCTTTTTTTGGCTAATATGAAGATAATCCACACACTATATTTGTAATCTTTAGGCTATTGGAAATTTTAGAATCTGACAATATTCCATAAACATCCTTTTTTTTTCCCCTGTTCATTTTATTAATTTATTATTTTTTACATTTAATAGTAATTCTTAAAGTTTTTATATTTATATTATATATAATTTATTTTAAGTTATAGAATATAGCTATATTCTATATAGTATCAATGTTATAAAATTATTTACTTTCTCAGTGCAGATTAAATGGGTTTGGTAATAGAATATATTGAAAGCATTTTATTAACATTTAATTATTTTTTTTAATAATGATATATAGTAGATTATTATTTATATATTAGGAATAGTGTGGTAATGCAGATGATATATTTTAATTTCATTAGCTTTTATTATTTTCTTATTGTGACATTTGAATAATAATAATTGTTTTAAAAATAATATAATAGATGGCAGCACTAAAAAATTTTGTCTTTTAAAGCTTCTATTAAAGTAATAATTTTAATTTTTTTACACCAGGTGGTATTAAACGCTGAATATTGGCAATATTGTAAAATTGAAATTAAACAATTTAAAAGTGTTTTTTAGGTATTTTAAATAATGTAATTATTTTCTATTTATATTATATTATATTAATTGATTTTATCACGGTATTTCAAAATGAATTAACTGAATCCATAGTTTTAATTTATGTGTTAACTTAACTGTTTTATTCACGTTAATCTGATCATGTTTGGATACAATATGCAGGAGGATATTTTGAAAATCAACTGGGTTTTTATTCTGTATGTGGTGTAATATTTCTATTTTTTATGTTATAAATTAAATATTTAAAGGGTTGTATTTTTTTTTCCATTTCATGCCATTTGATAATGTTCTGTTTTCATCTTGAAACTATTATTTTAATCATATTGGTTGTTTGGGTACAGGAGAAAAAAAAATTCAGCTTTTAGCTTTTTTTCTCACAGAAAACAACCGATTTGCTTATATCATTGAATTCTGTACTCTTGAAAACGTAATTTAATATACAGGGTGTCCGGTCTCAACGGTGTCCAATGGCTAATTCCTAAACCGTTAATCATAGACATATAGTTCCAATTAGAAAAATGTTTTAAATGAGGTAAAGAAGTATTTTTAAAGCGATTTAGGTCAAGAAAAACCTTTATTTAAAAATTACGAAATTTAAATTTTTATACGGTCCCCCGGTCCTATAAGTGATATTTAGAAAACTTTTCCTTATTCTCTAACAAGTACGGCAAAAAAAATCCCATTCAGCTAACACTAAAATTGACCGAGTTATGACATTTTCAATTTTATGACTTAAACCACTTTTCTGTAACCGAAAACAGATGAGTTGGACCAAGCTTTCAGGGGTCGTACACGAAGTACTTAAAGTATTATAAAGGGCGTCCATTCCAAACGATGTTCAATGGCTAATTCCTAAACCGTTAGCCAAAGACATATAGTTCCAATTACAAAAAGGTTTTAAATAATGTAAAGAAGTATTTTTAAAGCGATTTAACTGAAGGTGCTGCCCCCTTATAAATATTACGGTAGTGTTAATTTTTAATAATTAACTTTCAGATTGGTTAAAATAATTGATGAAATGAGTTTCAGAATTCGCATTATCGAGAAAATCAAATTTTGGGAAATCGCATAAAACCTTTAAATGCGCCCATTGGTATTCATTGAAAATTTGGAGATTGTAGTGTTTGATTGGTACAGTTATACCAATAGAATAGATTGATGGAGAAACACGATTTTTTAAATTTCGGATAAGGCAAGTTTCGAAAGTGATGTCCTCAATTGAAATTTGACATTTTTTTTTTTTTTTTTTTTTTTTGGTAAGGAAATGAGTGTGTTTCTTTTGATGATTTTATTTTAAAAAGTTGTATTACTTTTATAAGCTTTTAGCTTACGATGATCGTATGCATGTCTTCCTAATTCAAAATTTGTATTCCAATTTTAACTCACTTCCAAATATCCGATCAAGATTAAATTTTGCATAATTATGTAAATCCAATGAGAATGTAATATTAATATGATTTTAGGTGCGTACCATTTATATTTATTTTACAGGACCACTCCAAAAATTTTGTATACATTATTGCCTACAAACAAAATTATAAAATCAAAATCAGTAACGTTTATGTAAGGCATAGAGATTCACAATGTAATTTTTCCAAATGAAAGTGCGTTGCGTTTATATTTTTTATACAGTGCCGCACAAAAGAAGTCAGATACATTACGATGCATGAGCAGGGATTGTTTATTATACATTTTGATGATATTATGCTTTTTTCAAATTCAACTTTTTAGTTCTTTATAAAAACTTGTTTGAAAAAAAAATATTTTAGTGACCAAAATCAAACCAGTACTTTTTGAAATAATATTATCGGATATGAAGGTCGTATTAAGTGGCCTCCCAGATTGCCAGATTTGAATCTTTTAGATTTTTTTCTTTGGGGTTTTCTGAAAAATAAGGTATATGAAAGAGAATCCACTAGTCGAGCAGATTTGTGGAATCGTATTGCTATGGCGTGCAGATCTGTAACACCTACAATGTTGAAAAAAGTAGAAGAAGAATTTAATTCACATGTACATTTTTGCATTGTAGCCGAAGCGACGTCACTTCCAGCACGTTTTGAGATAGCCCTACTTTTTATTAATTAAGTTTTAGATTAGGTAATCTAACTATGTACCATTTTCTAAAGAGTTGTGACTGTTGCTTTTATAATGATTTAACAAAATTTCTGTTTTTTTTTTTTTTTTTTTTTTTTTTTTTTTACTTATATTTTTAGTATAAGTTGTATATTTTGTTTTAATATGTCAGAATGAACAAAAATCTCAAAATATATTTGTACTGTTAATTTACTCTCAATGTTTAATGTTAAATTTATATCTGATGATTATTTTTATTTCTTAGTAAATTTGTGACTGACCCCTATTTTGCAGCAAAAAAGATACTCCAACTTTAAACATCTATTACTCGGTCAGTTTTAATCGCAGAGGAATGGGACTTTTTTTGTCTGACTTGTCAGTGCAATAGGATACTTTTACTAAATATCACTTATAGGACCTGGGGACCGTATAAAAATTTAAATTTCGTAATTTTTTAATAAATGTTTTTCTTGACCGAAATAGCTTTAAAAATACTTCTTTACCTCATTTAAAACATTTTTGCAATTTGAACTATATGTCCATGACTAACGGTTTAGGAATTAGCCATTGGACACCGTTGAGACCGGACACCCTGTATAAGTTTTTCAATTTTTTTTTCGGTATCCATATTTTTCTTTTTTTCTTCCATATTAATTCTTGTAATTGTAAGTATACTTGTTGTAAGTATAAGGCACTTTATTTTATACATACAGTTCTATATTATAGGTTTGTGGTATCCATTTTTATTGTCATTTCACAATATTGCGGTTTTTGATGATGGTCGGTAATGTTTAATTAATGGTTATATATGTGTATATATATATATATATATATATATATATATATATATATATATCCATATAATACTTTCTCTTGTTCTAAAACTTTCCAATTCTTAAAAATAAGAGTTTCAATTAATAAATTTGAAGTTTGGGGCAAGTCTATTGCAATGGAAGAACTTTTCATTTTCTCTTCTGCATTGAAATTTGCTTAATTTTTAAACTAATACACATTGTAATACTTGAAAAGAAATGTTGCCACAAATTTTAAACGTTCATGACTGGATTAATTTACATATTTCTGCCAAGAACATAAAATTTACCGTTAAGCGACCATATTCTCATTAGAATATCAGATGCGTTCAAGAATTCAACCTACTGGAAAGAGAAGCGTTTTTATTGCAGTTCCTTGCACGAATGGAGATTGTTCATGTTTGCTCTTGAACATCTTGTCGACAAATGAGAAGACTTTGAACTATTTGGGGCCGTCTACACGCATAACTTCAGGATTTAGATACAAGAAACCTCTGTGCGTGTACATCAAATCAAACTGCATTCAGTCAAAATTACCATCTGCAGTGACTTTACTATCACTTTCATAATTAGTTAATTCGTATTGAAGAATAATCAGTTGCAGGACGTGCACAGTACGCAAGTCAAACACTACGCATCCATTTTATGAAGATTTGTGGTATTGGAACTTCAACAGTATAGACTTTTAGGAAGCACGTATATTATGCATGATTTAGAGCGATTAGCGGCTATTTAAAGAAATAAATATGAGTGCGGAATCATGCTCAGATCTTTTCGGAAACTAGTACCAAGTACTTGAGGGAGGAGCCTTGATCACTGTGTTGCAGCACAAATATTGTTGCTTCAAATTATTCCCTGTAATAGGAACTTGACATTCCAGCTGATATACTTAAAGCTACTGCAAAGAGCACAATATCGTGCTTTCACCTGATTGCAGAAAATGGTGGACAGCTCATTAAACATGTACTGCTCCGACTGTTATTTTTTTAATTCATTATGATGACAACACCAAGAATAAATCTTTATGGTTTTCCCTAGGAATGACTTTTTTGAACTAATTACTTTTTTTCCCCCCTAATTTTTTTAGCAGGATAAAAACCCCTACGAAATCTATTATCGTATCTCCAAGTTTGTTAAGTTTTGGTCGAGTAGATTTCATTTTGTAAATGTTTCAAAGTGAGACTTTGATTATGATCATCATGTATGTGCATTTAACGCTTTAACGAGCGGTGTCCATAAAAAAGGACACCTAATTTTAAGAGTACTGGCACCAAGAATATTTAATTAACATTTTCCTTTCATAAAGTATGGGAAAATAAGCAAGTTGTTATTTTCTAATAAATTAGTTTGTAATCTCTGGTGTCAGTCCATCAATTCATCATTTTACAAACAAACATACTCCGCGCCGGAAAGGGTTAAGAAGCATATTTCTGGTTTCATGCGAACTGCATATCATAAATTTTTTTCCTACGCCATGATTTACGAAGCCCGACACTTTATTGGAAAAAGTTGGAAACCCCGTTTACAACCAATCAGGCTGTCAAGTATGTAATTTTATCAGTTTAAGGATGAGATGTATTTAAAAAATTATTATTCCTTATTATAAAGACTAATTATGTTTTCAGCTTGATCAATTACCACTGTGTAGGAACAACATATTCTTTTCTTTGATCTATATTCTTTTCTCTATAGGGGAATGTAGGGTAATGACGCTCACTTAAGGGAAAGTATGAATAGCTAGCCAGATTTACGCAAAAAATAAATATTTTATTAACGAAGTATAACTCCAAAGCATAAGGAACAGTTTGCAATCAACTAATTTCCGTAAAATTTTAGGAATTTTTTTTATCGTTTTATTTAACTAACCATGAGTAGAGCGGTAATGCCCTACATGGTAGTGTAAGTGCGCTCAAAATTTGAATACAACATTTAAGTACAACAAAACTCATATATGTAATTGTGTGGGCTGTTCACACCACTACATACTTTATGCGACCACTTTCCACCTATTGTGCAGCGAAACCAAGTTTCGTTATCCCTTCCGAATTCTCCTCAAAAACAGCAGATTTCTGCCTCAATATCCTGTCCGATTAAAAGCAAATCATCTGGGTTATCATCATCACACACCTACGACTCAACAATGTGTTCCTTTGAGCTGGTGTCACATAACTTCCTTTTTGAAATATTACATTTCGTTGTAAGTTTGACTTTTGATTTCTTCGAAGCATTTTTCTTTGTAATATTTTATTGTGATTTCTCAGATTTTCGCTTTTTTAATCCTCTATTTTTTTTTAATGGAGAAGCTCTTAAAATTTCCGAGTGTCTTTTGCCGAATTGTTGTCCTTTGGTGCTGTTAGGAGGACCTGGAATAGGCGAAATCTCTGCTGCAGACACTGGTCTTCGTGTTTAATTTGAAGGGCCAGAATGCATGTAGGCCTAATATCCTCTACAGATACTGGTCTTTATGCTTGATTTGAAGAGCTAAGCATTTGTTCGTCGTTTTCATCCTGTAACACTTCTAGACAGTGTTGCTAGCAGGGAACTTTTTTAAATTCGGGTTTTTTTTATTCTCACCACTTTTTTGAAAACGTAAAATTCGCCTTGTTTAACGACATATTAATTAAAGCGAAAACAAGTGGAATTTTACCATTTCAAAAAAAGTGGTATCAATCAAGAAATTTGAATTTTAAAAAAGTAGCCCTCTGCAACACTGCTTCTCTAATTCCACTTGAGCGCCATTACCCTTCATCGCCATGTTGGATTTTAGTGCATTATAGTTGACGTAACAACGCACTAAAAAAAAATAACAAAAGCATGAACGTACAGCTAAATGTACCGGGAGTCCCAAAAATGACCGGCGATTTTAAAATTCAATAACTTGCAAACGGTGACAGATATTAAAAAAAAAAAAAATTGCAGGAGTGTTATGTATGATGTCGGGAGTTTTTTTTTTTAACTGTGATTCCTGATTTTACTTCAAATTTCAAACATTAAATGGCGTTGACAGCGATTGGCGCTCAGTCGAAGCCGAAACTGACGTCACTCAACATTGATGCGAAGGAAGGAGATTAAGGCTATGGAGTGGGTCACATTCTCCAGTACACTCTTGCTCTTAGGTCCCGATTCTGAACCCATTCAATATGATTTCAACGGAATGCCTTGTTGCCATGGAAACAAATTCTTCGATAGTGAAATACAGCGTTCAGAACTGGTTAAACAAGGCAACTTCTATCATTTGTTTTGAGGTTGTTATTTTGAACAAGAATATACTATTGACTAATTTCACGATTATTTTTCAACATTCATAAAAGTCTACTGACGAACTTCTTTAATAGATCTAAAATTTCTTAGAATGTACCGGGTGTCCCAAAAATGACCGATGATTTTAAAAATCAATTAAAGAAAAACGGATGGCGATAGAAATGTACGGTTTTCTGCATTCTGCCATGGAGGAAAGAGATAGATGGAGATGCAGTAAGGTGGCCGGAGGTGACGTCGAAAAAGTAACCCTAAAATCTGCTACAGTCGGCGTAAATCATGGAGGAAAGAGATAGATGGAGTTGCAGTATGCCGTAAAAAAGGTTTGCAATATGAAACCATTTATCGCTCAAATTTAAACGTCCACAGAAGGCCCAAACAAAACAAGCACGCGGAAGGAATTTTATATTAATAAGAAGAATTCAAAGAGATGAATTACAGCTGAAATATAGAAAAAATGGTACATTTTTTAAAGGGTCTTTGTTGTGTTGTTATTTATTAAAATAAATGTTTGCTTTTAAAATAATTGGAATTGGAAAATTAGCAATACATAAATGTCAAAATAAGATTAAATAAAATATTTAAAACATTTGATATGAACTAAAAATTGTATTATTAAAAGTTTTCTTATTTACAGTAATTCTTAACACTTTCCAACATAGATGAAAAATGTTTATGTCTTCGGTTTGTCTGGCCTTCTGGCCGAGCTCTAACTCTTGTAAATATACTGGGATCACACTGCATTTTTTATATGTTATTGACGTTTACTATAGCGTGATCGCTATTGAAAAAAAATGTGTAGCACTTATAGTTCATTTGCATGGGCGGTAAAAAGTATTCTGTTACATTACGGTCAATGGGAAAAATCGTTTAAAGTGCATTTTAATGATGCTAGACAATTTAAAACATAAAGAAATTGATATGCATTTTTAAAGTGCAGTAAAACATGCATTTTGTAGAATATGGGGTTTTCAAAGCATTTATTATTCATTTACAGGGCCACACAAAATAATTCCGTTATATAATGATATTAGGGGGGGGGGGGGTGTACTGTTAACAGCGAAATTATGTTACTGAAATATAATGAAATAGACTATAATGTAGACAGATTTACTATAATGTGCTTGCTGTGAAATATGATGTGCATAGCATTTATCGTTCATTTACAAGGATACACAAAAGATTCGGATACAATACTGTATCTAAAGAACTTGTCAGTATGTGACACAAATTTTGTGGGCGCTCTATCACAAGAACTAATGCACGGAATTTAATAAAAATTTATATTGATGTAGTCACTAATATAAATTGGTGCTGATTAGTTTTTGGTCTAAATCGCCCAACAGGTGGCGCTGCTATGCTGCATTTCTCGTGATTTCAGCAATAGTTGTATCTCAAGAACTAATACACGGATTTTCATCAAACTTTAGGTTCAGTTGATCCTTAATATGAGTTGGTGCTGATCACGTTTTGGTGTAAATCGCCCAACAGATGGCGCTACTATGCTGCATTTTTAGGATTTAGACGATTTCCGCAATAGCTCTATTTCAAGAACTGATCCACGGATTTTCATCAAACCTCAGATTCAGTTAGTCCTTGATATGAATTTGTGCTGATTGCGTGTTGGTGTAAATCGCCCATCAGGTGGCTCTGCTGTGCTACATTTTTCACGGTTCCTTCAATAGCTCTACCTCAAGAACTGATGCACGAATTTTCATCTAACTTTAGAGTTAGTTAGATGTTAAAACAACTTGTTGCCGATTAGGTTTTGGTGTTAATCCCCAATAAGTGGCGCTGCTACGCTAGAATTTTTATGATTTTCGCAATAGCTCTATCTCAAAAACTAATGCCCGCTTTCTCCTCAAACTTCAGATTCTGCTAAACGTTGACATAAGTTGTTGTTTGGGGGTTTTGGTGTATCGTAGGTTTTGGTATAAAGCACCAAATAGGAGGTATTGCTAGGCTGCAGTTTGCTGGATTTACACGATTTCAGCGATAGTCATATCTCAGGAACTAATGCAGGGAATTTCATATCTTTAGAATCCTCATGATGGATATAGATTGCCATTTAATATTGGTAGTGTGATAGCGAATTTTGAAGTATTAACATGTATGAGATAGAAGAAAGTTTTGTGATTGGTACATCCGACTAGTTTATTATTATTATTACTGTAAGGGACAGATAGAAATTTTGTTTTTGTTTTGATGTCAATTTTCTGAAAAGAAAAAGTTATTCTTGTGAAATGCATAATAATTTTGTGAAAAATAAAACATTGTATCTAAAGGTCAATTCCAACTACTCAAATGCGAACCAATCATATATTGATAATAATTTCATTCTTATAGTTAAAGTTTTCCTATCAGGTGAACTTATTTTTTCGCAAATAATAATATGTTTCAAAACTCAAGTAATTCAAATTAATAAATGGAGTTTTATTTGATGGAATGAAATTTTGTGATTGTGCTTCAAATAGCTTCCCATTTTTGACTGAATCAATCGCTGCTAATTTAGTTAAACATCTTTATTTGTTTTTAACAACATATTAATAATTGTACGTAAATAGATAAAATATAATGATGAAAGCATTCTTTTAAAATTATGTATGAAAACTTAAATTACAAATATTAATCGAAAATCTAGATTTTCGGGTGCAAACGATTTTGGGACAGTAACGAAAGAATGTTACCCTTTCAAATAAAATCTTAAAAGACGCTTTTGATATTTATACTTAAAATACATATGATAAAAAAATCAAATATTTCTGTAAAGTGATATATTAGTATATTTCATACATTCTGATCTAGTACTACATCCTATAACAGCGCATAAGTCATTTTTTAACGAAATTTTAATCATATCTTGAATAACAATTTCCGACGGTAAAAAATGAAAGCAAAGAAATACAGGTTTAAGCCGGTTTGAACTGATAGACGTGTCAAAGCACGTGGTTTTGTTTGGTCTTTCTGTAGCGGATTTTAGGGTTACTTTTTTGGCGTCACCCCCAACCACCTTACTGCACCTCCATCTATCTCATTCCTCCATGGGCCTAACTATGAGCACGTTCTTCCACGAAAAAAAAAAAAAAGAAGAAAAGTTTTAGTAATACAGTTTTCGATTCATAATACAATGGAATGCTTCTTTAGAATGCTTAAAAATAAGCAGATCAATTTCATTTAGAGAATGTGATTAGTGATGTCAAAGAATGGAAGATATTTCATCTCCGTTTTGATCACGTGGTCATGGTAAAAACTTCTAACGTAAAGAAGGGAAGGCTCCGTAGACGTGTAATGTAAATCCCCGCTAGCCAATGAAACAGTTCATGAGACAAAGCAGTAGTACCTTCCCTTCTTATCAGTTAGACGTTCTTTGGCTAAATTACCGGTATCACGTGACTTTTTTCAGCCTCGAAAACATATTTGGAATATCCTCCATTCGGTACCTGTTCCAGGTGCTTGTTTTGCTTGGGCCGAGTGAGTGCATTTATAAATTTGAGCGATAACGTGCATCATATTGCAAACCGTTTTTACGGGATACTGCATCTCCATCTATCTCTTTCCTCTATGGCATTCTGCTTAGGTAACCAGTAGGACTGGGCGATATAGAAATTTCTTAAATCGATTTATCATCCATCTAACATCGCTAATTAGCTGTAAATCGCGATTTAACAGATTTTACCATTTAAAATATGCAAGCCTATTTTTTTAATTTTTAGCAACAAAATACGGTCTTTTTGCACACCCCCCCCCTCCCCTCTCCTGTATTATTTAGTATACTTAGATATTATTTTTTCAAATGCCTTTGAAAAGAGGTAATATTTTACATATAAAAAATCTTTGGATGCCACAAAACACTAATTTTCTTTCCATTTTAAAAATTAGTGATATATAATACATTTTATAAATTCATTCTTTAAAAAATATTAAAAAAGAAAATATTTTTTTTTTGGTCTGACATGTTATGGCCGCTATAATCTAAATTTCTTAATGGGAGGGGGGGAGGCTTCCCCTAATTTACCCAAATAGCACCTCATTGCTAATAATACACACACTCTTTTCTTTTTTTACTGACACAAATTAAAAACTTATTGGAGTAAAAACGAACCAGATTCAAGGAATTCAATGATGAATTTAACTGTATATTTACCATGAGAAAAATGTAAAAAGTGGGAATATGTGAGAAATAAGGTGCCTTTTATTTCTTTTTAACTTTTAGATTATAATAAATTTTGTTTAACGTAAATGCTGACATTCGTATAGAGGATGGAGAAGGATTGAAAGTGTGAACCTCGGAGCACATTTCTGAAATTGCTGATTTTTTTCGCGAGTGTTGGCACCCTGTAAGATTTGTTATAAAATAAAATCTTAAAATATATTTTCTTTTTAATGATAACAGAATGTCAAAAAAGCAGAAAATCGCAGATCTGCAGAAAAATCTAATGAATGCCCCCTTCACCACTCCCCAATTCTGCTGTAAAAATCAAGTTACTTGACTCATTACAGAACTCTCTTTTAATAAATTACAAAATAAAAAATTAAAACTAAAATATTCCAAATATACCCAAACATATGGCAATTAATTTTTCACCAAAATAATGCATAAAAATATAAACAAAAGACTTTCTTTCTATTAACTAAACTCAAGACTTTTTTTCTATTCAGACATAAATAGTGAATCAATTTCAGCAAGATACTCAATCCACGTGGCTTTTGTACTGGAGAATGAGACCCACTCCATAGCTTTAATCTCCTTCCTACGCATCAATACTGAGTGATGCCAGTTTCGGCCGACTGAGCGCCAATCGCTGTCAACGCCATCTACTGTTTGAAATTTGAACTAAAATAATAAATCACAGTAAAAAAACTCCTGACATCATACATAACCCTCCTGCAAGAACTTTTAAAATATCTGTCACCGTTTGCAAGTTATTGAATTTTAAAACCGCCGGTCATTTTTGGGACACCCGGTATATACTATTTTGTAGACATAATGAGTAAATTAACATTTGAAAATAAGAGTACACTTACTTTCAAATTAGTTGCTGTAGAATTTTATAATAAAACAACTGCAAACTAATTACGTGAGGATACAAAAATACATTCCTCCCGACAGTCACTATATCCTACTGGGAAGTTACGATGATGTTTTCTAGGTGCTGGTACAGATCGCACGTTTTCAATTCTATTCTGTTTAAGATATTTGAGTGAGCGGGATTGCCCTGTAAGCGTCATTACCCTACTTTACCCTATATAAACTTTTATTCTGTGTCAAGCAAATGTTACATCAGACACGCGTGTTACTTTCCTTTTCTATTTGTTACCTGATTTGGAACGGATATTGGTGTAATTTCAGTTAGATGCTAGTGGTGGACACTGTACCAGTAATGGTTACTTAAGTTTTAACTAAAAGTAGGTTTTGAAAGTAGCGGAGAGGTCCGCATCCCTCGTGGTGATAGTGAGACGACCCTCTAGTATAGGGATATACAACCTGTGGCCCGCCATGGGTTAATTTGTGGCCCGCGAATTCGTCAATTTATAAGTGGAAAAAATCTTAATTTTTGTTCATGGGCCGCATTAAAAAACGCCGATTTCGTCAATTTGTTACTGGAAAAAATTGCAAATTTCGTCAGTCAGTAAAAAATCGCGAATATCGTTAATCGGCCAGCCGATGCCATAGATATTAACATTGAAAATTTCGCCAGTCGTTAGACGAAAAATATCTCAAATTTCGTCGATCAAGCACGCTAAAATCCCAAATTTTGCCGCTCGGGCGGGGGAAAATCAAAAATTTCGTTGATCTACAGGGATAAAATCGCGAGTTTTGTCAGTTTATCTCGAGAGAAAAAATCGCGTATTTATTCAGTTTATTTCAGAAAAACTTGCAAATTTCGTCAGTCGCGAATTTTTTGATCGGCCGGTGCCATAAATATCAAAATAGAAAATTCCCAATCTGCGAATTTCGTCAGTCATTAGACGAAAAATATCTTGCATTTCGTCGAACGAGCACGGGAAAATCGCAAATTTTGTCGATCGGAAAAATATCAAATTTCGTTTATCTGGCATGTAAAAATTGCGAATTGTGTCGATCAGGTGCAGTAAAGTCTCAAATTTCGTTGATCAGCTCCGGAAAATTGCGAATTTCGTCAGTTTATCCAGGTGGAAAATGCAAATTTAGTCAGAATCAGTTAAGAATCGTGAATTTGGTTGATAGGACGTGCAAAAAATTGGGAATTTTGTTGATCGGTCGCAAAAAAATCACGAATTTTGTCGATCGGGCGCAGAAAAATTGTGAATTTCTTCGATCGGGAAGGAAAAAATTGCGAGATCCTTCGATCAGGAAAGAAAAAATTGCAAGCTTCGTCGACGGAGCACGAAAAAAAAGGGTAACTTTTTTTGACCAGGCGCATAAAAATCGCAAATTCCGTTGATGATTAGCGGAAAAATTACGAGTTTCGTCCGTTTATCAAAAATCGCTGATTTCGTCAATTTGTCAGGGCAAGGGGCAATTACAAATTCCGACATTCAGTTAAGAATCTCAAATTTCGTTGACAGGGTGCCTAAAATTCGCGAATTTTGTCAATCAGACACAGAAATATAGCGAGTTTTGTCGATCGGGAGCAGAAAAATAGCGAGTTTCGATGATCGTGCACGAAAAAATTGCGAGTTTCGTAGATCAGGCGCGGAAATATCGCAAATTTCGTCGATCAGGCACTGGAAAATCGCGAATTTTGTCGATGAGGCGCGGAAAAAGTGCAAATTTCGTTGATAGACTGTGGAAAAATCACGAGTTTCGTCAGTTTGTCGAGTGAAAAAATCACGAATTTCATCAATCGGATTTCATCAGTCAGTTAAAATTCGCGAATTTCGTTGACCGGGTGCCAAAAAATCACGCATTTTGTCTATCAGGCGCAGAAACATCTCAAATTTTGTTAATTGGCTGCGGAAAAATCTCGAGTTTCGTCAGTCTATCGCAAAAAAAATCGCGAATTTCGTCAATTGGCCGCGGAAAGAAAGTGCAAATTTTATCAGAGTCAGTTGAGAATCGCGAATTTCTTTGGTCGGGTGTAGAAAAACCGCGAATTTAGTTGATCGAGCGCTGTAAAATTGCGAATATTGTCGATCAGGCACGGAAAAATTCCTCCATCTGAAATTTCGTCTATGCTACGAATGTTAGCCCGCGACACTTTTGGATACCCACATTTTGCGATTGAATACATTAAGAAGTACAATTTACTAACATATGTTTCTCCTCCTCGGTTCTTCGTTCATAAAGTTCTTTTTTTTTCCAGTGCTTGCTACTTTCATGCCTATATGTTTGCTTTATCTTACACTATAATGCGAGCAAAAATTGTGTGTGTGTGTGTGTGTAAATCCTATCCTGAGAACGGCTCTAACGATTTTGATTAAATTTTGCACCCTACCGTTTTCGGGCACGAAAAGACCATTGGGATGGGTCTCGTGTTCGAGAAAATTCGATTAGTGGGTGATTTTGGGTTATAATGGGTCAGGGTCAAGCTAATTATATCTAAAGAACGGCTCAATCGATTTTGACCAAATTTTATATCCAACCATTTTCTGGGAAGAGACGACTATTGGGCTAGGTCACGTGTTCGAGAAACTTCGATTTGTGGGTCATTTTTGGGTCACTATGGGTCTAGCTATTTTTATCTAAAAAACGGCTCTAACGATTTTTACTAAACTCTATATTCTACAGTTTTGGATTACGAGAAGACCATTGGGCTAAGTCACATGTTCGCGACAATTCGATTAGTGGGTCATTTTTGGGTCACCGTGGGTCAATCTAAGTTATCTAGATGACGGCTCTAACGATTTTGACGAAATTTTGCACCCCACTGTTTTCGGGCACGAAAAGACCATTGGGGTGGGTCTCGTGTTCGTGAAAATTAGATTAGTGGGGCATCTTGGGTCATAATGGGTCAGGGTCGAGCTAATTATATCTAGAGAACGGCTCAATCGATTTTGACCAAATTTTATATCCAACCATTTTCTGGCAAGAGAAGACTATTGGGCTAGGTCACGTGTTCCAGAAACTTCGATTTGTGGGTCATTTTTGAGTCACTATGGGTCTAGCTATTTTTATCTAAAAAACGGCTCTAACGATTTTCACTAAACTCTATATTCTACAGTTTTTGATTACGAGAAGACCATTGGGCTAAGTCACATGTTCGAGAAAATTCGATTAGGGGGTCATTTTTGGGTCACCGTCGGTCAACCTAAGTTTATCTGGATAACGGCTCTAACGATTTTGACGAAATTTTGCACCCTACTGTTTTCGGCCACGAAAAGACGATTGAGATGAGTCACGTGTTCGAGAAAATTCGATTAGTGGATCATTTTGGGTCATAATGTGTCAGGGCCAAGATAATTATATCTAGAGAACGGCTCAATCGATTTTGACTGAATTTTGTATCTAACCATTTTCGGGCACGAAAAGACCATTGGGATGGGTCTCATGTTCGAGAAAATTCGATTAGTGGGTCATTTTGGGTCATAATGGGTTGGGGTCAAGCTAATTATATCTAGAGAACGGCTCAATCGATTTTGACTAAATTTTGTATCTAACCATTTTCAGGCACGAAAAAAACCATTGGGATGGCTCTTTTGTTCAAGAAAATTCGATTAGTGGGTCATTTTAGGGTAAACGTGGGTCAATCTATCTAGATAACGGCTCTAACGATTTGGACGAAATTTTGCACCCTACTGTTTTCGGGCACGAAAAGACCATTGGAATGGGTCTCATGTTCGAGAAAATTCAATTAGTGGGTCATTTTGGGTCATAATGAATCAGGGTCAAGGTAATTATATCTAAAGAACAGCTCAATCGATTTTGACTAAATTTTGTAACTAACCATTTTCGGGCATGCAAAGACCATTGGGATGGGTCACGTGTTCGAGAAAATTCGATTAGTGGGTCATTTTTGGGTCACTGTGGGTCAATTATTTTTATCTAAAAAACGGCTCTAACTATTTTCACTAAACTCTATATTCTACAGTTTTTGATTACGAGAAGACCATTGGGCTAAGTCACATGTTCGAGAAAATTCGATTAAGGGGTCATTTTTGGGTCACCGTCGGTCCAGCTAAGTTTATATAGATAACGGCTCTACTATTTTGAAGAAATTCTGTAAGCTATTGATTTCAGTCAGAAAAAGACCACTGGGATGGGTCACGTGTTTGCGAAAATTCGATTAGTGGGTCATTATGAGTCAGGGTCAAGCTAATTACATCTAAAAATGGCTCAAGACATTTTCACAATTTTTTTTAATATACGGCCGTTTCTGGTCATGAGATGACGTTTGGGCTAAGTCACATGTTCGAGAAAATTTAATTAGTGGGTCATTTTGGGTCACAATGGGTCAGAGTCAAGCTAATTGAATCTAAAAACATGCTCAAAACATTTTGACCAAATTTTATATTATACGGTTTCTGGGCATGAGAAGAGAATTGGGTAAGTCACATGTTCGAGAAAATTCGATTAGTGGGGTCATTTTGGGTCACAATGGGTCAGGGTCCAGCTAATTTTATCTAAAACGGCTTAAACGATTTTGACTAAATTTTGTATGCTATCATTTTCGGGCTCGAGAAGACCATTGGGCTAGGTCGCATGTTCAAGAAAATTTGATTAGTGGGTCATTTTCGCTCACAATGGGTCAGGGTCAAGCTAATTGTATTTAAAAAGCGCTTCAAAACATTTTGAAAACATTTTGTATAATACCCTTTCCGAGCATGATAAGACCATTGGGCAGGGTCTGATGTTCAAGAAAATTCAATCAATGGGCCATTTTGGGTCCTAATGGATCAGGATCAAGCCAACTTTATCTAAAAAACGGCTCAAGAGATTTTGACAAAACTTTGTACTACACCGTTTCTGGACAATATAAAACCAGTGGGCTGGGTCGAATGCTCAAGAAAATTCTATTAGTGGGTCATTTTGGTGATAATGGGTCGGGGGTCAAGCTAACGGCATCCATCTCAAAATTGTTCAAACAATTTTGACATTTTTTTTTGTTATACTGTTTCACAGAACAAAGAGACCATTGAAATAGCTCACACGTTCGATAAATTTCGGTTAGTGGTTTTTTAAATCAACGTGGGTCAAGCTTATTTTATCTAGAATATGACTAACGATTTTCACTAAATTTTGTATTCCATCGTTTTCAGGCTCGAGAAGAGCATTGTATTAGGTCGCATGTTCGAAAAAATTCGATTAGTGCGTCATTTTGGGTCACTATGTCTCAGGGTCAAGCTAATTGTATCTAAAACAGCAAGAATGATTTAGTGGGAATAATATATCGAGATAAACACAAAGCTAATTTTGACCGAGCTTAGCTCGGTCATTCCTGCTAGTAGTACTTTTAATAAAGCAAAATTTACTCTCCCGAATAAAGTCAAGGAATATCACCCCCTTGAAAACAATCCTTTCTATATATCTGTTATATATATAAACAAAAACTGTTTATATAATCCTTTCCAACTGGATTGGGTATGTTGACTGGGTAAAGGAACCTTGAGGAGTAAAATTGCCCCCCCCCCTCTCTGAAACCATGTTTTTTATTTGATTATGGGCCGAAGATCCCCAAACCTCCCCAAAATAAAATTCTCTCTGTGTTACTGATGTGGCCCTCGACAACCCAGACTTTTTCGTAAGTGGCCCTTCTCTTAAAAAGGTTGTCACCCCTACTCTAGTATTTACGTCTATAACTACAGAGATATCTATGTAACAGTTCTGGAGCATAGTGATTTCAATTCGCACAATTTCACGAACACATGATCATCTTATCACGATTTCTTTTAGTTTGAAATAAGGTAAACCAATTTTCGATTTATGTTTGTGCCTACTTTAAACAACTGTTTTTTTAACTTTTGTAATAGGACTAAATATGGTACACATAATTCATTTATTGTGTTTATTTTTTAATTTTACATCAATTTCATTCGCTTTTGCTGGTGTGGCCTATTGTTTTCGCGACATATCTTTAATCGGTAGTGAACAGCGCTGTCAAAAGATGGAATCTGTGTAACAAGGGAGAACTTGGCAAAGTGCGCAAGAGCCTAGGAAGGAATTGAATTGGGAAAACGTAAATTATGGTCAACCCACCAGCGAGCAAAAGATTCAATACGTTTTTGAGAAAGAATCGGATAATTTCTTCTCGAGTAGCTCAGAATTTGAGAGCAATAGCAGATGTATCAGTTGTTCAAATGGTTCGAGGAGGTCCGCTAATAATTATCAGAAATGTTCCTTCCCTCGAAGATTCAAGCGGAGCATTTAACGCCAACGAAACTGCAGTTTTTATTTTCTAAATTTCGAAGCCAGTAAAGTTCTCGCTTTAACAGAGGACAAAACAGTTTTCTTAGGTTTTCTATTTCCGGATTATAATCTTTGCTTTAATTTATAGCAGAAAAATGAGGCTGATATTACTATTTGAAATAGGGGAGAGTGTTGTACCTTGGGACAATTTTCACATTTTAATTTTTTACTTCAATGATTATAATCAGATTTAAAATTTAAAGGCAACATTTCAATACACCAACATATTACTCTATAATATAATTTTAGAAATTCAGACAATTTGAAAATAAAAAAATGCCATTCATTTAAAGTAGGGAAGGCAAACTGTCCCAAGGTACAACACCCTGTTGTACCTTGGGACATACTGCATAATTCAGGGAATAGGCATATAACTCATCAATAATTTTGTACAATAAATAATACAATATTTTGTACAATAACAATAAATAATTTTATTCCAACAAACAAAACCTTTTTTTTTCAAGGAAATAGAGAATGAAACTCAAATTCAAGATCCAAAATGAAGTTGAGTTGTTTTATTTATTGCATTTCACATGATTTGTGAAATTTTCTGTAAAATAAGTAATAAACATACTTTTATTTATCCAAATTATTACGAACCACGTATTTCTTGCACCATTGGACATGTCCCACGGTACAACATATTTTACTGTCCCGAGGTACAATCACCACACGGTTTAAATAAAATCAAAATGGCGGTAAATCTAGAAGAACTATCATTATTTTCTCATACCCAAAACATTTAAAAATTTTCTCTTTAAAAAAAATAAATTGCAGTTGACTTGTTGTAGAAATACATAGGGAAAAAATGAAGTTAGAATGAAGGAAAATATTTACTTTGGACTAATGAAATTTATTTTTTTCACCTAGCTGTTAAAATTCAATGCTTCTGATGTTGTCTGTTATTATGATGAGATCTGTTGGTTATAGGTCACTATTAGAAATACACAAAAGATAACTGTTGCCAATAGTTTATTAGAAATTGTCAATGTCCCAAGGTACAAGCGTCTCAAGGTACAACACTCTCCCCTACTTGTAGTGAAATTCAAGGGATCATATGAAGGCTGAAAAACATGTGGTGACGACTGGCGCTATTTTTAATGTCAGCGCGATGGCTTGTAGGCTGCGAGTAGGTTAGACCTTTTTAGAGTAACTACACAATACTTCGGTTAAAATTCCATTTATGGATTAGGACTTAATTGCAATAAAATACTGTGGTTAAAGTGCTGTTGTTGAAATGTGCCATGCTACAAAGTTTATTTTGTTAAACTTTTTGAAGACTCTTTTGATACAGTCTCCCAGATTTTTTCATTGTATTAACTCATCAGTGTAACAAGAAATACCTTTTTGTTAAAAAACGTATATTTCCAGCAGTTTCTTTTTTTATTTGGCACTTTCTGCAAGAATTCAAACGTATCCACTACTGGAACAGACAGCTGTCGCTCCCGCATTTTAAGTTCTCTCAAAAGATCAAATTTTTCCAGAAAATGTTTAAAGCTACAACTTTCGCAGAATAGTAATGTTAAAAGTAAAGAGTTAAAATATTGAATTCTTGCTGTTGTCACAGTCACTGAAACAAACAGCGGAAAGAGTGAAGGTTGGCATATGTGAACAACGTCCATTTCATATTATAAACATCATATTAAACATTGCAACGCCTTTTAAAAATTTTCAATAGTTGACATTAATCCTACCAACTATTGACAAAAATTTTGTATCCGATATTAATAAGATGAAATGAATGTCGTTCAAATGTGTTCTCTTTTACGTTATTAAAAATAGACGATATAATAATACATAAATTAAATAAACTTCTTAAAATGCCCGGTATTAGCACAATTACTATATATTCTGGAATAATATAAAAAAAAATAACGATCAGCAGCTTACAGTATCTACTGTTATCAGGCCTACACATACATTTCTAGACATTTGTGCGCATAAATTTTTCTTTTCCTTTTTATCTTGATCTTAAATAAACATTGGTTTAAATTTTTTTTCTAGATTATCTTTATATTGTTCTACATGTTCTAAAATTTTTTTTCCTTAACAATTATTACATTTTTCCATACGCTTATTCTTTTTTTCTTAATGAAAATCGAAATGGTAGTTATTGAAAATGAGGTGAAGCATTCTTGAGGATCGTTCATATGTTCATAGATATTTTTCTTCTTAGCGTATGGCTTACATGCAATCGATATGATGGTAAGATTCTTCAGGGATAATAACTAATTGCTTTTATTATGGTACTTGTTCAACGAGGAATTTTAAACTAAATTACAGTTTTATTAGATTTGTTATCAGATACAGTGATTGATTTGATTCACACTTTTTTAAAATTAACACTGTATTTCAGAGTTATTCGAGGTTTATCTAGAATTTTAAGCGAGACTTACTTGAACGAGAATTTATTTAAGCGAGAATTACTTATGTATGTTTCACTAACGAGTAATGTGCACATAATATATATGTATATTATTGCTTGTTGTGCAGTTTCATTTAGCGTAACTTTAAAATGTCACTTGGATGAAAAAACTGTTATATTTACTTATTTTTATAATTCCAGTCTAAAACAAATATAATTAAAAAATTAAATGAAAATGAAATGTGACGATTGATATAATAATTCTGTTCACTGAACAATCAGTTTATTATCATTTTACATTTTCCTTTAATTCATTATATGTAGACAACATTAGAAAAAAGAATGATAGCAGATTGCAATGGAAGCAGAAGTATCTACTTTCATTCAAGACAGCTCACAGTCGTATTTATTATTAAATAATTATAAATTACCGACAATTATTTTAGATGCCTCGAAAATAATTTTTTAAACAAAAATTACTAAAAACTAATTCCGCAGTGAGAGATGTGATTTATGAGAAATGTAAATTGCATTAATAATAGATTATTTCAATGAAATCGAAAAAAAAAAAAGGAAGTTGCAGCATTGCTATTCCGTGATGGTTTTCTTAAGCTACATTGCATTGGCATTTACATTCGGTATAGTATTAAAATATACAAAAACTTACGATAATTTTGTTTTTCCCAAAATATTTAATATAAACGTTTCAAATTATGAGCACGATTGTAACATTATTTGCGATATAAAAAAGAAAACCACATTTTGCTTGCGATAATTTGGCAGAAAAGGTTTTAATTATGTTATTTCTTAACATATTATTTGAAAGATTTCGGAGAAAAAGAACACTTTAAAGTTCTGTTTATCTAGGATTACGATTATTCAAAAAAAAGTTTTCAGCAAACTTTAAAACTTAAATTGATAGTCAAAGTTTAATGAAAAGAAATTTATCTGTACTAAACAATATAACAAGAAATAATACATTGAAACTGATCTGTTAAATTTCTGCACAAGATTAAAGAAGATTTAAAGTTTGAAGCATTTTTTTAAAAGGTAGTAATTTGATAGTTTCAAAAAAGAAATTCCTTTGGTGTTAAGTACAGCAATGGGTTAAGACAAGATAAAGCTCATTCTAAGAAAATACGATGATATCACTCATACATAATTAAACAGGAATTGGAAACCACGTGGTAAGATGATGTCAATGTCACGAATAAGGTCCAAAGCGAGAGTGAGATGATAAATAAATGTCGATGTTGCACGCTGATAGTGTATTATAATTTGGAATAAAAGTGTCGGAGTGTAAGTACTTGGAGTTATTTGTCAATGCGCGTAATCATAAGGGGCCCGTGGAGGAATAAGGGAGCTATTTTGACAAAGTTTGCATTCATTAGTGTTTAACATTTATGCGAAAAAAGAGAGAGTTGCACTTATAAAGTAATTAATTGAAATATTTTAAAATTTTAAGAAAAACTATATTTAACTACCAAACTAATCATTTATTTATTTATTTATTTTATTTTTTTTTTACATGTGATTTTTGTCTTCCTTTCTAGAGATTTTTGTCATTATTCGATAACTTCTTAATAATATTTGTTTAAAAATTAGAAAAACAAAAGAAAACTGGAATCGTTCATTAATTTGAAAAAAAAAAGTTTTAACCTACCAAGAATCACTTTACTTTTAACAGTAGGAGGGAATTCTATTCGAGTAAATTTAAATCATTCGTTAAGTTAAAAAAAATTATTATAAATCGATTAAATTGAGTTTATTGCAATAAAAAGGTGCTAAAATTGAGGATAAGATTTTTGAAAAAATCATGTAAAAATATAACCATAGAAAAGAAAGGGAAAGAATAGGTATATTTTTCCTCTTTTAACTTAGGGTTTAAGGGTGTATTCGAAAAAATAATTTTCCACCCTCAACAGCTCGAAATGTTATGAGACATTTTCAGACTCATTTTTAAAAGTAAAAACATGAAACTTGATGAGGTGATTTTTGAAGGGATGTATAAGAGGCCGTGTGATTTCATTTTTCACTCAATTAATTAGAATTTGATTTTTTAACAATTATTTTCTCAGTATAACCATTTTTTCCATTCCCAGACCTCCCGCTTCGGAAAATTCGGTTCAAAACGCCACCTTTGACAGCATTTTTTGCAATACTTTCTGCATTTATCAAAAAATCGACAAGCAGGGCACATTATATAGTTTCTAAATAAGATAATTTCAAAGTTTGATGCGTTTGAGAGCAAAAATGAATTTAAAAATAAACCGGAAAATAAGTAGTTTTGATCGGAATACACCCTTAAAGCATAGCATAAAAAGAAAATTGTTAAATGCTTTATTCAGTCTTATATTATTTTTACTTTTGCATCTTAAATACGTGGCAAAGATCGTGATTTTGAATCATTAATGAGCCTTTGATTAGTTCTACATTTATTTGTTAACTGGATTTGCAAAGTCAAAAATATTTTCAACAAAAATTAATGAAAATTTAATTTTATTTAACTTTTTGTTAAATAATCTAAGATTTAAGAAAATTTACTTCTATTCTTGCTCGTTAAAATAAATCTAACTATTAAAGACTGCATAAGCAACTTTCAAGATTTTATTGTAAAAGCTAAAATAATATTTCCAAATACTTTTCTGGTATATTTACATGTTCCTTTTCACTGCCATTCCCTCTATATCTATATTACAAGCAAATCTGCAGATCAGGCCCCTCAACGTCAGTTGACAGTTTTATTTTGATCTTGCTTTACACATTATCCATTATATAATATATATAGGGGAGAGTAGCCAAATTTGGACCACTTCACTTATTTTCAGTTGTAACTCACTTAATTTTTGGAATATCTGCAAAAGATCATTACACAGAGTCAATCTATTCATCTACTAAATAAATAAATATTCAGATCAATTTCTCTTTGAAAATCTTAAATTTTATTTTAATTTGAAAAATTTGTCAAAAGTGGTTCAAATTCAGCAACTGGTCGCCTAAGTTGGACTCCCAGACTCCTAAATTGGATCAAATAATATCAGGTTGTTTTAATGACTAGGAAATATAACTAATTTTATTAAAAGCAAAGTTTGCGATTAATGAAACAACAAAACAAACTAACAGCAATGAAATATAATGAAATCAAATATCTGAAAATAAGAGTAATTGTTTTAAATCAAAATGTAGTCAAAATATAAATGAAAGTTATCAGTAATTAAGAATAGAAAATATGGAACTAATTGTCAGTTACTTGAATATCATGTAAGGAGTGATGCAAAGCTTATATATGAATTTTGTTTATTGTTTTTGTTTTCCAGCGCACACAACCGTATATGGCAAACTGAACATTGAATCATTTCTGCTATTTTATTTTTCTTGCAAATTAGGCAAAACCAATCATCACTGTCTAGTTTTTTCTTTTTAGATTCTGAATTATCAGACTTTTATTTTTCAACAGAAGTTTGCTTTACATTATGTTTGTAGTTCTTCTCTTCCATCCCTTTCATTCTAATTGCATTACGCCTATTTTTTAAAACTCGATGTTCCAATTGCTTTTGTGCTGTGAAAGCTTCCTTTTTGTCATTTTTTTTTCCTTTTTTTCATTTCAAGGTTTAGTTTATATGGCTATGGTGTTAACACAACTGTTTTTTGCTCTCTCTGTACTTTGAATTTTGGTAACTAAATTTAGCAAGGGAAATAACATTTCTAATGATTTTTTTTTGCTTTTGGTGAGGATTTGTAGCTGCAGCCTTGTTGCAGGTCAATTTCTTCACAACTTACTGTCTGCTTTTTGTTTCCTGTATCTTTAACAGCTTTATCTGTCACGGATGTTTTTCTTCCAGACAGTTTGTCTATGTCTTTTTCAGTATTTTCATCAAGGTTTAAGATTTTATGCGTTTTAATGGCAAAAAAGTATAATTCCACCCTCCAGAACTGTAAAAAGTCTTCCATCACAAATATCCTGCAGGAGGAAAATGTTTGAATTCAACTCTGTAAGTCAAATATGCCATGGGAATAAAGAATTCAAAGAAAATAAATACGATTACATACAAGATAAAAGACATTTCAAACAAAATTTATTGCATAGACATGTAAAAATATTTTTATGTTTATATAGGCCTAAACTGTATAAAAAAAATTAATCCAGATATACAAAAAACTTGCATGGAGATAGTAATCCATTATAAAATATAAAAAAATGGTGTACAAAGCGTACCGTCCTCGAAATTCATTACTTAGTTCAAATTTATGATCGCATATCTGGTCCAATTTAAGCAACTTAAATTGGCCCAATTATGGCAAATGCGCCATTTTTTAAAACAGTTAATTTCAGGACTAAGAACAAAAAAGAAATCAAACAAATCCGCGTGAAAAATATGCGCAATAAACAGATGAATTCATATATGTATATGAAAACATAACAATTTACCTTAGTTTTAAAATATTCACTTACGTTTAGTAAGAAAAAATTAGATCAAAACAGCTAACTTTAGGATTTTTTTAAATGTCTGAAAACAGCACGTGGTAGACGGCTGCTTCTTCTATTGATAAGTGACGTCATTCTGATGAGTAGGATTTCAGCGGTAGATGGAGTCTCTTCCTGTAATTAACGGCAGAATGGCAACGGTCCGATTAAAGCGGCGGTCGAAATATGGCTACTCTCCCTTGCGAAATTTGACTTTCCATAAGACTTTTAGCATTAGTGCGAAATCCTGCAATTTCATTGGCTATCGCTTCACCGATAGCCAATGAAATTGAACCGAACTTCTTTCCCTGAAAGGACGAGTATAAGAGTCAAATAAGTGTATGAATGATCTAGACCAGTGGTTAAGACTAGGGCTGATTAAAATTTCGCATTTGTAATCCTAAAGTTGCGTGTTCTGTCCTCTCGCTGGCATTTTCACTTTTTTAGAGTTTTGTTTTGATTTGAGTCAGTTAGATAAAATCAGTCGATCTTTATTACCAATTCCTTTGTAATTTTTTTTTTTTTTTTTTTTTTTTTTTTTTTGTAAATTAGATTTTTTTAAATAACTTCGTTTAATCTATTTTTTAATAATTAAAGTAAACATTTATGCAATAATAAAATGCAATGATAAATATCCTAGGCATATATTAAAAGTATTTTCATGTTAGAACTTTATAAAGTTCTGATCATTTTAAATTTATCTGTTACTATAGTAACAGATAAATGTAAAATTATCAGAATTAATAACTTAAAGGTTTTTTATTTTAAAATTATCCTTGAGACATAAAAATCTTTATTAATTTATGAAAGGTTACTTTATAAATTTTTTATTGTAATTATTATACAGATAATTAAATTAAATTTTAAAATTAATATAACTTATAGTGTACTTTTCTAATTGATAAATTTCTTTAATAATTAAAGTGTAATAATAATATTTTCTTGAGTCAGTTAGTTAAAATCAGTTGATCTTTATTACCAGTTCCTTTGTAATTTTTGTTGTCAATTAGATTTTTTAAAATAAATTTAAATAAATAAATTAAAAAATTCATTTAATTTTTTTAATAATAATGTAATAATAATATATTCTTACCTTATATTAAAAATACTTTTTGTTGGAATTTTAGTAAGTTATATATATATATATATATATATATATATAATTAGCAGAAGTAATTTATGTAAGTATTCATTTTTTAAAATTAAGTATTATCTTTCATATATAAAAATATTTATCAATTTATCAGTTGCTTTCTAATTTTTTTTAATTGTATATTCAATACTACTAAATCCTTATCCCTTATAAACTGTATGTTTAAAACGAATATTTATTAAAATTTAATTGTAATATCTTCTATATTTCATGAAAAGTACTTTTATGTTAGAACTCAAGTAACTTATAAATAGTAATTAACAGAAATAATTTATTAAAATATTCATCTTTAAAAATTAATTATTTATCCTTTATATATAAATTACATTAATAATATATGTTTCAATGATAATTTAACCATTGAAGACAATAAATTACTATACGTTAAGGGTGTTCTCAAATCCAAAAGGGAAACTTTATGACATAAGTTTTAATTTATTTCTGTTCGGAAATGCATGAAACTAGCAGGTGTTGTTCAGAAATTATGTAATCGAGCTGTTTTTTTCCGTTTTTTCGCAAACGCAACGCAATAGATCTTTCAGAAAATAGTGTTTAAGTTGACATTTTGAACCGAAGTTCCCGAATAAAGCAGAAAAACCTGTCAACGATTGGCGAAAAACGTGTTTGTCACGTGATCAAAATCGCTTATAACTCAATAGGTAACTTATTGATCCAAAAATGGAAAAAACAGTTCGATTCCAAATCGCTTCCATGATCAGGCTTTCCAATTTTATACCTTTCCGTTAAAAAAAGAATTTGTAAATGTGTCAAAACCTTTTGCGCTTGTTGAACAGAGCAGTTGAGAACAGCCTTAAGTAATTGAATGCATGGTAAAAATGCAACAAAAATACATATGTATATATATATATAACCATTAAATAAACATTACCGACCACCAACAAAAATATATATAACTGTGATTTAAGGGTGTATTCTGATCAAAACTGCTTATTTTCTGATTTATTTTTAAGTTCATTTTTGCTCTCAAACGCATCAAACTTTGAAATTATCTTATTTAGAAACTATATAACGTGCCGTGCTTGTCGATTTTTTGATAAATGCAGAAAGTATTGCAAAAAATGCTGTCAAAGGTGGCGTTTTGAACCGAATTTTCCGAAGCGGGAGGTCTGGGAATGGAAAAAATGGTTATACTGAGAAAATAATTGTTTAAAAATCAAATTCTAATTAATTGAGCAAAAAATGAAATCACACGGCCTCTTATACATCCCTTCAAAAATCACCTCATCAAGTTTCATGTTTTTACTTTTAAAAATGAGTCTGAAAATGTCTCATAAAATTTCGAGCTGTTGAGGGTGGAAAAATATTTTTTCGAATACACCCTTAATAGTTATTATTCGCAAAAAGTTTTATTATATATATACGTTGCAATAAAAGTGTAATATACATCAAACATGAACAATGTAAAATATTATGCTATTATATGCAATATATATTTAAAATAACGATTATTATTATTATGGAGATTTTAGATTTATCTTTATTTATTAATTTATTATCAGTAACTTTACAATTTTTATTCGAAATATGCTAATGTTATATAATTAAAATAAAATATCTACTTAAGGGCAATAATAATATCTTTTAAATTGACGTAGAAAAATATTTTTATATATCTAGATGGAACTTCAATTACTTATTTTTAGTTAAGCTGCTAGAACTTTAATATTGATTGCAAACATCTGAGTAAACAATAAAAAAGTTATAAGCTACTTATTATAAGAATCTCATTATTTTATCATAATTTGACTAAGTCAATGTTGTTTTATAGTTACTGATAATTCTCTTAATAGAAAATTAAATCAAATTAATTAATTAATTATATATTATATTATTAACTGTATAACAATTGGTTTTGTGTTCAGTATGAGCACGCTTTTAAATATACGCTTTTTTTAAATACATCAAGTTATTGTGAGTAGCAGCGCTATTAATCGTAAAATGGATGTTTTCCTTTCGGGGAAAGAAGTTCGGTTCACTGATAGCCAATGAAATTGCCGGTTTTTGCACTAATGCTAAAAGTCTTATGGAAAGTCAAATTTCGCCTCTCGCCCCTATAAGTACACAACACTGAAAAAAAAAAAAATACGACCAGATTTCCTGTAGGAATCGGAAAAATAGTTGCCCTTATCGTACCGGAAAAATTTCCGACACAGCTCGGAATAAAATCAGTAAAATTGGAATAAAATCCGTAAAATTGGAATGAAATCCGTAAAGTACCGTTTTAATGAATGTTTCCTTTTTTTACGGATTTTATTCCGAGCTGGGTCGGAAAATTTTCCGTTACGATAAGGGCAATTATTTTTCTGATTCCTACAGGAATACTGTTCGGAATTTTTTACAGTGTATATTACCATTAATGACCGGCAACTTTCAATTATAGACATTTTGTCGAATATTTAGAAATATACTTGACAGATTCTCCTGGAATTTCAGTATTGAAAAGAACAGGTATGACCTCATATTTAGCAATGTCGATTTGATGAGGGGGGCAATTAGGGGGCCAACAAAAAAATCAAAGAAAAAAAAATAATACTTGGGATCACCCTGTAAAATAAAATACACGAAATGATCTATCGCTACCGAATATAAATAAACGGACATTGTGCAATATGTGTATTCTTCTGTGTAAGAATAGCATGTATATTAAGAGAGATATACCGATTTATTTAAAAAAATTAAAAAATTCTTGCATGTTTTTTACTTATAACATGCAGGGTTTTCAACCAAATTTATTTCCGGTTTCAGAAAAATTGACAAAATATAGTAGAAACAATATAGTGCAATTGGAATATAAATATATTAAATATTTTAGGAAATATGAACAGTTGTATGAAATAATTTTATCTGCGCATGCGCGAACAATAACATGGATCATTTTACATAATTTAATCGTCAACTCTATGGAGCAACTTATTTAAAAAAATCTAGTCAAATATCGTAAAGATTCAGAAAGATATCGGCGTTAGAGTGAGCAAATTTTTAGTTGTTCTCTAAAGGCAGCTGAATGATAAGGGATTTTCCACAAATTGTCATTTTTAATTATTATTTTTTTAAATTTTCATTTTTTATTGATACTTTAGTTCTTCTTGGATAACCACCAGAACTAGCCTATACCATGATCAAAAGAAGTAACAAAATCGAAGCATTTTTTCCAAATCTACTTGTTGATACTCACTAAATACTAACTTTTTCCTGAAAGTCAGTTAATAAAAAATGACAATTTGTGTAAAATCCCTTATCGTTCAGCTGCTTTTAGAGAACAACTAAAAATTTGCTCACTTTAACGCCGATATATTTCTGAATTTTTACAATATTTGACTAGATTTTTTTAATAAGTTCCTCCATAGAGCTGACTATTAAATTATGTAAAATGATCCTTGTTATTGTTCGCGCAAGCGCAGATAAAAATTATTTCATACAACTGCTCATATTTCCTAAAATATTTAATATATTTATATTCCAATTGCACTATATTGTTTTTACTGTATTTTGTCAATTTTTCTGAAACCGACATTAAATTTGATTGAAAACCCTGCATGTTATACGAAAAAAACATGCAATATTTTTTTATTTTTTTTTTAAATAAATCGCTATATCTCTATTAATATACGTGCTATTCTTACACAAAAGAATACACATGTTGCACAATGTTTGTTTATTTATATTCGGAGCGGTAGATCATTTCGTGCATTTTACTTTACATGGTGATCCCAAGCATTATTTTTTTATCTTTGATTTTTTGTTGGCCCCCTAATTGCCCCCCTTAACAAATCGACATTTCTAAATATGAGGTCATACCTGTTCTTTTTAATCCTGGAATTCCAGAAGAATCTGTCAAGTATATTTCTAAATATTCGACAAAATGTCGAAAATTGAAAGTTGCCGGTCATTAATGGCCATATAGTGTATATATATACTAATTTGTGTGTGTGTGTCGTAGGCTAATTGAAAAATACAGCTACTTGCATTAACCTAGCTGTTTGTAAAGATTCAGCCTGATTGGATAATTATCTGCCTTTTGTAACAGCCAGATATATTTCAGGCTTGTTGCAAAGATCCTATACAACTTTAGACTAATTGGGAAATTAATATTTATTTCTAAATAAACCTTTTTTCAGACTCATTGCAATGAGTGGATGTAGTTTTAGGGTAATTAAAAAATGACCAACTGTTTTCCCAAACAGCATAGTTTAGTCTTATTGCAATAAGGTCAAGGTAATACATGTTTATGCATAATTTTAATATTAAAAAAATAAGAGCAGGAACTTAAATTACTTATAAAAATGTATAAAAAACAGTTAGTGGTCGGAAGTAATGGTCTACAATTAGCGAAACTACAGTAGTCACTACTTTTTCCAATAGTTTGTAGAGTAGCACGCTACTTTTTGAAGAATGTGATGTATAGAGTAGCGCGATACAGAAATCATCAGTTTCTAGCGAGCACTGGCGCTACTTTTAACGCTAATTCAGAAAGAAAAGTGCCATTCTAAAAATCACGTGATTGTGTCTTGTTTTTTGTGCAAATTGTGTTCTGTACAACAATACAATTCTTAACTGCAGTGTTTAGAAACATACCGCATGAAGTCGTCGATTTTTCCACTCACATTTGTTGGTAAAACCAAATGCTCAACCACCATATAGATCAATGTTCTTACTGACAACACTTATTTAATTATTTGTTATTAGGTTGTCATATTTTATTTTCGAGTTTCTTCAGTTGGATTGGTTGGTTGATTGAAGTTTAATGGCACAAAGTTCCTTTAGGAACATGCTGCGCCAAGAACAGGATAAAATAAAAACATAATTATGTTTTTAAAAGTGCCCTTAAAAATGTGTGAGTGAAACAATGAGCGAAAAAAACAATCAAATTAATGTAAAAGTAACGCGAATTGAACACATATTGAATAAAAAGCAAAGTTAATGAAGAAAGCAATGTGATGATAAATTTAACTAAAACCAGTCAATGAGATCAAATTACAAAGCCTAAAAAAGAAATAGTAACAATTAAAATCCATACAATCAATAAAGTAATAAGACAATAACACAAAGTATACAAAGAGGGAAAAACACTCAAAATATTGTACAGTCGTGGGAAAAAAAAGTAAACACCCCTACTAACTCCTCAACAAATTATCGTAGAAGAAAGTTACTGGTACAGAACGATTGGGAATAAAGTATACACGGAAAAAACTATTTTGTTGAAACAACTAAATTTTGGTTAATATAGCTCTAACCAAATATTTTGGTTGAAATAACCATGTTTTGGTAGGATTAACTAAATGATTTGTTGAATTAACAAAATCATTTGGTTAATCTAACCAAAATTTGATTATTCCAACAAAAATATTTGGTTGGAGCTATGTTAACTAAAATTTAGTTGTTTTAACAAAACAGTTTTTCCCGTGTACTTTTAAATGATGTATATAAAATTTGCTTAGCCAAGCTTAATTTGCCATCTACATATTAAAACGAACCATAACTTTGTTTTTTTTTTTCAATATAAGTACAAAATTCTGACAGCATAAATGAACTCTACACCCTTCAACTAGCCTAAAAACAAATTTTTATGCAATTCGTACCATACGTTTCCGATAAATTAATTATTTTAAAACGAGCGTACTTTAAGGGCTGTATCCAGATTGAAGTTTCGTACTTTATTGTTAACCGAGAGAGCCCCCTTCTTGATCAAGGCACCTGAAGTGGCCCTCAAGGAGCCATTGAAGCCTGTTAGATTACAGAACAGCAGAATAAATTTCAAAATATCTACTCACTTCTATCGTAGACGGCCCTTAAACCATCATTTTCCCGTTTTTTAAGCATAATTTGAAAACTACTTGGAAGAAAAATGGGAAATTTTGGATTTTCATAAAGCAGGACGTAATAAATCTGATTCCATCAAAAAATCCCTGCCGGCCCGGCCTACAGGCAGAGGTAGATTTCGAAGTCAAATATACTAATTTCACAAACAAAAACTAAATCATGATTAGAGATAAATCCACTTTATCAATTTTATCTGGTCGCTTTTGACGAGTTTTTATTTCATTTTTATATAATAGCTGGTTTTATCAGAATCATGTTAAGGCGGTATTCAAAAAAATACTTTTCCATGCTCAATAACTCGAAATTTTCTGGCATAATTCCAGATTCATTTTTAATAAAAAAAAATATGAAACTTGCTGACGTGATTTTTGAAGATATTTATAAGCGACCTGTATTTTTATTTTTTGTTCAATTAATTAAAACTTGATAAATAAACAATTATTTTCTCAGAAGGACAATATTTTTCGTTTCTAACACAATCACTTCGGGAAATTCCGTTCAAAATGTCCACTTTGACATCATTTTTTGAAATATGTTCTGCCTCTATCAAAAAATCGATCATTACGGTACATTATATAGTTTCTGAATAAGCGAATCTACCAATTAAATGCGTTTGAGAGCAAAAATGAATTTAAAAATGAGTCAGAAAATAAGCCGTTTGGATTTCAGTGCATCCTTAATACAATGATTTTTCCAACACAATCCGCTTCGGAAAATTCGGTTCAAAATGCCCTTTTTAACAGCATTTTTAAAAATATATTCTGCCTTTATCAAAAAATCGACCATTACGGCACATTATATAGTTTCTGAGTAAGAAAACCTATCAATTGGAAGCCTTTGAGAGCAAAAACGAATTGTAAAATGAGTCAGAAAATAAGAAGTTTGGATTTGAATACACCCTTACTAAGATGATTTTTTTCTTCAACCGCTATGTATTTTTAATTTGTTTTTGCTGTAAGAATTTGTCCTATCCAAAACTTGTCTATATAGATGTTGTAGACAATATTAAGAAGATATATGATAAATTCATGGGGATTTTATATCTTTTGAATTGACGGAGTTATGGATTTTTTTCTTCTTCAAACCTCCTTTTTGTTTTCGTTTTTTTTTTTTTTTTTTTTTTTTTCGTTTTTTTTTTGCGGTACGAATTGGTCCTATCAAAAACTTGTGAATATAAAAGTTGTAGATAATATTAAGGTGATTTATAATAAAATTAATTGGATTTGATATCTTGAGAATTGACTAAGTTATGAATTTTTTTCTCCCAAAAACCCTATTTTTTGCGCCGCTTGAGCCCATTTTTAACTTAATCAAAAATCTGTGATACATAAATTTTTGGCCCTATTTTTAGAAGTAATAAGAACTTTAAACTGATTTGATATGTACAAAAATTAAGAAGTTATGGGGGGTTTTCTGTTTTCACAAATTCCCTCCCTATTTCCATCCCCTTGGTCCGATTTTGCCCATTAACGAAATTGATCGAGAATTTATGCCCATTGATTT
Source organism: Maratus speciosus (assembly GCA_963932465.1). Classification (NCBI taxonomy): domain Eukaryota; kingdom Metazoa; phylum Arthropoda; class Arachnida; order Araneae; family Salticidae; genus Maratus; species Maratus speciosus. The sequence goes on from OZ010787.1 coordinate 225,161,035, forward strand.
TATGTATCAGTTTGGAAGAGATTGGTGCAGAATTACGAAAGTTATCGTGTCCAGAAGAAAGTGATATATATATATATATATATATATATAGATAGATAGATAGATAGATAGATAGATAGATAAAGTTTTTTACTGAGGGTGATTTTGGGTTCTATGGGTCATGATCGGTGTACATTACAAGCACTTAATTTTGAATGTTTATAACTCAAAACTTATCATTCAAATGACTTAAAATTTGGTGTCCAGGCATAGTTTGAACCGAAGATTTTAAATATCGCGTTAATATTGGGTATTGCCATTGAAAAAAAAAATGAAGTTTGGATTCGTTTTAATATGTAGATGGCCCCCTAAGCCAATTTTATATACATCATTTAAAAGTAGACTTTATTTCCAATCGTTCGGTACCAGTAACTTTTGTCTACGATAATTTGCTGAGGAGTTAGTAGGGGGTGTTTCCTTTTTTTTCCACGACTGTACAAGGAAAGTGACAATACACAAGGTTTTAAAAAGCAAAATATAGTTAAAAGACAAAAGAAATATTTAAATGAAAAATCTCTAAAAGCTCTAAAGTTATGAAAGTTATAATTAGTTCAAAAAACAAAGCATAAAATGTTATAGTAATACTGCTTAAAAAACAAACTTATAATTCAAAATTTTAAAAGAACAATATAAAATCATGTAGGATGAAATTTTTCAAAAACAGTATTATTTTCATCGTCATCTGAGTCATAACTGCAAGAATCCATAGCCTCTTCTGCATAGTTGAGCAGCTGTTTGGGATCCTTTATATTAGTGACTGCTGGGCCAAGACATGATTTCTTGCCTTTTCTCTTCACGATTTTCCACTGTGAAGAGATTCGAGTTGGAGGTTTCAGTCTTTCTTTTTGCACACAAGCTTTTTCGTTTTGCTTCTGAGTTGGACAAACAATAGGTTTCACCAATTTGCTTGCATCTGAAACTGACGTTTGTTTAGTCTCATGCTTGGTTGAATTTTTAGATTGAAATGATGATTTATGTGACCGACTATGAATGTATTCAATTTTCACAGGTTCTGATGATGGTGGCTAGATTTCTAATTTTGGCATAAGTCTTGTACAAGCGGTAGAGTATACATCACGGGTTTTTCTCTTTAAAGTGTTAGATGATGGTTTCTCAGTTGAACAACTTGGTGGAAAGGAGTATTCAGTTTGGGTGCTTATGTGTCTTACAGATTTTGATTTATGCTTGAGTAAGCTAGAGTAACAAACTCCAACAGATGGAGTTCTGGTTTCAACAAGTTTCCGAGCATCAGGATAAGAAAGTTTAAGTAATTTTAACAATAAGAATTTCTTTTTCACGGATCCAATTAGGACAAATGCGAGAGTATGCTGTATGATCACTTTTACAGTTTGCGCAGAGTGTTAGTATAGCCATAACGCTGGCATTTATAACAACGGAGAGGGTTTGGGATATAAGGCCGGAATGGACAGCTTAGATAGCCAGCTTTAATTCTAGTTGGTAAAATAGGGCTATTGAATGTTAGAATAATGTGCTTTGTCGGAAGCACTTGTCCATTCCGCCGGATAGTAATACGGCGCACATCTATAATATTTTGTTCTTTTAAATTTGTTCGAAGTTCTTCCCTTGTAGTGAATAGAAGTTCTGTATCTGATATTACTCCACGGATTGCATTTAATGTTTGATCTGCTTGAACAGAAACTGAAAAGGAACCTACAGTTGTGCAAGCTAAGAGAAACTCTGAATTTTTGGCTGAAGTGATCTCCACCAGCAAATCCCCAAACTGCATCCTTTTAAGTTTACAATCATCTCTGAATACAGATTGCAATGTTTTATCAATTAGAAAAGGCGAAGTTCTTTTAAAAGAACTATCAAATAAACTATCAGTGTGTTTTATTATAAAGAAACGTGTAAATAATTCATTCTGTACAGTTTGTTGCTCTACACAAGGGAAAGAGATAGAAGGAAATGAAGATTTCCATCCATATTAGAAAAAATAATATTTCAAACCCCGGCCGCACCAGCCACTACAGAGTCCCACCCCACAAGGGGGGTGCACATTCGTGCACCAGTGCTCATACGTTCACAAGACAATCCTATGTCAGCCTCCACCCTTAACGAGATGACTAGTAATTGCCCGCTCACTTGATTCCTTAGCCAGTGACAAGTCAGCTGACCAGCCGATTGATGCATGCGGGAACAATATTCACCTCCTGTCTACCTGATGCAGAGGCCAAAACAGTGTGTTGGTTTCCCTCAACTGGATACCCCTTTCCAGGGACACGGGTCGCCACGCACGGCAAACACGTGGATGGTCCTCATCTCCAAAGAGGAAATCACAACGAGAGTGAAACAAAGAGGAAATAAAGATAAGAGACATAAGAGGAAAATGAAAAGAGAAAGATCGCTCAAGGGCCCGGGGTTGCGAAGCCCGTGAATACCTAAAGAAGGAGTCAGTTGGAATTGCTTTATTTAAAGATTTATTTATTGTTTTTCTTTAGAGCTGTTTTCTGTAATTATGGTCACATATAACAATTTTATGCAACTGCTTATTGTTATATATTTATTAATAAAATGTTCATTTAAAAAAACAAGTATAATAGAGTTGTTAGGCAACTATTAAGGAAAAGGGCAACAAAAAATGTATAACGGTTGAAAGAACTATGCAAAGGTGAAATGTGTTATGTTAGAGAAACAGCTGCACAATATTCCAGCAGAAATTATACAGCTATTTTAGAATGTCTGACGAATGTATTAAGGATTTTTTTCAAATCGGCCGAATTATTTTAAAACCTCCCTAGCGAAAACTGGCATTTAAATCCATTATTCTAATGAACCATTTTCTTTTCAGCGAATGATACATTTTTAAATCATCTGACTTACCCTAAAAATATCACTAGATATGACAGAAAAGATCTTGTATTTTCCGAAATAATCAACTACATTAATATTGAAACTATACAGCTAATTTCGAATACCTCACAAACATATCTAACAAATTTTAAGCTAATCGCATACTTTTTGCGACAGTCATCACGAGGCAGACAGGCATTAAAATCCAATCATTTTGCACTTTAGATGACAGTTAACCTTTCAGAAAAAATCCTTTATAAAATGTCTGATTGCCACAAAATCTTTTTTTTTTTTTTTTTTTTTAACCAAACCAGCAGCTATCATTTTTAAGTACATTATAATAATATTGATATTCATTTTTTAAAGAATTACGAAAAATGTTTCTAACACATTATCATAAATGAGCTGTTAATTTCTGAAATTAATGAAAAATAATATTTCAAATATAATAAGGTTCGTTTAACAATATAAATAATTAAATTCTTGATAAATTAACTTTGATACATAATTTTTATTTGAATTTCAATTTAATGGCAATTTACATTTAAAAAAATTATTTTTAGCTGAATAACAAATGAAGAAGAATAATGCCAGTGACAGAAAACCCGTGCTTTAAATTTTGTAATTCGCTTTCAATTTGCTATCAAATAAAGATACATATCGATTATATAGTCATAAAATGAATTTCCTTCCGTTTTTCTAATACTGCAAAATTTGTTCAGAGTAAAATATGATTCTCGAAAAATCTGAAGGTTTTCTATAGATAAAATATTAATCAAAAATAGTAAAGAAATAAAACGAGAGTACTAAATAAAATTAAATATTTACATACGATATATCAGAAATGGTCTAAATAGAATAGAAAATCCATTATTCTTGCTAACATAACGAATGGATGCTGATGAATAAAATATATTAAAACTATGTCACATGTAAAAGATGTACACATGTAAAATAATAATTTGAACCATATATATATTTCTCATCCGTTTGTAAATTTAAAATGCTTGAATTGTAACATCTAATTTCAAGTTTATGTAATATCTCAAAATTGTAATTTGTATCATTATTATTTTGTTGACAGATTACATGGCATTTTCATTTAGAATTTTGATTAATATTGTTATATGAATTTGTAAGATAAATTTTGATTCAAAGGTATTTTTATTATGCATATATATATAATATGTGTGTGTGAGAGAGAGAGAGAAAGAGATATGACCCCAATAAAAATACATTAAATGGAAAAATATGTTCGTATTTTTTACCGATAAAATTTAAAAAACATCGTAGATGTGTTCCAATTTTTCTTATAAAATCTTTTTTCGGGGAACAACAACCACAAAATGGAAAAAGTTGACTACATGTGAAGACTACATGTAAAGACTACATGTAAAATGAAAAATACATGTATTATTATACATGTAGTACACATGAGCAGCTGTTAAAATATCTAAAAAAATATTTTAATAACATTTAGAATTGCCTTTTTTTATTTTATATTATGTTAAATGATGGCTAGATTTTTCCTTACAAATGCTAATTCATGGTGACAGCATAGTCTCAAAGGTAAAAAAGAAAGAATGTTTTCAATTAAAATTTCATGCAGCTAGCGTATTACTGTAATGTTTTACATTTCTATGCTTTCCAAAAGTTTAAGTAGAATTCAATATTATCAAGGAAATGATTTTAATTTGCAGTTCTTTTCCTCTATTACATAATGTTATTCTATTGACATTATTTTTAATATGGGAAAATTCAGATTGAAATACTTGAATTCAGTAAAACACATTTAAATTTTTCAATAAATGATAATGGAAAGTTTTTATACAGCATATGATTTAATCGTTTTGCCTCTCTATACAACAGCTATTGTTTATTTTCAATGTGAAATATGCCTCAGAATAAAACTTTATGAATCAGATTTCAATTTGGAAATATTTTCTGCAATCTGCACTTGTTCAATACTATCAGTAAATCTAAAATTAGAAGTTTAGTAAAAAAAATTATTTGAGCTAAATAAAACATATAGATGTTGAATATTGTGTCAGTTTATGATGTTAATTTTTTTGATTATTTAATTTTAAAATGAAACAAAGCCCCAATTTTTTTTTAAATATTAATTCGTAATATACGCTGTTACCAATCAATTGATATAGGTTGGTATAACATATATTCAATTATATATATTATGCATACCCTTATAATTATATACACTTATATATGATACATATTTATATACATGATCTACACTAGTTATCAAAAATTAAGGAAAAGTCACAAAATGCTAATTTTCAAATACGCGAACACTCAAAAGGAAATAATATAATTCGAGTAATTACTATCTCTACAACACAGCTAGCCCATATAACATCTCATTCATGTCACACATGATCACAAGTGTCACAGTCACTACGGTGAAGCAAAAAAATAGGAAATTCCATACATCTCGTTATGAGTCTCAAATGATCACTATATGTGACTCCACTGAGAAGTCAATGTGACTGCTGCTTTGTGACGAGTCACCAGGTGACTTTACAATGTAGTTAAATTGTGACTCTCATGTGACTGTCATTTTGAGACTCAATTTCATAGTCATCATGAACGTTGCATTATGATAAGTCATCAAATAATATCATATTATACTCAAATGGAGACATTTCCCAAAAGAGCACAATGGTGACTTCACAGTAGTCTCTCTGTCACCTGAAAGTCATCATGTGACTTTAATGTGACATTATTTGGTAACTTATCACAATGCAGCGTTCACGATTACTTTGAAATTGAGTCTACAAATGACAGTCACATGAGAGTCACAATGTAACTACATTGTAAAGTCACATGGTGACTCGTCACAAAGCAGCAGTAACAGTGACGTCTCAGTGGAGTCACATATAGTGATCATTTGAGACTCATAATGAGATGTATGGAATTTCCTATTTTTTTGTTTCACCGTAGTGACTGTGACATTTGTGACCATGTGTGACATGAATGAGATGTTATATGGACTAGCTGTGTTGTAGAGATAGTAATTACTTGAATTATATTATTTCCTTTTGAGTGTTCGCGTATTTGAAAATTACCATTTTGTGACTTTTCCTTAATTTTTGATAACCAGTGTAGTACGTAATTATACTAACCTATTACATTTATACATACCTATATGCGAATATTTGGGGCATTTAGAAGGGAATGACTTTTCCCAGATTCTAATGATGAACATACTAATCAAACTCAAAACTGAAACGTATAGGAGAAAAAGCTCGATCGTAAATCTCCTTCATAAGAGGGTAAAGTTTGAACTTTAAATTTAATGCCGAATAAATAATAAATAATTTAAATTTAATCCTTTTTTTTAATGTATAATAAACAGTTCTCACACATTAAAAAATAAAGCTTGACTTACGGTTAGATTTTTTTTAATTTAAAAAATACACGATATGTATATATATCGAAAGTTGTTTAAATCTAAAATTCCGTCGTCACAAAGTCAAATTTTCCAAGTTAAAATACTCAAGAGTGTTTCAAATATGATGTTAAATTTTTATAAAGCTTTAAAATAACAATTCCACAACTTGTGTATGGAGATGTGTCAAACAAAGAACTTATTTCTATTAAATTGTTTTTTAAAAAACCTTTTTATTAAATAATCAAATGAGAACCCATGTTTCTCATCCGCATCTTCCCCCAGAGCATCCCAAAGCGAAAAGAACGATAAACTGCCAGATTCTGGAAACCCTTCCAGAGTATTTTTCGCTACTCGTCTACCCGAAAAGTTTATTAAAAGCTAGATCTCGCCAGGGCAATGAGTCCATCCCGTTAGAGAAATCGGATGGAAACGTGACGGTTTTGTTTTGACATTTGACAGTATGGCTTATACACGGGATAGGTATTTAAAACGACAAAAGAGCTGTCTTGTATTGTCAGTATTTTTACTAATTTTTGGACTTTTACAATTATGCCTCGGAATACTTTTTTCATTAAAATCGCGAGATCGCAAGTGTCATAAAGTAAAATACATGCTAATTGGTGTGTACCTCGTTATTGCTGGAATATGTGGAATTGCAAATTACTGTCCAAGAAAAACACCCAGTCCCTGCAAAGCTAAAAAGGCAATCCGATCGCGTGGATTTACAGCAGTGTTTGTAATATTTTGTACTCTTGTTACAGTTGTGGTAATATTGGACAACAGTGCCTTCAACTGTGTATCCCCACATGATACCAATTCTCATGAAGGTAAGCTTATTATTAATACACATACATAATGTTTAATAATAATCCTGGTAGAAAAGCAACACTGAGAAATCACTGTATTCATTGGTTCAACATTTGAAGTATTTATAGTAAAAATTACGATCTTAAAAAAATCTACATTTTATTGTCACTACTGGTAATTTAATCCTAATATTTCTCCAACATTGGCATTTCATTAGAAATGTACGCAGATTTCACCAACAGTATGCACTTTACTACTATTTGGCAATATTGATTTTATGTTTCTAAAATATAAATGAGTTTTAGTAAAATATTGCTAGAATATTTTATTCATATTAAGCCGATTAAAATATAATTTTGGCATAGGTAAAGAAACATAATTTTCATATAAGTGCGTTGCTTCTAAATTGTTTTTTGTTTGATATAATGTCCATCAATATCTTCATATATTCAGTGTAATTAAGGGGGCAGTTTACCTTTTTAACAATTTTATTTATTTTTTAAAATGTCATTCAAATGATGAAAACACTACATTTTAATGTTCAACTAAAAGTACATTTTGAAAAAAAAAATTACTTCATATTTAATTAAAAGTTTTAGAAAGTTTTAAAAAATTGAATTTTTAAAAATCCCTACTAATTTTTTAAATATTGATATTTTTTGCCCATTTTTTTTTAAAGATTTTCAAATGTGTATTACACAAGACTCTGCATGGATTTTTAGATACATCTAACAATACATTTAATATATTTTTCTTTACTGATATATATATACAGTGAAAAACTATTAAATCTAACACATCTTCATATACTTTTATTTAAAAAACCTGAAGGCTAATCCAATGCGCAGATTTATCACATGTATAATAAAGAACATATATAAAAAGTTTAAATCTCTATCTCAAATACAAAAAAGCCTTGGCATTTTTAAAACACTAAAGTGACGAAAATATGAACATGAACAAACAGCCATTTAAAGTTTTAATTTGTGTGGGTAATTGCGCTGGGTGTATTAACAAAATTTACAATATCTCAGGATATAATTGCTGTATGGGTAAAAATGAGGTGTCAAAATATTGACAATTAAACAAGCTTTCATTTAGTACTTAAAAGAGAAAATAAATTTTTTGACCAATTTTGAGGTAAACTGTCCCCCTTAAGCTCTAATTAAATCCAAATCTTCTTAGTAATATTTCTATTTATCAAATTTTCTACTATGTTTAATCATTTAAAAAATTATTTAGAGGAAATATCACTGTACAACATTAAGACTTATAATAGCGTTAAATTTGAAAATAGTGAAGCTATTTCCATTGCATATTCATCAGATATTTCGCTACTAAAATAGTAAAGCTATATTCATGTTTCTTCGAGTGATTATTTCTGTTTCAATAGTTCCGCGATTTACTCTAATAAATAAATATATTTAAAGTTACTTGATATATTTTAGAATGACCTTTCATCATTCGTTACTTAAATATAACATGCTGTTTATTATAAAAGAGTATAATTTTGTTGCGGTGCCAATCACATAGGGGAGGTGCAGCGGCTGATTTGTACCAAAGAACTACGCTTTTAAAGTAACAATTGGAGAGAAACATAATTTTCAATTTTTGAAAAAGAAATATTGCGACCTGTACACGGACCCTACGCTTATAGAGGCAATAAACAGATTAACAAATCTACATTTTACCTTTAAAAATTTTATATTTCCGAAACGATACTTCTAACTTTATAGGTTGGGCCTGCCCTGTTTTATTCTGATCGACAAATCAATGTTCTACGTTTAGATTATTGTATACTATAAAACAGTAGTTCTGAATCGGTGTAACGCGACGTACTGGTGTATCATGAGATGGCCTAAGGGATGCCACGAAAATTACTTTAACTACTTAAACTAAAAAAATTACTTTAAAACTCAATATTCTAAATTCTGCAATTTTCAATAAGGTTTAGTGTCAAAGTTTTATTTTCTTCCAAATTTTACTTAGGGTCTGAATATTCTTAATAAGAAATGTTATACAGTGCTTCTCATAAGTATATGGACAAGCGATTTTTTGAAATATCAGCTCAAAATATGAAGCCATAATCACGAAAAATATAATAAGCATATGGAATCATAATATATTTTTGTTACAATAACGAAATACTGTACAGGTTTTACAGAATTTTTGTAAAAAAATAAAATTCAAAATAAGCTGTCCAAAAAAATATATGGACAATGAAGATAATTGCTTTTATTTTCACCGTATCAAAAAATTTTGCATTTTCTGCGTTCTGTACATGTAAAGTACCCACTGCTAAATATAAAATCACTGCTTATTCTTCAATTATCGAACAGTGGGGAAATACCTCGCAACCTTTAATTCTCCGCTGCTGATATAGCTAAAATTTGGCGTTTAAAGACTCAATTGCTAAAATTTCTGATATTGCTAAACAAATAAAGATTAACAGATCCGGAATTTATGAAATTTTATCAAAAAGTGACAATGCGATTGCAAAACAATGTTCAGGTCGACCAAAAAAAGCAAATCTGCGACAAGACAGAGAGATTTTTCGAGTAGTTTCAGTCCAAAAGAAGTTTGTTCGTGAAATTTCGAAGAATTTAGCGTTTCCTGTAACGAGATCTACTGTTCACCGTTGCATACTCGCAAGCAAAATTCATAAATATCGCAGAATGTCCGCGGAATCTATGCTAAAATTGCACCATAGAAATGCACGTGTTCTTTCAGCTAAAAAACACACGCCTTGGGAAGATGAATTGTTATGTGTTTCTTCAGTGACGAAAACAAAATCAAGTTGGATGGCCCGGATGGCTGGAAATACCATCGGCATGATCTGCGACGAGAATCTCGTGAGTTCTTTAGTCGAAAACAAGGAGGGATTCTCTCATGATGTGGGGCGCGATTTGTTTTAATGGAAGAACGAATATTACTTCTCTTCATGGTCAGCAGTTCTCTGAGGATTATTAAAATGTCCTTAAAAGTAATCTACTTCCATTTGGAAAATTTTTTGAAAGGGATAACTGAAAATTCCAAGAGGACAATGCGTCAATTCAGATCCGCCATTCAACAACAGCTTGGTTTACGCAGAATCAAGTGGCTGTTATAGACTCGCCAGCTATCAGCCCAGTCCTCAATCCAATTGATAACCTTGGAGAGTACATGCACGAGATGTATATGCTCATGGTCGTCAGTTTTCTACTATTCAGGAATTAAAGCAAAACGTAGAGCATAATTGGTTCTCTTTACAGCCACACATTCTCCAAACACTAGTTTGAAGCTTACTTGATACGGTTTTCAAGATAATTCAAAGGAATGGATCCAAAATTTGAATTTAAATGCAAAAAACTCGAAAAGTCCATATATTTTTGAGACAGCGTATTTTGATTTTTATTTTTTTACAAAAATTCTGTAAAACCTATACTGTATTTCTTTGTTGCCATAAACTTGTATCAGAATTCCATATGCTTATTATTTTTTTCATGATCATGGCTTCATTTTTTGAACTGTTACTTAAAAAAAAACCCTGTCCATATACTTTTGAGACGCACTATAATTACTATGAAAATAATGTAAAACATAATATATTGGCAGATCTCAACGGCAGATGTATAATTATGACTAAAACATATCGTCCAGTCCCAGTGTTACATTGACGAGAAATAATCTTTATTGAAAAAAATATTCTTAAGAACGAAAATAAATTTCGGCTAGATCCTCGGAAAATAATTTATTATTATTTATAGTATACCTAACAGAAAATCCGCTCTTGTAAAGAAGATATTTAAAAAAACTATTTTATTACAAATTAGAACAAAACATTTATCTTTATGACGACGCATTTTGTTTGTATTATTAACAGATTTAAAAAACAAATACATTCCTTCCACAGGTTTTGAATCATTATAAGTTTAGTGTGCCGCAGAAGTTGAACCATGAATTCGATTGCACCTGGAGATAGAAAAGGACATTGGTTTCAATGATAAATATGTGTTAATAAACTTCATGGATAGACATTCCGCCCAAAACAATTTTTAAATGCATAATGCATAAAAAGAGAAAATTTATGACAACTCGAAAATCTTATTACAATAAAATGCAGAAATTTTCTTAAAATGGTTGTTCTAATTTAACTGTGGCAATAAAATAAGAATACAATTTTTTTTTCATCGTATAACTTTTATTTATAAATAAACTTTTAAGGGAAGGGTCATTCACACAGGAAAGGCAAAATTTGCTAAAAAATAGTTTTAAACTTTTGAATTTAGAGAATGTAATTTTATGAAAAAGAATGCGCATGAGAATTTCATTATTTTTCAGTTTTCTCTTTGTATTTGAGACCTCGTTATACTGCACACAATATTTGATAAATGACCGATAAACTAGACAATATCAGTAAAAATGCATATGCCATGTCCACGGATAAGACGAAAGTTAAGTTTTGAATTCTGAACAACTTTGGTTTTCAGGTTGCTAAAATGGTGCACTTCTATGCAATGTCAGAGCTGTCTAAAATTTGTATTGTAATTAGAAATTTGCTTTTTCTTATCTTGTTTCTGATGATCACGGAGCCAAACTCCAAATGGAACTTATAAATTGGAAAAAATTCAGTTATTTCACAGCAGAACAGAAAGTTATATCTAAAAAACAAATGTTTTCTTTCTCCCAAACTACCTAATGATGATGTAGCATATACTGTCATCTAGAGCGTTTTTCATTAAATTTATTTTCAGTGATCCACAGAGGGAGATTTTTTTTTGGCTAGGGATAAAGTTTATAATTACTTAGAAAAATAAAACAATTTTTAAAAATATATTAAGATAGAACTTAACTAAAAACATAATTAGTTATTATTGAAAAAAATTAAATTGTTTGGGTGAAATTAACGTTGAGTTTTAGATGTAGGGACGTTCACGGAGGGGAATTTTGACATGTATTCATTAAAAAGTTATAGTTAAATATTAAAATAATTTTGTCAAAAATATATTGAATAGCTTTCTTAAAACTTACATATATATATATATATGTGTGTGTGTGTGTGTGTGTGTGTGAAGGAAAATATTAGAAAATTACCCCCATTTCCCAATATTTATCCCTTCGGGACAATAAAATGTACCTTTCCATGAAAATGACCCATTTACTATATTCTTCCGTTGACATTAGTAGTAAAGTTTTCATTTAAACATTGCTGAATTATTAAAATATTAAATATAAAGAAAATTTTCGAGTTACTCTTTAGTTTCCCGTATTTCTTCATTCTATGACTTTCTCACATTTCTTACTTGATATTTTTTTCAGTTCTTAGTATGTTAATATTTGTGAAGTAAGTGATTATTCAATTTTATTCAGTTAAACGACGATTTAATTTTTTCGGGACAAAATTATTTTTGAAGACTATCTAAACTTTTGAACCGTTAACTGGCCTGCGAATATTTGAATTTTTTCCTAATTTCTAAACTAGTCCTAGTTTCCATTTATTCCTAGTTAATACTGATAACCATCTCTTACGCAATTTATTGGATTTTTAGTAGTTTATTTTTAATACAAATCCAGAAGTTGTTAAGTTGATTGCATAATCGTTTCCAAATTTCACAACGAAAACTATTCTAGTTAAAATGAGTATGACAGTAAGGATTTCTATTCAATATGTTTAAAGTTATATAACATGAACACTTTCCCGGAAGCATAACCAATAACCGATTATAGAAAGGTCATTTCACAGAGCTCAGAGGAACGGGGAATCAGACATTTATTTATTATTATTATTATTATTATTGTCACTAGAAGGAAATATCTTTGCACAATATTCCTCTCTTACCTATATCAAAACACACTGCAAGATGACTTTGCTTAAAACAAAATTCATGTGCAGTTTTCTTATACGGCATGTTCCAGGTCTAGGCAATGTTTCAACAATGGAGTATTGAATCCTCAAATTATGCGTCAAACACTAAAGATTCCGCGTCTGCAGAACAACTAATATACATTAAAAGTGGTTGCATTTTGCTTTTTGAATTTATTCTTTATTACACAAAAACACAAGTTACTAGATCAAAATATGCTTTCCTTTTTCAATAAATATAATTTTTGAGTATGTCTCTTCATATCCGTAGTCTGATTTTCGCTTAGGTACCAAATTAGTTTCAATGAATTTTTTTTAAATCGTTTAATATTAATATTTTATTAATGTAGAATCTTCTCCATAGAATGAAGATGACATGGAAAATTTGTTTTCTAAACGAGCTTTTCAATAATATACTTTTGATTAAATAAAATGTTGCAGTAATATCTGTCGTTTCACTGGTATAGCACAAAAAAATTATTTTAAGGGTGTATTCCGATCAAAACTGCTTATTTTCCGATTTATTTTTAAATTCATTTTTACTCTCAAACGCATCAAACTTTGAAATGATCTTATTTAGAAATTATATAATGTGCCGTGCTTGTCGATTTTTCGATAAATGCAGAAAGTATTGCAAAAAATGCTGTCAAAGGTGGAGTTTTGAACCGAATTTTCCGAAGCGGGAGGTCTGGGAATGGAAAAAATGGTTATAGTGAGAAAATAATTGTTTAAAAATCAAATTCTAATTAATTGAGCGAAAAATGAAATCACACGGCCTCTTATACATCCCTTCAAAAATCATCTCATCAAGTTTCATGTTTTTACTTTTAAAAATGAGTCTGAAAATGTCTCATAAAATTTCGAGCTGTTGAGGGTGGAAAAATATTTTTTCGAATACACCCTTAAGATAGCTATATTTTTTTCTTAATGCCATCTGCTATAAAATTTTTAAACTAGGCTTGTCTTGAAGTTTTACCCAAAATTAGAATGTCGACACCCATATTTTAACGAATTTAAAGTTATATTTAGTTGAGTTAGTCCATGATCTCCATAGTTTGACAGCTATGTCAACATTTGAATTCCATTACTATTGCATAAAACTTAATTTTAGGATAGTTAAAAAATACAAATGTAAAGAGATGCATGATATTTTAAAAATTATCTAACTACTGAATTCTGATTAAATCTGACCGTATTTTCCGAAATATTAATTAAAGGTCGTTGATTAGTTGGATTCCATATTCTGCATTTTGGCCCATGACAATCACCCATGATGATCAGGAATACATCTTTAAGAGGCTACTTCAGTCAAATGAAAAGACGCATTCGCTAATGCTAATCCTATGGAAGAAATTTATAAAGATGTCTCGGTCGCATTTCAATATTTTTAAATGATTTCTTTTGCATTGAATAGTTGAGATCGGTCTGTATGCAGGCCATTTTTTACTTTTTCGATTTTGATTGTAGATATTTTTTATGGGGATGCTTTTACTTTCGAAACCGGTTCCGAAAATGAAAGTGTCCTCATAAGAAATACCTGTAAACAAAATCGAAAAAGTAAACAACGGCCTTTGTACTGATCGATCTCAACTATTGAATGCAAAAGAAATCACTTAAAAATATTGAAATGCGACCGAGATATCTTTATAAATTTCTTCCATGGGATTAGCATTAGCGAACGGGTCTTTTCGTTTGACTGAAATAGCCTCTTAACCCCTTTCGGCACGAGCGTCACGTATAGCGTAAAAAATGCTCAGAATCCTTCATTATTCCCACCAGTTATTTTTTATTGTAAATATTTCCTGATTCAATTAGGTAAAAATATCTGTTTTGAAAAATCGGTGATAAATGAATAAAAATTCTGTAAAAGACGCTGTCCTCGAAGGGGTTAAAATTTCCGGTGCTGGAACGTTTGATTTTCTATTGTAGCAGACTGCAAGAATATTGTCCACAAATGGTTGATTACATAACAATGTTTTGAAAAACGAATTTCCATTTCGGTATTTAAATAGATAAAAAAAAAGACACATTTTCTATGACAAATGTTTAACTTTTTCGTGTATTAAGATTTTTAGCGATTTCCTTTGTCACCTTTTTGTCTACTGATATCCAAAAGAAAGTAACTATTTTCGTGCAATCTGATATTTTTAGTTTAGTTTATGTTGTTCTCGCTCCACAAGTTTTATCCCTTTCAAGGGCGGTGGCCACGCTGCGCGACCACCTAATTTTAATTCCAAAACTGACAAACAACACCAAGAAAATGTTAGTAAAATTTCCCTTTTATATTTAAAGTGAATAAAAGCAGGTTTTTTTTTTTAATAGTTTGTAAATTCTGGTGCCAGCCAATTATTAATCATTTTACGAACAGAATTCTTCTACCCCTGAAAAGGTTAAGTAACATCCTATTATATGGAAATAAAAACAAAGTGAGAGTTATAAACAAATCAAACAATTTTAATTTGCACAAAAACATTAATTAATTTAAACATTCAGCCTTAACTTAGTTAGCATCAGTGTTATAGAATCGGAAAAAAAATTCTGAAATTTCTAATTAAAGCACCAGAGTACAAGTTTTTTCCCCTTTGAAATAGTCCAATATGAATGAAAATTAATGTTTAAATAAAGCGGTTTTAAGTTAAAAAATTCAGGTGAAAGGACGATTTATTTATTTCTTTATTTTTAATCTGTGCCGTAACGGATTTTCGATGCGTTCCGGTATCAGTGCCTCCCTGATGACAATTCTAACTCATCAAAAGCAACGGAGTGGCAATTATTTGTTAGTTAATTAATTGAATTTAAAATTTTTCTCTATAAAATAGTTTTGTTAAGGTTCCTTTAAGAATAAAATTTGATCGGACTATAAAAAGTTATCATTATTAGTGATATTTTACGTTGTCAACTAATACCAATTGTATCATATGAGACATTAATTCGACCCTTAACAATTTGCATCATATTTTCTTGATTCCTTTATCGCCTTTCTATTTTTTCGTCATTTTTTGCTTCAGCCCACTGAAAAATATTATAACTATCTGAAATGGCGCAGCAAAAAAAATATTATTTTGCAGGCCTGGAATAAAAGCTGGTTACTTATCAAAATTTAATTGATGTAATGTGTTTTTTATGTTTAAATGTAAAAAAAAAAAAAAAAAAAAAAAAAAAAAAAAAAAAAAAAAAAAAAAAATCTTAATTTCAATCAAGAATAGATAGGGTGAAACACCCAGTAACTAAAACCTTAATGATTCTTTCTTGTTCAAATTACCATTAGAATAATTTAAAGCTATTTTATACTTATCTTTGTTTTTGAAAGTATAGTAGAGGTACATTACAAAAATATTGTTGATAAAAGTTTGAAAAAGTATACTTTATTATTAAAAAGAAATTTCAGAAATATGCTCAGTAACTCCAGTAACTGACACGAACCCTATTTTGAGAAACCAAAAACTAACGCATAAATTGTAACAGTTAAAACAAATACGTTACCACTAGAGAGTTTGCAGAATTTCACAAGAAAATACTTATTTGAGTTGCATTTTTCTGAAGTGTAGGTTACTGATCAGGTCTCAATAACTGGGAATTTCACCTTATATGTTTTTTGTTATAAATGTTATAGATTTCATTTTAAAAAAATGAAACGTTACACATTTTTCCTTGTTTTCAAAATTTTGAAATATTTCAAAGTATATTGAGCAGATGGTGCTTAAAAGTTTTTTTTAATCTGTAATTAACCAACTGTTTTTAATTTTATATTATTGTGTAAATCTTCTAATGTGCTTTTATAACGTAAAAGAATAAAAGTTTTGAGGAGATAACATTTCGAATTCATAATTTGTCGACTAAAGAGTTAAACCCGGCATCTTTGGGCTAGTGGCCAACGCACTAACCACTGAATAAGATAGTAATAAGCTGAAATCCAGAATTAAATCTATTATTTTAGCCTACCATCATGCAAATTAAAATGGGTTAGTTGTCGCACTTGCATTCTTATATTGATGTTCAAAATAATCCTACACATAACTGACTTTAAAGTTTTCTGTAATTTAGTATTGAAGTGAAGGACTTATTTTCTTTTTTACACTGACAACAGAAATATAATAATGGGTTTTTCATATCAATAAATAAAAATTCTTTTGTGTTTTGTTTTGTCAACTAGCATAACTAATTAACTATTTGTAGTGGTTTCAGTTTCGCAACTTAATAGTTTACAAGCATGAAAAATAGAAACATTCTCATAGGTTTGGGTGTCAAAGGAAATGCTTTCAAATTCATATTCAAATTAATTCTTTGTCTCATGTGCATTTATTTGGCAAAGGTATTTGTTTCTAAATCTTATATTTATTTAGAAACTTCCGTCATTAATATTTATATTCTCAATTTGAATAGTATGATTCAAAACTTTTTCGTCATTTATCATGAGAAGATTATTCGTTGTTTACATGTTTGTTAAGCAGACGTATGCTTGTGACCGATTAAAATAAAAATATTTTGAAAGTAATTCTACATTTTAAGGTGTTACGAGTAATAAAAGAACTTCCACGTAAAAAGGTTTAGGAAATGTGGACATTAACCTAATTTTGTTTACTGCTTGAAATATAATCAGCATTCCTTTGTTGATTACTTTTATTTCCATGTTTGTATTAAAATAAAACAATAGGTTTAATAAACTTACGTAGTATGTTTAATTAGTATTAGGAATAGACAAAATAGCTTTTGATTAGTCATGTTCATCCATCAGAAAATGTGAAATATATGCTAGATTATACTTCATTTTTTTTTTTTAATTATGATCTCGTTTTTTACCTTTATAAATGTATCCTATATATTTGAAACTATAAAGATTGCACTTTTCGGGCAAAATTATAGTTAAAAAAAAGGAATTTTGGGAAGTTTAAAGAGGAAGGTCTTCTTAATATGCACATTTTTATAGGAATATTTTCGCCTATATGTTGCTAAAAGTATTACGTGAACATGAAATTCAGATGTTCTTGTGCAATGTGTGCGAATTTGAAGATAGCTAATCTCTCTCTCTGTATATATATGTGTGTGTGTGTGTGTGTTTGTTGTTGTTACAACGAATGTGACTACTATACAATCTGGAAAGCATTGTTTTTCATCAGCTCTCCAGCAAATTTCCCCGTGATAGAGCTTTTACGTTTGTAATAAATAAAAATTTTGTAATGTTAATATTTTCTCTTATAAAAAACCACAAATTTTGCGACTATAAATGGGCCATTTCCGTGATTAATTTTATCATAAGAGTTATCTTTTATTAATATGTAACATCATGAAATAGCGATAATTAACCGAAAAACAGTTTCATTGATGCAGGTAATCAATTCAATCTTTAAATTGCTGCAATTAGTTCAGATTTAAATTATTATTATTATAGTATTTGTAATTAATTCGTTATTAGATTAATTTTTTAAATAATGCTAATAACATTTTGCAATTTATTTAAACAACAATTAAACAAGGCTGCGATGGCTGTGTTTTTTTAACTTTTGACGACCGATTCTTATGTATTTTTTACACCGAATCCGAAAATAACCTTTATTTTTAACCATCATGTCAGGATTTTTTTGCAAACCGTACATATCAAAGATAAAATGTCAATAGCGAAAATCTGATACTATAAAATAGATGTGAGGGTTATATATTTTTTAACTTTTAATTATTTATTTGTATGTATTTTTAGAATTGAATCCGAAAACGACCTTCATTTTTAACCATCACGCCAGGATTTTTCGCAAATCGTAAATTTCAAAGTTAAAAAGTAAAAACGAAAACCTGTCAAAGCAATTTGAAAAAGCCTTACGAAAAGAAGCCAAATGTTTTAAGGCAAATTACTAATCTTATCAACCGCCAAAATAAAAAAGGACACCGCGATAGATAATTTTAAAGACCATTAATTTTAAAGGTAAAGCAGGATGCAGACAGAGCATGAGCAGTTCAAAGAAACTTCCTCACACATGGAATAAAACTGTTAGGATTTTAAATACAGAATATTTTACACTATTAGCTGTAAAAATTCATAGTATAAGCCAAAAGATGAATAAATTATGAAAAAAAAAATGTTTTACATCTCTTTTATAGTATCAGAGTTTCGCAATATTTCAGCCTTTTAAAAATTTGCCATTTTCAAGAAATTCTGACTTGATGGTAAAAAATGAAGGTAATTTTCGGATTCAGCACTACAAAATAAACAAAAATCAATTATCAAAAGCTTAAAAACTCAACCATCACATCCATTTTATAGTATCAGATTTTTGCTAATTTTTGCCTTTTTAATTTTGAAATTTGCAATAAAACCACCTGACGTGATGGTTAAAAATGAAGGTCATTTTCGGATTCAGCACTACAAAATGCATAAGAATCAATTTTGTTAATTGATTCTTATACCTTGACACAATTATTCCGTATCATTTTTTGTTTCGCCTCTATCTTAAAAAATGACAGATAAAGCGATTTGAAATTCTAAGGCGGCTGACATTTTGAAACAATAATTTTTTCTTGCTGTAAAAATCATATTTATGAACCAATTTGGATGTAACTGAGCTTGTGTATAGGTCATAACAACCGAGTTCATCGGCAGTTTTATCAGCGTCTTGTTTCAAAATGGCGGCCACTTAAAAATTTCAAATTAAAAAGTATACACAAAGAAATTAGAAATTCAAAAAGTTTGTTCCTTTAAGTATTCGGATTTGATATAAAGATTCTGGAGGATTTTTCATATTTTTGTTTATTCTCATAAAATCTTTATATTGAAAAAAAAAAAATTCTATTATCGGGTTCAAAGAATTTTAGCTTCGTATGTTTGAGTAAAATTAGCTCAGTTCTTAAAAACAAGATATTGGGAAGCTGCCTTTTCTTCCCGGTACAGGTCGCAAGGACAATTTAATTTTTCAAAAACAGTAATTAAAAGTACTTGTTCCTAAGAAGGAAAATTACCATTTCGCAGCGATTTGAAGTTACTACGAATTCTGGAAGAATCGAGTGCTTTCTTTAGTAAAGGCAGGTGTGACACTATTATTTAACAAAAAACCAGTAATAGGAGTGACCAAGTTATTACCTATTTCCTACTGGAGAAAAAAAACGGAAATTGGATTTGAAGGTATTTTTCCATGAAATACCAATAATATACATTCGATGTACAGGATTGTCTGTTAAGAAAGAATCGTTAAAAAAACATAAATAATAATAATAATAATAATAATAATCTCGAATTAAGCAACTACTAATTTTGAAAGTGTGAACTGGTTACCAACAGCAACATCTTAAAACACTTCTTCTATCAGTGTTCTTTTTCATTTTCAAAGGAGGCAAGAAAAAAAAAAAAAAATTCCAGGATACATGTTTTACTAGAAATTTTGTCAAGAAAATATAATTTAAAAAAAAGATTAAAAAATTAATGTCATGCGTAATTATACCAGTGGTATCTTATAAATAAATAATATTCTGTTATATTTATTTATTTTTAACTGTTTTAATATTTAAGTCCCATTCATTCAATAACATATTACCGTGGTGCGAGTGGGGTTGCTAACAATTCGGTCTCAAAACATTAGTTTAACTGAAGTAAGTCAATATTAGTTTTAATAATCCTCTGTCTTAGCACACATTTATCAAAAATATCTTTAGGATGAGTTTTTTTCATGACTTAGACTGATTTTTGAGATTTTTCAAAGCAGATTCGAAAAAAATTAAATGTAAAACCTGAAAAGAAACATTCATTTAAATTGATGTAAATACTCAGAGATTTACTCACGTTAGTTAATAGAGTTGTAAAATATCGGGAAAGCGATATTTCTTTTACTTTCCTCCTGCTTATTTTTTAATAAAATAGCCTTTAATTGCATTAACATTAGTGATACAACTCATAAAAGCACCGATTGGCAAACACTTATCGATCTATTTTAATATCTTAATTTGATATCTTTGGTCAAAATTTGACAATAAAAACTTTGTGTACTAAACTTTTCTGTAGATTTATTTTGTCCTTGTATATGATTTAAAACCCTCCTTTAAGTAAAAAGGCTACTTTTCATTTAAAAACTATTTAATTGAAATAAATCCATTTTTGATTGAAAAAAAATCTATTTTTCACTAAGCTTTTGGAAAGGAATCTCTACAGGAACTCAAATAAAATACGATGCCAAAGAATTATTGAATTATCTTGTCAGTTTAATAAACTATCTTTTTCATGCTTGTGGGTTGGTTGTTGTTATGCTTATGACGGCCAATTATTAGCACGGGGGATATGGGGCCTAATGTGGGGTGCCCCCCGTGGGGATCTTTCTAAGGGAACCTAACCCTTCATGCTTGTGGGAAATCTATAAATGTAATTAATATAGGAAATTTAAGTACGCTTGATTTCAGAGTTACCGTGTTAGAATTTACAGATCACATTAATTTTATTATTCATTAAAAATGTCGTAAAATTTAGACAGATTCGTGATGCAGATTTTTCTGAAAGATTTATGTGTGTTTCATTATCATTTTATAATTCTATTAAGATTTTTGCGGTGAAAAGGTTAAATAAAAACACCCTATAAAATAAAATAAATTACAGAACGGTGGATCGAGGTTCAGATATAGCAGAATAACTTAGTTTAAAGAACGCTTCATTAAATAAATCTCAGAGAATGTCAACGATTAAAAATTAAAATGACCTCGAATATTTTTTCAAGCTTGAATAAAACGTCTTTCATTAATTAAGCTTTACACTAATTTCGATTCTGAGATGTAAATATAAATAATAGATTCACTGAATAGACGTCTCAAAAAACATAATGCAACAACCGTAAAAAACAGATATCCAATTTCAGCTACAGTTAATAAAACTCTTTCAGCAGGATTCAATGTCACCATAGATTAAAGTTCTTTTTTTTTTCAATTATTCCATAGCTATTGTTAGATTACATTGAGGATGTCTAATATAGTTCAAAGAACAATGACAGTTATGTGAAACAATGTTGAATAGGAATGTGCTCTCTTTGAATATAATACAGATATTTGATTAATAGCTATATATCCTTGAGCCATTTTTGAAATAAATCATTTTTACAAAGATGAAATAATTTTAAAAGTATTTTTCAGCTTTCATGTTTTGTTATTGCTTATTTTAGCCACATGTACTAAATTGTTGCAAAATCGTAATAGATTTTATTTCGTTGTTAAGTGAATATTTTTTTAAAATGTGTTTTCCTGAACATATTATGCATTTTAATTTTCACACGATTTTGAGTTACAAGAACAATTACAAAATCCTTTCAGACTCGTTATTTTAACTTTTTATGTGAAATAACAAAAGATCTCGGAACACTAATTTAACTTTAGGATTATAAATGAGATCTGAATAAAGCTACTAGTGCTTTCGAAAGAAAATTTTCTTGATTACAAAAAGAAAAAAATAAACATACTATTGGATGATCTCTAGAATTATCATTCACTTCAGATGCAACCTTTACCAGGAATATATATATATTTTAATAAACATCTATTTGAGGACAATAGAAGCCAAGGGGTATAAGTGATAAAATTGAAAAAATTGAACTAAGTACACAGACGACCTGGAACTATGCTTTTTTCTTTTCAGGTAAAGAAATAAAAGTGATTTTCTACTTATGTATTGTGTTTCAAAGATCAACCACTTTTGCCGAATAATGATCAATATTGATTAACTATAAATTTAAAGAAAATTGCACTCTACTTTTTTCACATTTGTTGAAGTAAGAGTTGAAAGACCACTGTGAAACAAGCAGCAGTTTCCTATTTCAATTCAGTCAATTATCTTTGAACTCAATTTACTCCAATTCGAAATTTTGTCACTTGTACCCCCTGGCTTCTGATGTCCTCATTTATTTTCGTCACTTCATTATAAATGAAAAGCAAAAACTATTTTCTTGTTAACTTGTAAAAATGTAACTTGATAGTTTGTTCATAAATTAAAAGATTTCAAATGGTTTTTATAAAATAATACTCCCGGACATCTCCAAACAGCATTTTCTTCTTGTTTTTTTTCACTTAGATTTGTATCGATCTCCCCTATTTAAAAAAAGAAATATGAAAATCTTGTCTGGACTGCATTTAAAGAATCAGTTTTGCATAAAACATAGCCTTATATTTTCTGAATAATTCTTTAAATCAATTTTGAACTCAGCCTTAAAAAAATAAAATACACTGCTCAAAACAATTAAAGGATATTGCAGTTTTAGGTGGATTTTGTATCTGGTAAATTGTTTAGCTGATTGATACATGGTCGACAGACATAGTAGGTTATATGAGAATAAATTACACATGTTTGGCAGAAAAAAATGCATTTTATTGCGCATTTGTGTACTAAAGGAAAAAAACACAATTTGTGCATATGAGAAAAAAAGAATAAGAAAATGTGTTTTCTTCAAAGAAAATCCTTTTCAGTAGGGGGTATGGTTTCCACGGGCGGCCAGCAACGTTGAACACCTTTGAGGCATGGACTCAATGAGGCTATTAATGACGAGTTGGGGTATTCTGCCCCACTCTTCCAGAAGAGCTCTTTCCAGTTCTTGGAGAGTTTGTGGGGGTTGTTGGCGGCCAGAAACTCGTCTTCCTAGAGCGTCCCAAACGTGCTCGATTGGATTCATGTCTGGAGAACACGCTGGCCATTCCATTCGAACGATTCCTTCCTCGAAAAGGAAATCCTCCACCAGGTTTGCACGATGTGGCCTGCAGTTATCGTCCATTAAAATGAAGTTATCTCCGATTTCTGCAGAGTAAGGGACTACAATAGGTCTGAGGATCTCATCCCTATATCGTCGACCAGTCAGAGCTCCATCTCGAATGATGTAGAGGTCAGTGCGCCCGTCAATGGAGATGCCACCATACACCAACACTCCTCCACTGCCAAATCTGACACTTTCGTGCACGAACGCAGGATTATTCCTGCTGCCACGGTCCCTCCAGATAAAAATACGCCTATTATCCGGATGCACAGAAAAACGGGACTCGTCAGAAAACAGAATATTGCTCCATTCATTTCTCCTCCAGTTGACATGCTAGGCCGCGATGATGCCTTGATGTTAATCTAACACATACCATCGGTCGGCGAGCATACAGACCTACAGCATGGAGCCGGTTTCGGACAGTCTGAGTTGAAATCGTGGTACCTGTAGCCGAGCGAAGGTGTTGTTGGAGAAGAGTAGCGTTCATGGTTCGGTGTCTCCGAGCTGTTAACGCTAAATACCGATCTTCATTGGGCGTTGTTGCCCGTCTACGACCTTTCCCTGGTCTTCGGCCTGCACATCCACTCTCCAAAAAACGGTTCCAGATCCTGGAAATGACACTTTGTGACACTCCAATGGCTTGCGCTACTTCGGCTTGAGTTTGGCCCCATTCTAACCTACCAACAATTCTCAAAGCTTCTGAATCTGTCAAATGACTTCGCTGAGACATCGTACTCATCGAAACAAAGCAATCACTGAATGCCGATCATCCTTGTCTTCATTCTCTTTTATCCAGTTGAAAGTCAAATTCCATTCGCTGCCGCTGAAGCGACATTTTTGACGTCGAACTCAAAATTTGCATACTCCACAGTTTGAAAACCAGAAAAATTTACATTTGTGATTCTCTTCTTCTATTTTCGGCAAAAAAAATTTCGTTTATATCTTTATTTTATATAAAACTTCAAATATCCTTTAATTGTTTTGAGCAGTGTAAAATAAAATGAAAATAAAAGCAGTTTATAACAGCAGGAAATAGGCACTAAAAAATAAATAAAAGACTTTCTATTACACTAGAGTTGAGATAATTCCTGTTAACGGATTTTAAAAAAATTCTGAAACATTTGTTTAAAAAGTTTTCTATTTAAAAAATATATATATATGCTAAAATAGAGAATAAAAATCTGGCTGCATAATCTGAACTTTTTATTCAGAATAATATAACACTGTTGAATTTCACAATGTATGTTTCAGACTTCTCTATATATTTCCTGCTTTTGCCGCGATTTTTATCCCATCTGCATTCACGACAAATCCTTCAAAATTCTACATTAAACCTTCAAACTTTGAGTAACTTAGTTTAAATTTCTTTTAACATCTCTATCTATCTAGACATACATTGTTTGAATGTAAAATACAGCCTTTAAAGTATGTTTTAAGCAAATACACAAACAAAAAACAAAGCTAAATTCAATTTTTCAGTTTGTGAATTATTCAGGATAATATTTCGCATTTATTTTAACTCATTTTTATGAATTTGAACATTCTCTCATTTCACTTCCTTGTAAAAGAACCAAAAAAAAATGTTATAGTCACAATATTTAAAACAACCAAGGATAACCATCATATTTAAATTGTAAAACAAACGAAAATAAGTAATTTATTTCGAAAATATAAGTCAGAAATCTTGACCTCATAGAAACATTGATTCTTTATTCATCTTAAGTTACGAAATCGTCATGGTTCAACCATGATGCTACTGGCACTGAATCAAATTTCTTGGACTATCTGAGTGATTAATTGCACAACTGAATGACAGGGAACAGTTAAGTTACAGAGTAATGTTGAAAAAAGGGAAAACATTTTTAAATTGGATAAAATTAGCGAATTTTGTTTTTGTTGTTTTCTTTCTTGACAACAGAATTCCGCTCTTAAAAAAATAAGGGAGACCGATTTTTATTTATTTTTTGTTGTGAAAGATGTTCTTTGAAAAAGTTAATGAAATTTCGCAAAATAGAAAAAAATTATAAATAACATATTTTTGTTATAAAAAGACATTGGCATATTAATAACTAAAATTAACATGATGGGATGCCTAAAGTGAAATTTAACTATGTATTTTGAGTTAACGAATTTTATAAAATGATTGTTTCTTACAAGGGAGAAGGGACTAAAAAGTGCATCAACTCCTGGAGCATTGTTTAACTTGAGCTGTCAGTAGCTCATTTGTTGGATTTCACCAAAAGTTAAATTCTACAGACCCCCCCCCTCCCAATAAGAAGTATTTATAAATTAACTTTTCCTTATAATGCAGTTAATCAAGAGTAGCTTAATAACACTGGTCGGAGTCATATTCCTCCCTGTGAAATTAAGGGTTGATTCTTATAGATTTCAGCTCACTAAATCAAAATATGGCAATGAAACTACAGTATATCGTACCATTTTTAAGAAGTGCCTCTTTTTTAAAATTAAAGAAACTTATGTCTTACTAAAAGTATAAGTTAAAATTTCCTAAACAAAAATATGCATATCTTAATATGAAAATAACATAAATCAATGTATATAAACATTAATAAAAAATACTGCAGCAAAAGGAATTAAAAATATGTTAGGGGACATTACTGGACACGAAAGAGGGGGGAGATACCAAAGGAAAAATGCGCAACACAAATATTACAATATACTTTCATGATGTAATTTATTGATCTAAGACCGAAAAATACCTTTTTCATGCTTTCATGTTTATCTAGCATTCGAAATTAATATAACAATCCTTCATATGTTGCTATTACAGAACTTTCTCTTGAAAACAGTACGTGTTGGAACAATTTCGATGTCATATTTAGATTTAGGATTGTCAGATCTAAATATTTCGCATGTTTGTTTCGCAGAGAGGAAAATTTTCTATTTCCCCCCCCCCCCCCCCAACAAATGCAATTAAAAAGTGGTACCAAAAATCAAGTAAGAAAATACCTTTCAAATTTATAAAATTAAATTGTTTCTTAAGGAAGGAGGAAAACTAAGAACGGCATCAAATCCTACAGTGCATTTGGCTTGAGCTGCTCTTAAATTCAACTATTTAATCTATCCGAAAGTCGAAGTTAACAGAATAGAGGAAATAAAAAAACAACTATAAATGTTCTTTAAACTAAAACAGTGGCGTCTTAATGAATAAAAATAAGCATGAAAAGGTGAAAATATGTTACGAATATGCACTTTTAGTGTATGAAATTCTAAAAACGGTTCTGCTTCTCACACGAGAAAATAAAAAAGTGCAAATCTTAAAAAAAAAATTTTTCATTATCCATTTCTGACCACTGTTGATTCCCAACACTAACTTATGTCACATAAAATAAGAATAATGCTATTAGTAAAACATTTCTCTCCATCCATGCTTGATAAAGAGTCCTATTAAGATTTGTAGAATTTTAACTTTAATTGGTGTATTACATTTATTTAAAAACTTGCATGAAGCTTATTTGCTTCTATGTTACTTTCTTGATCTTTTTCCGAATGAGGAAAATAAATAATTTTAGTTGAACTTTACAAATAAAAGAGTTATTTTAGTAAACAAACAAAAGGACACTGAAAGGAAATTTAAATTTTTTAATATACATACATGCTAGTCTACAAATGTCTGAACCAACAAACTTTGTTTTATTTTCACTCACCCACACATTTGAGCGAATCAATCTTTTCCTCCTGAATTCCAAGGTGACAACTTGAAGTTTTCGTTTCCTTGATGCGTAGGATAGGCTATAACTTAAGATTCTTAGTTAACCGCAGTCACATCTGTTTCAAAAAATTACTATTACAAGCAGTATTTACTTTCATCCAAAACTTCTTTTGAGTAACGACAAAATTATTTGTTTTAAAAATCCCATTTTAAATGTTGGAACATTTCAGAACCTTTAATTTTCTATTTGTCTGAAATAGATAATTTTATTTACATAATAATACTCCAAATTTAATACCTCAATCATTTTAAAGTCGAAAAAGATTTTTTTTTTTATTTTTTTTTTCTTTTTTTTTTCTAGATTCCAAAATATGAGAAATCCATTTATGTACCAGGTCAGAATAATTTTCAAAAATACTCTAACTCAGAGTTGGATTTTTTTTTTTTGGGGGGGGGGGGGGAAAGTAGGAGGGAGATTTGGGAAATGCATTAGTCAAACAAATATTTATGAGCAGTATTTCTCACTATTAACGTTTGCTGTTGGCTTTAAAAACAAAATTTTGTTGCATAATATCTATTTTACAACACCTTAGTACATTAACATCTGACTATATTCTGTCCTTAAGTCGGTTCTCAAATCCCTTGCTCAACAATGCGAAACTTTCTGACTCATTTTTAAGCGTAATGGCATAAAATTGACAGGCCTGACTATTCGATTTGGAATCGATTTCCATTTTAAGATAAATAAATTACTTATCGAGTTATAAGCGATTCTGCTCACATGATGACCAGTTTTTCTCCTGTCTCGCTGTGTCGCGTGCGGAAATTGGGTTCAAAGCACCCACTTTTACAGTAGTTTCTGAAAGATCTTTTGCGTTTACCTAAAAAAATGAAAACGATTTTTGATTACATAGTTTCTGAATACAAGCACCTGTCAATTTCATGCGTTTCCGAAAAAAATGAATTAAAAAGTGTGTCAGAAAGTAGCCCCTTTCGATTTCAGAACACCCTTAACACATAAATTTACAAATATTATTTATAATGAATTATGCAACTGGTAACAAATATTTTTGGAATTTAAACCTTAGCAGACATATTGTAAAATATGATCTGGTTTACAATTTTTTGAACTAACCATAATACCAGACATATTAAAAACATTTATCACTGTATTATCTAATATTTTAGATACAGTAAATTTGGAGTATTAAAAGCTTTTGATTACAACATATCTTCATAAGCTTAATCGTTTATGAAATTTCTAACAAAAAAAGATAATTTTATCGTAGCTTAAAAACTTTCTTTTCTCTTTAAATATTTCAGATTATATATATATATATAAACAGATACTTTTCATTGCAGCTAATAAAATGTAATGTTCCCTGTTTTCTGTGTGCTGCTTTCATAAAAATGAAAACTTTTTAATTGTTCATAAAATTTAAATCAGTTTTAATAGTCTTTTGCGTATCACCATTACAAAACAAGCGACTAATTAAAAAACTCTGCGGCTCACCAACTTTTTATTAAAATACATACTCAAAATTTACTTTTTATAATAAATCTGATAAAAGCCAAACGAGGGGAAAATCCTACTATCTTGAGCGAAAGAAACACATCAACCAAAAACTGCGGAACAAAACGAGGGAAATTTATCTACAATATTTATAAATCCATAAATCAATAATTCAGTGGTTAGTAAGATATTCTTAAGAAAAATACAATTGAGGACAACATAAAAAAATGATCTTTATAACTCTATTCAAAACATATCAGTTACTAAAATTCTTTGGATATTGAAAGGGATTTATTCTATAAAATTTGAAGAACAATTGACAGTTATTTTTGTCTTCCAAGAAAATTGTTTCGGGATTCTTGTCTTACAAGAAAATTGTTTCAGGATATAAAGAACTTTACGAGTAGCACCCAAGAAGGCTTTTGTTTACATAGCGCCTCGCAGAAAAATCAAAAGGCAACGGACTTGAATATGAAAATATTTGCAGACCGCCGTTTTAATCTGGCAAACTTAATTGTGAAAAAACGCCAAAGCACGTGAGAGTTATGTGGCAAATCCGTTAGGCTTTGACATCTACAAATTTTCAAAATTTAAATAGGCTGCTAGACAACGGAAAAGCCAAGATGCCAAGCAGTACGTTAATACTGAATATTATTGGAACGCGTTAACTACAAGTATTGAATAGTATGTATGTTAAGAGTCCAATGGTTTTTATCAGAAGAAAAATATCTGACAATGAACGAATCGTATAACGCCTGAAAAAGCTAATTGCAGACAAACACAGAGAGTTGCCCATTTTTAATATATCATTTTTATGGACACGATAAATTCCATAATTAAGCACAAATCTCTTCCAAACTGATACATAAAATCAAAGGGCAGAAAATCTTGGTCAACAAGCTCGTTAATGGGCAAAATCGGACGAAGGTCGCGGAAATGGAAAGGGTTTTTGTGAAAACAGATAAAACGTCATAACTTCTTAATTATGATAGATATCGAATCAGTTTAAAGTTATTATTGCTTCTAAGAAAAGGACCAAAAATTTATGCACGATAGATTTTTGATATCAATAAAAATGGCCACATGGGGGGAACAAAATAGTGTTTTAAGAAGAGAAAAATTCACAACTTCGTCAATTCCCAAGATATCAAACCCACTTAATTTGATTATAAATCTTCTTAATATTATTCCAAATGAAAATCAAATTTCAAATTAATTGCTTAAAAGGCGCAAAGGCCAATATAGTGAAAAACATTCCATGCAGGGACTCGAACCCGGGCAATCAGTATAGCGCACTGACATTCTACCGACTAAACCACATGGAACGATACCCAGTCTGGAAAATTTCTCACTATTACATGTTGGAAAGGCTAAAAACGCAGCAGAAGATGGAATGTTTTTCGTGAGTCACTGACATGGGGCAAACACGAAACTTAATTAAATCCAGCATCGATTGAAACTATATTAATATTTAGACATTTTTCCAGAGAGAAACATTCGCCTTGCATACAATATTTCAGATGAAAATCAAATTTCAAATGAATTGTTTTCTCTCTGGAGAAATGTCCAATTATTAATATAGTCGATGCTGGATTTAATTAAGTTTCGTGTTTGCCCAATGTCGGTGGCTCGCGAAAAACATTCCATCTTGTGCTGCGTTTGTAGCCTTGCCAACATGTAATAGTGAGAAATTTTCCAGGCTGAAAAGCGTTCCACGTGGTTTAGTCGGTAGAATGACAGTGCGCTATACTGATGGCCAGGGTTCGAGTCTCGGCATGGAATGTTTTCACTATGTTGGCCTTTGCGCCTTTTAAGCAACTAATTTGAAATTTGATTTTCATTTGAAATATTGTATGCAATGCTAACGTTTCTCTCTGGAAATATGTCCAAGTATTAACTTCTTAATACTATCTACAACTATTATATTGACAAGTTTTTGATGGGACCAACTCTTACAGCAAAATAATTATAATAAATAAATAAAAAGGGGGAGGGGTGTTGTAGAAGAAAAAGCCACTAAAGCTATAAAAAATTATAATTGGCGTGATGAAAATTTTTGTCAACCCTCGGACATGCTCTATATATAGGGATGCATTTAGTTTTAGTTGATGAAATGAGTACATAACTTCGAAATCTACCTGTGCCTGTAGGCCGAGCCGTCAGGGATTTTTTATTTAATGCATTAAGGCTAAAGAGATGAGAAACCGATTAGAGCTAAAATAGATACGTACATTTCACTGGCCCCGCCCCATACTCATTTTGAAAATTCAACAGCACCATTCGTTTGTGCTACGTTTGTGCTGGCTTGTGCCGCAAAAATTTTCGTTTGTGCCACTTCCGTTCTCTCGTTATAACGAACAAAATGGGCCGGGGCCAGTGAAACGACAGCCCCGCCCCATCAATGAAATCAAAATTTTATTACTGCATTCGTTTGTTCTACGTTTGTGCTGGTTTGTGCCGCAAAAATTTTCGTTTGTGCCACTTTCGTTCTCTCGTTATAACGAACACAATGGGGCGGAGCCAGTGAAACGACAGCCCCGCCCCATCAATGAAATCAAAATTTTATTACTGCATTTGTTTGTGCTACGTTTGTGCTGGTTTGTGCAGCAAAAAGTTTCGTTTGTGCCACTTCCGTTCTCTCGTTATGATGAATTTTTATAATTCAAAATCAAATAAAGAAAATCGCTTATAAAAATCGTAAATAACTACATGTCACGAAATGAAATACGTAAATCTTTAATCACATGTAAATGTCGGTTTGTGCCGCAAAAAATTTTGATTGTGCCATTATGGTTTCCTCGATATAACGAATTTTCCAATATTTCAACACAGAACGACCATTTCAGTGGCCCTGCCCCATCAACGAAATCTAAATTGTATTACGGCATTCGTTTGCGCTACGTTTGTGCTGGTTTGTGCTGCAAAAATTTTCGTTTGTGCCACTTCCGTTCTTTCGTTATAACGGATTTTTATAATTCAAAGTCAAATAAAGAAAATCACTTATAAAAATCGTAAATTACTACATGTCACGAAATCAAATGCATCTTTAGTCCCATGTAAATGTCGGTTTGTGCCGCAGAAAGTTTCGTTTGTGCCATTATGGTTTCCTCGATATAACGAATTTTCCACAATTTCTACACAGAACGACCATTTCAGTGGCCCCGCCCCATCAACGAAATCTAAATTGTATTACGGTATTCGTTTGTGCAGGTTTGTGCCGCAAAAAGTTTCGTTTGTGCCACTTCCATTCTCTCATTATGACGATTTTTTTTTAATTCAACTGCACACATAGAAAATCGCCTATGAATAAATAAATGTCAGGAAATTAAATACGGAAATCTTTAGCGCTCATCAAATGTCGGTTTGTGCCGCAAAAAGTTTCGTTTGTACCAATGTGGTTCCCTCCATATAACGAATTTTCCACTATTTCAACACAAAACGACCATTTCAGTGGCCCTGTCCCATCAACGAAATCTAAATTGTATTACGGTATTCGTTTGTGCAGGTTTGTGCCGCAAAAAGTTTCGTTTGTGCCACTTCCATTCTCTCATTATAACGAATTTTTTTCATCCAAGGGCACATATAGAAAATCGCCTATGAAAAAAGGCATGGCACGAAATGAAATACATAAATCTTTAGTCCCATGCAAATGTCGGTTTGTGCCGCAAAAAAGTTTCGTTTGGGCCATTCTGGTTCCCTCGATATAACGAATTTTCAACTATTTCAACAGTGGGCCACCATTTCAGTGGTCCCGCCACATAAACGATGTCTAAATTATATTACGGCATTCGTTTGTGCTACGTTTGTGCTGGTTTGTGCAGCAAAAAGTTTCGTTTGTGCCACTTCCGTTCTCTCGTTATGATGAATTTTTATAATTCAAAATCAAATAAAGAAAATCGCTTATAAAAATCGTAAATAACTACATGTCACGAAATGAAATACGTAAATCTTTAATCACATGTAAATGTCGGTTTGTGCCGCAAAAAATTTTGTTTGTGCCATTATGGTTTCCTCGATATAACGAATTTTCCAATATTTCAACACAGAACGACCATTTCAGTGGCCCCGCCCCATCAACGAAATCTAAATTGTATTACGGCATTCGTTTGCGCTACGTTTGTGCTGGTTTGTGCTGCAAAAATTTTCGTTTGTGCCACTTCCGTTCTTTCGTTATAACGGATTTTTATAATTCAAAGTCAAATAAAGAAAATCACTTATAAAAATCGTAAATTACTACATGTCACGAAATCAAATGCATCTTTAGTCCCATGTAAATGTCGGTTTGTGCCGCAGAAAGTTTCGTTTGTGCCATTATGGTTTCCTCGATATAACGAATCACAGAACG
Organism: Maratus speciosus; assembly: GCA_963932465.1. Taxonomy (NCBI): domain Eukaryota; kingdom Metazoa; phylum Arthropoda; class Arachnida; order Araneae; family Salticidae; genus Maratus; species Maratus speciosus. The sequence continues at coordinate 225,194,174 of OZ010787.1, forward strand.
ACCATTTCAGTGGCCCCGCCCCATCAACGAAATCTAAATTGTATTACGGTATTCGTTTGTGCAGGTTTGTGCCGCAAAAAGTTTCGTTTGTGCCACTTCCATTCTCTCATTATGACGAATTTTTTTTTAATTCAACTGCACACATAGAAAATCGCCTATGAATAAATAAATGTCAGGAAATTAAATACGGAAATCTTTAGCGCTCATCAAATGTCGGTTTGTGCCGCAAAAAGTTTCGTTTGTACCAATGTGGTTCCCTCGATATAACGAATTTTCAACTATTTCAACAGTGGGCCACCATTTCAGTGGTCCCGCCACATAAACGATGTCTAAATTATATTACGGCATTCGTTTGTGCTACGTTTTTGCTGGTTTGTGCCGCAAAGTTCCGTTTGTGCCACTTCCTTTCTCTCGTTATAATGAATTTTTATAATTCAAAAGGTCACGTAAAGAAAATCACTTCTCAAAATCGTAAATAAATTTGTGTCACGAAATAAAATACGTAATTCTTTAGCGCTATGTAAATGTGCATGAACTTTTTTAAAACACGGCAACGGTAAATATTCGAAAAAAAATCGAAAAAGTAACCAAATTAAAAAAATGATTGAACTCTGCACTTTGCAATCTAACTAAGTTTATGTGCATGCAAAAGCTGCTTAAATTGCTCTTTTTGATTAAATTACACTTGTTGATCATATAAAGCTTATAGACTTATGAGAACATATTTATGAAAAATATGACTTCTTGGTAGTTCTTGAGAACTAAAGCTTCATTATGACACTTTTAAAACGTAACCTACAATGACTGGATGCACACAGAAATTGAATCACATCAAAACAGAAATGTTACCATTGAAAAAAAGTCAGAGTGTTGAAAAATATTTTAAATAATTAAGTGAAAAGATTTTTTAAAGAGTTAATGAATTTTAATAATTAAACAACCTTAATGAATGTTAATAATTAAACAAATAACAAAGGAAAATATTGATTTTTTAATGAAATAAGAAAGAAAAATCATGCGTTAAGCATAAATTATGAAACACTTTCCAACTATTCCTGAAGGCTTTAACAAAACTTCGTTATTTATGGAAATAAGGTATATAAAATAACTAAGTAAACAGTTTAGAAAACGTATAAAACATTTTAAAAACTGATTTCAGCAGTTACCTTCCATAGTCAAATATGTATTTCAATTCTTTTGAACAGCCCTGTACTTGATATGTAGGTTGATATATATTCTATATAATGGGGAAATTTAGTTTAGAAAGAAAACGCAAAACAGGTTGAAATTTTAATTTCAGCAATTTGTACTAATAGATGGAAACATATTTGAATACTTTTGTACAACCCTGTAGTTAACGTAGTATCTTTATTACACGCCACAATTTAGTTAAAATTTAATTAAAACTAGAATACTCGTAAGTAGTAATTGATGGAAACATACTTGAATACTTTTGTACAACCCTGTAGTTAACGTAGTATCTTTAGTGCACGCCACAATTTAGTTAAAATTTAATTAAAACTAGAATACTCACAAAACTATTGAAACACATTTCCAGAAATTATCATTTGTAGAGGGTCATGTATCCATTTCTTTGCGTGACCCTGTATATCATTTTATCTATATTCTACAAACATTTCTTAGTAAACTAAATGCATTTCATCGTAAAAATGCATATCTCATATAAAAACCATCTTTAAGCAATTTGTGCTCATAGCCAGTAACCATTACGAATTTTTATGTGTGGACCTGTATATGAATTATAGCACTTATATACATCATACAGTATGTATAAATATAGTGAAACATAAAAGCGCATATCATAATTAAAAATGCATTTCTAGCAATCATCGCTAATGTACAGTTCTTCGGATACAATATAGTATCTGAAATCTTTTGTGTGTCCCTGTATATGCTATGCACTCCGTATTATACATGAAATAACTTATAGTAAACCTCAGCGACATATAACAATTACATTATACATGAAATAATTTAACATAATTAAAATACGCCGCAAACATTTCATTCCACTCCTATATCATTATGCAACGGAATTCTTTTGTATGTCCCTGTAAATGAATAATAACTATTCTTTACCCCGCTTATTCTGCAAAATGCATACTTTAGGACACTCATTAATGCATATCAATTTTATTATGTTTGAAAGATTGTAACACCATTAAAAATAATTTTTAACGATTTTTCCCCATAGGCCGTTGTAAATGAAATAAACATGCAACAGACATCATATAAAATAGGAAACGTGCTATGGTAAACGTCAATAACATTAATAAATTTCAGGGCAATCTGAGTATATTTACGGGAGTTAGAGCGCGGATAGACGGACATACGGCCAGACAAACCGAAGTCAAACACTTTTCAACTTTGTTGGAAAGTGTTAAAAAGACTGATTCAAGCGAATTTGATTAATTTTTATGCTAGTTTGACATTATGTCATACTTTTAGATGCTAGCTATCTAGAATTTTAATCCTTGAACGAGGTACACTTTAAGAAATACTCATTACTAAACAAAATAAATTAATTTTTAATCTAATCAATAACTGAAAATTCACATTTTAAAAATATTTTCATGAAGGTAGATATAAAAATCAGAGATTACAAACTAATTTTCTTAATTTTATCACATTGGAAAAGAATTTTCCACATTCGAACTCAATTTTTTGTACATAAAGCATTACTTAATCAAATTCTATACTTTCTGATTCAACGAAATTAAGTGATTTCTTCAGTTTTTAAACCAATTCTTAAATTTTTTAATTATTAAAATTTCCCAACCTCTTTTACAAAACGTTTGAAGAAAAACGGATCACTTCATTAATGAGTATTTCTTGAAGAGTTCTTCATTCAAGGGTTAAAATTCTACATAGCTAGTATCTAAAATTAGGATAAAATCTCAAACTAGTGTAAAAGTTAATCAAATTCGTTTAAATTAGTCTTTTTTATTAAAAAATCAATATTTTCCTTTGTTACTTGTTTAATTATTTAAATTCATTAAGGTAATGGTTGTTCAAAAACTAAAATATATGTTTCAATTTCCTTTTTAAGTTGAAATCCTCATAACTTTTCTCTTTTAAGTTGATATTTTGCTTTTATAGTTGGAAAATCTAAAGGAATCAGTCTTTTGCCTTAAAATTTGATATTTTCATTGTTTTGCTTAATTATTGATGTTCATTAAGGTGTTGTTCATTCGAAATTCAAATATATGCTTAATTTCCATCATTTAAGTAGATATCCTTATCTTATAGCTGAAAAAATCTAAAGAAATCAACTTTTTTCCTTAAAAACTGATATTGATATTTTCCATTTTTTTCCTTAATCAATAATACTCATTAAGGTAATGATTATTCAAAAACTAAAATTTTCCTTTTTGGTTATATTATTATCACTATTTAAATATATAATTAAAAATTCAAGGAAATATACCCTAATCATATGTTTTCTGAACAGTTTATAATCTGTATTCTTGAGACACGAAAATACTTCGATAAACCTGAAATTACATTCTTTTATTCGCATCTCTGCTTGAGAAAGCAAGATTTTGGGTTGGCGAAGGTGTCATTTTTCGAATGTTTCACTCAAATGTTAAATGAAGTGGTGCGTTTTTCTTCAAACGTTTTGTAACAGAGGTTGGGAAATTTTAATAATAATTAAAAAATGTACGAATTGGTTTATGAAGTTAAAAAATCACTGAATTTCGTTAAATCAGGAAGTATACAATTTGATTAAGTAATGCTTTATGTATAAAAAATTAATTTCGAATGTGGAAACTTCTTTTCCAATGTGATAAAATTAAGAAACTTAGTTTGTAAACTCGTATTTTTATATGTACATTCGGGAAAATATTTTTAAAATGTGAAATTTTCAGTTATTGATTAGACTAGGACTTCCCTCAGAGGGATTAGTCTGAGCGATATTGCTGAGAACATTGATTTAATAATAACGTATGGAAGAAAAGAAAATGAGATGTTATCTTTAATTGTCCATATACTGCGATTAATTGAAATGATGAAAATAAACGAATCATAGAATTACAAATTCTTATACATAAATTCGTATACACTGTTTAAAAATGTGGGAAAGCAAACCTTGCAAGACAGCCATGCATGGATATAAAATTGAAAGTAGGCATTATATTGAATGTAAAATAGAAAATGAAACACTAAATTATCTTATATTGGAATTTTAACTGTGTAAAATGATGTCAAGAGCATAATCAGACGCTCCGCACCAATTTGAGAAACTTTAAATGACATATATATGATGTTTGAAAAGAATGGACTATACTTTATATGGTGTGTGCTCCCTCGGAATAGTTAATATTGTACAATATCTGTTTTCCACGGATGCAATGAGGTTGTTGATAAGAGTTAAGGAAGTAACTCTTCTTAATCTGATATAGTACCATAGTAACGAACACGTCAACAGTGGCATGCAATAGAGTGTGTTTTGCTCGATCGGATGCTCGATCGGATTTAATGGGGCACAGAACCTTTAAACTTTCAAAAAATCAGTTTTCAGTTTTTGCTTTATTCTGAATGTCTTAAAATTTCCCAACAATATGTAAAAAACCGCATTCAAAAAATCTGCATTATTTCTTGAGTTATAATCATTTTTAGATGATGAGCATAATAGAAGGTCCGTAGATACTGAAACTTTGAAAAGCATTTTCTCAGATTAGTAAATTTGGAGTTTGCGCGCACTGTTACTTTTAATCTATGTAAGCTACAGCTTAGAAAAAATTTACCAAATATGCGTTTCTTTATAGTCTACAGGGTAAAAGCAAAAAAATTCATATATTTTGGTTATTTATTTTTTTGCACTTGAAAAACTTGAAAAAAAAAACTTGAGATTTTTGAACTGTTTTTTATTTTGTGCTAAAATTAAATTTTAAACAATACTTTTTGCGTATATTTCTGTTTTAAGTTATAAGTAGGTATGTTATGATACTATTTTGTTCTAAAATTATTTTCTATATGCATAATATAGAGTCCTATCATGCGCGCAGCACTTAATCACGCATTAGGAAGATGAATTTTTAAATTTAAAATTTAAATATTAATTTTGTACATACAACATTTATTTTTCTGGATAATGTACTTAAGTATAAATACTTTAGGCAGAAAGAGGAGAAAAAGATCTTAATTGCGTATTGTTTGTGTTTTGGTACTTTGAAGAAGGCGATGTTTTTGATTGTTTCGACAAACTCAAATGTCCTGTGCCCCCTTAAATGTTGAGTGTATGCTGGCCACTACATATGCTGTATTGTTTTGTTTTTAAACATATTCTGCACAAGTTGAGCTGTATTTAGCATGTATTAAATAAAAGTAATTTTCTAACAGTGGATAGCATATCAATTATAAAAAATGAAATTTCATACGAAGTTCGAAAGTATTGTTTGGTAAAATGATCATACTCTCGTACGCAGAATCGATAACATCAGTTAAGCTAAAAGTAAAAATCGTGTACATTAAAGTAATTCTCAATCCGTGGATAGCATATCAGTTACAAAAAAAAAAAAAAAAAAAAAAAAAAATTTGATATGAAGTTCGCGAGTTCGAAACTATGGTTTGGTAAAATGACCATACTCCCGTATGCAAAATCGATAAAATCAGTTAAACTAAAAGTAAAAATCGTGTACATTAAAGTAATTCTCAAAGTGTAGTAGTAGTTAAAACAGATACTGTTGACTTATCTTAAGTAACCGATAAATCAACCTCTCTTTGCACATAAATGAGAGGAACATAATTTTTTGTCTTGAAGCATCTAAAATCTCGACTCACAGGTATAGTTTCTTGGCTTGATCAGTTAAACCTACTTCAAATTATCAAGTCAAAATACTATTTTGTCACAGGTTCGATTCCAAGTAAAATTTTTACGAAAAAACCCTGATTGCATTACTTATAATTCCATTTCCTACCGATAGAGGGCGCCACATAGTATTTTTCAGTTACGTTTCATGTTCAAACTTTAAGTTGATTCAAAAAAAAAAAAAAAAAAATAAGCTTCCTCACACTTTCTCCCACAAAGACCTAATCCCTTATGTTAGAGTATAACATTACCTTATATGGTCATTCATTCAAACCTTAAGAAGATACGAAAAATTAAGCCCCGTCTAAAAATTTACTCCCCTTCTACCCCATCATACTATAGTATGATCTACAAGGGTAATCGACTTCTTACGTTCTAAAATGATCTTAACCTCTATATTCGACATTCAGTTTCCATACTTTATCCTCATCTCTCTATAACATGCTCTTATCAGATTATCATTTCTTATCTCATTTCCGGCTGATAAGAACCTAACTCTCTCTAAACCTCTCCTACTATAGTAGGATTTTCACTTCCACCCACCTCACTCCTCCCTCCGCCGCTTTCGAACTGCCTTTTCTATATTACTAACGTAAAACTGCTCTTTCCTCGTTTTAGATAGACATAAGCATGGAAGAGTAATTTTATGAAATAAAAAATAATTCACAGTTTAATAATATGTACAAAATATGTGCACATTATCTATACATGAAAATAGAAAAGTGCATTTGCAAATTTCATTTAATAAAGTATACAGTAAAGAAAAAATTGTATAAAAAACAATAAATCAACAAATAATTATTTTTCCTGTTAAAAAAAAAAAAAAAAAAAAAAAAAAAAAAAAATGCTAATGTAAGAGTGTTTGTTCTTTCCTCGTTTTAGAGACATAGCAGCATGGATGAGTACAATTTTATGAAATAAATAAACGGTTAAGTGCGAGTATTACTCGTGCTCAGAGGGTTCCGTACAATAAATATATTAATTAGTAAGTATACTGCACAAAATATCGTTTCTAAAGAACAATAAAGCTTTGTAAAAAACTATACAACGTACGGTTGGGTATAGCTGTATATACTACAAAAGTATAAATGGACATACCACGAAAGTTCAGAGAGATATGAAGCCTAAGTAGTATCAAATATTGCTATCTGTATAACTCTTTTTTTTAATCTTATCCTAATCTGTTTATGATGAACTTAATTTGGTGCGGACAGTAAAAATAGTGCATATTAAACTTCATTTGGCATTTTATAAACACTAATTCAGCGTAATAGTAATCTTTTCTATTTATAGTGTACCTAAAATAAAACCCTTGTTCAAACTTTAGACATGGCATTTTGCTAAACGCGCTTTGAAAGGAGGTCGCAAAAATGCAACACCGCCCTGGCCCGTGGCGCGGTTTCCCAGATAGGTTTTTAATTAACCTTTAAAGACTCGGGTGGCGTATTGAGAGAGCCATTCAATACAAACTAGCGGCGAATCTCATAGTAATTATGTGATTAAATCTTATTAAACTAATCTGTTTTTAACAGTTCGACATTTATTGCTTTCATACGACTACTGGGCATTGAAATTACATAAAGATATCATTAAAAGTTGTTATCTAGGCTATAAAGCCGATAGTGCATAGAGTACGCCGCCCGTGTCTTTATGTATGTCCAAAGTGTGCGTGTCTTTAAGGGTTAATATATCGGCTAATTACCGACATTGTTCTTCGAAAATCATTATCAGCAATCCTTTTATACATCTGTGACGATAGGTACTTCCAGAGCTCCTCAATACCTTTGCTGAACGCCCGCAAATCGAAATTACTGTATGTAGTGTGCGAATGACATTTCTATGCCCCCGACGTTCACTCAAGGTCAAAGGAAGGTCAACCGGAAGTCTTTTTTATCTCAGAGTTCTAAGCTGATAATAGCGTTTTGGAGGGGAAATGCGGAAAGATAACAACGGAAGTGTTGTTAGATAACAATATTTTAGCGGAATTGGATAGATAAGCGTCTTATAGTAGGATGTTATTTATTTAGCGGGAGATAGAAAATTTTTATTTTGAGATTTTTTTCCAAGTTATAGGGCAAAAAATTGAATTTTTTTTTCTTTTGTGAACTTAATATTTTTTTTTTTTTTCAGGTGATAGAAAAATTCTTTAGAATTTTTTTTTCTTTTACAAATTTTTACTTTGAAATTTTTTTTGGTATTAAAAACTTTTATTTTGGGACATTATTTTTTTTTTCAGGTGATAGAAAAATATAGCAAGGGATTTATTTTCTTTAAAAAATACCAAAAATTGAAATTTTTTTTCAGAAGAATTGAATTTTAAATTTTGCTTGTTCTTTACAGGAGAAATGTTTTAAATTTTGAGACCTTAATTTTTTTATTTACCAGTAGTTAGAATTTTTTCAAAAAGATTTTTTTTATTTATCATTAGTAGTAGGAAAACGGGACTTCTGGGTCAGGAGGCGGTGCTGCGGTGCCGAACCGCATCGTCCCGCCACCGTACCACACGCACACCGCATCCCCTCCGGTCCCACCGCAACCCGATTCGAACGCCCCCTAGAGGGAAAAATGACGTTTTTAAAGTTTGTTCTACTATAACATGAGGGGTGAATGTTAGATCGACTGGATTATCATACTGTAAGATAAAGATTAAATTTACATTTGAGTTTTGAACAACATTTACCTTAATGTTTTTATTAACATTAGCAAAACAATGGAAAATAACATTTTAAAGGAAAAAAGCTGTTTTTTTTTAGAATTTTTTTAACTATAGGATAAGGATATCCACTTAAATGAGTAAAGTTAAACATACATTTGAATTTTGAATGAACAACACCTTAATGAATATTATTATATTAAACAAAACAATGGAAAATATCAATTTCAAAGGAAAAAACTGATTTCTTTAGATTTTTCTTCAACTATAATATCAGAATATCAACTTAAAAGAAGAAAGTTAAACATCCATTTTAGTTTTTGAACAGCTGTAACCATAATGAGTGTTATTACTTAAGCAAAACAATGAAAAATATCGATTTTAAAGGAAAAAAGATGATTTCTTTAAATTTTTTTTCAACCATGAGATGAGGATTTCAACTTAAAAGGGAAATTTAAACATATATTTCAGTTTTTGAACAACCATTACCTTAATAAATTTTAATAATTAAATAAATAACAAAGGAAAATATTGATTTTTTAATAAAAATAGAGTAATTTAAACGATCCTGATTTTTACACTAGTTTGACATTTTATCATACATTCAGATGCTAGTAGCTATGAAGAATTTTACCCCTTGAACAAGGTACACTTCAAGAAATACTCATTACTAAACAAAATAAATTAATATTAATATTTGGAAAAATTTCCAGAGAGAAAAAAAAATTGAAATTTGATTTTCATTTGAAATAAAATAAATTAATTTTTAATCTAGCGGATAACTGAAAATTTCACATTTTAAAAATATTTTCCCGAATGTACATATAAAAATACGAGTTTAAAATTAATTTTCATAATTTTATCCCATTGTAAAAGAATTTTTCACATTCGAATTTAATTTTTTAAACATACAGCATTACTTAATCAAATTCTATACTTTCTGATTTAACGAAATTCAGTGATTTTTTAAGTTCATAAACCAATTCGTACATTTTTTTATTTATTATTAAAATTTCCCAACCTCTGTTACAAAACGTTTGAAGAAAAACGCACCACTTCATTCAACATTTGAGTGAAAATTTTGAAAAATGACACCTTCGCCAACCCCGAATCTTGCTTTCTCAAGCAGAGATGCGAATAAAAGAATGTTATATCTGGTTTATCGAAGTATTTTCGTGTCTCAAGAATACAGATTATAAACTGTTCAGAAAACATATGATTAGGGTATATTTCCTTGAATTTTTAATTATATATTTAAATAGTGATAATAATATAACCAAAAAGGAAAATTTTAGTTTTTGAATAATCATTACCTTAATGAGTATTATTGATTAAAGGAAAAAATGGAAAACATCAATATCAGTTTTTAAGGAAAAAAGTTGATTTCTTTAGATTTTTTCAACTATAAGATAAGGATATCCACTTAAATGATGAAAACAAAACATATATTTGAATTTTGAATGGACAACACCTTGACGAACATCAATAATTAAGCAAAACAATGGAAAATATCATTTTTTAAGGCAAAAGACTGATTACTTTAGATTTTTTCAACTATAAGATCAAAATATCAACTTAAAAGAGAAAAGTTGTGAGGATTTCAACTTACGAGTAAAAGGGAAACTGAAACATATATTTTAGTTTTTGAACAACCATTACCTTAATGAATTTAAATAATTAAACAAGTAACAAAGGAAAATATTGATTTTTTAATGAAAAAAGACTAATTTAAACGAATTTGATTAACTTTTACACTAGTTTGAGATTTTATCCTACTTTTAGATGTAACTATGTATGTTATGCCTATGTAGAATTTTAACCCTTGAATGAAGTACTCTTCAAGAAATACTCATTAATGAAGTGATCCGTTTTTCTTCAAACGTTTTGTAATAGAGGTTGGGAAATTTTAATAATTAAAAAATGTAAGAATTGGTTTAAAAACTGAAGCAATTACTGAATTTCGTTGAATCAGAAAGTATAGAATTTGATTAAGTAATGCTTTATGTATAAAAAATTGAGTTCGAATGTGGAAAATTCTTTTCCAATGTGATAAAATTAACAAAATGAGTTTGTAAACTCTTATTTTTATATCTACCTTCATGAAAATATTTTTAAAATGTGAATTTTCAGTTATTGATTAGATTAAAAATTAATTTATTTTGTTTAGTAATGAGTATTTCTTAAAGTGTACCTCGTTCAAGGATTAAAATTCTAGATAGCTAGCATCTAAAAGTATGACATAATGTCAAAGTAGCATAAAAATTAATCAAATTCGTTTGAATTATTATTTTTAACACTTTCCAACAAAGTTGAAAAGTGTTTGACTTCAGTTTGTCTGTCCGTCTGTCCGTCTATCCGCGCTCTAACTCCCGCAAATATACTCGGATTGCCCTGAAATTTATTAATGTTATTGACGTTTACCATAGCACGTTCCCTATTTTAAATGAAGTTTGTTGCATGTTTAGTTCATTTACAACGGCCTATGGGGAAAAATCGTTAAAAATTATTTTTATTGGTGTTACAATCTTTCAAACATAATAAAATTGATATGCATTAATGAATTGCACTAAAGTATGCATTTTGCAGAATATGCGGTGTAAAGAATAGTTATTATTCATTTACAGGGACATACAAAAGAATTCCGTTACATAATGATATAGGAGTGGAATGAAATGTTTGCGGCGTATTTTAATTATGTTAAATTATTTCATGTATAATGTAATTGTTATATGTCGCTGAGGTTTACTATAAGTTATTTCATGTATAATACGGAGTGCATAGCATATACATGCACACACAAAAGATTTCAGATACTATATTGTATTCGAAGTACTGTACATTAGCGATGATTGCTAGAAATGCATTTTTAATTATGATATGCGCTTTTATGTTTCACTATATTTATACATACTATATGATGTATATAAGTGCTATAATTCATATACAGGACCACACATAAAAATTCGTAATGGTTACTGGCTATGAGCACAAATTGCTTAAAGATGGTTTTTATATGAGTTACGAATTTTTACAATGAACTGCATTTAGTTTACTAAGAAATGTTTGTAGAATATAGATAAAATGATATACAGGGTCACGCAAAGAAATAGATACATGACCCTCTACAAATGATAATTTCTGGAAATATGTTTCAATAGTTTTACGAGTATTCTAGTTTTAATTAAATTTTAACTAAATTGTGGCGTGCACTTAAGATACTACGTTAACTACAGGGTTGTACAAAAGTATTCAAGTATGTTTCCATCTATTAGTACTTACGAGTATTCTAGTTTTAATTAAATTTTAACTAAATTGTGGCGTGTAATAAAGATACTATATTAACTACAGGGTTGTACAAAAGTATTTAAGTATGTTTCCATCTATTAGTACAAATTGCTGAAATTGAAATTTCAACCTGTTATGCGTTTTCTTGCTAAACTAAATTTCCTCAATATATAGAATATATATCAACCTACAGATCAAATACAGGGCTGTTCAAAAGAATTGATATACATATTTGACTATGGACGGTAACTGCTGAAATCAGTTTTTAAAATGTTTTATACGTTTTCTAAAATGTTTACTTAGTTATTTTATATACCTTATTTCCCTAAATAACGAAGTTTTGTTAAAGCCTTCAGGAAGTGTTGGAAAGTGTTTCATAATCTATGCTTAACGCATGATTTTTCTTTCTTGTTTCATTAAATAATCAATATTTTCCTTTGTTATTTGTTTAATTATTAAAATTCATTAAGGTTGTTTAATTATTAAAATTCATTAACTCTTTAAAATATTTTTCAACACACTCACATTTTTTTCAAAGGTAACATTTCTGGTTTAATGTGATGCAATTTCTGTGTGCAACCAGCCATTGTAGGTTACATTTTAAAAGTGTCATAATGAAGCTTTAGTTCTCAAGAACTACCAAGAAGTCATATTTTTCATAAATCTCATTAGTCTATAAGCTTTATATGATCAACTACTGTAATTTAATCAAAAAGAGCAATTTAAGCAGCTTTTGCATGCACATATACTTGGTTAGATTGCAAAGTGCAGAGTTCAATCATTTTTTTAATTTAGATACTTTTTCGATTTTTTTCGAAAATTTCAGTTGCCGTGTTTTAAAAAAGTTCATGCACATTTACATAGCGCTAAAGAATTACGTATTTTATTTCGTGACACAAATTGATTTACGATTTTGAGAAGTGATTTTCTTTACGTGACCTTGAATTATAAAAATTCGTTATAACGAGAGAAAGGAAGTGGCACAAACCAGCAAAAACGTAGCACAAACGAATGCCGTAAAATAATTTAGATTTCGTTGATGTGGCGGGGCCACTGAAATGGTGGCCCAGTGTTGAAATAGTAGAAAATTCGTTATATCGAGGGAATCAGAATGGCCCAAACGAAACTTTTTTGCGGCACAAACCGACATTTGCATGGGACTAAAGATTTACGTATTTCATTTCGTGCCATGCCTTTTTTCATTGGAGATTTTCTGTATGTGCCCTTGGATGAAAAAAATTCGTTATAACGAGAGAATGGAAGTGGCACAAACGAAATATTTTGCGGTACAAAACAGCACAAACGAATGCCGTAATACCATTTAGATTTCGTTGATGGGGCGGTGCCACTGAAATTTTCGTTCTGTGTAAAAATAGTGGAAAATTCGTTATATCGAGGGAACCAGAAAGGCACAAACAAAAGTTTTTGCGGCACAAACCGACATTTACATGGTACTAAAGATTTAAGTATTTCATTTCGTGACATGTAATTATTTGCAATTTTTATAAGTGATTTTCTTTATTTCACCTTGAATTATAAAACTTCGTTATAACGAGAGAACGGAAGTGGCACAAACAAAACTTTTTGCGGCACAAACCAGCACAAACGTAGCACAAACGAATGCCGTAATACAATTTAGATTTCGTCGATGGGGCGGAGACACTGAAATGGTCGTTCTGTGTTGAAATAGTGGAAAATTCGTTATATCGAGGGAACAAGAATTGCACAAACGAAACTTTTTGCGGCACAAACCGACATTTACATGGTACTAAAGATTTACGTATTTCATTTCGTGACATGTAGATATTTACGATTTTTATAAGTGATTTTCTTTATTTGACCTTGAATTAAAAAAATCCGTTATGACGAGAGAACGGAAGTGGCACAAACGAAACTTTTTGCGGCACAAACCAGCACAAACGTAGCACAAACGAATGCCGTAATACAATTTAGATTTCCTTGATGGGGCGGGGCCACTGAAATGGTCGTTCTGTGTTGAAATAGTGGAAAATTCGTTATATCGAGGGAATCAGAATGTCACAAACGAATCTTTTTGCTGCACAAACCGACATTTACATGGGACAAAAGATTTACGTATTTCATTTCGTGACATGTAATTATTTGCGATTTTTATAAGTGATTTTCTTTATTTGACCTTGAATTATAAAAATTCGTTATAACGAGAGAACGGAAGTGGCACAAACGAAACTTTTTGTGGCACAAACCAGCACAAACAGATGCAGTAATAAAATTTTGATTTCATTGATGGGGCGGGGCTGTCGTTTCACTGGCCCCGACCCATTGTGTTCGTTATAACGAGGGAACGAAAATGGCACAAACGAAATTTTTTGCGGCACAAACCAGCACAAATGTAGCACAAACGAATGCAGTAATAAAATTTTGATTTCATTGATGGGGCGGGGCTGTCGTTTCACCGGCCTCGCCCCATTGTGTTCGTTATAACGAGAGAACGGAAGTGGCAAAAACGAAAATTTTTGCGGCACAAACCAGCACAAACGTGGCACAAACGAATGGTGCTGTTGAATTTTGAAAATGAGTATGTGGCGGGGCCAGTGAAATGTACGTAAAATAGATCCAGTGAAACCGCAATTCAGATGATGAAACAAGGAATGGAAATCATATTTCTTTCTATTTTTGAGTGAAATCTATGATAATTAAAGGTTAAATGTAGCAGAAAGTTTATAACTACCTAATAAATAAGGAAACTAAAAAATATGTATGTATTTATATGTGATTCAACATTACATATTTCTCTCCTAGGCTTAAAGAAAAAAAAAGTTATGGGAGAAAAATATAACTAGCATTCTCGGCTAACAATAAGAAAATGTAATTAGTGTTACAATAATACTTAAGATTAAGGAAGTTACAAAATTTGTCCGGCGATATATGAACAAGTAAAACATATGTATATAATGAACAAGTAAAAATTTGTATTTTATTTATATTTCGTAGTTTTATTTATTGATTGATAAATGTTTAATTTCGTTATGTCATGCCCTGTAATCACAAGGCTGGTGTCGCCGGTGACCCCAGAACGGAAGTAACATGTCCGGGGTCCCATTTTCTTACGTTTCTTTGTAATTTGTACCCATGATTATGAGAGCTCCTTCGCAATTTTAATATTCTAGTTATTTTAATTGTGTGATTATTAAGTAGTAATTTTGTAGGTTTTTAGCAACATGTTCTCTCTTTTATAGCCTTGTGATTCCAGGTTTAAAGAGTGCCAAATGTTAGTCCCGCCAAAACATTTAGTACAGTCATCATAATATGATATGCTGGCAGAATTGTCTCAAACTTATGAAAGCAAGGGGATATACCCAGGATTCCCGGGTTACAGAACATAGATGAAAACCATTTCTTTAATTCATAACTGAATAAGATTTTTTTAGAATACGATACCCTTAGCAACGGTGAAACAAACATACATGTAGTTGCAACATTTTACATAATGTCACCGATAAAGTTTTTACATGTAGATAATTATAAATACAGGGTGTATCTAAACTCTTGGGCAAAACTTTAAGGGGTGATAGTAGACATCAAGACAAACAATATTAAATAGGAAACTAAGGGTCCCAAACGTCTTCCGAAGGAGATAGGCGCCTTTAGTTTAGAGTCCAAAATTTCAAATGATTATAAAAAACGGAAAAATTGATCGATTCGTTTGCGGTTTTCACTAAAACTATTCTTTATGTCAGTATTTTCTTGAAAATAAATTTTAAAGATACAGTTAAAAAAATGCCGATAGAGGGCGCTTTAGACTTTGGAGTAACCAACAACTATTTTTTACCGTTATTTTTTGTATCTCATTGCATGCTTTCAAAAGCTTAGACTTAAACTTAAATTTCGAGCTCAAAATCTGAATCGTTGGGAGTGTTTAGGTAGCGTAAACTGAACTGTGTTCAGGAGGGGGGGTGGGGGTTCAAATTTCAACACATGAACACAGTTCAGTTTGCGCTACTTAACCACTCCCAACGATTCAGATTTTGAACTCAAAATTTTAGTCTAAGCTTTTGAAAGCATGTAATGAGATACAAAAATAACGGTAAAAATTAGTTGTTCGTTACTCCAAAGTCTAAAGCGCCCTCTATTGGTATTTTTTTTTAAACTTTAGCTTTAAAATTTATTTTGAAGACAATACTGACATAAAGAATAGTTTTAGTGAAAACCGCAAACGAATCGACCAATTTTTCCGTTTTTTATAATTATTTGAAATTTTAACTCCTGAACACAATTCAGTTTGTGCTACTTAACCACTCCCAACGATTCATATTTTGAGCTCAAAATTTAAGTTTAAGTCTAAGCTTTTGAAAGCATACAATGAGATACAATAAATAACGGTAAAAAATAGTTGTTGGTTACTCCAAAATCTAAAGCGCCCTCTATCGGCATTTTTTTGAACTGTATCTTTAAAATTTATTTTCGAGAAAATACTGATATAAAGAATAGTTTTAGTGAAAACCGCAAAAGAATCGACCAATTTTTCCGTTTTTTATAATCATTTGAAATTTTGGACCCTATACTTTAAAGGCGCCTATCTCCTTCGGAAGACGTTTGGGACCCTTAGTTTCCTATTTAATATTGTTCGTCTTGATGTGCACTATCACCCTTTAAAGTTTTGACCAAGAGTTTAGATACACCCTGTATTAAGCATGTGCATACAATAATAATTGCTTCTGCAATTGAATATTGTGCAAAAAAACAATTAACACTTTAAAAAACAATTAGCACTTATATGCAACATTAACATCTTGTACACAATGCACATGTAGATAATATTTAAACAATATAAAAAAAGAATATGACATAATATATGGAAATGTAGAAAAATGTGAACAAAAGTTTTCATTCAATTAATTTTAAGTATCGCCAACTGTGAAACTCCAAGATATATTGCATTAAATGAAATTGAAAAACAGATCGGTTTATCACGAAAATAGTTTAGACGATAGTGTAAAATATCGGGATTTTTGATAAAAGTTGCGAGAAAGTACCAAAATTAAGAAAAGGAAAAATTGAGAAAAATTACCATTAAAATGTAAGATATGCATACTTGCCAACCTCCCGCTTTTTTTTTAAACGAAGAAACATACTTTCAACCAGAAAATGTATTAAGTTAAAGGTTTCTTGCTTCGATGTGGTAGTTATTCGAAACCTATGTGCTTTCATCTATTAAATAAAATTTCTAGTTTAAAGTATGTCTTGTTGATTTAAAATAAACGGTCGAATGCGAGTATTACTCGCGCACAGAGGGTTCTGTACAATAATATATGAATTAGTAAGTGTATTATTAAAAAATACCGTTGCTAAAAGAATACTAAGACTTCGTAAAAACTATACAACGTAGGGTTGGGTATAGCTGTATAGTATACAGGGTGCAAAGGAAAGTCCCTTTAGACTGAAAATACTTGCGGACAGAGAAAGCTACAGCCATACAAGTGAGGTAACGGTACAGTAAAGCAACTACGGCCGACATAATGCAAACGACAGCAGCACCCCTAGTAGTGAAATTTGGGAGATAGCCATTGCAAATCGAAAACGAAAAGAGGTAGAGCATTTTTTCCAATTAGAAAGTTTTATAGCATCAATTAATTAGTACGAAACGACATTTGGTTCACACGGATAAGATAAATCGTCGCCTGCATACCAAAAAATGTCCGAAATCGATGAGCGACGATTCTACTTTGCCTATTCACATTCCGGAAATGTAGCAGTGCACAATTGCAGATTGTGACATTGTACTGTGCTGCAATGTCTGCAAAGATTTAATTTCCAATGCATTTAAAATTTTAGAATAGCCCTTTCAGGGCCAGAAGAATTCTGTTCGTAAACTGATGAAATAATTGACTGACACCAGAATATTCAAACGAATTTCTCAGAAAACAAAAACCCGTTAATTTGCACTTTCATTACAAAAGCAAAATTTTATTAAAATATTCTTGGTGCCATTTGTCAGTTTTGGAATTAAAATTAGGTGGCTAGACCGTTTAGATACCGCCCTTGAAAAGGTTAAATCTATGTCGTCGTACTGAAGACGTTTGCAATAGACGTTCCATGCTGAGAAATGTGCATGCGGAATTACTCTCACGAATACAAACATGTATCGTAAGCAATGGCGAACTGTTCGAACATACCGAATATTAACTTTTTATCAATGTGAGACAGTTTGTCTTTTTGTGTGTGTGTGTGTGTGATGTTATCAAAATGTATTGAAATAAGTAAGTATTTATAACATAAATTGTGCGTATTTCTTTATACTTCTGACTATTCCATTCAAACGTTTACACAAAATGGAGTGCATCGATTTCGGACATTTTGTGGTAAACAGGCGAAGATTTATCTTACCCATGTAAACCAAATGTCTTATTCTGTTAATTAATTGATGCTCTAAATCTTTCTATCTGGAAATTTTGCTCTATCTCTTTTCGTTATCGATATGTAGAGGCTATCTTCAAAATTTCGCACTAGAAGGCGCTGCTGTCGTTTTCATTAAATCGGGCGTAGTCGCTTTACCATACCGTTCCCTCACTTGCATAGCTGTAGCTCTATCCGTTCACAAGTATTTTCAGGTTAAAAGGACTTTCCTTTGCACCCTGTATACTAGAAAAGTATAAATCGATATACCATGAAAGTTCAAAGATATATGGAACCTAAATAATAGCAAATATAGCTATTCTGTATATTTGTTATTCCATATAGGTTTTTAGTTAACATTTAAAGACATAGTAGGCGTATTGAGAGAGCCACTCAATGGAAACTAGTCGCGAATCCCATAGTATTTATGTGATTAATTCTCATTAAATTAGTCTGTTTTTTAACAATTTGACGTTTATTGCTTTTATACTGCTACTGGGCATTGCATTACATAAATATATCCTTAAAATTTGTTATCTAGGCTTTAAAAGCCGATGGAGCATAGAGTACGCCCGCCGTTCCTGTCATTATGTATGTCCAAACCGCCCGTGTCTTTAAGGGTTATTATCTCGGCTAATTACCAACGACTTTTTTCGAAATTCATGATCAACAATGCTTTTATACTTCTGCTACGATAGGTACCTCCAGCTCTGCTCAACACTTTTGCTGAAGCCCGTAAATCGAAATTTGAGTGTGACGGAAAAATGCAATTTTCTCAAAAAGGGTAATCGCTATAATTTTCCTGCAAAGTTTAAATTAATGTCTACTACCTCTAATTTTTTCATAATTTTAGTTTCAATAGATTCGGAATTAGATGGGGGGGGGGGACATATTTTACCCTACATTTTCCACCATAACTTAGAAAATATAATACATAAAATTAAATGAAATATATTTTTGATTTCAGCGTTACGAATGCTTTCACACGATACCCCACACGACATACAAAGAGAAGTTTTTTTTTTCTAGTAACTTAATTAGCCCGTCTACTTTTTTCATAAATATATTTATGAATATTTTTTAATCTGTAAATATGTTGATCAATAGTCTTTATTACTTCCCCCAATTTGAACTTTCCACGTTGCATAGTTTGCGAGTAAAAGGGCTGTGACAGACAGACACAGGAGTGATCTTATAATGGTTCTGTTTTTACTTTTTAAGTACGGAACCCTAAAAAACAGGAGGTTGGCAAGTATGGACATGTAACACATACTTGAATGTGTATCACATTGCACACGATAAAACATGGAATAAAATTGATATTTATTTTTAAGTGAAATCCATGATAATTAAAGATTAAATTTAGCAGAAAAAATTATAACTAATAAATGAGGAAAGTTAAAAAATACCCATTTATATGCGAGTCAAAATCATACCCGCTCTCAAAGGAGGGTCTAAAGACTAAAATATCTAAAATGTGTGTAAAGTGTTTTAGATAGGGGGAACTTGGGATACATGACGCATAGGGATACTTGACCCAAGGCATTTTTCTCAGAATTAGGAAAGTTTTGTAAGTTGGAAGTGGCAACACTTCCTTTCTTTCTGTTAGCTGACCACATGTTGAAAGTAACTGAATCATTCCGTAAGTTTTTAAACTATCAGACAAAATACATTTTCATGCTCCAAAAGTAATTTTTTTGTTCTGTAAACTCTGATGTTATAATTTTTTTCTGTTTAAAGGTAAGACTTTTTTAATTGGTCATTTGTTTTGTGCATGTTTTTAGCATACAGTAACATGTATAATAATATTAATCTTCTCATTAGCAAATGGCTGCATTTTAGGGTTATGTAGTAAATGTGCAACTAATGATTCTTGACCCAAGATTGGGATTAGTACTATTCAAATGCATTTAGTTTGTTTTATTTTTGAATTAAAAATATTATAAAATTAAATATTATAAACATATAAATATAAGTAAATAATATAAATGTTATAATTAAATGACTGGGTTCTTGTCAAATATTGCGGGAAATGGAATATAAGAAGATTTGTTGGAAAGGTTCTTGAAATCAATTCTGGCAGGCTTACAAGAAGCAAGAAGAATGTTTGCAAGAAGAATGGATGGTACGCGATTTAAGTGGCTTGAAATAAATGATATATCATAAGTTGATCCTGACCAAATAGAAGCTATTCTTCATCCACCTGAATTTTCGATACAGGTGATAGAATTACAAGTTTTGTGTTTAAATATGACTTTACATTTCGAGATGAATAAATTGTTATTTTCTTATTCTGGAACTTATTTAGGCACAGAATGATCTTTCAGACTGCTAATATTTTGAACTTTCTACAATAAAAATTAAAATTTGGTATATTAATGTTAGGCCTATGTACTAAAAATTAAAAGCATTAATTTTATTTGACAAAAAAAAATATTAACCTTAATATCAATTTTGTTCTTATGTAAAAGAGTTTTGTTTATTATTTTTAATCATACTCCCAAATCTATGACTTGGGTCAAGTATTTCTATACATAGGGATACTTGACTGAAATTGAAAGTTTTGAATAATCATATTTCACTACCTTTTATAATTAATACTTTGGAATAATAATAATAAATATTGCGTAATACTTCATTAAGTATATATAGACTGCATTTACACACCCATAAGTAACATAAAAAAAATAATTAACAATCCAAAACTAATAACTGGGTCAAGTATCCCTAGTTTCCCCTACTGTTCTCGAGACACAGATACACTAAATCTATTCTTACACATAACAAAATGTCTGTGCTACGTTGGAGTTGGAAAGAATCGTCAAAACTTATTCATTTATTCCAAAGTTATATGTAAATACGCGTGTTTTACCTTAATGTGGGTTATTTTGAACAACACTATTTCAAACTTTCGTCACCTTTCTATTTCTCTTCAACACTTTACAAACTGTTACTCTCAGATCCTTTAACAAAGAAAGATAAAAGCAATTTGGTAATAACTATACTTTGATAATTATGATAATATATTATCCCATGACATTGTGTTTATCTCCTTTAACCCCTTCAGGAGCAAAGTACTTCTGTTGCAAAAATGTTAAAATAATTGAATGGCACCGGTATTTATGAACAAATTTATAACAGTAAGTAAAAGCTGTTCTTCGCGTACATTATATAAAGAAAAAAAAATAATAAATTCTGATGCTAATCTGCCATTTGGGAATACAAATTAACTGGTATATATTATATACCGGTGTCCTTCAAGGGATTAAAATGATGAAAATAAAAGTTTTTGCTAAATTTTAAATTTGAAAGTGAAAATCAAAAACGAAAAGTAATATTATTTTCAAAATTTAAATTAAGTCTATACTAATAATAAACACACGTTTATAACTTCAACTATACCACAATTATCACGATATTATATTGAAATAAGACTGGTATTACTCTCAGTTACCTTATGTACAAGGTGTCCACTCTCAACGGTGTGCAATGGCTAATTTCTAAACCGTTAGTCATATTCATATAGTTCCAATTGCAAAAATGTTTTAAATGAGGTAAATAAACATTTTAAAAGCGATTTGGATCAATAAATATTTTTTTTTTTAAATAACGAAATTTAAATTTTTATACGGTCCCCCGGTCTTATAAGTTATATTTAGTAAACTTTTCCTATTATACTGACAAGTAAGACAAAAAAAAAAGTCCCGTTCCTATAACTCTTAAATTGTCCGAGTTATGAAACTTTAAAAATGCATGACTTATACGACTTTCCCGCATCTGAACACAAATCAGCTAGGCCATGGTTTGAGGGGTCATATACTAAGTGCTTAAAGTATTCGAAGAACTTATTTCATGTGTATCTGCGCTTTGAAAAAAATCCTACAAGTATTACGACTGAGTTAACTTTAACTTTCAGATTGGCTAAAATAATTGTATTTTAACCGATGTTTTATTTTCTAGGGATTTGAGAGTTTCTTTTCATCTTTTCATCTTTTCATCTTTTAACAAAAAATTATGTTATTTTTATAAGTTTTTATTTAACTTCAAGGATCGTATGTATGTTTTTCCAGTTCAAAATTTGTACTCTAACTTTATCTCACTTTCAAATATCCGATCGAGATCAAATTTTACATACTGATGTAAATCCGACGACAGTCTAATATTATGAATTTCGGTGGTTACTGCTTATACTTTTCAGGATTTTACAGGATAACACGAAATTTTTTGGATAGATTACCGCTAAGAAATTCAAGAAAAAGTTTTAGATTAGATAACACAAGGCTAAGATGGTTGTGGTTTTTTTTTTTTTTTTTTTGACTTATATGTATTTTTTAGCCCTGAATTCAAAAATTATCTTAATTTTTAACCATCATGTCAGGATATTTCGCAAATCGTAAATTGTCAAAGTTAAAAAAATAATACAGATATCGGATACTTTGAAATAGAGGCGATGGCTGTGATTATTAACATTTGATAATTGATTTTTATGTACTTTTTAGCACTGAATCTGAAAATGACCTTCATTTTTAACCATCATGTTAGAATTTATTTGCAAAATCCGATGCGATGAGGGAGGAGATTCAATTTTAACTTTGAACTTTTTAACTCTGAAATTTGCGATATAAAATATAGCGAAAATCTCATACTATAAAACCTATGTAAAACATTTTTTTATTTTGTTTTATTCAATAAATGTATTCAATTTTTTGGCTTAGACTGCTATTTTACAGCTAAACAGCTGAGGGTTCGATGAAGTTGGGGAGAAGATTAAATTTTAACTTTAAACTTTTTTACTTTGAAATTTACAATTTGCGTAAAATCCTGACGTGATGGTTAAAAATGAAGGTCATTTTCGGATTCAGCGGTAAAAAATACATAAAAATCAATTATCAAAGTTAAAAACACAACAATCACATATATACTTTTCTTTTTTTAACTTTAAAATTTACGATTTGCAAAAAATCTTTACGTGATGGTAAAAAAAAAAAAAAAAAAAAAAGAAGGTCACTTTCGAATTCAGCGGTACAGAATACATAAAAATTAACCATCAAAAGCTAGAAAACATGACATAATCAAACATTTGCAGGCTGGTGTAATCTAATAACATTTTAAAATATGTATCATTTTCTAAAAAATTGAGGCTGTTAATTTTCATCCTTTTATTTAACAAAAATTCTGGGTTTTTTTTTTCTTCTAATATGTTTATTACAAATTGTATATTTTGCATTAATATGTCAGAATGATTAAAGATTTCAAATTTATATTGCAGTGTTAATTTTACTCTCAACCATTTTTTTAATATATCTGACGAAATTATATTTCTACTAATTTTTTGAATGACCCCTAATTTGCAGCAAAAAATATGCTATAACTTTAAACAGCTATTACTCGGTCAATTTTAATCGTAGATTAACGGTGCTTTTTTTGTCTTACTTGTCAGTATAACAGGAAAAGTTTACTAAAGATAACTTACAGGACCCGGGGACGATATAAAAATTAAAATTTCATAATATTTTTTAAGAAATGTTTTTATTGACACAAATTTCTTTTAAAATATTTCTTTACCTCATTCAAAGCATTTTTGTAATTGGAACTATATGACTAACAGTTTAGGAATTGACCTTGGACACCCTGTATATACGTATATATATGTGTGTGTGTGTGTATGTGTACTGTGTATTTATTCCTCCGGGAAAGTTACTTTTCCATACTTCGATTTTCGTTTCCAATAAAAATAACAATATTCTATACAATATTGTACAGTAAATAGCCTTATTTTAAAAAAAAGTATTCATCAGAAAGTGACCTCTTTTACCTTAGCTCTTTACTTCCGATGTCACATATTAAAAACTCTTTCAATAACTCCTTAAAGATTGTTCCCTACTTTAGCAAGCGTGCGAATATGTTAAGGTGTGTGGATAGAGAGGGGTGAAATTTTTTTTTTTTTTTCATCGGCTAAAGAGTAATCCGAAAATATGCAACCAAAACATCACAATGAAGCAAGAAATTTTGCCAATCGTCCAAATATCATTCGTTTTTCTTTTCTTTTCTTTTTTTCTCTACCGCATAGGAAAATTGAATCATATCTGTAATCCTTGAAGCTTCCGAAAGTCGGAATGAGAAGCCATATGAATTTGAAAACAAAAGTATGTCATTGAACCATTCATCAAAAAAGAGAAGAAAAGTGTCTGTGTGACAATTTCATAAGTATATACGGCAGTCTAAACAAATGTTTAGACTATGTATTGAATAGTTTCCAGAATGTAAAAATGAGAAAAGCTTTGAAATGTATAACATTTTGTATTATCTAATTTGCAATTAATCCATTTAAAATATCATGGAAAATATTTTATTTCCATTTCTGTTATTTTCTTCTCCACAATAAATGAGTGACTCATCTATCCAATAGAGAAATTTCGCTTTTTTCCGGCTTTTACAGGAAGAAAGAAAAATTGTGCTTTACACATTTTCTCAAATTTTAAATAATTAAATAAATAACTTAATTTAACAGGGATAATAATATATTTCGCACATCCTGGTTCATAATTTTTAATCATATAATTTCTTAAAAGCCTACGCTAGTCACGCGAAGACACTCGCACGCTAAAGTTAAATCTATGAGAGCGTTCTTTTCAAATTTCTCGCTTGCATTTTAATAAATTTAGTTTCTTCCTTTTTTTTTTTTTTGCATAGGATAACTGAGGACGATCTGTAACCAGGCTTGTTTTTACTTTTTCAATTTTGGTTGATTTTCTTTTATAAAGTTAATTTCACTTTCGGAACCGGTTCCGAAAGTGAAAGTAGCCCTATTTTAAAAAAATTGCAACCAAAATCGAAAAAATAAAAACTAGACTAGTTATAGACCTCAGCTCTCCTACACAATAAACATAAAAAAATATAAAAAACGTAAACCAGAAATTCGAAAAGAATGCTCTTATATGTTTAACATTAGCGTCCGAGTTTCTTCGCTTGACTGGTATAGGCTCTTAAACCCTTGACATCCAGGACATAAGATGCGTACGTCTTGATTTTATCGTACGCGACTACCAGACGTACAGCGCGTACGTCCATGTGAAATATGGAAATACAAATTTACACCAATTGCCGGTACATAGTCTGTACTTGAAAAAAAGTAATCTGGATGTCAAGGGGTTAATAAGAGTTTCTATGTCTTTCGCATAAAATTCGCGTGATTTTTTAGATTACTTTTCGGTTTAAAAAAAAAAACAAAATCACCTTCGGACTTTTTATATTTATTGATATTTCACTTATATGTCTAAATTTTTGTGCGAAAAAAAAGTTAATAATACGCCTTGTATGTCGGAGAGTACTTGAAGATGCACGCCGTGAAATTGCAATAGGGCGGCCATTTTACTCCGATCACAAGCATCTGAAACACATTTAGTCTCCAAATTATGAAAGGACATTAAATTCTCTAGAGCTTATAACAATACTTAGTTTAAAAAGCTGATTTTTGATAAAATGGCGGTCATTTGAATGAAAAATTACTTTTTTTCTTTTCATTTTTTACCTATTACAGAGATAGAAAAAATAATCAAAATTATAGTTTTTGGTGGTATAAGCTCCAGAAAAAAAGATTACTTTATTTAAAGCAATCCGTCAAATAGTTCTTGAGAAAAAGGACTGCACAGTTTGAAAAACGTTCTTTAGGCAAAAATGATTTCGAGACTCAATAAACGAGCGTAGACCTGCCCGAAGCCGTTTTCTGTCTGCTGCGGCCTTACATTCAACAAGCGAAAACGATTGTAAGTAATTAGAATATCCTTAAACAGCTTTAGTACAACAATCTAAAAAGTTGAGGGATATAAAATATGAAAACGAAATCTAAAGTTTTGATCCAAAGAAGTGAACCTGCCCTTAATTTAAGTATTTAGACCTATCCACAACAAAGATTAATTTTACACATTTGTCATAATTTTTATTTACTGGACTAAATAATATACTTTACAAGAAACAGATTTATTTTATTGCAATATTTGTCTTCTATATGCAGTGCCGTAGTTCAACAAGCGGGTAAGTGTGATCACAGAGTTCTCACAGAGGGTTTCGTTTAATATTCCTTTCAAAACACTTTATCCTTTTGCAAAATCTGTTAGTTCCACATTTCGCAACCAGGGGACGCACTCTATTCTACACAAACCTCTATCCTAACGAAACTCAGTTTTACAACTTATAAATAGATATATTAGTGGAGGGGATCGGGCCCATAGCACGCGAGATAGGTAGGCGTCCCCTGGCAGTAAAAAGTGGAGCTAAAATATGTAAGGCTATGTGCATAATATAAAAGAGTGGCCAAAGGTGTGTCGGCAGAAATTAGAAAAGTACCCACCGGGTTCAAAGGGGGAGGTTAGAAAAATTGCTTAAAATACACAAGTTAGAGCCCGGAGTGATAAATAATATAAGACTTTTTGAAAATTTTATGATGTATCATTTGATGTAAGGTGTTTAGCTATAAGTATGCAAAATTTCAAGTCTTGAATTTAATTAGGGACTCAGAACAAAAAAAAATTAAATACGCAAGTTAAGGCAAGTTAAATACGCAAGGGTTAAATATAAGACTTTTTGAAAATTTTAATATTTGTCGTTTGCTGTGAGGTGTTCAGCTATAAGTATGCAAAATTTCAAGTCTTCAACTTAATTAGGGGCTCAGAACAAAAAGATTAAAATACACAAGTTAGAGCCCAGAGCGTTAAATATAAGACTTTTTCAAAATTTTATGATCTGTCGTTTGATGTCAGGTATTCAGCTATAAGTACGCAAAATTTCAAGCCTTCAATATATATAGTTTCTGAGAACGGGCTCTGTGACAGACAGACAGGCAGACAGAAGAGTGAGACGAATAGGGTTTCGTCAGATGAACGAAACTCTAAAAATCATGGAACGGAAGATGCTCAAGTAGTCATTTTGAATATTTGAATAGCTAGTATTATAAATTGAAATAACAAATTATCAGTAGTTAATAAAATATTTGAGAATATATTAAAATAGCAATTAAATGTCTGAGCCTTGCTTTTTCTAGCACGCTGGGTCTTGCTCTATCTTGCACTGAAGAAGAATCTCGCTGGTAGATTCGAAACAGCTGTTTGCTGCTTTTCACGTATTATTTGTGAATTTTTAAACGTTGGTTTCCTGCTTTTTAATATTTGAGAATAATTAATATTTTAAACTAACTATTAATGTCATTATCAGGAACTCAATATTTTAATGTCTTTTGGTAGAATATTTAAAATACTGATTTCCAGATACATACGATAATTAAATTAATGAGACAAAGATTGGTTCAAGGGACAGAGTTCCTCTGAAATAAATAATATTTAATATAATAAACAACTTCACAGGAAAATATCTTAGAGCATCAATGCATGCATACTTGCCAACTTCGGACTTAATTACCGTAAAATGAGAGTTAATTTAAATCAGGTTAAACAAATTTGGTACCAGATTTTTTTTTTTTTTAAGAAATAATATCAAACAAATACCACGTAGAAACAGGAAATTAATCAGCTAATGACACATCTAAAACATTTTCAGGTTAAAAAAGACTATTTAACCTAGTTTAAATTAACTCACCTTTTACGAAAGTTAAGTCAGAAGTTGGCAAGTATGATGCATGTAATATTATTCCCCGTTACTGTTCGCCAAACTTAAATCTTCTGAAATTAGTTGAAGTTTAAATTTTAGTAATACTAATATGAAATCAAGACAACTTATGATTTGAAAGTCTCAAATATTAAATAAAATGAGGTAAAAACAAATTCGAGGAATGAAGTTGAGGTTTCTAATTTGCAGATATTCTGTTTAGAAGTGTAAACGATATTTTTAACAGATGAATAATCAAACATTGAAGACAGAAAATAATCTTTGGAACATCTCATTTTATATAAAACCAAAAAAAAAACCCCATTTGAAAGAACAAAGCTCCATGTTCCTATGTTCCTGGCTAAACAAGTTTACAAAATTATTCCTGATTAAAACCTCATGAGTAAATCAAAGGCGAATAAAAGCGTTTATTAATTCTTATGTTTAGTCATATCTTTTTTAAGGTGGACCATACATCTTAATAAATCATTTTTTTTCAATATTAATGTGCAATTATAAAAAAATAATGCTTTGTTTTGTGAGAATTTCCTTGGTTGAAGGAAGAATTCTTGAGCATCATGACCCTACTTGTAGAACGATGCTGCGATTTCAAATGAGCTCACAATGAAGTTGAATTTTATCTTTAAAAAAACATTACTTTCTTCTTCTCAAAAAAGATATATTATTTACATAAAAGCTGGCTTTATTCCCAGCAATTTGACCAAAAGAAAAAAAAATCAGCATTTTATGAATTACTGAAGGTTATGAAGTATATTACGAAGATAATTTGTACTAAGGTTATTTCAGGGACGTATCGGGGTGGCTTAGTGACTGCCTCCCCCCCCCCCCTCTCCACCGGAAATCTGTTTTTTTTATCTAATTATGGGCACATTCTGCCTATGTCCATAGAAACATGCAAGATCATCCCAGCTAAAATCCTGCTGCTACTGATTGAATTCGCCAATTTTGGCACTGAATTCTTACAACTGCGTTCTGAATGAAGGGATTTACATCCAAGTTTAAAGCTTGGACTACAAAATATACAGTGGATCAACTCGGACTCTTACTTTTTTACATATTATGACGTAATTTCTAGCAAAAAGAAAAGAAATTAAACAGAAATAATAAATTATTTATTTTGATTTATTTCGAGTACATAAAATCCAAAAAACAAAGCAAAATCTTTTTGCATTAACTTAAAAAAAATAAAACTTTAACAAACAATGAAAAGTAATATAAAATAAAACTCCGATATAGCTATTGCTCTAATTAATTTGAATTGTTTAGTAGAAGTTTAATATTTGTTTGGTAAACCTTTATTTGCTTTAATAGCTTTTAATGTATTCGGCATTGAACAACTAATTTTTCGCAAATAATAATGAGTAATTTTTGACCATTCTTAATATAACGGGGTTTTTTTCCGTGTTGGAAATGATATAATTTAATTTTTCTTCCAAATACGACAATAAATTTTCAATTACATTTAAGGCGATACATTGAGGGTTGTATCTAAAACATGGTAGCAATTATAAAGCAACCACAAACTAACATTTAAAAGCCTTATGATTCGAATAATTGTCTTGATAAAAATGAAAAAAATCACCTAAACCTAAATGTGAGCATTGCCTTTAACATTCTTTCCGAATTTGTAAAAAACAAAAAAAGTGATTCCTTATTTTTTCAATGATGTGAGGGTTACATGGCCCAGCGGCTGATCCACCATCATGTTTAAGAATAGTTTATAAGTTTTGCTTCTCTATACTCTTCATGTGGCCTTCTACAAGCATATGTTAACCCATCAAAACGAAAAATATTACATTTACTTTCATCTGTAGATAAAACTGTCTTCTAAAATGATTTTTTTTTAAGTTTTGCAAATTTCGATCGATTAATATTACTGAAATTGTTTTTTCTTAGCAACTTGTCCATTTTTTTTTTAAATAATTTTTATACTTTATGGGTTAGCTCTTTTTCCAAGATTCTTTTCTGCTTCCACTGCCATGTTTGGTAGCAATTAATTTTGAGATTTTCTTTACTTCTCGTACGATCCAGCTATCTTCAGAATCTGTAAAAATCTTTCGATTACTGAGTTTTGATTTATTTTTTATGCTGCTTCTTATTTTAAATCGCTTGATTGCGTCATGTATTATGCTGCTTATTTCATGGTGAACGCTAGCTAATAGTCAAAAGGTATCTGTTTCGAATCTCGGTTAAAGCCTTGGATTTTATAGTCGATCGGGAATCGCATTAAACGGAGTTCTCGATCTGTTTAATTCTGGAGTACAAAAGGTATCCGTAGCACCCCGAATCCACCAGCAAATTTATTTTCAAATAACACAATCTAAAATTTACTTTAATAATAAACGAATATTAGTGAAGTTTACTTTAGAATTTCTTTCTTTCCCTTCTGCAAGTTACTCTTAATTAATCAAATGTCAGTGTATGTTTGTTTCTATTGCTGCACATCTTTCGACAAGAGAAATTCCTGCTTCGAAAACGATGAAGTTGAAAATCTGCAAACATTGGACATCAAGTTTTTATTTAGGTCCTTAGTTAGTTTGGTTCAAATAGTTAGAAAATGGGGGAACTGAAACGAAGGAGATTTTGAAGGACGCTATGTTTATTAGAATAACATAGTCCACTGCATGGACCTATAAAGCTGATATTGTGGTTGTTTAGTTAATTATGAAAGATATTAATCCCCTTTATGTGTAATATATAATCCATACTGTTTCTAAACAAGGATTGTAACTTGGAAATATTAAAAGTAAATTGCATAGTATTATTTCAAAGCTGTTATTATCATTACAATGCTATTACTATTATTATTATTATTCATTAGTAAATGCGCCATAAAAAATATATTAATCTTTTAAAAACATATAACACAAAATGAATAAAATAACGAAAACGTAAAAAATCACTTTTAAATAATAAATTAGATTTATTCTGTTTATTTTCTTCTTATTTCTTACTAAAAAATTCTTTTAAAAAATATTAGCCCATCAAAAAATAAATAGTATGCGACAATTTCGAAATATTCTCTAAAACATTGTTGTAAAAAATGAATTAAATTCATTTTTTTAATTAATTAAACTAGTTAAAAAATTAAAATTCACAAAAAACAATACAGTCATTCAGGGTAACTTTGATCCGCATTTTCTCTATTTTCATATGCCACACTCTTATTTTAAAAATATTGTTGCAACTAGGGGCATAAAAGAGAAGAAATGATCCTAAATTATCGTTTGACTATCAAAAATTAAGGAATAATAAGGACAAAAGCAATAAAAAATGAATTTTTAGCCTGGTTCAAAGTTACCCAGTCATTTAGGGTAACTTTGCACCATATGATAAATATTATCTAAAATAATTCATTATAAGAAAAAGTATTATAGTTAGGACAACTTTAAACCCCCAAAAATGTTTTCAGATATGTAAAGGCTCCGAATTTACATTTCACAACATCACAAGATTTGTATAATTTATGATATTACAACAAATATCAGGCATAAGAAAAGTGGAAGAAGAGAACCATGAACATTTAGAAATAAAAAAAACCTGTTTATTGTTCATATAAAACATAAAAATGCAGTGGAAAACAATTTTCAATGTTTTAGCTCAATAATATATCCATAAGTTACAGTAATACATACTAGTACTAGTATTATTCAAACAAGAATAAAAAATGTCAAATGTATGAAATGTCAAATTTGAGTAGCTCCGCTGGTGCTACGCTGGTGTATAGGAGGTGGTGCAAAGTTACACCCCATGTTTCAAAGTTAGCCTGAATGACTGTAATAGGTATTATGTTTCGGTCTAAAATGAATTAAAATAAACCGTTTACGAATTTTCTAACGAATATATTTAAAGCGAAATCTTTGAAAAGCACAATAGATTTTTCCCCGCTGAATAATAAAAGACATACTTTGTACTCAATGACAACAGCTCCTTTAGACCGGTCAGTAAGGTGTTCCTCTGCTATCTGGAAGGCCCGGGTTCAAGCCCCAGGACAGTTAGAATCAAGTTGTGTAAATATTAAATGACGCAACAGTTCAAATTTACTCGAAAAATTCAACTTCTTTCAGGCTCACTAAAAACTGAGTGATTCACTAATTTTGAAAACTTATTAAATTATTATCATTAAAAATAAATTTACATAGTCTTGTGTATTTTTAACGATGTTCATTTACAGAGTCTACTGTAAATTTACCGTAAAACTTCTCTGTGATTTAACAAAATCTCTGTTTTCCTAATCTCTGTAATTTTACATAAGACTTAAGATAATGGATCATCCATAGATTTTCTGTAATTTCACAGAAAAATTTTTAACAGTGTTTTTTTACTATGCGCCATCAATAATCACTCCAATCCGACTCCGTAGAATAACATGATTGGTTTGGGTAGATTTAACCACTTAAGTTGTATGAGCGTAGCGCACCAATCGCTTGATGTGGGGATAATTAAATCCTTACTGACCTTTTATAAAAAAGTTTAACCATCTAACTAGTTAAGTTGAATATAAATCTATAAACCAACAGTATCGGCTGTGTTAGGGAGTATAGCTGCTATACAGTATTTATCCATAATAACATAGCGTCACATTTTATCCAAGCCTTTTGTAATCTCTATTCTAGCTGTTGATGTATATGATAATTGACAATCTATATCCTGAATGTATAATGTTTTGTATAGCATTACATCAATTGTATTATGGGTTAAATTAATGCGTAAAACCCGACAAAGCTTGCCTGGACCATCTAGGTAAGTATAGGATAGATGGATCAGTTGTCTACCTCTAATGAGTGTAGCCGCTGGAAAATCTAAAGCTTTAGTAACAATATTTAAGCAATAATATTTGCCATACATAATATTTACATAACTAAATCCAGCTGGCCCAAACATGATTTTAGTTCGTTTGGTCATACCTCTAGCCGCATGGCAAGTGGGGTCATCTACACCAATGTAATTCTCCGTTTCAGTTATGATCCCCTGAAAATTATGAAAACATAATAGCTTACCAATTAAATAGATACTGACGGTGTTAGTTGCTTGTAGAAAGAAATCTCTATTTAGAATCATATCAGGACTACTGGATTGTATTATCCTAATTCCGGATCAGGTTACTATAACGACGATTATAACGCCTAGCTACAATATGGTATAGGGGAGAGGGAGGCACCTTTGAACATTTTTTTAAAAAATCCACATAATTCTTACTTGAATTATATTTATTGAATTTTAAATATTTCGTGAGAGAAAGAATGTAATTCTGCATCATATGAAATAAAAAATTACAGTTTTTCAGATAAATAAAATATGTTTTGAGGCTTTAAGAAGATGAAAGTTCTCTGTTCAAACCTGCCCCATGTTGGGGTACATTTGAACAAGCTAGGGGCACCTTTGAACAAATAAACAAAATATGAAAATATTGATAGTTTTTATTAAAAACTGCGTATCTTTCCAAAATATAAAATAATAAGAATAAAATTACACAGTTACATTTAACTGAAATTACTAATTTTTTATTATTTAACCAAATTTGTATCCACCAAAGCACATTGTTGAGACAGAACGGAGGATCCCTCCAATTATGTTTAATTGTGTCAACTTTCTTATATAATATCCTTAAAATCCACCAAATTGATATCTGATGCCTCTGTAAAATATATCGTTTGTTCTTTTTTACGAAGAAAACCGACTTCAGCAATTTAATCTGACCAACATAACAAAGAATTCTTTTTGCATGACATTGAACTAAAATGAAATCATTTTCATTCAAATTGTTATAGAAAATGGATAAATCCCTGTTTTATGAAATCCAGAAATAATGTTTACCATTGTAAATGGAAAGTATAGGGTTTGGTTAGGCAATATCTGCTAAATCATAAATTATTGTTGTGTGTCCTGAATTTGCCTGTAGTTGAAGCCCTGCATCAGTACAACTTTCATATTAAGTATAATAACACTTAATCTCTTAATTTTCATATTTAAAAAAAAATCAACAATAACAATATTTAGATACATCTATATCTCTTTACTTCATAGTTTTAATTGTTCAATGGTGCCCCAACTTTTCCGTTCAATTGTGCCCCATCACACGGAGTTTAGTATTACAACTATTTACTCAATTAGGTTTGAGAATTTTTGAATAAAACAAAACTTATAAGTTAAGGCTAACATATTTATTTAGGTATTAAAAAGTAAATTATAATTTTAAGGGATACAAGATTATCAACATAAAGCTTACAACTTTATTTTGTTAAGTTTAGATTCTAGAAAGCAAAATATACATACCTTGCTTAGACAGAAGTGTACAAGCAAAATAGTAAAGCTTTGTATTCTTGTTACATTGAAGCAGTAGTACTGTGCTGCCGTATATATTTATAAAATGTAATTTATTTAAAGGAAAATATTCACAGTGTTTGCCCCCAGTTCAAAGGTACACCCTACTCCACTACCTTTAAGATTTGATTAGATAAGCAGCAAACGAGGGAAGTGATCTTGTCAACTCAAACTGAACTATTTCTATGTAATGGTATAGATTCTTTTTAACACTTAAATTCCCGATTCCTTCATAAGGTGTAAAACTTTTGGTGCTAAATATTTGTGCCTATTGTAAGACATCAATGCATAACTGATGATTACGTTCTTTAGCTAAAGCTAAAGGCGTCTTTCCCTCTTTATTTTTAACTTCTTTAGCTAGTAACACGAGGATCGCTTCTACATAACCTACTCTTGCTGCAGCATGAAGTGGCGTTTGCCCGTCTATATCTGTAACATACAGATTTGCACCTCTTTCCAGTAAGAACTCAGCATAGTCTAACGATCCGTAGGCTACTGCACAATAAAATGGCGTTTCACCAAATATATTTTTAGCATTCACATCAAGACCTTTATTTAGTAACACGTCAATGATATCTAACTCCTCAGGATATCATCCATAATGAAGTATGGTATTATCATCTTCATATCTCGCATTCAAATCAACGACTTTTTCTAACAACAATTTAACAAAATCTAAGTTACCTGATTTTATTGCATAATACAGAGGGCTCCGTCCATATCTATTTGGAATATCCTTCAGCTTAGCTTCACTTTCTAAAAACAATCTAATAAGCTTAACCTTTCTTGATCGCATTGCACGACAAAGAAGACTTTCCTCATTTTCATCTTTAATATTCACATCAGCATTTCCTTCTAATAGTATCTTAATGTACATAAGATAGATATTAATTTGATCATCTTGATTATCAATCTCATACGATTCGAGTATACAATATAGCATATGATGCAGAGTGGAACGACCATTAACATTCCTAGCATTCACATTAGCGCCTCTTTCTATGAATATTTTAGTAAAATATTCCAATTCATGCATTACTGCGTAATGCAACAAGGTATTACCCTCCTTACCTTTAGCATTTGCATCAGCGCCTTTGCTTATTAACAAGTCTGCAAAGTGAAATTTTGCATTGTACAGTGCAAGATACAGCAGGGGGTTACCTTCCTTATCTTTAACATTTACATCAGCGCCTTGATCTATTAAAAAATTTACAATTTCTAAATTTTCACATCCCCTGTACACTTCATAATGGAGTAGCTTGTTACCATCTTTATATATACGATTTACATTAGCACCCGTGCTTACTGAAAATTTTACAAGTTCTAAATTCCCCGCGCACACTGCATAATGCAGTAGTGGTTTACCATCTTCATATGTAAGATTTACATTAGCACCCTTGCTTACTATAAATTTTACAAGTTCTAAATTCCCTGCGCACACTGCATAATACAGCAGGGTTTTACCATCCCTATCTTTAACATGCAAATCAGCACCTTTTTCTGCTAAAAATTCTACAACTTCTAAATGTTTCAAGTAAGTTGTATGATGCAGTAGAGATTTACCACCTTCATCTACAGCATGCGGATCAAGATATTTGCCTATTAAAAATTTCATAATTGTTACACTTCGCCCGTACATTGCATAATACAGCACGGTTTCATCATCTTTATTTCTGGTATACACGTTAGCATCCTGCTCTACTAAAAATTCTACAACTTCTAAATTACCTGATTTTGCTGCACAAAAAAGAGGAATCGTTCTATCGCCATGTTTAGGATGTACATCAGCACCCTGCTTTACTAAAAATTTTACAGCCTCTAAATTACCTGATTCTGCTGCACAACAAAGAGGCATATATCCATCTTTTCTGGTATGCACATCAGCACCCTGCCTTACTAAAAATTTTAGAACCTCTACATTTCCTGATTTTTCTGCATGAAAAAGAGGCGTATATCCATCTTCATTTCTGGTATGCACACCAGCATCTTCGCTTACCAAAAATTTTACAACCTCCAGCTTACCTAATTCTGCTGCATAATCAAGAGAGAACCGCCAGTTACCGCTTAGGTTTATATTGGCACATTTATCTACTAACTCTTATTATGTCCAACATTTTATCCGCGTGATCCAACCGCGGAATAAAACAAACATAAAGCGGTATCTCCCTCTAAGTTTTTTATATTTACAGTAGCCTCGTCATTTAATAATTCTTGAATAATACCTAAAGGACCTAATGTTGCGGCTAAGTGTAAAACTGTATTGGCGTATTGCGTATAATTACATCTTCTATTTACATCAATATTTTCTTTAAGGTAAGATAGTAACTTTTTCACCATTAAAAGGTTCTTCTTCAATACTGCCAAATGAAGTGGACTATATCCTGCATTATTCAGTGCATTTACATTTAGTGAAGTACCAGATATTGTGCGTAAGTAAGCATTTATATCGCTTCCGCTACAGGACTGATTCGGAGGAGAATTATCTAGTACAAACTGGTGAAGCACGTTATTACCTTCAGCATATATCACATTAGAGGTCAATGTTTTTAAGTGTTTAGGATTGGACAATGCATTACCCGAATCGGAATCCATACCATATTTAACCATATGTTTATTTTTATTGCAAGATGAAGTAACCCATAGTTTAGTAGCAAATCTGGTCAAAAAAATCTCTCAAAGCGCGCTTAGATCGTCAAGGCCATCTTAAGGTTGTATACAAGCAGCATCAACGATTGATATGATAAAAGAAATGGTAGATCCCATTGATCTGTATCATAATGTATCTAATCAAAATAATTTATAAACCGTTCTAAATAGAATAAATCCATGCATAATAGAGATTTAGTAGAAGATTTTCTAGATAACAAACTAGAAAACTTTAATAAGAGATTGCAAAGAGTATTAGATTGTACCCCTAATAAAAATGGAGCTAACAAGGAAATATTTTGGGCAGAGTTTCTTCTCTCTCTATGGCTTTAAGTAAGCAATTCAAAATACCAAATTAGGTGAAGAGTTGAAGATTACAGGTGCATTTTTTAGTATTCATCAGCCTCAAAGTACACCTTTCGAAGTTGTAAAAGTAGCTTTTGTAATGTAAGTATAATATAGTATGTAATAATATACGTTTAATATGAGTTTTGTAATAATATAGTATGTTGTGGCCATCACAAAATTTTCTTCTATATAAATCACGTAAATTAAATCATTTAAACAATACAAGTTATTACATCAATATAACACCAATTCATATCAAATTATATCTGAATTTGAAGTTTCATGGAAATTCGTGAATTAGTTCTTGAGATAGAAACTATAGCAGAAATTCTGAAAAATGCACTCTAAACAGAAATGTCTGAAATTCAGACACTTAAGTGTCTGAAACGCAGTGTTCAATTTTCAGACGTTTTAAAATGTCTGAAAATTTTCAGACACTTCTTGCGTCTGAATTTCAGACACTTAAGTGTCTGAAATGAGAGTGTTCGATTTTCAGACGTTTTGAAATGTCTTAATTTTTTGAGACACTTCTTGCGTCTGAATTTCAGACATTTCAAATGTCTTAATTGCAGCCACCTTTGAACCCTTTTTTTCACCAACATGAAGCCATCTTTGACCACTTTTCTATCTAAGCCATATATGCAGCCATATTTGACCACATTGAATCATTTTTATAAATGGGAATAATTTGTTACTATAAATCAGAGCTGTTGCAGCGTGGAAAACTGGGATATTTCTCTGCCCCCTGATTCTAGGGTCCCCCAAGTTGGGTATGAAATTTTCATAAAGCTGATATTTTAAATTTGTTTTAACCTTGTGATGATTATAATCAGTATTTTGTAGTTTTAGAATAGGATAATATATATATACACATATATAGAGAGATATATTCACCTAAATATGTATTGATAGGATATCATATTTTGTCCTACGGCATC
The DNA here is from genome assembly GCA_963932465.1 of Maratus speciosus. Lineage (NCBI taxonomy): Eukaryota > Metazoa > Arthropoda > Arachnida > Araneae > Salticidae > Maratus > Maratus speciosus. Next base: position 225,232,197 of record OZ010787.1, read on the forward strand.
AAAAATGTTATTACTTTTAATGACAACTTCAAATTAATGCTAGGCCAGAGACCTGGTATTCATTCGCCCCCCCCTTCCCCCCACCGCCTTCATATACTGTTACAAAAGAAAAATAAATAAATAAATAAATAAAATGAAAAAATTAACCCTATTCGATGTTGTCAAATACATATTTGGATAAATATTAACTTTTCTTTAACCATATCATGTTCTAAAAGCACACAATATTTATTAAAATAAATATAAGATCAAAACGAATTTAAAATATCAGCTTTATTGAAATTTCATACCAAATTTGGGGCCCGTAAACCAAAAGGCTCATAGAAAGAGCCCAGTTGTCCATGCTGCAATCATCTCTGCATGCTAACAAATTATTCCCATTTATATAAAATAATTCACTCTTTTTTTCAATGGCAACACCGAATTTTGACACCATATTTTAAATCTTCGGCTCAAACTATGCCTAAAAACGAAATTTCTAGTCATTTGAATGGTAAGTTTTTGAATCATAAGCATTCAAAATTTAGAGCTTCTAATGTTAAATTACATTTTCATATTCTTATTAATATCTCCTGAAATTATAATCCTAATGTGATAATTTTGTATGTGGATACAATACTGAAAATCCCAAACATAAAGACATTGAATTTGTAAAATTGCATACCAAATTTGAGGGCCCAAAAATCAATGGGAAGGGGAGGGGACGGGACCGCGGATAAGTTTCCCTGCTCTAATCAGGTCTTGCTTCGAGAAGAAACACTACCCCTCTTTTTTATTTTTCTAAATAGAGCTGCCCGCTATTCGGGAGTGACCGGTAATGGGAGTTTTACTGTAATAACGGACATTCTCGAATAGCAGACACCTATTTAGCGATCACTTTTTTCAATCCACATTTGTAGATTGAAGCAGATTTTGTGTACTTTGTGCTCTGTATACTGTGTATTTGTATACTCTGGACTCTTTATTTCTATATATGAAAATAAAATCTCTAAATAGCGGGGAAATTCTGCGGTCCTAGGGTGTCTTCTATTGAGAGTTTTTATTAAATATATCTAGTTATAAATATATTTTTTAAAAAAGTCAGAAAATGTTTCTTTTCTATCTTTCTTTTTTTTTTTTTTTTTTCTTTCTTTTTTTTTTTTTTTTTTTTGACAGTATAGGAAATGTGATTCTAATAAGTTCCAGTACCAGCGGCTTACATTCATTAGCCCCCCTTCATACTACTACATATACAGTCACAAAAAATTAAACACATTGACGACTTAATATATATATGTGTGTGTGTGTGTGTGAACATGTAAATATATGTTTGGATAAATATATCCTTTTCCTTTTACTTCATTCTACTATACAAGTATATGCAATATGATATATAATCAGTACAATAAATTGTTTTGCAAAAATGGATGCATTCTCCGATGATAATAAAAAATAATCCTGTAAAAAATCAGAAAAATTTTGGCAATAAAAGTTGTCAGAAATTTTCTGTGTCTTAAAATTTAAATATGTAATACAGATGAAACACAGGAAATACATATGAATGTAGTTCTTTATATTTTGAAAAAGTTTTCATAGTCTAAAAAAATTCTTTCATCGTGCAATTAAATACTGTAGAAATTTCGAACTTTTTAATAAAGCGTTACTTCACATAGGAACAATTTAAAATATATTTATAAACAGGGATGTAGTGGAAGGTATGCGGCGGTATAAGCCGTATACCTTCTGGATTTTTTTAAGGAACACCGTATACCCTCTGTTTCTCAAAAAAGCTATAGTATATACACTGTAGGGTATACCCTCTTCTTAGAGCGTAGGCCCTCTGCATTTTTTACGACTACACCACTGTTTATAAAACATTAAAAATTTCCCGATAACTTCAATTCTGATGCTCTTATAATTATTTTTCAAGTTTTAAGTCCACCATCTGAACCAAAAACGTTCATAGCATTTCCTATACACAAATTTAATTTTGTTACATGAAAACACTAACTTCGAAAATGTAATGTGTAAAAGAATTAAATGATCTGTCATTAAAAATAAAAATTCATATGCGAAACCATGCCAATAATATCTGTAATACAATGGAAGTATTTATTAATATCATTTAATAACTTGATCTTTTTAATTACATTTTGCCATGCGGGCAATTCCTTTTATAATAACTTTTAATTTCAAAACTTATTTTGCCTTTAAAATTCATATCTAATTTTTATTTCTGTATTTTTTATAAAAATGCACAAACTTTGGAAAAAAATCCCCAGCAATTTTATGTGAAAAATGCAGTTATACAAGTAAATATGAAAAGACTATCTTTTCTAATTTCTGTTCTAAATCTGTAATCACTTTTTAACAATCAATAAATCGATATCAATAAATTTTTCCATTTTCAAATTTTTGTACAAAACTTAAATAAAATTTTAAGCAATTAAACAAAGTAAATCATGATTTATTTTTTTACTTGTTTTATAGTAAATCATTATCTATCTAGAATTTTTTTTAAATAAAATTATCTATTAAAAAATGGAACATTTTAATTTTATTAGTAATAATCATAAGTTACAATAATTTGATTTAACTAACATGTATATTTTTTAGAATACATAAATAGGACAACGCAAAATAATTAAAATTTGCTTTCAATACAAATAATATTATGAAGATTTTTTTAAGTTGGCATTTCCGAATTAAGGGGAAAAAATGTTTTACTAAATAAGCTATTTCAGTTTGAAAATTTGTTTAGCATAAATCCATTTTGACAAACTTTTAATTTAATAACCTCCCTCCCCCGCCTAAAATGTAAATATCTTATTATATAATACAAAAAATTAATCAAAATAAGTGTTTGATTATTTTACAATTTTCATCTAATATTAACCCCTTGAGGGGCGGTGGGATATATTTTATCCCACCTAAGTTTAATCAAGATTCGCACTGGAAACTTTTAAATAAATTTTATTTTTGTAACTTTGATGGAAAAAAGTTGTAAAATTGCTTTTCCATATTTTTACCATATTTTTTCCATATTTTTTCATACTAATTTTTTCAAAGATTCCGGTTTGAATTCAACATTACAGGAATACAATCGATTGCCCCTCAAGGGGTTAAATATTGAGTTATTATATGTTCTACACAGCAAAAAGACAATTTAATTAAAATTCAGGTAAATAAAATGTTGTTTTAACCGTGAAAGAAAGTATTATAAGGAATTAAACATATTGATAAAACCCATTGATTGAATTGATTGAATTATTTTATATATTAATTAAATTTAGTAACAGACCAAAGTGAAAAAAAAAGCTTCTCAACCAAAACTGAGTATTTCTTTTTCAGGAAAAGATTCGAGAATTTTGCGATTTTGCTTTATTTTCTATAGAGAGATTATACTATTATTATACTATTATTATTTTTTTATGTAATATTTACTGACATTTTTACAGTCTGATTAATAAGTTGTATTCACAAGAAAAATATATAGTGCAGCAACTGCTTTTTTGGACAAAAAATATAACACGAAAAAGGTTGAAAAAGTTGGGTGTCAATGTACACAAGCAATAACTTTTAATGCTTATTTAAACAAATGATGGGATTATTTGATATAAAAAATATTTTTTTATAAAGCGGAAACTTTAAGAATTATTAAGCAAGTTAGTTAATTAATCCTGAAAATGATATAAATTTGTTAAAAATCATAAAAAACACTGTAACACTGAAAAATATTTATTGCATATAAAAAGATACAAATATGATAAATACATATATTCTTAAAAAAGTGAATTAAATAATTAATATTACGTAAGTAATATTGTTCAAGAAAAAGTTCTATTTCGAAATAAAAATATATTTTTGTAAATAATAGCATCCTTACCTTTTAGTTTCCTTAAATCTAATAAAGTAAATCCATTAAATACAAACAGGTAACACAAAAACAAACACACTTTCTTATGTATTTTACTAAATATTCAGAATGATGTTGAAAATTGAAAAACATATAGAAGAAATTTTTTTGTCATTATTCCCACATATATTTTTATAAGAATATAATTTAAATTTACTGCACAGATTAATTCTACTCAACATCTGTTTGCTGATATTTCACAATTATTCTTCAGTCTCTGAAGAACAAATATTAAAATGCCAAAAAATGGCATTTTATAGCTGCGTATATGTAGATGATACAATCACACTATTAAAAAATATATTATTTTTATAACAACATAAAACGCATATTCCACAACTTGAATTCAATGCACTTTGTTGTTTCACACGTACTTTTTTATACTACAACCTCTGAAGAACAAATATCGAAATTCTAAAAAATGCATTTTACAGCTGCGTAGGCACATGTACCTACTACTCCATAAGTTAAATTCAATCCATTTTGTATCAGCTTATTTTTCATACGTACTTTCTTATACTAGAATCTCCGAGGAACAAATATCGAAATTCCAAAAATTTACTTAATAGCTATGTAGCTGTATATAGATCTATGTAGAATACACAGTCACAATATGCATTTACGGAATTTTACACATAAAAAATCTCGGGAGCCTTTGTTAAACAAAAAAATAACTCACTGAAAGAATATTCCGTTTTAACGCGCCAATCGCCAATGGACTTCTAACAAAGCGAAATACGTGAAGTCATCATTTTAATTTTCTGTGCAGTGGTTTATCCAGTCTGCGGTTTACAAACCGTTATAATGGCCTTGATGAGAAATAAAACTTTTTATCAGCGAGAAGTAGATCATTGAATTAGAAGAAATCAGAAACGTTTTATTTTATCTATTTAGTTATTTTTCGTAACATGCTACATTTATTTGAGTGCAATTTTTAAAGTTTTTCTATTTTCAGACATATAGAAAACATACTTTAAATAAAGATTTTGTAGTAAAACTAGCAAATAACATATTGAATTTTGATGAGGAGGGCGGTGGAGGTACATTGTCCCTCCCTGAAATTTAATTAATTAAATTTTCTTTATGTCTAATCATTTAAAAAATATACTTTTTTGTCTTCCAAATAGCAATATATTAATTAAACGCTAAGAGAAAATGTTGCTAAGAATTTTTCTGCAGAGGAGCCCCCCCCCCCCCCCCACACACACACACACAAACTTTTTGTAGAAGACAGTTTTAATTATGTTCTCCTTTTGGTGTTCATATATTTCAAATGTATCTTAGATGGGGAAGGGAAATTCAGAAAAAAAAATCCCTTTTAAAGAAAAAAAAAAGAAACAGGAGAGAAAAAATCCAGTTTTCCATTGAACGATTAATATTTCTTAATTTTTGAATTTCTTATTATGTTGATATCTTTAAGGCTGTTCTTAACTGCTCTGCTCAACAAGTGCAAAACGTTTTTACACATTCACAAATTCATTTTTTAACGGAAAGGTATAAAATTGAAAAGCCTAGGCCATGGAAGCGATTTCGAATTGAACTGTGTTTTCCATTTTTTGATCAATCAATTACCTACTGAGTTATAAGAGATTTTGATCACGTGACAAACACGTTTTACGCCCGCTCTTGAGTGCTCTTTCTTCCTTCGCGCGGAAATTTGGCTCAAAACGCCCACTTTGACACTATTTTCTGAAAGATCTAATGCGGTTGCAAAAAAATGGAATAAACAGCTCAATTACATAGTTTCTGAACAACAACACCAGCTAATGCATTTTCGAACAAAAATAAATTAAAACTTGTGTCAGAAAGTTGCCCTTTTGGATTTGAGAACACCCTTAAACATTTTTCACACGAGGAGGAGTTATGACAAAATATTCTTAGTTTAGCTTCGTGTTTACATTCTGCATTTTAGAAAAGCGGACTAGGCAGTGGAATCCAGGCATATCTAGCCTAAATTCTTTCTCCTTAATACGTTTCTTTCTGTCCAAACTCATAACTCTTCGCATTTAGGGGAGAGGGCCTTCCTGTGTACGCCTATGATAACAAGTAATTTTTGAAACACTTTATATTATGAAAAGAAAATATTTAATTATTTATTGCGCCAAAAATAACTTAGCCGCAAACCTTACGCGAACTTTTACAATTGTCCCACGATTACTTCTTTTATAAAGTAATACTAAATTAAGTGTATGAAAGAGTATTTTAAACAGCTTTCATCCATTCGGAAATATTTTCTGATGGTATTGGTATACATATTGCAATACAATAGTACGTACAGTCATCACATATATGATACAATTGTATCGCATTCAGATGCTTAAGTGTCTTAATTTCTAAATGTCTTAATTTCAGACACGTCACTATTATTCAGACATTTTTCTGAGTTCATTTATACCATGATCATAGTAAGACACTTATGTGTCTTAAATTTAGACATCTATGATGTCTGAAATTTCACATTCAGACACTTAAGTGTTTGAATTACTTTTTCAGTCACATATGTGTCTGAATTTAAGACGCCTCTATTTGCAGTGTGTAACCTGTTGAGCAATTTACACCAAAACATAAACAGCGCTAACTGATAAAGGTATACCTGAATCTGAAGTTTGATGAAAATTCGTGCATTAGTTATTGAGATAGATCTGTAGTGGAAATTCTAAAAAAGGCAGCATCGCAGCGCCATTTGTTGAGCGATTTGCACCAAAACATAAACAGCACTAATTCATATCAAGCTATACCTGAATCTGAAGTTTGTTGAAAATCCAAACATTAGTTCTTGGGATAGAGATATTGCGGAAATCGCAAAAAACGCAGCATAGCAGCGCCACCTGTTGAACGATTTACACCAAAATGTATGAAATGTCAATTCATGTCAAGGACTAACTGAATCTCAAGTTTGAGGAAAATCCGCGCATTAGTTCTGGAGATTGAGCTATTGTAGAAATCCTGAAAATGCTGCATAGCAGCGCCACCTGTTGAGCGATTTTCACCATAAACGAAACAGCACTAATTCATATCCAGGTGTACCTGAATCTGAAGTTTGTTGAAAATCCAAGCACTAGTTCTTGAGATAGAGCTATTTCAGAAATCACAAAAAATGCAGCACAGCAGAGCCACCTGTTGAGCGATTCACATAAAAATGTATGAAACGTAAATTCATGTCAAGGACTGACTGAATCTAAAGTTTGATGAAAGTCCGTGCTTTAGTTCTGGAGATTGAGCTATTGTGGAAATTGTGAAAAATGCTGCATAGCAGCGCCACCTGTTGAGAGATTTATACCAAAAACTAATCAGCATCAATTTATATCAGGGACTAACTGAATATGAATTTTTATTAAATTCCGTCCATTAGTTCTTCAGATAGAGCGCTCACAAAATTTGTGTCACATACATACATACAGACAGACAGACAGACAGACAGACAGACAGACAGAGTCTCACAGACAGACATTTTGTAAAAACATGTTTTTCGGGTTCTCTGACCCCTAAAACGTGTAAATCCGTCGAAAACCGGAATTCGAAAATTTTCATGAATCCAATACTTTCTTCTTGTAAAGATAGAAGAACGTAAAATAAATGGTCAAGGGCGAGCATTACTGGCGCACAGAGGGTTCCGTAGAATAAATATAGGAATTTGTAATTGTATTATAAAGTTGCTAAAAGAATACTGACTTTTTAAAAAACTATACAACGTAGGGTTGGGTATAACTGTATATATTAGAAAAGTGTAAATGGGTATACCATGAAGGTTCAAAGAGATATGGAACCTAAATAATATCAAATATGGCTATTCGTATAACTCTTTTTTTAATATTATCCTAATCTGTTTATGATGAACTTAATTCGGTACTGACAATAAAAGCAGTGCATAGTTAAACTTCATTTGGCATTTCATGAAACTAAATTCAGCGTATTAATAACCTTTATTTCTACAGTGTATCTAAAACAAAACCTTTGTTCAAAGTTTTAATTTGGCATTGCGCTAAGCGCGCTTCGAATTGAGGTCTCAAAGTTGCAATGACGCCTTGGTCAGTGCCGCGTTTTTCCAGATAGGTGTTTAATTAACTTTTAAAGTCACTCGAGGCGTATTGAGAGATACAATCAATGCAAACTATCGCGAATCCCACAGTATTTATGCGATTCATTCTAATTAAATCTTTCGAGGGCGATGCCCTTAAAAAACGGACACCTAATTTTAATTCCAAAACAGACAAACGGCACCAAGAATATTTAATTAAAATTTTCCTTTTATCATGTACGTGAAAATAAGCAAGTTCGCATTTTCTAATAAATTCGTTTATAAATTCTGGTGTCAGATCATAATTTCATAAGTTTATAAAAAAAATTACTCCGTGCCGGAAAGGATTAAGTGGTCGCAGGATTCTTAGAGCTTCAAAATTTAAGAAATTTTAATTTTTTTAGATGTTAAATTCCTATCTTTTCTGAATATTTTGGTATAATTGTTTCCTTGAAATTCCCATTAGAACAGAAGTTTTGGCTTTTAGAATTATTAAAATTTCCTTTTTATTGTTCAAAAAAATATTTTTTTAGGTGATTTTACTGTTGAAATTCTAAAAATTTTGTATTAGCTAAATGCAACATTGCATTAAAAATACAAAAATACTTTAAATACAAATTTATTTAAGTTCAGGGAAATTATTACAATCTGAAGTATATGTAAGTACCAAAATTTTCATTCTAGTTGCAATATTTATTTTGTAATCCTGCGCGTAAACTGTTATGCCAATTTTTTGTTCGACAAATGTTAAACAGTTTCGAGCCCCCTATAAACACTAATTCTGTATCTTGCAATTTTTTAAATACATGAAACGAAAGATCATACTTATATCTTTCATCCCAATTAAAATTGTGTTTTAATATCATATACATTTTAAGACATTAGATTTTGAAAATGGTTTTTTTCATTTTTTCCACTTTTTAGAGTCCCGAGACCCTTAAATTAGTATGTTTTTAACAATTTGACATTTACTGCTTTTATACTGTTACTGGACATTATATTACACATGTATATCATTAAAAGTTGCTAACTAGGCATAGAGTACGCCGCCCTTCTCCTTGTGTATGTCCAAACTGACCGTACATTTAAGGGTTAATATCTCGGCTAATTACCGATGATTTTTTTCGAAAATCATTATCAACAATGCTTTTATTCTTCTGCAACAATAGGTATATTCAGCGATGCTCAACAATTTTTCTGAATGCCCGTAAATCGAAATTTGTGTATAACAGAAAAATGCTAATTACTCAAAAACTATGTGACCTAGGGTAATCGCTATAATTTTCCGGTAAGGTTTATATTAACGTCTACTACCTCTAATTTTTTCATAATTTTAGTTTCAGTAGATTCGGAATTAGATGGGGGGGGGGGGGGAACATATTTTTGCGCTACATTTGCAACAATATTTTTTTAAATATAATACCGAAAATTAAAAGGAATGTATTTTTGAGTTCCGCGTTACAAAAGCTTTCACAGGATACCTCACGTGATATGCAAAAAAAAAAGATTTTTTTTTCAAGTAGCATAATTAGCCCCTCTCTTTTTTTACTAAATATATTTATGAATGTTTATTGATCTGAAAATATGTGAGTCAATGGTCTTTATTACTTCCCCGAATTTGAACTTTCCACGTTCCATAGTTTACGAGTAAAATGGCTGTGACAGACAGACGGACAGACACAGGAGTGATCTTATAATGGTTCCGTTTTTACTTTTTAAGTACGGAACCCTAAAAACATAAGATCTCTATATATATTGAAAGATTCCCTATCAGTAAAGATCCAAATAAGGATTTTATTATCCCTGATAAGGCTTTATCATTTTCAGTTGATGACAAAGGATATCCGCACTCATCTAGAAGATTAGTGAAGCAACACGGCCAGCCGATTTTGTAAGCAGCACATACCTGTTACACCTAAAAATAGAAGAAAAAGATTTTATTGATGATAGTATTAAGTTAGTAACTATTCATAAGCAAACAATATTTGAGGAAAGAGAGCATACAACACCTAAGGAAGGATTAAGTAAAATAGGTGCTAAAGGTATGAATCCAGTTATCCCTTTAAGAGGACTACAAACGAATCCAGAAGAAAGTTTGTATTTTGATACAGACCTAAATTACATTTCTAATCCAATACTTGCAACAAACGAAAAAAGTAGAGGCGTTTTGTAGAGACCTAGTGGAATTATATAATACTAACCGAAATGATGACTTCGCTTACCCAGAGGTAGCAACATAGGGTTTTACTTATGGGATATTGATATGTAATTATAAGCGTAAATATAAGCTAGATAGTTATGTCGAACAAACTGCAGGCACATGATTTTCAGATCTGGAAGTAAATTTTCGTAAAATGCATAATGGAAAGGATAGGATTATAGATACTGAGAGAGAATCTTGGATACCTGGAGAATTTAAAGGAGATGGTACTACTGCGGGACAAGCAATAGAGCAGATAAAAAAAAAATGGAGGATATTCTTATGCTCGATTTCGAAGAACTACTAGTGATAGGTTAACCCATATTGGACCCTGTACTATAAATAGGACAGCTAGTAAAATATTTTTTAAAAATAAAATTGGTAAAGATTTTCTGGATGCATTTTGTTATGACGCCTTTAAAATACGTAAAAGTATAACATATAAAGAAAAAAACAAGTAACCAATTTAAATTTAATTGAAAAAATGTATTAAAAAAATCCTTTAAAAATTGGGATCCTATAATCTATAATTTTATCGTTAGTATTATTTTTTATTTGGGAAATCAGAATTTTTTTGTACTACAAAAACAGTACTTTTAGAGTAAAATAAAATATTTGCTCATAAAAGTAGTTTATGCATGCATTTTATATGTTCTTACTAAGTGTCCTAAAACTAGGCAACGGTCCAATCCCCTCCTTTTATCGTTCTTTGTATTCCATTCAAAACTTGCATTACATTCAAAACTTGCATTACATTCAAAACTTGCATTACATTCTTAACTTTTGATTAAACACTTTTGCTCCAAACATCTGGAAACAGACTGGTCACGTTTTTTGGCACGTGGCCAGTCTGTTCTAGCGTCCGTAGAGTACAGGAACATTCCATTTGTGAAAATAGGGGGAGTTGAAAGGAGGGGAGAAAATAGGGGAGATACTAAATGATTCTCTGTTGTGTCAATTTGCAGTGTTTGTCGCAGATTTATTTTGCCTGGTAATTTACTTTTGAAAAATTGTATTTGTAAAATGACACGCCAATTTTTAAAGCGGATGAAGCACTGGAATATATGAATTCTTTAAGTGATGATGAAATTGATGAACCGGAAATGGTTATTATTCCTCCTAATCCAGATTCCGTTAGTGATGAAGAAGAGATCCACGAGTCTGATACAAAACAGCCAGTAATGTGCCACGAGCATGACATTCCAGATACCGCAGGAACAATTGAAATTTTGGCAAATGACAGCGAAGAATTACACTATCTAATTAAAAAACCAAAGTGGGTAAAACGTGAACCAAAATTTGAACTTTCAAGAGAGACCTATTTGTCATCGAGAACATGAAAATATAGTAAGTATGATTTCGGGAAATACTCCCGTTGAACTTTTCCACAGGATAGCTGATGATATGACTGCTCATACTGTTATAGAAACAAATTGGTATGCAGCACAAAAAAAGCCGTCATTCTTTTAGCATCACTCAAGCTGAACTCAAGAAAATCTTGGGTGTTATATTCTTTAGTGGATATCATACTTTGTCACGCAAAAAAATGTATTGGGAAAATGCACCAGACACTGGCACCACTTTTGTGCGTAATGCTATATCTAGAAAACGGTATAGTGACATAAAGCGCTATATTCATTTCAATGTCAATTCTGCAATCAATCAACAATACCGTTTCTATAAAATTTGACCACTTTTTGATAAGCTCAATAATGCTTTGATGCAGTTTGGTCTATTTTCAGAAAATCTAACAATTGATGAAAGAATGGTGAGATATTTTGGAAGGCACGGATACAAGATGCACATGAAAAATAAACCAGTGAAATTTGGATACAAATTGTGGATGTTAGCATCTTACAATGGCTATCCTTTCGATATTATTCCTTTCCAAGGAGCTACAGAAGAAAGTTTGGAGCCTCTTTCTCAACGTGTTGTGGAAGATTTGCTTTCCGTAGTGAAAAACTCAAAACTTCACAGAATATATATGGATAACTTTTTCACCTCATATGGTCTTATTTGTTCGTTTGAAGGGAAAGGGTTTCTGTGCTACAGGAACTGTTCGAGATAATCGAATGGCAAAACGTCCATTAGAGCCTTTGAAACAGTTTGCTAAAACATAAAGAGGCTCTGCAACTGCTTGTTTTGACATCGTCAACAACATAGCTGCAGTGCGTTGGAATGATAACCCTGTGGTTTTTATTCCTTACAAAATTCGAGGAAATGAAAGTAAAAAGCAAAGTAGAGCGCAGAGTAAAAAATGGTAGAAAGAAAATTGATAATCCATTTTGTGTTACATCGTACAAAAAATACAAAAATGTAGTTGACTTCTTTGACGGTCACATTGAAACATGTTTTGCATCTATTCAAGGAAAAAGGTGGTACAGGAAACATTTTTTAACTGTTTTGAAACGGCACTTGTCGCAGCTTGGAAAATTTCTAATCTGTTTTGCCCTCATGAAGCATAGGGTCTATTAGAGTTCCGAAGATCTGCCACAATTAGTTATATATGTGAAGCAATCCCAAGAAACATCAGACAACGCGGTATGATTCCGAATAACAAAGATTTTCTCCATCGAAATAATGAGCACGTTTTGGTGAAAAACCCCGAAGGACGTCAAAGACGATGTCAATTGAAGAATTGCAAGAGAAAACCGACAACAGTTTATTTAAAATGTAAAATTGGTCTTTGCATTGACGGTTTCCCGAAATTCTACAAATAATGCAACTCTCTGTAATATAAGTGAATTTTTGTAAAATTACTATGCTTTGGACCGTTGTCCTGTTTATAGAACAGCTAATTACTTAAAAAATCAAAAACCTTTTGTCAAAATTTTGCTTTTATCTGCTTAATTACACCATATTAATGATAAAATCGAAGTTTTAAAATTTTTCGAAAATATTTATTTGGTGCGGTCCAATAGGGATTAATAGCAATAGGTCTCAATTTTAATTTTAAAAATCATAATGAAGCTATAATGGTAGATATGAGCTTACAATCAAGGCGCGCTGAACGCCTGATACCAAAAACAGAAACTGTCTATTCAAATAAAGATGAAACACGTTCTAGTATTAGAAACGCATTGGAGAGTATATATTATTCAATCCAAAGGACGGAAATGTTACATTTAGTAATCATGGGGGATTAATTATCAGAACAGAACATCCTGAACAAAAAAGTATTTACTGTTTCAGAAGCGAATTTATACAAGTTATCAAACACCCCCGTATTGCTCACGGCTCAAACGACCATATATTTAGGGCACAGATTACGATCTTTTTTATCAGGGATGAGATTTCCGACTTTTTGCACACCAGTATAATCTTGGAGAAAATGTCATTTTATTTATTCGGAACATTGTTGTGATTTAAGAGTACAACATTTCTCTAAGATTTTACTGGTATGCAAAAAGTCGGAAATCTCATCCCTGTTTTATTTAGATATAATGATCAGGATATTATACTCAGTATTACTAGGACTGATCAAAAAGATGACTATAGGTATAACAGAAAAGTACATCATAATAAGGAGGGGTACTCTACTAACATACAAAGGGACCTTGATAATGTACTGATAGACATTCAACAAAAAAATGAGATTTCTAGCGGTAAAAGGGTTGATCTTATCATGTGTTATGATAATGAGCGTAAGGACTTTAGCGCTTATTTACAAGGTACTATACAGATTCAAGATTTACAACGCACTATAAATAAAGGTAACCTACTAGAATATGAGATATATGATTTTGGTGATGAACATATTGAGATAGATAAGTTATTAGATGAATTAATTTATTCTAGCTTAGATGCTAAAAATTTTTCTCGAAATACAGCAGATCCGAATAAACTAAATAGCTCTGAAAAAATATTCTGGGCACAACGATGAATGATTCAAAACGAAGCAGCATTTCATGCTTTGATACACGGTTTATTTTTACCAGACTTTAAATCAGAGGTAAGCTTATAACGTGGCAGAGTAGATGGAGTAATAGACTACAATCATGGTCAAGAACAAAAAAATTATAGCTTTAGAATTCAAGTATAACAGTAAGCCACAAGATTTTCGGAACGGAGTCACACAAGTTCTGGGATACAACGACTACTTTAAAGCTGTTTTTAATCAACGAAACGCGATATGTATCACACTCAACTTTAGTAACCAAGGATTATCCTCGGATATTGTAACGTATTATCCAGTGGCAGGAGAAGTAAGACATGACACATCAGATGAAAAAAGCAATCTTTCTGATTCTGTTAAACGAAAGTTTGAATTTGCTCAGAGAGTGCATTACGATCCCATAACGAGTGATGCGTCTTGTTCCGGTAACAAGCGTCGACCACGAAACGTAGAAGGTTGCATAGAAGAATCGGATGACAATCTATATGAACCTTTAGAAAAAGATGAAGCAGCAACAGAACCAATTAAAAACGCAAAGAAATACAGAAATAGCCATAATTCTAGCATTGCATATAGCAATACGGAGGAGACTAATGTAGCATTAGATAATATCCTGGCCTATGATAGGAATGTAGGAGAAATTATTAATGAAGGCGAGCAAAATCACAGTCAAAGATAATTAAATTTATTAAGACGCCATTATATGCTTGCTGCTAAATTCATGGCACAAAAGGGCAATCAGGTATTATCAGCAAATGAAAATCGGTTATTATCAGCAGGACATGGCGCCAATACAAATAGCTGGTTATTGTATAGTGGAAAATATTCGGTATTAGTAATGCATGATAATAATCATTATAAATTATATTGTTCAGATTGGAATTGTCTGTATTTATTGCAGATGAAAGTATTTCACCGAACTGGAAAATTGATTTAAATAAATATGTATAAATTTATTCTGCAATTCCAATTTCGATATAATCACTCATTTTGTCTGAACTTTATCAAACCATTTTTTCAGCTTTCCATTTTTTTTTTTTTAAATATCCTTCTGGTTTCCTAAAATTTTATGTGTAAAACAAACCACCATTAGTTTTCATAGCTGTATAGTGGCATGCAGAAAACTTCTAAACCATGTATAGGATAATAGAAACAAAAAGCTGCAAAATTTTTAAACAGTTAATCCAAATTATTAACTAACAGCAAACCCAAATTAAAAACTACTTAAACTGATTATGCGTTTTTTGTGAAGGTAAATTGGGTGAGATTTTTTTAATAGTATAAAATGAGCTCTGAACTACCAGATCTATCTGAAGGATCAGGAGGGGTAATTCCGAGCAACTTTCAGCAAAGGAGGTGGATTTATAAGGACCGTTTTTCACCCATCAGCCCCTTGATGTGACATACATTTTTTTCATTAGTATACCTCATAACAAATCTGAAAAATAAATGTCTTCAATGAAAGTTCAATAATTGATGGGAAAAATAAAATATATAATTAAGTAAGTTATGTACATGAATGAATAAACACTATTGCCATTAGTTTTAATCCATATAATCAATAGCAGATACAACACTAAATGCAAAATTTAAATGAATAAGCTTACTAAGACCATTGTTTCAATATATGAAATATTGAAAATAATCAATAACGGAAAATAATCATACATTTTCAGACACTTTTGGCAATGTTTTTTAGATTAGTCTTCTTCCTTGATTTATTCAGCCTAATCACTACTGCACCATCTGCGGCGGCGTCTCGTAGTGTATGAGCATATTCAAGACTTGTTTTTTAGGTAGATTTCGTATGAAATACTACCTATTGGGATCGTTCCTATGTTGGAATTTCTGAAAAATTTTTGCAGATCTACACCGATCATGACCCCTAGAACCCAAAACCACCCTCAGTAAAAAACTTTATATATATATATATATATATATATATATATATGTATCTATCTATCTATCTATATATATCACTTTCTTCTGGACACGATAACTTTCGTAATTCTGCACCAATCTCTTCCAAACTGATACATAAAATCAATGGCCATAAAATCTCGGTCAAGTTCGTTAATGGGCAAAATCGGACCAAGGGGATGGAAATAGGGAGGGGTTTTGTGAAAACAGAAAACCCCCCATAACTTCTTAATTTTTGTACATATCAAATCAGTTTAAAGTTTTTCTTACTTCTAAAAATAGGTTAAAAAATTTATGTATCACAGATTTTTGATAAAGTTAAAAATGGGCTCAAGGGGCGCAAAAAATAGGGTTTTTGGGAGAAAAAAAATCATAACTTCGTCAATTCTCAAGATATCAAATCCAATTAATTTTATTATAAATCTCCTTAACATTATCTACAACTTTTATATTCACAAGTTTTTGATAGGACCAATTCGTACCGCAAAAAAAATTAAAAACGAAAACAAAAAGGGGGTTTGAAGAAGAAAAAAATCCCTAACTCCGTCAATTCAAAAGATATAAAATTCCCATGAATTTATCATATATCTTCTTAATTTTGTCTACAACATCTATATAGACAAGTTTTGGATAGGACCAATTCTTACAGCAAAACAAATTAAAAATACATAGCGGTTGACGAAAAAAAATCATCTTAGTAAGGGTGTATTCAAATCCAAACTGCTTATTTTCTGACTCATTTTACAATTCATTTTTGCTCTCAAAGGCTTCCAATTGGTACGTTTTCTTACTCAGAAACTATATAAACTACCGTAATGGTCGATTGTTTGATAGAGGCAGAATATATTTTTTTTAAGTGCTGTCAAAAAGGGCACTTTGAACCGAATCTACCGAAGTGGATTGTGTTGGAAAAACCATTGTCACTCAAATCCAAACTGCTTATTTTCTGACTCATTTTTAAATTCATTTTTGCTTTCAAACGCATTTAATTGGTAGATTCGCTTATTCAGAAACTATATAATGTACTGTAATGATCGATTTTTGGATAGAGGCAGAATATATTTCAAAAAAATGATGTCAAAGTGGGCATTTTGAACGGAATTTCCCGAAGCGATTGTGTTAGAAACGAAAAATATTGTTCTTCTGAGAAAATAATTGTTTATATATCAAGTTTTAATTAATTGAACAAAAAATAAAAACACAGGTCGCTTATAAATCTCTTCAAAAATCACGTCAGCAAGTTTCATATTTTTTTTATATTAAAAATGAATCTGGAATTATGCCAGAAAATGTCGAGTTGTTGAGCATGGAAAAGTATTTTTTTGAATACCGCCCTAACATGATTCTTATAAAACCAGCTATTATATAAAAATGAAATAAAATCTCGTCAAAAGCGGCCAGATAAAATTGTTAAAGTGGATTTATCTCTAATCATGATTTAGTTTTTGTTTGTGAAATTAGTATATTTGACTTCGAAATCTACCTCTTCCTGTAGGCCGGGCCGGCAGGGATTTTTTTAACTTCGGTTGAGTTACGGCACCAGTAATCCAGAAACCATAATATAGAAGCAACATAACCCTACTTTACATTGACAGTACTATTGTGTGATATTGCTTCGCTCTGTTTTTATTCAAATATTACAGTTTTTAGCACTTGTGTGTTGAACAATCGAACTTTAGTCACTAAACGTCTCTCCTTAGCATCCTCTGTTGAAAACTGCTGTTGCTTGTTTAGGATTCTAGGCATTTCATGTTCGAGATCCCTTTTTTTTTTTTTAGAGAAGTTCCAAACAATCCCGTAAGCATCTATGAATAATCATAACATCTTCTGGAATCAGTCACTCTCTGATATTGTGTACATCTTTTTTTAATGTATGTGTAAGTATCTTTATCTTAGCGTTATTGTTCTTTGAATCCGCGAAGTAAGTTCCGAAGACACCAAAATGTAATCCGAAGTACTGACGAACATCATAGGCTTAACCAAAGGTCTTCCTTTGTGCAACGAGAAAGATCGTCTGTGGAAGGAATAGTTCGCACTCTTCTGGATATAAATGTACGTGCCATCAGCAACAAGTATCACAGTATCATTGTCGTCATCGGAATAAATAATCCTCTTGCTAAAGGCCTCATATATTTCAATAACCTGTGTTCTAGTGACGTGTTCCATTCCAAGCTGTAGTCGAAAAAAATTCTCAATCAAAGCTTAGCTTGCATATTACACTGAAGATATTACTCTTTTTCTTATATTGGTTGTGTTTATAACAGCCAATTATCAGCACGAGAGATATAGGCCCAGAGGGGGGGGGGGAGTGCCCTCCGTGGTGGTGTTTCTAATGGAACCTAACCCGTATTTACGTTTGGAGAACCAAGGTTCGAAGAAAACCACGAAAACTCCGAACGATTAGGCCGACGTGCGCGATTGGGATCGAACCCAGCATCTTCAGTCTACCAGCTTCGAGAGCAGAACCTCTCGGCCACTGGTGGGGCTTTTCTTATATTGAATAATGTAGACAGAACACAATTAGAGTGACCAGTTCTAAGTTTTACAAGTAACACTACCAAGCAAGTAGGAGATGACCTCTTTTTCGAGGAACGCATTTTGGACTTTTTCAAAAATATAGTTAAAGTCAGACATGGATATACCCATAAGAGTATAATAATCGAACTCGGAAAGGTGTCCCGGTATGTCAAAATTGAGGCCTCTCTACTTAGCTACATTTCTGATAACGTTTAAGACTTTCAATATATTTTTTATGCATTGATGTATTCTCAGTTACACGACGAAAAGCTTGCAGAGTCAACTCACTGAATACCGATCCCGCAATACGAGTTTTACAGCAACGTTATATAGATTCTAGTTTCTATAAAGGTTGGAGTTGCTTTTGGTACAGTCACGAGGCAGTTCTTACCTTTACATATATTGTACCACAAGTGTTAGAGTTGTGACAGCGAGGTATTGATAAAGGTAATAAAGGTATATTAGGTTTTTTATTTGTAAAGTCGTCGTCAGTTCTCGTTGACGCTCATTGATACCACAGAAGAAGAAATAGGCGTATTTTGAGCCCAATGCACGCGAAATACATATGATCCGCATTTAGAGCAGAACTTAGAACCACTCTGTAGATCGCAGTTTTTAGAACGTCTATGTATCGATATAACGTTTCTGTTAGAACAGATACGAAAATCACTATTTTTTGGTTTTACAACAATCACACTGACTTCCAAGCATTATTTATTATTAAGTTCTTCAATAAATATTTACAATAACAGTTTTAGAAAACAACATTGACATCTGAACAACGTAAATACTTTTGAGCGCGGCAAAACAAATCTGAACGCTTTCCGATTGCAGTACAACTGATACTCTCGCACAAAATATTTTTTCCTCTTATTGGTAGAAGCGCACACTGAACCAAAATAAAATAATGCTCATATAAAAGCTTATAAAGAGTAGTATCATTGCAAGTCAAAATTAATTTGGTTCATGGAACGCTTCTTTAAAAAAAAAAAGATACAAAAAACGACAAAAATGTAGAAAAAAGCCAAAACACTATTTTCGGGCTATAATTTCTATGACTTACTATTTTATTTATCACGTAAATCTTATATTAAACAAAAATACATATCCTTAAGTATACAAAAATACTGAAAATTTGTTTTTTTTTCGCATGTGGGTCATTCCATGCAAAATGGGCAAATTCATCCGAGGCAAACATGTCGGAGATTTTAATGAAAATCAGTCTATATGTAGATCATATCTATTTATGAGTAAATGTAAAATAATAGATTTCAGGATTGTTTATTTAAGTATTAAAATATACATTAAAAGTGAATGCAAAATCGAAGTATTCTCTGCATGCTTAAAATTTCAATTTTGATTATTAGCCTTAGGAATGGAAAGACTATATTAAAAATTATTTATAATTAGGAATGAATAATTGGCGTAAGTTAATAATTGTATTTTTATTCCGTAATGAGAAAAAAAATTGTTTTTGAAAATTTTCGAGGTAAAAATGCAATATTTCTATTGCTCCTGTACACGTGAAGGACAGCACTGACAAGTTTAAAATTGCAAGACCTTATAGCTAAAAGTATATATTTTAAATATCGAAAGTTTCATTCTTGCTTTTTTATTCCTTAATGAGAAAAAAATAAATAGTAAAAAATGTTGAGGGTAAAATGCAATATTTCTATCACCTCTTTTTAAGTGAAGGACAGCTTTATTAAATTTTTAAATTATTTGATATTATAGATAAAAGTGTATATTTTAAATATAGAAACTTGTATTCTTGCTTTCAGTTTATTTTTGGCTATTAATATATTTATTTTAAACTACAGTAAAACTTGCGCTGAACAAAAATTATATATTTATGCTCTAAATCTATAGATGGCAGCACTACATTTTTTCCCCTTTGAAATCGTGCAATATTGTAAAAAAAAAAAAAAAAAAAAAAAAAAAAACGCGCGCGGATTCAAAGAGGAAAGCTCTTGGAATGCAACAAATATTACTTTTTTAACCCAATTTTGCTACGTTAGGAATCTAAAGGCAATCTTGAAATTTTTTTAGCATATTATGGACTTATTGATCTTTATGTCTGTGCAATAACTGTAATGTCGGACCTTTACTTCATTTTTTTTTTTTTTTTTGCCTATCAATAAGAGGAAAAATTAAGATTTTGTCATTTTTTTAAAGTTTCTAAATTTTTTAAAGGTGAAGGAAATACATGGCAACTTAAAAACTTTAGCAATTTGATCTTAATATGTAACACTACATCAGGCATCAATTTCACAGATGTTTTGAATTCCTTTAATTTTTATAACGTTTTTAAATTTTTCTCAAAATTGACAAATTTTCAATTTTTACAACAAATTTATGTTAATCATGACGTTACCAAATTATTATTACTAAATAAATATGAAGATAATTTTTCAGAGATTAGAATATTATAAAAATATTTAATTTATGTTAAATAGTTTTCAAGATACGGAACTTCAAAACGGAACTCCATTTTATGTCACAAGCTTTTTAAATGTCCAGAACTTCCAAAATTTTTTATTAATTTTTTTTTTGTCGAAATAGTTTGCAATGCTCTATTTGAATATGAATTGAATCTGTGCATCAGATTTTATTAAAATCGGTTACTATGCAGCCACGACTTTAAATTTTTGCTCATTTTGTGTGGAATGACCCATGTATGATGGGCGAAAATTAGCCCTTATCATCCCACCTCCTTTGTTTCTCATTATTAAATAACGCCTTTCAGACAAAAAAACAAGTTTTTTAAAAAAAGGTAATTTCATCTTTTGTGAATAATATAAAAAGGGGAAAACTAGGTTAAATTTGAATTTTAAGTATGCAATAAGACTTTTCAAATTACCTCTGAAGAAATAAATTTAAAAACAAAGTGGTAATTCCGACCTCTTTACTTTCTCTATTTAAAGTCATACAAATCTGCAAGAGATAGATCTTTTTCAAACCATGTTGTCGAATATTTGCCTTTTTTTTCGATAATTTTTCTCCTAATAATTTCTTTGCTTTGGTAAATTCAACTCTGAAACATACTTTCTATTGTCAGACCTTCTCCATACATTTCTAATTCAAGACATGACTTATTTTAAAGTGTTTTTTGAGACCTTGTTCTGAATCATTTATAGATTTTCTCCATTTTTCTGTAAATATATTTGTCATGGGTTTTTGTGTTGGACTGACAAAAGTTCCTGTCTAATTAAGAATCTTTGACATTTAGTATAAATTACTTGAATATAAATTATCTAAATATTTGTTTTTGTTGTTAATGACGAACAGATTTTTGATTTGGTGTGGAACAAGATGTTGAAGGGATAGTCAAAATTGAAATGTAATCAAATACCTCTAATGAAGTCAGAGGAACTACCTTAGTTCACTTTCATATGGTATTTCCAAAATTGCATTGGAAAAATTAAAATCACCTATGTGATACAACGCGGCTTCCCGGATTACAGAACATACTGTCCGGTGTACACAACATAGCTGTAAATTAAAAACTAATTGACTTTTTACATTTAATTTTTTCTTTTTTTTTAGATTGCCCACTGATAGCGCAAAAATGCATTTTTATATGAAAAATACCAATTATCTATCCAAAGAAAGTTTTGGAAATTATTGAAAACGGTACTTTCATATTAGCCGCATATCAGCGGTTAGTAGCCAAAGAAATCGCCAAAGATTTCACTGTTTAAAGAACAATTAACGATTAAAAACTAATGATTAATTTTTTAATCATGACTAAAGATTGACCGATTAAACTTAGTTTCAATCCAACTCATAGACTAACGATCAGTGATTATTTTAATATAACCAATGCTTTGATTACGATTAAATCAATTCAATGCTACTCATAGACTAATGACCAATGATTATTTTGATGTAGTCGTTTGCTGTTTTACAATTAAATCAATTCTCAATCTAAATAGTCAATCTAATTAGTCAATCTAATGAAGGATTTATAATTAAAAACTTCATGAATTGTTTTGGCTTTGGGGCCTTTATTTTTTTTTTTCAAGCTTCTTCTGGTTTAATCACCCTTGATCGCTGTTAGGGTCCTGCATCGGGTCTTGTCTTGTACCGAATTGTCTTTAAATATTTTGGATTTCGTTCAGTTTCGAGTAGGTTTTGATACTTTCTGGTCGGGCTCGGTATGACTCGACTTTTTAAAAAAATATTTTGAATATTTTTCGAATTAAGAAAACTATATATGAATACAATGAATGTATAAGTGCTCATTTTTAAACAGAATCGATAAAATTGATATCTATCGTATACATATACACATAGCTATAATCCTAATAAAACGATTTTATGACATGAATTTGTGAAACTATTTTATGAAACTATTGATTAAACGAATATATGTTAAGTGCGGTGTTTGTGGAACGCTACTATAATGTAATTTTAGTATTTTGTTACAATCACTTACAGCAATTTTTTATCCTGAAGAGTATCTAGAGTATATGTGTATATTGAGGGTTTCTTTTAACAGAGCCGTCCAAAAGAATACGAATCTATGTTAGCACATCTTTAGTGGTTAGTTTTCTTTTTTAAACAGGAAACTCCTACAGTGGGCGTTACTCTAGCATGTTTCCCTATATAATTGAAATATTCGTATTTATATTATAAATGAATGTATTTAATAATGGTATTGTTTCTAATTGAAATATTTATATGCACACTGTCCCACAACTTTATTTTAATTCTTATATTCTGCGATAGGGGGCGATTTTTTTTTCTTCCTTGCTCTTTTTCCCTTTTCTTCTTTTCTTTTTAACACTTTTGAACTCTGTTGGAAAGTGTTAAAAAGAAAAGAAGAAAAGTGTTTACGACTTCGGTTTGTCTGTCCGCCAATCTGCGATCTAACCCGCGTAAATATACTCGGATCGTTCTGAAATTTTTAAATGTTAGTGACCTCAACCATAGCACAATCCCTATTTCAAATGTAGTTTGTAGCATGTTTAGTTCATTGTCAGGGACCCTTACAGTACGATCAATGGGGAAAAATCGTTTCAAATGATTTTTAATGGTGTTACACTTTTTCAAACATAAAATTGATATGCATTAATGAAGTCCACTAAAATATGCATTTTGTAGAATATACGGTACAAAGAATAATTATTATTCATTTACAGGACCACACAAAAGAATTCCGTTAAAAAAATTTAAAGTATTTGTATTTGTAAGATTTTTTTGCAATAAATACACTTTTCTCAAATAAGACAGTGGAATGTCTAAATCGCGTAACGATGGAAAAGCCGATTTTATTTTCGGTAAATTTATTTTTAAAGATGATTTGGTGTCCTGAAACGTATAAAAAGATATATATTATAATGTTTTATCGTAAATAATTACCGTGTTTTGTATAAATAAAATGTATTTAGTAAGTGTAACAATATAACTTGACTTGAAGTATGCTCAACTAATGTGTGTAACGATCGACACAAAATGACGACCGCTGCGATCATTACGAAATTTCGGACATGCTTATTTAAAATTATAACTTAAAATTAATAGTAAAACTTCTTTTTTTATTTCAAAAGTAATTCTTCAATGATCTTACGTGTTTTTATGTATTTTGCAAAGTTTTCTTTGTAGCAAATGTACTCCAAAAGATTATTTAATAACAATGTCCAAATCGTGGAACGATCTAAACATTAATAATGTTAATTTTCTAAATACATAAATAAATATATTATAACAGAGTCCATTGTTCTAACATACATCTTAAAAAATAAATAAATATTTTTTTGTTAAATTATTGTACTTGAGTTGTTTTTTTTTTTGTTTTTTTTAATTCAAGGTTTAAGAATCCCCCCTCCTTAAAATTCCATTCTTCCTCTTTGCTTCCCCACCAAAATGCAAGGCAAATAAAAAGTTTAAGCCACTACGTTCTGTAACTTTGGTGAAAAAAAAAAAAAAAAAAAAAAAAAAAAAAAAAAAAAAAACACAGAAATTGACAGTACTCAAACGCAAAGTATAGAAGACAGTCAGCGAAAATTGTTAAAGGTACTCAAAAGATTCACCCCGTACAAACGACAAACAAATTTGGTACTATTCAAATAAAAAGTAGATCTGATTTTTGCAATCTCTGTAAAAAAGAATCAAGAATTTATTACCAGTGAAGTTGGTGAAAAAAATATTGTTTCTACAATTGACTCCTCATGCAGTTGAAAATAGATTGACATTGGTGACTGGTGTTCAGTGCTTTGTATTAATTCATGGTGAAACTTATGGCCAGGTATTATTGAAAAGATCAGCACTGATAATGGTGAACAAATATTTTCTATAATTTTTTTGACTCCTCAGGCAGACATTGATTTTAACAGTTTTCGTTATCCATCTAAAAAGACAGCACAAATTTAAAATATGAAGATATTTTGTTGAAATCACCATATTCACCTCACCCGGTGAAAGCAAGAGGACACTTTTCTTTTGATAAAGAAATTATAGATATGTGCATTAAAAAAATGGCAGTATAACTTGTTTTTTTGAGAAAATAAAAAGAATAAATTACATGTTGGATACTTATAATATTGTGTAAAGGTATGTTTTTTGCATAATGTGTAATTCTTATAAAATTAAGATATTACTTCTAAAAAAGTTGTAAATATTTTAATATCAAAGTTTAACATTTGATTTTATTATTATTATTACTGGATAACAAAAAGTTAATTATGTATATATATATAATAATTATACATACAATTATAGAATAAATTTATTACATTCTTAGTTTTAAGAATTTTTTAAATACTAAGTATAACTTATTTATGGAAATGTCAAAACTATGTAACCTCCATTTCAGCAATGTCCAAAATCTGTAACCTACATGACAGAAATGTCCAAAATTTGCAACGTACAGATCTACTAATTAAATGCTTTAATAATTAATTTTCCAGAATAGTGGTTGTCTTTTAACATTTGTGTATAATTTTGTAGACTTATATACTATACTATTTAAAAATTGGCGTTAAATTTGAAAATTTTAAAAATTACATATAGTTAACGTTTAATGATCCTACCTTTTGAGAATCTCCCTAGTATACTATAAATATTTTAATCTGCCTCACGATATATTGGTAGAATATGTGTATAACAGGTCACCAGTTCATTTTGGATATATCGTACAATGGAGTTTCAATATGAAATTTTAAAGCATTGAATATGTATATTAGTACTACAAATAATTCCGTTTGCTTTGTGATATTTTTTCTAAGATATGAGCAGAAAAGTTTGCCAATTCGCGGTATTTGCCAGTCATGTTATAGAGTTCTGGCATGAAAGTTTTACGTGTTGCAGATTTTGACCAGTTTCATAAAATATATAATCTGCCTCGTGATATCTTGTTAAGATATGAGAACAGCAGGACCAATGTAGTAATAAGTGAGCTTGAAGCCTCTGGAACTTTCCGATATTAAAGCCTTTTATTCGCATTTTATCATTATTCGCCTTCCTCGAGCCCGGTGTGCTTAACATAACGAAAATTACTTTCACATCTTCAGGGGGGGGGAGGGGGCTTAAATCGTCTGTACCGGTATCTATCTTTCTTCCATAGTCAAAAAAAAAAAAAAAAAAAAAAAAAAAAAAAAAAAAAAAAACAGAAGTAAATGGTGTTTTCTTGCATTCAAAACAAAGGATTTAAAAAATTGATTGTTAAAATATTAATTTGGCAACTATTTCATTTCAAAACGTAATGACGAGATACTACCGTCATTTGACGAATTCGCTCCCCTTCAACTCATATCATACCTAGATATCACACAGTAGACTGAAATATTTATTTTGTACAAGTCAAGATATACAACATATTGAAGTTTCATGCCGTAGCTGCAAAATGTGATAGTGCCAGAACAATGAGGAATTTGAGTTTCTTGCTTCTTATATCATACCAAGATAAGCCGAGGCAGGCTAGTCAGTATTTTATTTAGTCTTAATAATATTGTACTACATCATAATTTTTTCTGGTAATTCTATGACCGAGTCACTTTTATTCACGTCACCCGCTCTATAACAGTTGGTACTTACAACTTGGAGTAAAGGTTATCTAAATAATACTAGATAATGAATAATTCAATACAAAGCATTGATTAAAAACAGAAAAAATAATAAATAATAAATATTTCTTAAATTTAAGTTTTTGAAATTACCCAACATTCCATGTTCCAGGAGTACACAAAGCAGTACAAAAAATTCCCTGCCGGCCCGGCCTACAGGCAGAGGTAGATTTCGAAGTTAAGTATACTAATTTCACCAACAAAAATTAAATCATTATTAGATATAAATCCACTTTAACAGTTTTATCTGTCTGCTTTTGACAAGTTTTTATTTCCTTTTTATAAAATAGCTGGTTCTATCAGAATCATGTTAAGGTGATATTAAAAAAAATATTTTTCCATACTCAACAACTCGAAATTTTCTGGCACATTTTCAGGTGCATTTTTAATATAAAAAAAAAAATATGAAACGTGCTGACGTGATTTTTGAAAAGATTTATAAGCGACCTGTGTTTTTATTTTTCTTTCAATTAATTAAAATTGATTAATAAACAATTATTTTCTCAGTAGGGCAATATTTTTCGTTTCTAACACAATCGCTTCGGGAAATTCTGTTCAAAATGCCCACTTTGACATCATTTTTTGAAATATATTCTGCCTCTATCAAAAAATTGATCATTACTGTACATTATATAGTTTCTGAATAAGAGAATCTAGCAATTGGATGCGTTTGAGAGCAAAAATGAATTTAAAAATGAGTAAGAAAATAGACAGTTTGGATTTGAATGCACCCTTAATAAGATGATTTTTTTCTTCAACCGCTATGTATTTTTAATTTGTTTTTGCTGTAAGAATTGGCCCTATCAAAAACTTGTATGTATAAATGTTGAAAACGATATTAAGAAGATATATGATAAATTCATGGAGATTTTATATCTTGTGAATTGACGGATTTATGAAAATTTTTCTTCTTCAACCCCCCCCCCCTTTTTTTTGGGGGGGGGGTACGAATTGGTCCTATCAAAAACTTTTGAATATAAAAGTTGTAGATAATATTAAGGAGATGTATAATAAAATTATTGGATTTGATATCTTGAGAATTGACGAAGTAAAGAATTTTTTTCTCCATTTTTTGCGCCCCTTGAGCCTATTTTAAATTTTATCAAAAATCTGTGATGCATAATTTTTTGGCACTATTTTTAGAAGTAATAAAAACTTTAAACTGATTTGATATGTACAAAAATTAAGAAGTTATGGGGTTTTTTCGGTTTTCACAAAATCCCTCCCTATTTCCATCCCCTTCGTCCGCTTTTGCTCATTAACGAACTTGACCGAGATTTTATGTCCCTTGATTTTATGTATCAGTTTGGAAGAGATTTGTGCAGACTTGCGGAAGTTATCGTGTCCAGAAGAAAGTGATAACACAATTGCTTCGGGAAATTCCGTTCAAAAGGCCCACTTTGATATCATTTTTTGAAATATATTCTACCTCTATCAAAACATCGATCATTGCGGTACATTATATAGTTTCTGAATAAGCGAATCTACCAATTAAATGCGTTTGAGAGCAAAAATGAATTTAAAAATGAGTCAGAAAATAAGCAGTTTGGATTTCAGTGCATCCTTAATGCAATGATTTTTCCAACACATTCCGCTTCGGGAAACTCAGTTCAAAATGCCCACTTTAACAGCATTTTATTAAATGTATTCTGCCTCTATCAAAAAATCGACCATTACGGTATATTATATAGTTTCTAAGTAAGAAAACGTACTAATTGGAAGCCTTTGAGAGCAAAAATGAATTGTAAAATGAGTCAGAAAATACGCAGTTTGGATTTGAATACACCCTTTCTTAGATGATTTTTTTCTTCAACCGCTATGTATTTTTAATTTGTTTTTGCTGTAAGAATTGGTCCTATCCAAAACTTGTCTATATAGATATTGTAGACAATATTAAGAAGATATATGATAAATTCATGGGGATTTTATATCTTTTGAATTGACGGAGTTATGGATTTTTTACTTCTTCAAACCCACTTTTTGTTTTCGTTTTTAATTTTTTTTGCTGTACGAATTGGTCCTATCAAAAACTTGTGAATATAAAATTTGTATATAATATTAAGGAGATTTATAATAAAATTAATTGGAATTGATAAATTGAGAATTGACGAAGTTGTGAATTTTTTTCTCCCAGAAACCCTATTTTTTGCGCCCCTTGAGCCCATTTTTAACTTTATCAAAAATCTGTGATACATAAAATTTTGGCCCTACTTTTAGAAGTAATAAAACTTTAAACTGATTTGATATGTACAAAAATTAAGAAGTTATGGTGGGTTTTCGGTTTTCACAAAACCCCTCCCTATTTCCATCCCCTTGGTCCGATTTTGCCCATTAACGAACTTGACCGAGATTTTATGCCCTTTGATTTTATGTATCAGTTTGGAAGAGATTGGTGCAGAATTACGAAAGTTATCGTGTCCAGAAGAAAGTGATATATATTGATAGATAGATAGATAGATATAAAGTTTGTTTTGAGTTCTAGGGGTCATGATCGGTGTAGATCTGCATAAATATTTCAGAAACTTCAACATAGGAACGATCCCAATAGGTAGTATTTCATACGAAATCTACCTAAAAACAGACAGATTTTAATTCAATATCGGCTGCTTAGCAACTTCATGTGTTGCATTTGTACAGTATAAGTAAGACCTTTCAATTTTTTCGGGATAATGAAATATGATTGTATTCCTCTTTTTATAACATTTATAATATTAATTATATATATTTTACCTTTTAAGTAAGGAGTCAAATTTAAAAATTCAGATATAACTGAAAATTGTGAAAATTACGTTATACAAATTCTGTTACTTTGATAAAAATTATAGTAGAATGCCTTTTAAACAGAATACAGACATGTAGACAATACAGTTTCAGAGTGAATTTTGGACAAAAATTTGTTAAGCCTTGCATTATTTTAACCCCTTAATTGTTTTGCCCGAGTGCCGAGAGGATGTTTTCTTTCGCCACGATGATTAATTTATCTACATCTCAAAACTTATCGGATATGTATGAAAAGAAAGTAGTAATGAAGAATAATTTAAATTACTTTAAAAAATAACCATATGCTGGCTAATTGTTTAGAGTAGAGCCTGATAACTGGGAGGGAAAAGTAGTTAGTATTTTTTCATTATTTTTTGAGTTGAAACTTTATTAAATTTTGAAGACAGGATGTTTAAGGTATGTTATGTCTTGTTATAAACAGTATCCCTTATTTTAAAAGTCAAACAAAAAATAAATCATCTTTGTATGACCAAAACATACTGAATTATGACATTTTTAATTCTATGAATTTTCACCCTGAACGGGCATTTCCATCTCCCAATAGATAGTATAAACTCGCATTTTGTCAAATTTTAAAGAACATACCTCCCAGTTCTTCCATTCAACTTTGTTTTTTCACGATTACGAATTTTATTTACATATGTAAATTTATATATAGATATTTTGATTTGCGTACATACATATGATATAGTGACTATTTTAATACTGTAAATAACAGAAAAAATTATAGTTTTTAAAATTGATACTAAATTGAAAAAAACATGAGACTGTTTTGAAATCCAAAATTCGCTACTCTTTTGCCAATTCACGAAACCATTTAAATCTAATGTATAAAATGCTCAGTTGTTTTTATTAAAATGCCAAGAAATCGAACAAAATTACTCATTTTACAAAAAGAGAAATACCATTTAAAAAATAAAGTCAAAGTCGTGTTTCGAAAAGATTTTTAAACTGTGGAAGCCATAAAAGGACGTTTATTAATTAGTTGTATTAGTAATACACTATTATCAAACATGCATCTAGTTTAAAGAACAATTAAAACGTCGTTTGATTTTTTGGCACATGAATGAAATTTTATGAGTATATTATTGAAATTAATTGGTTTGTCAATATATTTTGAAAGTTTCTTTTTGGTAAAAAAAGGGGGAGGGGTAGGGGATAAAGAGCAAATCTATTGATTTATTTTCAAAATTTTATTATGTAAGGTCAACATCGATTTTGCTTATACAATGTTCTTTTTTCTTCAGCTTGTTATTAAGTTTCTTACGATATACAACAATTTGGTATGATTATTTGCACAAAATTTGCTGCAGAAAATTAGAGAATTTTTTACCTTAACTCATTAAAATCCTTCAAAAATGTCTGAAAATATGCAAATGTACTGTGAAAATACTCCGGAAAGTTTTTCAGTATTTTAATGAAATTGATTACTCTGATTGTGCTACAAAAATCTGTTTTGGCGAGAAGAAGGGAAGATGCAAAGCATCCCTATTATTTATTCTTACACTTGTATGATGTTAAGCTGACATCAAACTGTTGCATTTTGCTTTAACAATAGACTTTCTTCGTCAGTTTGTTGCAAGTTTTTTTTTATGATATAAGCATAATTCAGTATGTTACCGTAATGTAGTATGTTTAGCGAATTTAGTATGTTTATTAAACGGAATTTGCAGCTTCAAATCAGTTATCTGATGCAGAATTCCCCCCCCCCCCTTCAATTCTTTAAACTGTTCAAAAATTGTCTAAAAGTATATATACAACATATATACTTTTAGTATATATACTAAAGTATATAGATACTTAGTATATATACAACAACAATATATATATATATTGTTGTTGTTTCAAAGTTTAATTCAGTTGCAATTAAGAGAAATACACTTAGTACACAAATCTTAAGATTTTATTTTTAGTCATTAACAGTGTTTAATTCAGACACTTTTCTCCGGGGAGGGACATTGTACAGTTTTTTTGGGGGGGGGGTACAATTTTCGACCATTGTAAATAGAAAATCTCAAATCTTCCGGGAGGGGACATGTCATTGCTCCAAGGAGGGGGGGTGGGTCACCCACTGAATTCAACACTGGTTATTAAGTATGGTTAATTTTTTTATTTTTCCGTTAGGAGTGACTACACTAGAAACGTATAAAAAAAAAGTTGAGTTGAATCTTTTCTATTTTTAACTTGAAAACTACTGCCATTCGAGAAAGCACAAAAAATACATTTTTATGAAATTTGCTTATATTTCCCGTTAAAAGGAGCTTTTTCTGCCTTAGCTTTTTATATTTCTATTTTTAAAAAAATGTAATGCGCATATATTTTTGTCTTAAAAGTAGCAATCGTGTATAACTTCAAATTTGTATCCTTAACAGTTCCATAAAAATCGTAATTTTAAAAGTTTTTTTTAACCTTTTCGCCATTTATTTCAACCTTTTAAATATCTAAACTTTATAACTGTTCTGCGAGACTAGTCTTAAAAATTACATCCACGTCAAATTTAAATTTTCTATCCTTATAACAATTCCATTGAAATCGTAATTTAGGACGTTTTTAGAACACTTTTTGCTAATTTCACCGTTTTAATTTTCGAATGTTTTAGAAACTATTCTCACATAGCATTTAAAACTTCTAAATAATTACCATCATGCAAATTACATGTTTCTCTCCCCATCAATATCATAAAAATCGCAATTTAAGAACTTTTTCGCTTCTACATCCATCGGAGGTAGTGGCACCGACATAAAGTATAGTCTATGATGGAGCAGGACTATTACCATCGATTTTGACTATCAAATGATTCATAATATTGCTGCTATTTGATTTAAATAATTATTAAAAAATATATACGTTTTATTAAAAGGGTTTCACCTATCCCTAATTCCCTCCTAAATAATTTAAACATGTTGATTTCGGTTCATATGAATAAATTTGCGTGACTGTGTATAATATCGAATAAGGAAAATCGTATAGTGACTCTTAAAAAGATAAATTCGCTTTCATTGCTACGAATAAGAAAGAAAACAGGGCGGTCATATTTAATTTTCGTCTATGTAATTAATGATTAAATTAATCCAGATTGAATTCATGCAGATTGAGTGAATTATAAAAAAAACTTTTTAAAGATCAATTACTTTTTCAGTTTCAATCATGATAAATTGAATTAGGAGTCACTTCGTATGATTGAATATTTAATCGATTAAAAAAGTAATCGATTAATGCCAATCCTGCTTACACCTTTGGTTCAAATACTGCAAAGAAAGTTTCTCTAAAGGATTTATGGCGATTGTTGGAATCTCTTACAAGGGAAAATTAAAGATCAGGAAAGTTGAGAAAATGTCAAAATTAGTTCTACTTATTATCAAAACAGTGTTCTAATTCCTATTTTTAAAGAAGAAATTCCATAACTTTATCCTACAGACGTTAAAAGTGTTTAGTTCCACCAAGATAAAGCGATAAGCAATACATTCAAAAGTGTAGCCGCATTTCTCTAAACATTGACAAGAGAAACTGGAATCAAGTGTATAGGGGTTGTGGGGTACAGTGGACCTATGTACACAAAGGGCCACCCCTTATATTTTATTTATTTAAAAAAAAATTAAAGCTATCCTTTTAGGCTAATTGATTGTAGCATTGGATTGACTACCTATAGCCTTCAGAACACACCATTAGCTCAGAATGAACCATTTTATGCTGGCTGGTTGTTTTGAGCTTCTAAAAATAAAAATTTTCATACTTTTCTTACATACTTTTCTTTATTTAGTAATTAAAGGTTATAGATAAATGAGATAAAACAGCTTTTTTGTAAAAGTAAGATACTTGTTTTTATTTAATTTTAAAGTTAATAAGCTTAAAATAAAGCTTTAAATACATTTTTGTGAAAATGTATTGAACTTCAACACGGGGCACAGCAGACCACCCACTGCTGGGGTACAGTGGTCCACAATCCACTCTGTTAATATAATGCAGAATTTTTAAAATATTTAATAATTGCTCATTCTCTACAAAGTAATTATTTAACTCTATAATAAACTAAACAAATAAAACTGTCAATTATTTAACATAGTAAGAAATATTTTTGTTTGTATTTACTGCTTTTAAAAAATATAAAAATATCCTATTGATTGTAGCCTATTATTACTAAAAGAATTTCTGCCGGGTTCTGAAATTATATTACTCATTTTAGATGCAACTTAAAACAAATTTGGAATCAAAACTTTATAGTTATTAATCTGTTGTTTACATTATTGTTATCGTAAAATTACCCTCAGACCCAAAAGTATTTCAGGAAAATTTCAGGCTCATAAGTATTTTGAAGTTTAATTTGTAAATTTTAATATAAGATGACTATTTATTTAATAAATTTATCTTATTTGCAATTGTTCTTGTATTTTAATCTGTTATTTTGAAAATATAATATTTTTTTTAATAAATTTTCTGTTTTATTACCCGACTGAAAAGAAGGGTTGTGTGTTTCACGCGTATCTGTGTATGTGTATTTCTTTATACCCTCGAAACATCCCAACGGCTGGATGGATTTTAATGAATGAGATCTCTATCAATTCTTCTTAACGGCCCGATGGTTATAGGCTAGGTTTTGTTTTTATAAATCCAAAATGGCGGCCGTAAAATACAAAATGGCGGTAGAGAGGAAAAAAAATTTTACGCACCCTATTGAGTGGCATATCATTGGATAGATCTTTCAAAATGAAGACGATGTTTCATTGACTATTTTACAGTCAGAAGCTCCGTTAAAATATTACACAACCTGGAAGTTTTGTATGTAGGATCTCTAGCTTTACTGCAACTTTAACCAGCATCGACATCATCAAAACAGTGTTTATAGATAGGAACTAACAATTAAACACAACTTAAAAGTTATCAATGCAAGTAAATAAAAAAAAATATGTAAGTAATATAAACAAGTAATATAAAAAAATATTAAGTCAATTCCTACTTACGTCAATAAGAGAATTTTTTTCTCCCATTCTTCTTTCCTCTTGAGTGGCGCTTAAAATGCCTTGATCAAGAAGAGGGCTATCTCGGTCTTAAAATACCTTGATCTAGAAGAGGCCTCTCTCGATTATTGAAAATTAATTAATTTAATTTAATTAATGAATTAATAGTTGAAAAAAACTGGATTAACATCAAGTGTCATCCACTACAAGTTTTAAAAAATTTATTTGAGCTTGATTGGATGAATAATAAGTATTTTATTAACTATTGAAAAATTGAACAAGATATATATATCGAGAGTGTGAGCTAATAGTAGGAATTGAAAAAAAAAAAAATATTTTCACATTGATGAGAAATAATTAGTTCGCTTTTTACGCAGCCGCTTTTTTTTTATTTTTTAAATTTAATTGTTTATTTTGTGTATACGTTTTGTTAGAAAAAGTTACTTACAAATTTTTAATGTTATTTTGGATGTAAAAAGGAAATAAAGAGGAATTAAATTAATTTTATATTGTATTTCATATAATACTTCATAGTGGACTACTGTGGCCCTGTGGGTGGACCAGAGTACCCCGCTTCTGGGGCACACTGGTCCACTTTATGGATGTATACAAATATTTTTTTAATGTATTTGAAACTATATTCTGAAAAAATTCTGAGGCATGTAAAAATGTTTAAGGAATGTTCAAGAATATTTTCAGGCAGATTGGATTTTCCATTAAAAAGAAACAAACTGTAAACTGCAAAAGTGGTACACCGTGGCCCAGTCTCCCCTACCTTTTAATCATATTCCAACCAAGCCCCCAGATATTTCACCAATGAATTACTGTGCCTTTGGACTATTAAAACAAAATCTTGCGAAACGCCTATCAACTACGTTGAGTTGGAGTCCGGAAATGTGTATTGGAGGATTGGAACAAAATTCCAATTCCAGTTTTACAAAAAATCCCGGGAATCTTGGAAATCCCGATGCTATATGATTGTACACAACTAGGGCTACCAGATAGAACATATTAAAATATAATTGTTTTAATTTATGTATTTTATGTATGATTTTTAATTAATTTCTCAATTTGCAGCAGTGAAAATTACGCTCGAAATTATTGAATATTTAATACGTGAATTATCACATTGCTAACTAAGCGTAGAACCAACAGAGTGAAAAATATACAAGCCGGGAATCTAACCCGGAACCCTTGGAATAGCACTCCAAATGCTCTCCCAATTAAGCTACGAGGACGATACCCAGATTAGTATCTCTCACCCACATATGTTGGTAAGGCTGCAACGGCAGCACAAGATGGAAAAGTCTTAATGAGCACACAATCCTGCGGCGAAACATGAGACACAAATAAACCCATCTTGTGCTGCAGTTGCAGTCTTACCAACATATGTGGGTGAGAGATGCTAAGTTGGGTATCGCCCTCATAGCTTAATTCGTAGAGCACTTGGAGCGCTATTCCAAGGGTTCCGGGTTCGATTCCCGGCATGGACATTTTTCCCTCTGTTGGTTCTGCGCTTAGTTAGCAATGTGATAATTCGCATATTAAATAGTATACATTTTATTTTTGTTGTCAAAATTGTTTTCAATATGTGTACACCCCCTGTACATAAAAAAAACTACTCGCATTGCAATCTGTTTTGTAACGATTGTAAATTAATTTAGCATTAGAAGTTCAAACGTTAAACCTTCATAATTCCTAAACTATTTGATCGAATGAGTTCCTGCTTGAGAATACCCTAAAGTAAAATTTACTTAAAACGTCAAATGTCAAATATTAGTTGTTTGTATTGAAAATTTTAAAATTGAAAGAAGACATTTTTCTAGTCGAATTTTTTTTTTTTTTTTTTTTTGTGGTATTTTAGAGATAAAATGTATTGACTGTTTTTTTTTGTTGTTGTTGTTGTTTTAACCGAATGTACTTTATTACTACTTTTATGACATTTATAAACCATACTTTAAAAGCGATGCAGCGATTTTTTCAGTATATCGAGATTTTCCTTTTTGGTGATACTAAATATCTGGAACAAAGATTAAAACACATGGAGCACTTTAAAAATATAAAGACTGCGAAAAATTTGTTTTGAGAAAAATGCTTTAGAAATAAATGTTGAATGCTGGGTTCATTATTACTTACTTCACAAAGTACAAAAATACCCTTTCTGCTAAGTATATAGCAATATATTGAAATTTTCAACGCTTCAAATTAAATAAAGGTTAAAAGACAATTTGTCATTTGAGATTTTGACAGCCATTAATACTAGCATCATGTTTATTCTGCACTTGCGAAATGAAATAGACCATTTATAAAACGGCGTAAATAAAACGTAAGAATGCGATTAACTGTCGTTGAGATTCGGCTCATTAATATATTTTTTAAAAAATCGCAGAAGACCTAATAAGATGAACAGCTTACTTGACATACAAATAAATCAATACGACAGGATAAAGACTCTTTTTATGAATGATTTGTGCTTTAACTAAGCGTAAATAAAAACAAGAGTGGCAGAAATAAAATATCACAGACTTCGAGGAGTGGTATTTATTCACACGCTATTTTCGTATATCGTCGCTTGGATCATTGTATTAATCCGATGGAATGTTTTAGAGTAAAAGGTAAACAGCTTAGAATATTTGCTTGATTCACATTTTGCCTTTTACCTAGAAAATGTCAATTTAATCAAATTTACATTAAAAAATTATATTATTAGTAACCCCTTCGCTATGAACGTCTTTTACACGTCTTTTAATTATTCGGCGTCAGTTTTTCCATATTGTAATTTTTGCCTTTTTAAATCAATGAAAATTTGCTATTAGATAAAGCGAAACTTCCTGTACTAAAATACTTCTGTTCAAATTCAAAGATTTCGTGTATCTTAATCCTCTCGCTGCGCATCTCGCGATTTCCACGAGCCACGTAATAGTAACAAAATTTGAGCAACCCGCGATTTCCGCAGGAATCCATTTAAACAAGATTAATTTTCAGAATTTCGCTTTCAAATGATTCTTCTTCAAATTCAGTCAAAGACGATCTTTTTTTATGATCTAATTCTATATTTAAAAAAAAACTTTTACAAAATTTTTTTACATATTTTAACTCCAAAATATTTGTATATTTGAAATATGTTAAAATAAATGCAAAAATTTTGAACCTATTTTGATTAATATATATATATATATATATGTATGTATGTATACGCAGAGTGGGGTGGAATGGGACACTTTTTACAAAAATAAGAATATTAACATTGTTTGGCGCAAAAACAAAAATTTCAATTTATAGAATGCAAAATGAAACACTTTCTAATGTCCTTGAAAACTATAGAAACAATTTACAGAAGCAATTTTATAATTAAAGAAATTGTAAATTTCAAAATGTGTCTATACCTCCCCACTAACAGGGAGGTATGGGACATCTAAAATAAAAGTATGATAAGGCACAAATAGTCTAATGTCGGCTACATATACAGTCTAGCAAAGATTGTAGGTTGGTAATGTCTGTGCCGCAATATCAAATTCCAGTATCTTCATTCAGGATTACACAATTCAAGATTGTCAGTCAAAGATGACATTCAAAAATCATCAGTTGAATTTATTTACATTTTGAAGTAAATGAATATATTATCAATATTATAATTAATGTATTGCCCTCTAAAAATATTTTCATATTAGCAATTTACATTCATCTTATTAAAAAGAAGGAATTTGACTTGTCCCATTCTTCCCTTTGCTGGCATGTCCCATTCCTCCCCACTACCTTCTTTTATGTTAAACTTCTTGTATACACAAAGATACTGCTTTTAAGCTTTGATTAAATTATGGATAACATACAGTATAATGTTCTATAAATAGAAAACTATTACTTCTAGGCATAAACAAGTCATTAATATACAGAAAGCATAAAAGGTATAGGAAGCAAATTTGCTTTTGATTCCTAAAATAGTCTGTTTCTTTATACAATTTCAAGCTTATGCAGATCAACAAATTGAAAACCTACTGTCCTACTCCACCCCACTCTCTCCTATACGTGCCGCTCGTGGCTAAGGTGTTAAAAAGCAAAAGCTCACTTTAGTTAATTAAAAATATACCTGTTAACTTGTATATACATTTTTTAATCACATTTCTATAAGAAACACTTTCTTAATGCATCTACAGTGCTCAGCAAAAGTTTAGACAATGATCTATTATGCTTCTGTGCTGAAAAGTATGTAACGAATTGTTGTAATTCAACTGTCATATATTACTGGGGACTTATCCTTCATACACAAACAATAAATTTTAATTTATACACTTTACATAATGTATAATGACAAAAAAACGAATTTAACATTGTTGCAAAAGTATAGACAATCTGTCTGTTAACAGAAAAATATCCATAAATTAAAATCGAACTGCACCTACATTGTCTGCTATTAATGCAAAAATGTGACTTTCCATCGAAGAAACTAAATC
This sequence comes from Maratus speciosus, assembly GCA_963932465.1. Classification (NCBI taxonomy): domain Eukaryota; kingdom Metazoa; phylum Arthropoda; class Arachnida; order Araneae; family Salticidae; genus Maratus; species Maratus speciosus. Next base: position 225,270,895 of record OZ010787.1, read on the forward strand.
CCGCATCACTTGGGGGTCTATTTCGTGCCAAACATGTTCAACATCTGATCGAAGTTCATTTACAGAGGAGTATTGTTAAAAAATTGCATAAACCGTATGCGATATGCCACAAAAGTTTTCGATTAAGTTCAGATCAGGGCTACACGCTGGCCAGTCGAAAACAGTAATATTTTGAGAGTTAAACCAATTTTTTGATTTGTATGCAACATGAATAGACGCATTATCTTGCTCAAATACATACTTTGGAAGAGATAAAAGTTCACCAAATGGCTGTAAATAGATTTCCAATGTATGTATGTAGTCTTACGCAGCTTGGCGACCACTGAGAAACTCCTGAGATACTTGAGAATTAAAACAAAGTGAGGCCCAAGTCATCAACCCTTTCGAGGGCAAAGGACACATAATTTTAATTCCAAAAATGGCAAGAATATTTAATTAAAATTTTCCTTTTTATAATATACGTGAAAATAAGCAATTTCATATTTTCTAATAACTTCGTTTATAAATTCTGGTATCAGTCCATTATTTCAGCCGTTTATAAAAAGAATTACTCCGCGACAGGAAAGGGGTCAAATTGTTGTGAGATTTCAAGGCTGGTGGTTTTATCATTTTCATGTAAACTAATTTACATCTTTCTTTAATGCATCTACGAAATTATCCGTCGGCACAGAAAGCTCTAACTCACTTTTAATGCGATTAGCAGTCATCATTTGTCTAGAGGCCAGTTTATGGATCCTTCTATAATCTCGTTTTCTGGCCACACGAGTCCTTCCAGATCTATGTTTTGCTTTGAAAGAGTCACCCTTAGACAGTACTTAATAGACAGACTTCTTTGGCCGATTGAAAGTAGCTGAAATTTCCGCAACAGTCTTCCCTTTCGATTTCAGCTTCCGTGCTTTAATTATTTCATCTGACTTAAAATTTCTTGCTCGCGCATCTTCACTAACCGATGCTATCGTGAGGTGCACTTAAATACTTCATGCATGTGACGTCATAAGTTTGAAATATGCGGTTTTCGGTGAACAATATCCAAAAAATCACAAAGTGTCTAAACTTTTGCAACATGCAAATTTCACTTTTTTCAGTTAAATGAAATAATATCCTACATTAAAACCGTTATTTCTGTCCTAAAACGTTTAAAATATATTTAAAAATAATAGAATTGAGTGGCCGACTACTAGTGACTTTGCTACTTTTAAGTTTAACATTTTATAAATAAAAACTATAATCAGTTTTTTTAAACAATTGCTGAAACAGTAAAAGAAAAGTATACATTAACATGTGTCACTGTTAAAAATGTTGTATTGCTTTTTAAAATTCCCCTTTGAGCTATATATCAAAAGAAAGCGGGCCTACTATTGGTTCTTTTACCCTATAATTCTTTTAAAATGCGTAAGTATCGTCTGCGTAAATGATTTCACATAATAAGAATAAATTGTGTATTGGAATTCTTAACACTGAAAAATACTTTTTTAATTGAATGAAAATAATTGAATTTTCACAAATTTTAATTCATTAAAAATATGCTATAATTTTCATAAAAAAGGTATTTTAAAATTTTCATAAAAGAAATCGTGAAATTATTTAATTAATCATGATTCTATCTGTAATGACTAGCCCCATGATTTATTTTTTCTTCTGAAAATATACGTGCTTCATTTTTTATTTGCAAAAATGCGTCCGTAATGGAAAAACATGTAAAATAAATTAAATAAAATAATAAATTTTTTAAGGTTATTCTGTAAAAAAAAATATTGTGCAAATCTGCAGATCATAGTTTACTGTTATGTTTAATTTCAAGTCAAAATACCGAATAGATTTTTTGTAAAATGTACGACAAAATGTAATTTGTGTAGCCTAGTAGAGGATTCGCTTCGCTCATCCTAATAAAGCCAAAGTACATATTTTACAACATAATGGGAAATCTGATGTACTCCTCCCTTTGTGACCATCGTTCCGTTAGCAATCTCAAAAATACACGAAATTCGATCACTAACGCATGTATGAGCGTTTCGTGTCCATGAACTACCCCCCCACCCCACCCCCCCACCCCCCCCACACACACATACACAAAATCTCTGCATGCAGCAATCTCGCCGAATAGCAATCTTAAAAATGCATGAAATTAAGTTCGTTAAAGTCGCGCTCACTAACGCATGTATGAGTACTTCGCACCCATGAAAACTGCAAAAAACATCCCTGGATGCAGCAACCTTGTTGTATTCTATCCAATATACGTCGATCTGTCGTTTAGAAATATAAAATCAAAACAGACCGTAGCGTGCGTAGCACACCTGGTGTACGCTGCCGAGGGCAATGGGATACCCAACTCTAAGTTTGTATGGATAGGTTTTCATTTGAATACATAAAATCATCCAAAATCGAGGTTGTATGCTACCGAAGGATGTGGGATTCCTAGAATTAGGACCGTTTAGAAAGATTTTCGTTTAAAAAATAATTTCATCATTCAAGATTGATTTTAGGTATACTATTGAAGGTTATTATAACGCGTCCAGGCAACTCAGGGGGGGGGGGGGTCAGCTAGTATATCATACTTAAATGGAATTATTTTGTGCGTCCTTGTAAACGATTTTTAAATGTTTCTTTTTCTATATTCCTGAGAAAGTATGTTGTAGTCCACCTCTGAGATGCATATCAATCTCATTATGTTTGAAATATTGTATCATCAGCAAAAATGCACTACAAATGATTTTTTTTTTCATAGACCATAATGTAACAGAATTCTGTTGTGTATCCTCATAAATGAACTATAAAGGCTACACACTTCATTTTAACATGTTCATTTCCAAGCTGAAAATTAGAATTTCGTGTGGTGGCCAAATTGCTTTTATTTTTTTATTTATTTCTTCGGATTCCGAGTCAGCAAATTCATAGTTTATATCGGCTCACCCGCAAGAAAAGTGTCACATCTCGCAAAAATTCATTTTGTGTTTTATTCCATAAATAGGTGTATTATAGGTTCGTCTTGCTAATGGCAAATAATTATTCGTGTCGTTATACGGAAAACCTCTATATTACACTATAAGTCACTTTTTCATTATTGGAAATGCGCAGTGATGAAAGAAGAAAAACGACGCATCTCGACAGAAGTTTTCCATAAGCTCATATTCGAGCAATTTATAAAACTCTTTATTGCCTTAGTAATAAAATTATGAAAATTTCCTTATTTGGCGACATATCGCTCTGTTGGTGATTAATATATTGTTAATTGAATAACAGTTTGGCCATAGATTAATAGCTGACACACACGCTGTTTTACAACTTTCAAATTGTCAGGTAGGTAGTGATGTTGTCAAATATTATTTTTAGAATGATTATGAGGGTCAGTGCGGAGCAATATAATGGGTAGGGGAGATGGAGGCACATGTGAACATCGCAATTTTTCTATAGTTAATATAAGTTTTTCTATTTGAAAAAAAATTACTAAAGATGACAGCACCTGTAGACATATGGTAAAAATTTTTTCAAGTTTTTTGACATTTTGTTTGTGCTCTGTAGCCAAAACACTGTTTTTATATCTCAAAAGTAAAATCTTTGTTCCAAGTTGATAAGCGTATAACTTTATTTATTTATGCATTTATTTGAATTTGAGTGCTTTAACATATACTATGAATACTAATAAATATTTTTGATAAAGTTGTTTTTCTTCTAAAATTGAGAAATGTCAATAATTTATCAATTTGACAGAAGCAGCAATGTGGGGCACCTGTGAACAGACAAGTTGGGGCAGATATGAACAGTACATAAGCGCCCCAATAATCATTCTGTGATTCTGTTCCTTTCCGTTAACTTAATGATAAATAATTTCAGTTCCAATATCTATAATTTTCCTGAAATAGAAGATATTTTTCTCACACAAAGTTGATTTTGCATTGAAACTTCATCAAATACATAAAGAGCAACAAGCTCGTTTACATTCAATTGTACTTTAAATAAATTTGATGTTTTTTAAAATGCAATAAGTGTTAAATATTATTTTACTAAACAGTTAACAACAATATTTTTATACATTATTAATACAAAAGTATTACGTTGAACAACTTTGTAAATTTTTCTATTACATTTGTTCTAAACTTGCAATGATGGCTTACTTTCATATCTAACACAGTTATGTATAGGATGCTTTGAATGGAGATAAATATGAGTAATATTTTAAAAAAGTAAAATTTTTAAACTGATAACTACCGTATAAACCCTTATTGTAACCCCCTCCCTCTTTCAAAAGCAAAAGAAGTTAGGAGGGGGGGGGGGGTATAGTCGAGATTTTTTTTAAATCATTAAAAAACCCTTCTTTATCTATAATTTACAAGTAAATAAGGCAAATACAGCAGTGGTAATCTTTCGTATTTCAGCAGATTTGAGATAAATAGTATGTAAACGCCCCCTCCTTAAAATTTTCCCCAAACAAAAACCCCCAAGCAAAATTTAAAAGTTTTAATTTCTTTTTCAAAATTGCTTCTTTATTTTTTTATTTTATTTCAGCGTAACTTAATGAATCATCTAAGTCTCCACCCCCAAAATCTACTTATTTTCATTTTATAATCTTTTACTTAAACATATCACCCAGAAACTAGAGAAATATATATATATATATATATATATATATATATATTATTTTATGGTGAATGTCACAGGTAATTAACTAATGATTACGATGACAAATGAATAACAGAATAAAAAGCATGTCAAAGGATATATTTTCCTTGTGTTCACATGTGCCACACATGTGTTTACAACTACCCCGCTGATGGGGCACATATGAACAATTTTTCGAATTTATAAAACTAATGAAAAATGTAAGAACTACACAGGTGATTTTAAAAAAATTACCATGTATAAAAGAAAGTTCTATTTACTATATTGAGTAGGTTTTGTTTATAGAAATTAATCCAGTTATGAGAAAAAGCTATATTTATGCGAACTGTTCACATGTGCCCCCATCTCCCCTACTTGTTTATAGATGTATTTACAAAACACTGCTTCACGTGTGAAAACTTGGAATTAAATTTCTATGTGATAACTGCGACGAACAATATATATATTATTTTGTTATTCATGCATGCTGTTAAGACACAAAAATTTTATAAAATAACAATAAATTCTTGATCTATAGACGCACGTAAATGAAAGCGATGCTGTCCATTCAGTTATAAACATTTAAATCTAAAAAATCAAAAAACCGGACTGCGTAAAAAGCTAACAAATTAATTATTTCTCATCAATGTGAAACTATTTTTTTTTCAATTCCTGCTATTAGCTCTCACTCTCGCTATATATATCTTGTTCAAATTTTCAATCGTTAATAAAATACTTATTATTCATCCAATCAAGCTCAAATAATTTTTTTTTAACTTGTAGTGGATGACTCATGATGTTACTCCATTTTTTTTTCAAATATTAATTCATTAATTAAATTAAATTCATTAATTTTCAATAATCGAAGAGCCCTCTTCTTGATCAAGTTATTTTAACACCGAGAGAGCCCTCTTCTTGATCAAGGCATTTTAAGCGCCACTCAAGAGGTAAGAAGAATGGGAGAAAAAATTCTCTTATTGACCTAAGTAGGAATTGACTTAAAATACACTGCTCAAAACAATTAAAGGATATTTGAAGTTTTATATAAAATAAAGATATAAACGAAATTTTTTTTGCCGAAAATAGAAGAAGAGAATCACAAATGCAAATTTTTCTGGTTTTCAAACTGTGGAGTACGCAAATTTTGAGTTCGACGTCAAAAACGTCGCTTCAGCGGCAGCGAATGAAATTTGCTTTCAAATGGATAAAAGAGAATGAAGACAAGGATGATCTTCATTCAGTGATTGCTTTGTTTCGATGAGTACGATGTCTCAGCGAAGTCATTTGACAGATTCAGAAGCTTTGAGAATTGTTGGTAGGTTAGAAGGGGGCCAAACTCAAGCCGAAGTAGCGCAAGCCATTGGAGTGTCACAAAGTGTCATTTCCAGGATCTGGAACCGTTTTTTGGAGAGTGGATGTGCAGGCCGAAGACCAGGGAAAGGTCGTAGACGGGCAACAACGCCCAATGAAGATCGGTATTTAGCGTTAACAGCTCGGAGACACCGAACCATGAACGCTACTCTTCTCCAACAACACCTTCGCTCGGCTACAGGCACCACGATTTCAACTCAGACTGTCCGAAACCGGCTCCATGCTGTAGGTCTGTATGCTCGCCGACCGATGGTATGTGTTAGATTAACATCAAGGCATCGTCGCGACCGCAGGGAGTGGGCAACCGAGCATGTCAACTGGAGGAGAAATGAATGGAGCAATATTCTGTTTTCTGACGAGTCCCGTTTTTCTGTGCATCCGGATAATAGGCGTATTTTCATCTGGAGGGACCGTGGCAGTAGGAATAATCCTGCGTTCGTGCACGAAAGTGTCAGATTTGGCGGTGGAGGAGTGTTGGTGTATGGTGGCATCTGCATTGACGGGCGCACTGACCTCTACATCATTCGAGATGGAGCTCTGACTGGTCGCCGATATAGGGATGAGATCCTCAGACCTATTGTAGTCCCTTACGCTGTAGCAATCGGAGATAACTTCATTTTAATGGACGATAACTGCAGGCCACATCGTGCAAACCTGGTGGAGGATTTCCTTTTCGAGGAAGGAATCGTTCGAATGGAATGGCCAGCGTGTTCTCCAGACATGAATCCAATCGAGCACGTTTGGGACGCTCTAGGAAGACGAGTTTCTGGCCGCCAACAACCCCAACAAACTCTCCAAGAACTGGAAAGAGCTCTTCTGGAAGAGTGGGGCAGAATACCCCAACTCGTCATTAATAGCCTCATTGAGTCCATGCCTCAAAGGTGTTCAACGTTGCTGGCCGCCCGTGGAAACCATACCCCCTACTGAAAATGATTTTCTTTGAAGAAAACACCTTTTCTTATTCTTTTTTTCTCATATGCACAAATTGTGTTTTTTTCCTTTAGTACACAAATGCGCAATAAAATGCATTTTTTCTGCCAAACATGTGTAATTTATTCTCATATAACCTACTACGTCTGTCGACCATGTATCAATCAGCTAAACAGTTTACCAGATACAAAATCCACCTAAAACTGCAATATCCTTTAATTGTTTTGAGCAGTGTGTTTTTTTATATAACTTGTTTATATTACTTAGGTATTTTTTTTTATTTACTTGCATTGGTGACTTTTAAGTTGTGTTTAATTGTTAGTTCCTATCTATAAACACTGTTTTGATGAGGTCTATAGATGTCTATGATGGTTAAAGTTGCAGTAAAGCTAAAGATCCTACATACAAAACTTCCAGGTTGTGTAATATTTTAACGGAGCTTCTGACTGTAAAATAGTCAATGAAACATCGTCTTCATTTTGAAAGATCTATCCAATGATATGCCACTCAATAGGGTGCGTAAAATTTTTTTTCCTCTCTACCGCCATTTTGTATTTTACGGCCGCCATTTTGGATTTATAAAAACAAAACCTAGCCTATAACCATCGGGCCGTTAAGACGAATTTATAGAGACCTCATTCATTAAAATACATCCAGCCGTTGGGATGTTTCGAGGGTATAAAGAAATCCACATACACAGATACGCGTGAAACACATAACCCTTCTTTTCAGTCGGGTAATAAACAAATTAAATAATACGGCCAAATTTACATCGCTCAACAGTACGTAACATTGATTAGAACACCAAAAAGACGGGGCGTCATTTTTCAGTGAATATGTTAGTTCATTCTGATTTTTTAAGATTAAAAAGATTGTGTGGCGAAATGGGGTATGCTTAGAAATTATTTGAAAGATAATGAAGGTAACGTTCTTCAGTTTTCCAGAATCAAAACTTTAAGATTTGAGAAATCAATACTTTTTCATTCAACGTAAAATATTCTTATATGACCAAGGCGATATTTCTCTGTGTTTGAAATTCAAGCTAGAGGTAAAAGAGAGCTTTTATCTTTGCATAAAGCGTATTCGAAACCCTTTTCTTTTAGAGCGGGCGGCGGCGACACAAATGACTAAGTTATCGAGTTACGAGATGAAATCATAATCCAGGACAAGATTTTTAGGAGTAGATTAAGGGATGCCTGCTCTGCCTCGACATTTCTTGGTACGATGGGCGCAGCAGCGGGCGCCAAATCGTCATTTTGGCGTCACTATCACCTCATCGAGTTACAGGATGAAACTAGTGCCAAATTAAAGGTAAAAAAAAAAAGTTTTTAAGAATTTTTTGGTCTGCCTGCGCATATCCTGGTAAAAACACCCGGCAGACTAAAATCCATAACAAAAAAAAATATGTCATAATATACAATTAAAACCCTACAAACATAATATTTTACATTACATTGCCATACATATTACTTGAAATCGACTTTCAATAGAAATTAAGGGTTTGGGGAAAGTTTATTAACAGTACGTGAGAAAATGACTGATTTGGTATAACTTGGTACAAAGCGAGAAGAACTTAGCGTCAATTCCCTATTTTGACTGTACTATTACGTCATGGAGTTACGGCTTGAAATTTTTGCACATTAAACATACCGATTAGTACAATACGAATATTTCAGTCTGCCTCGTCATATCTCGGTAGGAGATAAGCAGAGCGGGGCGCCAATTCTTAATTTTGGCGGTATAATCACGTCATCGAGTTACGGCTTGAAAATTTGGGACATTAAAAGTACATATAAGTACAATAAGAATATTTCAATCTGCTTCGTCATATCTTGGTACGAGACGAGCAGAGCGGGGCGCCAATTCTTAAATTTGGCGGTTTTAACACGCGATCGAGTTACGACATGAAATCTTCACGTAGGACAATATGATTCGGAGTATATTAAGGAATGACTGGTCTGCCTCGACATTTCTTGGTACAATGTGAGCAGCAGCGGGCGCCAAGTCGTCATTTTGGCGTCACTATTACGTCATCGAGTTACGGGATAAAACCGGTGCCAAATTAAACGTAAAATAAAGTCTTTTAAGAATATTTTGGTCTGCCTGCGCATATCCTGGTAGAAACCTCTGGAAGACTAAAATCTATAACAAAAAACGAAGTTATGCCGAATCAGTCATTTTCTGACGTACTGTTAATAAGCTTTTCCATAACCCTTAATTCATCTTGAAAGTCGATTCAAAGTAATATATATGGCAATGTAATGTAAAATATTATGTTTATAGGGTTTCAATTCTACATTATAACGTATTATGATTAGTGGAAAATTTTTAAAAATGATGCAATTTTAAAAATTGGGGGGGAGGAAGTGCGCGTTTTTCCCACCCGGGGGAGCAAAGTAGGGGAGATGGACACCTATACGGTGTCGAAGGCAGCAGGGACTCGGTTCGAGATTTATGCACTGCACGCCTGCTATACGGTGCCGTAGGCAGCGGGACCTCGGTTCGAGGTTCGTTCGCTTCGAGATTTCATATTATTAATGGCCCCGATAAAAGGAGGAGCCCGCTAATTACTAACTCTAATGTTGCAGATTTCCGAGCAATACACATGTGCGTCCACTATCCTTTTGAGACAGTAAATTTAATTGATTTTTATTTCTTCTGATAAATTAAATTTTCACATCTTGCAGGGCGGATTTTGTTTTTAAATAAAAGAACTTGAATAAATTTTGCTAGTTACATGATTAAACTCAAATTGTAAGAATACTAAATCGGTTCTTGTGACACCGCGAATTATGTTCCTGAAATTTTTAATTTTAATTTAGGCGGAAAGAAAATCACAATACAGTAATCCCTTAACATTCGCGAGGGTTAGGTTCTCTGAAACCTGCGCGAATGTCAAAATCGCGAATGTTGAGACTATCGTCGCGTGCATTAAAGGGGGTTAGGTTTTATGATTTTTTTAAATGGAAAACAGCAATTGAAACGTAAAAAATATATTTATTAAGCATTAAAAAGTACACGCCGTAAATAAAGTCGAATAATTATAAATTGTACAAAATTGTAATTGTACAAAATTTGGTTGCTAGTTGATGTCAGAAAAGAATTTATTGATATACGATTGTTCGGAACAACAGATCTTTTGTATAGGAATTTCCGCATAAGGAAAAGTCGCTGCCTCGATTTCTCTTTTAAATTTAAGACTCCTCAGAAGTTAAAGATCGCTTTCTATTGCTTTTTCAGTAAGTTATTTGGGAAGCTTCAAAATTTTCCATGTAATTTTTGCAGAAAAATCTTCACTTGCAATAAAATTTTGAATTTTAGAGAATTTAAGATTTTTTTATTTTTAGCATCAAGTCATGTTTCGCGTTTCTCGGAATTACTTATCTATATTTTGCCTCAATACAAGAGTTTAAATTCTCAGAAATTAGGCTATACAGTACAATGCAAAGCAGGTACGCTTTGTAAAAAAATATTCTGTGAAAAAAAATTCGCGAATAACCAAGTTAAGTATTTGCAAATGTTGAAATGTTCCTCGTTTTTTATTTCGCGAATAATCAAAACTCGTGAATGGTAAGGGATAACTGTAATACAAACTTCGTTTGTTTCAAGATCGGAGAAGATGTAGACCGCATGGTCATTGCTGCTGAAGGAAGTAGGAGCCCCAACTCCAGGATCGTTTAATTTTGAAATTCTATTTGAAAAGTACATAAGAAAAAATAAGTAATACAAAACATAAGTTATGTGATTTGTATCAGTAATTTATGGATATAAGAGAAACTGGTAAAAAAAGAAAAAGAAAAAAAAGCAGCGAACGGTTCCTTCTTATAGTAGCCTCCAACGGCATTACATATGTATATATACTCGTATGTCTAAGAATAAAAAAATTGGGGGCCTAAAATTTTTAACATTGGGAGCTACCTTTCCTGCACGCTTATAAGGGGCCCTAAAGAAAGATTTGAAAACTATTTGAATTGGTAAATAAAATTTAGAGTCTTCAAAATGTTGTCCATCTATTTTTAAAAAGACTAACGATTATAGGAAGTAAGTCCACATCTGTTTGATTGAAGGAAGTAAAAGTAGAAAGTACCGCTGTTCCGGATGAAATCATTACTTCCTAAGTAGTCCAGGCAATAGAGACCGTATAGGGGCTCTACCTAGCAAAATCCATGGTAGTTCTGGAAAAAGGCTTACTATATGTTTTTTGGGTCGCTGAATCCGAATTTTTAACTTCCCACCAAATTTTCCCCCTGCAACCCCCCCCCCCCCAAATTTTGATAAAATGCCCCCCAAAAAAAGGTTTTTATTAAAAAAATCAATTTTTTTATATTTTTAGGGAAAAAGTATGTAGAAATTCAGAAAGTAGACAAAATTTGCAACAAATGAGATATATGACATTATGACTTAGGATGAAGGGGAAGGGGGGATCTGCCTCGGAACATGCGCGCGGTGCTGCGTGAACTAAGTTGCGCAATTCCACTTAACCACTCACATGTTTACATTCGCCCTCCCATCTCCCCTCCGAACTTTCTCTATAAGGTTTACTTTAAGTTTTTTGGGTCGCTGAATCCGAATTTTTAACTTCCCCTTAAAATTCCCCCCCCCCGAATCCCCCCCAAATAGTTGTTTTTAACTTAAATTTCTTATTGTTTTAGGGAAAAGCATTACGAAATTCAGAAACTAGACAAAATTTGCAACAAATAGAATAGATCACATTATGACGTAGGATGAACGGGGTGTGGGAGGACTGCCTCTGAACATGCACTGCGACGCTAAGTGCACTAAGTTATGAAGTCCAGGCAATAGGGGATTTTACCTGGAAAAATTAATACTAATCCTGGATTTCGACTCACCTTATGTTTTTTGGGTCGCTGAATCCGAATTTGTAACTTTCCACCAAAATTTCACCCGGAAACCCCCCAAAAATTGATTTTTTGAAAAAGTTTGTTTTTTGAGAAAAGCGCGCGGTGAATGTTCCGAGGCAGCCCCCTCTCTCACCGTTTATCCTCCGTCATAATGTCATATATCCTATTTGTTGCAAATTTTGTCTACTTTCTGAATTTCTAGATACTTTCCCCCTAAAACAATACAAAAATTGATTTTTTTAATAAAAACCTTTTTTGGGGAGCTTTTTACCAAAATTTGGGGGGGGGGGAGTTGCCGGGGGAAATTTTGGTGGGAAGTTACAAATTCGGATTCAGCAATTTAAAAAACATAAAGTAAGCCGATTTCTAGAACTACCATTAATTTTGCTATGTAAAATTCCCTATTGCCTAGACTAAAGGATAAAAAATCATTACTTCCTTTTTAGGTGCGTTCGTAATTATATAAATACGTAGCATCTATAGTCGTCACTCGGTCCGTCTGTCTGTCCGTCCGCCCGCATATAACAGAGCAAAAACTACCCAACAGAACGGTCTGAAATTTTAAATATATAATTGCTGCAAAATTTTGTCGAATCATTTAAAATTTTATGAAAATCATATGTATAGTAAATTTTTTCGAGTCATTTCAAATTTTATGAAAACCGAATGTGTAATTTAATTACAGGGACAGTCAAAAGTTTTCCGTTACATTACGGCCAATTGAAAAAATATTTCAAGTGCATTTCAATGATGTTACAAACTTTCGAACAGAATGAAATTGGTATGCACTTATGAAGTGCACTAAAATATACATTCTGTAATAGCAGATACGACTGGGCTTACCTACTTTGTCTACCTCCCCCCCCCCCCCCTCCTCTAAATGGGAGGTATGGGAGGTGGTCGCTACGGCTCTGCTGATTCGCTAAGTTTTGAAATTAATATTTTTGAGCTTATCTGTGTGAATCTGTAAACATCGAAATAGGATTCAAGTATCGATTCTAGAATTTTGGAATCGATTTTTATCGTGATCGATTCAGTTTTTATACGATGTCGATTTTAATCGATTCCTGAATTTTCCAGAATCGCCCATCACTAGCTATCTATAATGTATTTAAAATACCGTATTTATTGCAGCTGTACTCATAAATACGAGAAACTTATTGTATGGAAGCAATATGGGGCATGAAAGAAATGATTTCAAGGCAGTCAGAACTCATGCTAAGTATAAAAAAGTGCTTAAAATTATTCATTATTTTGGGGTGAAGGGGGGGGGGGTAAACAAAATTTTAACCGCAAACTGGTTCTAAATTCCGCAGTGTTATATATTTAATGTACAGTCGTGGAAAAAAAAAAAGTAAACACCACCTTCTAACTCCTCAACAAATTATCGTAGAAGAAAGTTACTGGTACCGAACGATTGGAAATAAAGTCTACTTTTAAATGATGTATATCAAATTGGCTTAGGAGGCCATCTACATATTAAAACGAACCATAACTTTATTTTTTTCAATAGCCAAGCAGTACCCAATTCAAGCAGTACCCAATTCTGACAGCATAAGTGAACTCTACACCCTTTAATTAGCCTAAGGACGAATTTTTATGCAATTCGTACCATAAGATTCCGAGAAATTAATTATTTTAAAACGAGCGTATTTTAAGGGCTGTATCCAAATTGAAGTTCCGTACTGGATTGTTAACCAAGAGAGCCGCCTTCTTGATCAAGGCACGTTTAAGCGTCAATGAAACCTGTTTGATTACAGTACAGCAGAATAAATTTCAAAATGTCTACTCACTTCCATCCTAGACGGCCCCTTAAACCATCATTTTGCCGTTTTTTAAGCATAATTTGAAAACTACTTGGAAGAAAAATGTGAAATTTTTGAATTTCCATAAAGCAAGACTTAATAAATCTAAACCCATCAAAAAAATGTAGGTTGCAATTCATAATTTTTTCGAATATTAATTTCATAATTCATAATTCATATCATAAAATTATAAATATTGAAAATTCAGCTTATTTATGTTTGGGTATATTAGTGTTATTACTACAAAAAAAATTACCACATTAGGAGCATAATTTCGGGAGATATAAATAAAAATATGAAAATGTAATTTAACATTAGAAGCACTAAATTTTGAATGTTTATAATTCAAAAACTTATTATTCAAATGACTTGAAATTTGGTGTCTAGGCATAGTTTGAACCGAAGATTTGAAATATCTCGTTAAAATTGGGTATTGCCATTAAAACAAATGAAGTTTGGATTAATTTAATATGTAGATGACCACCTAAGAAAATTTTATATACATCATTTAAAAGTAGACTTTATTTCCAATCGTTCGGTACCAGTAACTTTCTTCTACGATGATTTGTTGAGGAGTTAGTAGGGGATGTTTACTTTTTTTTCCACGACTGTACCACATATCTCATTATATCACATTTTCATGATAAAGTAAAAGCCCCACCAGTGGCCGAGAGGTTCTGCTCTCGAAGCTGGTAGACGGGAGGTGCTGGGTTCGATCCCAATCGCGCCCGTCGGCCTAATCGTTCGGAGTTTTCGTGGTTTTCTTCGAGCCGTGGATCTTCCATGCGTTAATACGGATTAGGTTCCCTTAGAAAGACCCCCACGGAGGGCACTCCCCCCGGGCCTATATCCCTCGTGTAGATAATTGGCCGTCAAAAATCAACCCAACCCATGATAAAGTAAAAAGTATGATATATCTGAAAGTGCGATAGGTATTAAAAAAATAAGAAAGATAGAAGTAAATGTCTTATACTTGTCTTCAAAATATTGTTTGAATGCATATTACAATTTCTTTTAAGCAAAATTAAGAATAGAGACTAACATTTATTGTAATCAAAAAGTTAATAAAAGTGGGATTGCTTACTGTACAACTGTTTTTTTTTTTTTTTTTTTGTCAGATCCGGGGAGGTCATGAAAAAAGAGGGTTTTTCTGTGCTGGTTTACCAATGCTTGATAGAGTAAATACGATTTATTTATTGTTTTGGATAAGGCGAGTTTTGAAATTCGTGTCCTCAATTCTTAAAATAGTAAAATGGACACGAGTGTTAAAAAAAAAAAAAAAATGTGTTCCGCAGAGTTATTAAAAAAAAGTCATGTAATGGAATAAACTGGCTTTAGTTTTCGGTTTGATTACATTCCAATCGTAATTCTACTAATGTAAAGGCCTAATATCTTTTTTTTTTTTTTTTTTTTTTTTTTTGCAAAATAAGATCGTCATTTATAGAATTTACGGGGTGGTAAGTCAACATTTTTCCTTTTCTAAATTTAATAAAGAATTATGTTTGTAAATTTTAAATAATTGAATGAATCAATTGAAACGTTCGTGGTTTATAGTATTAAAAGGCTCGAACAATTGTTCATGATATAAAAGAAGAGAGAAAATTTGCCAGTCATTATTTCTTGGATGAGACCGAAGCTTTAGAATTTATTATGTGATTTATCGTTACCTGAAGCTTCGGAATCATTGAAATACAAATAGATTGTTGATCTTCTGCTTAAGCACTTAATAAAATTTGCGAGATAGTTAAATTTCGTAAATGTTCTCAATTTGTCAATGAGTCAATTCAAGATTTTTCTGTTGGATTGAAAAAAAATGACAACTTTTTGTGTATTTTCTTTTGATACATTAAACGAGAATCTGTTAGAACAGTTTCTTAGAGGTTTGAAAAATGAAAATATTCAGAGTAATATAATCACTCAAGTCGAGGATTTCAATTTCGAGACAGTGGTTGAAAAAGCTGTGGCTTTACAAAATTCTGAAATTGATATTTCAAAATTTTGTATAACAATATATATTTTGTATAATTCTATAACTTCGTTTTGTAATCTAAGTTTATCACTGATTAAATTAATATATGCTCAACCTGATTAATAAATTAAAAAAATTATCTTTAGTAGTAATAGTTCACGCATTTTTATTAGTGTATGATTATCCTTTTCATTCTTGACACATCTTACTGATTAATAAAAAAAAAAAAAATTATATTTAGTAATAACAGTTCACGCATTATTAGTGTATGATTATCCTTTTCATTCTTGGCACATCTTACACTTGATGGTAAATTTGAATTGACGTGTCTTTCTTACATTATGCTACAAAACACACAAAACATTAGACCACACTAGAAATATTTCACCTTGAGAAACCAAATAAAAAAATGTCGTTCATTGAAAATCACAACTTGACATCTTAACTTGACTTAGCATTGAACTGACTTAATATGTTTGTTGTTTACAACAAACATAAAAGGAATAATTATATTTTTATTGTCAGACAATTCTTTCAAAAAATAAAAGCTTTAGAAATCCTATCTAATTTGAGTTTCTCATACGTCTGTTGTTATGAATCCTTGAAGCATAAATTAAGTTTCTATATATTACTAATTTCATTTTTGCAGTTTTACAGTTCTTAGTGTTGAGCCAGTTTGAACGCCGAAAAAAATGTTACACATTATGAGTTTTTATGGTTTTCAATAACAATGTAAACTGTTGGGGAGGGAGGTGCAATATATTATGTTTGGAGAGTGTATCGTATTTTTTTTTTTTTTCATAATAAAATTTCATAGCTCGTCCTTGGCATTCATGTGAAAGGGTGGCCTAAATATGGAATGCCAGCTAACTGCTTGTACCTAGCTTCCCTGAAACGAAAAATAAAATTTAATGCTTTTAATATTTAGCGTACTGACATATAGTAGGATTTTATTTATTAAAATGTTTGCAAAAATGGTGCATTAAAAAATCATTTACCCCCATAAAAAATGGTCTTAAAATGATGGTCTTAAAGGATGGAAAATATCAAAACAATCCTAAGTAGTACCATAGAGAATTCAATTCTGAACGCTTGTATTAAACCTTAAGGGGGGTCCGGGACACAAAAATCTTCAAATTTTCAATTTTTTTTATTGGATTAAAAATTGGATTAAAAATGATGTTTAAATCATGTTTCTATCTTAATTAGAACATGAAATATTAATTTTTTCGTTTTGGTTTGTTTTCAAAATCTGCCTTTCAAGCTATGGTTGTCAAGGAAACGAGTTCTTTTGAAATTGCGTTTTTCTTCATGATAGGTTTTTTCACCAATTCTCATATTTAAATTCTTATAACTCGAGAACCGTTAAAGATACAGGGTTGAAACTTGGGACATATCTTTTTCAATTATTTTACTTTACTTTTGAGCCAGCATATTTGAAAAAAATATTTACTTTTGAAAATATGATTTTTTTTTTAAAGTTGCACCACTTTTTTTGTAATTTTTTCGTTAAATATTTTAAATATTTTTAAAAATTACTATTTTTTAAAATGCTGGCTCTAAATTAAAATTTATATATTTCTGTTTATTTAAATGAAAAATATTGAAATTCTATAAATAATATTTCGAGTTATAACGATTTTAAACTACCCCACTTTTTTAGCAAAATTTTAAATTTAAATTTTTTTTTAAATTATGAGAAGTTTTATCATGCAATTTTGTTTACAAATGATATAGTTAACCATAATTTCAAAAAATTTCAAAATTTTAACTCAATAAATAATTTTTTTTTGAAAATGTGTCCCGGACCCCCTTAAAGGAAATCGGTCTAGCAGGGCTTGCGCAATTCAAGTAGCCAGGTAAAAAATAAAAAAAATGGCGTTTAGAGAAAAATGTGTTTATAGTAGGGATGTACAACCTGTGGCCCGCGAATTTCGAAAATTTTTAACTAGGAAAAATCGTAATTTTTGTCCATATGTTGCTGGAAAAAACCGGTAATTTTGTCAATTTCTCGCTGGAAAACATTGCAAATTTCGTTTAACGGATCCGGAAAAATCGTGAGTTTCGTCAGTTTATCCGAAATTTCGTCAAATTGCCGCGGGAAAATTACAAATTTCGTCAGAGTCAGATAAGAATTGCGAATTTCATTGACCGGGAGCGGAGAAATCGCGAATTTCGTTGATCGAGTGCGGAAAAATCGCGAATTTTGATAAAGTGCTCAAAAATTCTAAATTTCGTTGATCGGATTCGGAAAAATAACAAGTTTCGTCATTTTATCACGAGAAAAAATCGCGAATTTCCTCAATTTTCCGCGGGGAAAAATTACAAATTTCGTTAGTCTGTTAAGGATCATGAATTTCGTTGATCGGGTACGGAAAAGTCGCGAATTTTCTCGATTATGTGTGAAAAAATCTCAAATTTCGTTGATCGTCTGCAAAGAGATCGCAAGTTTCGTCAGTTTATCATGGAGAAAATTACAAATTTCGTCTTAGTCAGTTAAGAATCGCGAATTTCGTTGATTAGGCGCGCAAAAGTCTCGAATTTTGTTGATCGAGTGCGGAAAAATCCCAAATTTTGCCGATTTGGTGCGGAAAATTCTCAAATTTCGCTAATCGGGCACAGAAAAATCGGGAATTTTGTCGATGAGGGTCGGAAAATTGCAAATTTCGTTGATCGGCTTTGGAAAAATCGCGAGTTTCGTCAGTTTATCGCATGAAAAAAATCGTTGATTTCGTCAGTCAGTTAAGAATCACGAATTTCGTTGATCGGGGCGAAAAAATCACGAAATTTTCCAATCAGGCGGGGAAAAAAATCTCAAATTTCGGTAATCGGCTGCGGGAAAATCGCAATGCTTCGTCAATTTATCGCGAAAAAAATCGCGAATTTTGTCACTCTGTCGCGGTAAAAAAAAAATCACATATTTCGACAACTGATGGAAACTTCTGTCCAAAAATTTCGCGAAATTCTTCAATCGCTCGTGGAGAAAAAAATTGTGAATTTTGTCAATTTTCCATTTATCAAGAAAGAAGAGGTTAGTCTTCATAAAGTGTTGTATGGTTACAGATGGATATGAATACAGATGTGAAGAAGCCCTGCATACAATTACTTATTGCTATTTGTCTATTTTTTTATATAAAAAATTCATTATTCTTCAAGAATAAAGAGTTATTAGCCCCCCCCCCCCAACCTCTCGATATAGAATACTGTCTGTGTTACTGATGTGGCCCTCGACAACCCAAACATTTTTGTAAGTGGCCCTTCTCTCAAAAAGGTTGTGCCCCCCTAGTTTATAGGATTTTTTTTTTTTTTTTTTACTATGGTAATTTATGATAATTCCACGATATTTTTTTTTTATGTAGCTGAGAGAGAAAACGACCTTTGTACACAAAGACGGTCGGCTATGTGCACCAGGCATTTGTCCTGTTTTACCTACCGCATATATGTCGCTGTAACTTTTGTAATAATTCGAGTTTCAAAAAATCAGTTTTGAACTATATTCTAGACATTATAAGCTATTAGATATTGCAAAAAAAAAAAATTTTTTTGACAGTTTCAAATTGGTGTTTCTAGCCTTACACAGGCGTACCACTTAATTAGATATCTCATTAATAACGAGTTGCTGCTCCTCTGCACTTAATAACTACTGCCAAAGGACAAGGCATGGATTCAGCAAGTGTATGTAAATGTTTAGAAGGTATGGCATACTATTTCCATAAATCAGTTAAAGACGCTGATGTGGTATGGTGTGCTTATTCAGCATTTTTGAGAGTATCCCAAATGTGTTGAATGGGATTTAAGTTCGCGATTCCAGATGGTTGTTCCAGAAAGCAGACTTAATGGAATTCTCCTCGAACCAAGTGATTTGGAGCGGGATCTTGAAAGCAGTTATTTTGTTTAAATTTCCATTTCTGCCCAGGTGGCAGAAAAAGCTTAAATAATGAAAGTGATCTCCAAGATTGCAATCTGCATACATAGAGGTTGAGAGGATGCTTTGTAGAAGCACAAAAGTCCCAAATATTGTCAAGAAAATACACCTCCGGCTGATGGCGAGCCGCTATATAAACTTGTACACTTACAACCTGAGAAGTTATATAGACTAACAAAATTTTATTAGCCTGACGTCAATACCATGCAGTCGAAATCGAAACTCATCACTCAATGCTACTTTATTCTAACCATTAATGTGCTAGTCATAATATTATTTGGCCCGTGCAAGGTGTTGAATACAATGGCGTGCATTGACAAGACAAATGGTACTCTTGTGCGTCTTTTGATTTTTAATCTCATTTAGTGGATAAAGTGCTGCACAGCATATCTACAGATTAT
This sequence comes from Maratus speciosus, assembly GCA_963932465.1. Classification (NCBI taxonomy): domain Eukaryota; kingdom Metazoa; phylum Arthropoda; class Arachnida; order Araneae; family Salticidae; genus Maratus; species Maratus speciosus. Next base: position 225,290,754 of record OZ010787.1, read on the forward strand.
CTGTATGGCCCCATCATTTAGCTGTATAGTCACCTAGACTGCATACAACACAGTTGAATCTTAGAGGGTCAAGGTCATTCAAACCTGCCTATCCTTTGTAGTTTCCCAATTGCTATTCTTTTTTCGCTATCTTCACTCTACTCTTAATACTGTTGAACGCGAAAACCATGTTGTCGAACTCTGTATGAAATCGGATTATCCATGCAACGAGCACCTATTACTTGTCCTCAATCGAATGTGTCTAAATTGTAATTTTTTCCGGAACAGATGTCATAAGTTCCCAGGACCGCCATCTTGGAATTTTTCTTGGCGGGAAAACCCCTTTTCCGCCAAGTAGTAAATGTCGCCAAGCACCGGTTTATACGCATATTTCGCTTAGCGAAAATAAAATGTGAATAATGAACAAAATTCGCTAAAGTGGCAATCAATAATCTTGTATGAGGGCTTCGCGCACATTAACCGAAAAGAAAACATCACTGCATTCAGCAGTTGTTTATACGCATGTTTCGCTTAACGAAAATAAAATGTAAATAATGAACAAAATTCGCTAAAGTGGCAATCAGTAATCTGGTTTGAGCGCTTCGCGCACATTAACCGAAAAAAACATCACTGCATTCAGAAGTTCTCGCAGTGTAACATTCTCAAAATTCAGCAGTTCTCGCTTTCTAGCGATCTCAAAATGTAAAAAACTCTTAAGAAGCAAAATATACATAAAACAATCGCCAAACAATTCAAAACAACGGCTGAGGAAACATAAGGCATCTAAGCCATTTTCCCCATCATGTAACTTATAACAGCTATTTATAGAGGCCTATAGATCCAGGTACATATATGACAGTGCCCGAAGATGCCCAGGAATGACAGAGCAGTAACACGATTTTTTCATAGTCTATTTCAAATTCAATGGCACCTTCAGTGTATTTTACTATCTTCTCGGAAGCCATGAAAGTAACAGAATGTGCATTTTATTCGTCCTTTTTCGTCTGTGGTGAAGGTAGAAACATTCTCTAATGAAAGCCGTCTGTCATATGAAGGGCTGGTTCACAACCATAGTAGACCGAGTCCATTTTGAAAAAAAAATAGGAGATAGTTCATTTAGAAGGTGCATAAAATCTGTTTTATCCACTCCCACAGTACAAAGTCAGTTTTCACACACTTTCTCATATATGTCATTACAGACTTGGTTTACTGTGGGAGTGGATAAAACAGACTTTATGCACCTTCTAAATGGACTATCTAACTTTTTCTCTAAATAGCCTTTGTGTACAATGGTTGTGAGCCCCTCATATGTTATACCTTCAAGTAAAGCAGTGATTATTATTTTATTTTGTAGTATGTCTTATTCTTTTTGGTGAGCAAAAATATCAACTCTTGAGTTACGTATGACAATAAAATGCTGCTATATTTTATTTCTAATGCTATTTTGACACCATACATAGTTGAAGAAAAAAGGCTGTCTAAACAGTGTCAGTAAATACAAACGTCAGGAATTGGCTCCTCTAGTTTTATGCCGAAAAGTGCCGAATGCTGTAGTTGTGTGATTCTCTCAAAACATGACATCTCCAAAATGAAAAACACTTAAAATTAAAAATACTTTAATATGATAAAATACTTTATTTATTTATAAGTGTTTGTTGTATGTTTATAATCAACATAAAACGTATATTAGGAACTTTTCGAAAATGTTACATGCGACTTATATACTGTTGTGGATACATGTTCAAAAAAAGATTTAGGAACAAATATACCATACCAACATAACATTTAAAACTATTCCCAAAGGACCAAAATAAAATAATAAAAAATGTAAACTTAAATTTAGGCATCTACTATGAATTAATCACCACACAAAAGGAATTAAGAACACACGATGCAACAGTTTATTAAACATCCAACAAAATCCCCAATACTCAAACTTGGTATTCTGAAGATGCTATATCAAAGTGTAGAGAGAGAGTGGGAAATTAAACATTTTAACTTTACTTTATGCAGACAAAACTTACACCAACGCCATAAAATAAAATGGAAAGTAAGAAAAGGAACAAATAAAAACAAAAGAAGGGGGAGTAACTACACTCTCGATAGGAAATATTTAGTAATGCCAAGTTACTAGTAGACAGTAATCGTATGATGGGAGCATAGAGTTTCCATAAACTTTAATATTACTACAAATGTTTCTTTCACGTTGTGATTTTGTAAGATGGGGCCTCTGTCACCCTTAACTCAGAGAGAAGGTTAGTAAACAAAAATGAAAATAATTCGCATTATGAATAAATATTTCAAAGCATGATTTTGAAAAATAAAACTCAATTTCATTGAAAACTACCTCTATATATAACGAGCCAAAAAAACTGAACCAACCTTTCGCTAAATTATAAGAAAATCATATCATAACAACCATTATAAAAAAATAACTCAGGATATAAGAGTATCACCAGCTCTTTCTGCTTACTTATTAATTTCTCTGTAAAAAAAAAATAATAATCGCTTTCATCTCTGATTAGTTTAAAAGTACAGAAATTCTTTTACTTCACTACTCTTCCTATTTATTTTAAATTATATGAGTACTTAAACTAATCATTTCAATTTCTCTTTATACAACAGTTTTTCTACATATTTAAACCCCTTTTTCTTATTATTGATTCAATTCTACTGAGCTAATCATCTAAAAATATTTCGTAAAATTAACACATTCAAGTTTTAATACTTTCCTTGCAAATTTCTACTTCCCGTCTGGGGGACTTATCTGGTGGGGAAGAAAAAAGTGGAAGCCCGTGTTATCCTATGGGAAAAATGCTTATCCTTCTTGTTCATTTAGATTTGAAAATTTCAACAATATTTTTTTCAGCACGTAGATAGGAAGATTCTTTATCCCTCTGTAAGTTCCAAATTTATATATATATTTCCAGTAATCAGTTACAAACGAGTAAAGACTAATTTTTGTACTTTTCGGAATTTTTTGAAACTTTAACACAAATTTTAAAATACTCATAATTATCTTTAAAATATTTAAGCTTACAGAGGGATAAAGAACCTACGTGCTAAAAAAAAAATATTCTTGAAATTTCTAAATTTGAATGAACAAGAAGGATAAATATTTTCCCCATAGAATAACATGGGATTCCACTTTTTTCTTCCCCACCAGATAAGTCCACTTAAGTGAGTTTTATTCGGTTGGCACTACTTTTATTTTAACAGTTAATTTTACTTTACTCACGAAAATGTCTTAAATAAGGCAAACATTACTTATTTTTAATTCTATCAAATACAAGTGCTGTATGCACCTTTTGAAGATGCCTATATGCGCCAATGTACCCGAAGGGGTTAATACCTAGACTACTCTCTTAGGAAAGTAGGTGAATTATCAGGTAACCATAGCTGCCAACTCTTCCGCTTTTTTGTACCACAAAAATTTAACAGAAAATTTCGCCTTATTTAATCGGCAGATTAAGGTGATTTAAAATGGTAAAATTTACAGTATTTTTTTTTTTTTTTTTTTTTTTTTTGTAGTACAAAAAAAGCGTAATATGTTGGCAGTTATGAGTAACATTCAATCACCATGTAATAATTTTTACATTAAAAAGGTAATATTAATATTCCCTATATTTCATGAGATTATGTCCCCTATCAAATTTTAGAAAAAAATCAATTGAAAATTTAGCTTCTGAGAGTTTTAAATTCACTAAATATATTTAAGAAGAACTGAAAGAATTGTATTTTAGCGAAGCAAAAAAAAAAGTTTCATTTTTTTTTTTTTTTTTTTATCCAGACTTAAACATTTAAAATATTAAAATTACGTACAGTTACACATGGTTTCACAGAAAACTTTTTTTTTTAATTTCAATTAAAATAATAGCAAAGTGAAAGACAAATTTGCACACTCAAGGAAAACAAGTTTGAAGTTAGTTTCACATTTATTATCAACGTAAAGACATGCTTAAATCCCCTTTTGAATAATACAGAACAATGGTAAATCAAAAAAAATAATAATAAAGAATATACCAAAAAAAACTGCTACATGTCTGCGTACATAATTCTTTGAAGATATTTCCCCCGTGGACAATAGCATTGGTTTATTTATGCGAATTCAAAATTTAAAATTTTTCTTCTAAGTCTAATTATGATTTTAAAACGTCAAACTGATTGTTTGTCTATGATGTGCAGAAAAGCATAATTTGAAAAAAATATATTTTACTCATTTTATTGAAACATTTGGGCTGACAATAGTTGAAACATATTAAGCTATTAAAATTATCATATAGGAAAGAAATAATACATAAATAGAAGTGACATAGACATTCTGTAGCATTCCAAAACAGAGTACTCAACTTCAATTTGGATGCAACCCCTAAAATATGCTAATTTTAAAATAATTAATTTATCTGAAACTAATCGTACGGATTTCATGAAAATTTGTTTTTAGGCTAATTGAAATGTGTAGAATTTATTTCTGGTGTCAAACTTGGGTATTGCTATTGAAAAAAACAAAGTTCGGGTTCATTTTGATACAGTAGCGCTCAAAAGTATTTTGATAAAGATAATAATTGACTTAATTAAAAACAATAATAAAATACAAAAATCAATCATTTATTTTATTTAACCATATTCAATGCTTTACAGAATTTTAATAAATTAACTATCATTTGCTAGAAAATAACGTGAAACACAAGAAAAATCAGAAAAATGATAAATCAAAAGTATTTTAACATAATAATGAAAAATTGTTTTAACACAATAATTACCCAATATAGTAATGAATCAGGTAATATTTAGTAGCATATCCTCTGGCCTTTATGACAGCCTCACAACGCGCGGGCATCGAGTCGACTAACTTTTGAATTCGACATAAAAGAATTCGGTCCCACTCATTTTTAAAAGCTTCGTATAAGCCTCCAAATTTGAATAATTGTGTCATCTTACTCTACGATCTAACTTCTTCCACTGAAGCGCTATGGTGTTGAAATTCGGAATTTAGCTTGGTCATTCTAGAACCTTGACTTTCCTGTGTATCATAAAATCACTTATGTACTTGGATTTGTGTTTCGGGTCATTATCTTGCTGAAAATACCACTTATCAGGCATGTTTTGTTAGAGTGTGTTAGCATATGAGTGTTTAATATATCAGCATACATGAACTCATCCGTATTCCTCCCAATTTGAACTAAGGGTCCAACTCCGCTCATGAAAAACAACTCCAAACCATCATATTGCCGCCTCCGTGTTTAAGGGTATATTCCGATCAAAACTGCTTATTTTCTGATTTACAGTGAACCAAAAAAAAAAGTTAGACAGCAACAAGATTCGATTTTGCTGCTTAATATTGTTTTAACCAATTGTGGTATCGTAATCTAACAATATTAAAGAAAAAGATAATTTATTCAAAGATTGAAATAGTTTTATTTAATCTTAATAAAATGTTAGTATAAATTTTTAAATAATTTAAAAATAAATTGTGCGTTTTTTACTGCCAAAATAAAACTTGGACACTTATTTCACTTTTACTTTGGATTGATATTATGCAAATTATTAAGAGAGTGTTGATTTCTGTCACGAGTCCAAGTCAAAGCTATGAGATTTAAACGTGCTGAAATTTCCTTTTGCTGGATTAAAAATTCTCAAAAATGGAAAAATGCAAACTTCTGCTGATATGAAAAACTTAATTGTTAAACTGTGGAAAAGTATACGATATATTGCAGAAACTGTGAAAGAGCCTCGTTTAACAGTGCATTACATAATAAATACATACAAAATGTATTGATTTTTGCAAAGACCTAGTGGAAGTGGCAGGCCCAAAAAAGATTTCCTCGTATCAAACAGAAAGACGGATAGTGAGATTTGTGAAAAATATTAAAATTTCTGTGAATCCTAAAATTTCTGCGGTAAAGATAGCCAAAGAGTTGAAGGAGGCATCTATAGTGAATATGCATCCGCAGACTATAAGAAATTTTTTACATTCCAAAGACTATAGAGCATACACACCACGAAAAACGCCATATTTGTCTCTCCGAAATGTAAGAAAACGTCTTGAAAATGCTAAACAATATGTTGGAAAGCCACGATAATTCTGGAAGTCTGTTATATTTACAGATGAGTCAAAATTTAATTTGTTTCGATCTGATGGTCGGCGTTTTATATGGCGAAGGGGAGGAACAGCGCTAAAAATCAGCAAATATAAAAGCAACTGTAAAACATGGCAGCGGATGCGCTATAGTATGGAGTTCAATGGAAGCTAATGGTGTTGGAAATCTATTGTTCATTGAAGGTACAATGAATAAAATGATGCATTTGAACATTCTAAAAGAAAATTTACCAGAAACAGCTTCAAAATTAAATTTAAATGGAAATTATTTTTTTTTTTGTCCAACACAACGATCCTAAGCATAGCGCTCGGATTGTACAGGAATGGTTATTATACAAAGTGAAAAAAGTGCTACGCCATCCTCCCCAAAGTCCGGATCTAAATCCTATAGAACATTAGTGGTCTTATATGGAGAAACAATTACTAGAAAAGGAGATTAAGAATAAAAATGAACTAAAAACTGCTATTCTCAATATATGGCAAAATGTACCATCAGATTTAACCGAAAAACTGTCCCTTTCAATGAATAAGAGGTTACAAGCTATAATAGCAGCAAAAGGACATCACACGAAATATTAGATGGTTTTGTTTTAAATTTAAAAGTATTTTATTGGAACATTGTGTAAGTGTCCAAGTTTTTATTTGGTGCTGAATGTTATATCATCACCACGTTTTATTAATTTATAATTTAGATATTAGTTTTAGTAAAGTAAAATAAAACTGTGTAAATCATCTTAATAATTGTTATTATTTTAAATATACTTTTACTTTTAAAGAGAAATATAGAGCAAAATAATTAAACAATGAAATCAATAGAAGCTGTTGTCCAACTTTTTTTTGGTTCACTGTATTTTTAAATTCATTTTTGCTCTCAAACGCATCAAACTTTGAAATTATCTTATTTAGAAATTATATAATGTGCCGTGCTTATCGATTTTTTGATAAATGCAGAAAGTATTGCAAAAAATGCTGTCAAAGGTGGCGTTTTGAACCGAATTTTCCAAAGCGGGAGGTCTGGGAATGGAAAAAATGGTTATATTGAGAAAATAATTGTTTAAAAATCAAATTCTAATTAATTGAGCAAAAAATGAAATCACACGGCCTCTTATACATCCCTTCAAAAATCACCTCATCAAGTTTCATGTTTTTACTTTTAAAAATGAGTCTGAAAATGTCTCATAAAATTTCGAGCTGTTGAGGGTGGGAAAATATTTTTTCGAATACACCCTTAACGGTGATATTTGGTATCGAACATCATATTTTTTTGTTTTTAGGACGTCTAATGTACAGTCGTGGAAAAAAAAAAGTAACCCCCCCCCCCCCACACACACACACACTAACTCCTCAACAAATTATCGCAGAAGAAAGTTACTGGTACCGAACGATTGGAAATAAAGTCTACTTTTAAATGATATAGATAAAATTTGCTTAAGGGGTCATCTACATATTAAAACGAACCATAACTTTGTTTTTTTCAATAGCAGTACACAATGCTGACATCATAAATGAAGTTATCTACATCCACCAATTAGCCTAAAAATTTTTTTATGCAATTCGTACCATAAGTTTCCGAGAAATTAATTATTTTAAAACGAGCGTATTTTCAGGGCTGTATCCAAATTGAAGTTCGGAAATCGATTATTAACCGAGAGAGCCCCCATCTTCATCAAGGCACCTTAAGAAGTCAATGAAGCCTGCTGGATTACAATGCAGTGGAAGAAATTTTAAAATATCTAGTCACTTCTATTATAGACGGCCCCTTAAACCATCATTTTGCCGTTTTTTAAACATAATTTGAAAACTACTTGGAAGAAAAATGTGAAATTTTGGATTTACATAAAGCAGGACTTAGTAAATCTAAATCCATCAAAAAAAATTGTAGGTTGCAATTCATAATTTTTTTAGAATATTAATTTCATAATTCATATCATAAAATTATAAAAATTGCAAATTCAACGTATTTATGTTTGGGTATATGAGTATTATTGCTACAAAAAAATTAGCACATTAGGAGCATAATTTCTGGAGATATTAATAAAAATATGAAAATGTAATTTAACATTAGAAGCACTAAATTTTGAATGTTTATAATTCAAAAGCTTATAATTCTAATGACTTGAAATTCGGTGTCTAGGCATAATTTGAACCGAAGATTTGAAATATCTTGTTAGAATTGGGTATTGTCATTGAAAAAAATGAAGTTTGGATTCGTTTTAATATGTAGATGGCCCTCTAAACAAATTTTATATACATCATTTAAAAGTAGACTTTATTTCCAATCGTTCGGTACCAGTAACTTTCTTCTACGATAATTTGTTGAGGAGTTAGTAGAGGGTGTTTACTTTTTTTTTCACGACTGTACTTGATTCCATCAGATGACAGTAAATTAAACTTGCTTTCATCACTCCATAAAACATTAAACCTCTCTACACCTGTGCACGATTTATACCGTTCTGCAAATGCAAGTCTAGCCTTCCTATTCTTAGCAGATATCACAGGCTTTTCTGTTGGCCTTCGGGCATGTAAATCATAGAGGTTTAGGCGTCGTTTGGCAGTTGAAAAGTGTATGTCTGTGCCGTAATATTCTTTCAATTAAATTTTTATTAGTACAGCCGACATACGACAAATCACTTGTAGATAATACGGTCAACATTGCAAGTTGATTTTTTTCGTTATTAATTTTCGTTGATTAATTTCGTTGATTTCCGTTTATTAAAAACTTTATTCCAGGTACTAACAAGCTGCCGATACACGTTTTGGGCTGAAGCAACTTCTGCTTGCGTCCTTCTTTGTTTAAGTGCGTTTACAACGGCTTTTCTAAAATCACTGGAATATTCTTTGCGTTTGCGCATTTAAAAATAATCGCAATAAGTCAATATAAACACTAATCGAAGCTATAGAGGGAATGACACTCTTAACAATTAAATGCAAACTAATTGTCAAAATACTTTTGAACTAAGGAAGAGTCATATTTCTAAGATGACGCCGAATGTAAACAAACAAGTTGAAACTTAATACCTTTGAATAACTGCAATCATATTGTTCTCTATGATAGGGAATATATTTTCTTTTATATTTTTATATTAAACAAAATAAGAGTGAATATAATGTTGTCAAAATACTTTTGAGCACTACTGTATGTAAATGGCCCCCTAAGCAAATTTTATACACGTAATTTAAAAGTAGACTTTATTTCCAATCGTTTGGTACCAGTAACTTTTTTTTACAATAATTTGTTGCAGAGTTAGTAGGGGTGTTTACTTTTTTCCCTGACTCTACATGTGCCCAACATTCGAATAAAATTTCCAGAGTAGATTTATTAAAATTAGCTTCATATCATTGAGAAGAAAGCATAATTTGAAGTATTGGCAATAACAATAAACAGTTTTAATTTAATGTATCAAGCAGGATGGTCGTTCTGCCAATCCAAGCTAAAAAAAAATGCTAACCCCGCCAAACAAACAAACGCCAAGAATAACGGCAAGACACCGTAACTGCTTATTATACTGAAGCCAACTTCTCCATGTAAAATCGACCAAACATGGCAGCGTAATATTTCCCATATCAAAAGAACCAATCGTCGCAGAAAAATAAAATCAAAATCAGAAGGATCTAATGAAAAAGATCTTCAATTTGAGATCAAATGCATCCTCATAAATTAATTATAAACAGAAATATAGATTTTTTAAAATAACGTCCAGATACTGAAAATGACCGCTTTTTTTCTTCGTTACACCTTATGCTTCAATCGAGGTAAAGACTTAAATAATGAACAGAAAAAAGTAAGAGTTGCATTTTTGGACAGATATATACTCAATCTACGTGCTTTTATAAAATTCAGCTTCAAAAACATAAATTTTCTATTCTTAATTAGCGAAAATCTGTTAATTAATTCTAAAGTTTATAAATTATGCCAAACAGAGATAAACCCGCCAAACCATTTTAGAAATCTTATACTATTCTTTTATATTATTCTTTTGCATTGATTTCATCGAAGAAAACTATGGCCGAGATCCAGATAGATTTTTCGCTGTTAGCGAAATGAGTTTGACCAATCAGAAGCCAGCATGTTTAGGAATTTTTGCTGTTTCTGGATCCCGGCCTATGTCATAAAAGTTTTGAGTCATTTTCTTAGTGCCATGCATGAAGATGTTTGTAGAAATCTAGGCTGGGATCCAGATAGATTTTTCGCTGTTACCGAAACGAGATTCACCAATCAATAGCCTGCATTTCTGCAAACAGCGAAAAGTTCGCAAAAATGCAGGGTTCAGATTGATGAGTCTCGTTTCTCTAACAGCGAAAAATCTATCTTGATTGCGGCCAATTATGTTGAACACAATTTTGCATTTCCACATCCAGAGCGCGTTCAGAGACCGAAATACGGGTAACTCGGGAAATTGGAGAATGACGTCATACTGGTTTCTCGCGAGGCTAACGAGAAAGACAGGCTACCGCGGTAGGTCCGATTCTTCTTTTTTTACAGACCGCTGTAGTCACGTGATGCTCTTTTTGCACACATTCATTGGTGCATTCAAGCATCACGTGACTCCAGCGGTCTGTAAAAAAAGAAGAATCGGACCCACCGCGGTAGCCTGTCTTTCTCGTTAGCCTCGGGTTTCTCGGTGTAAGGCGCGCCACACACCAAGGAGACATGCGACTCTGGGGCACGTCGCATGTCTCATGAAACATCGAGCCACCACAGGAGGCAAGTTGCATTTCTACTTTTTTCATCCACACACCAAAGCGACATCAGACATATTCACGGCGTATGCGCGTAGCTTGCTTTTAATTCTTTGACAGAACAGAATAGTAGAATCATGGCGTCTGCAAACGAAGCGATTGTAAATATGGATATTTCATTCGAAGATGATGATTTATTTTTATCCACTCTACTAAAAAATAAAAGGAATCTTGAATCCCACCATCTTGAAACAAATAAACGAAAATTGTAGCAATATATAACGTAACTGCAGCACGAGACGAAAGCGCGAAACGAAGCATAAGACACGTGCAACAACGAGCCGTTAATTCCCAAATTGGCTCATCCGATCTCAACAATCTGATCCTTCGTTAATATTAATATTTTGGAATACTTTACTGTGATTTTGATCAAATTTAACAAAATAAATCAATTTAAGTCATTATAATTGCATTGTATTTTACATTACACTACTTCATAAGAAAATAAATATAATTTTCTATATAAATATCCGTTTTAGCCAATCAGATTGCTGGGCTCGATTGAGCCAATTTGGGAATTAACGGCTCGTCGTGCAACATAGGTACTTCGTCGCATGAGTCTTCAGTGTGTGGGCACAGTGAAGAAACAGGTACGCTACAACCGTAAATTTGTCGCACGAGTCAAGTGAGATGTCTTGTGTCTCCTTGGTGTGTGGCGCGCCTAAGGTTGGGTATAAACAGTTCTGAACGCTTTCGGGTAAAGTTGCGGGATTTTTTTATTTACATTTACAAACATGGCGGCAGCTGCACTTTCGACAGTGCAAACAGATTCAATTATCACTTTTTTTAGATGGGAAGCTGTTCCAAAAGTTAATTTTTATTGGGAATACTATCGCAACAAATATGTGTCACAGCTTTTGCTAGCCATTTTAGGCTTCCAAGCGTGAACTGATTTGTCATATGCAAAATTTACATGTATCTTCTAACTTATCTAAATCTTAAACTTAGACCAGAAATGTTTTTATTATTATTTTTGTAATATGAAAAAACAGAAACAATGTGCGATAAAACTGATCAAAACAGTGCTATTCCGATTAACAGTCACAGTTAAGCTATAAAATGGTAAACAAATCAGATTTCCCAACCACGTGATCACTTTACCCAGCAAAATTTTTCAGGTAATGTGGGTTCCCCGAAATCTGGGTAATCTCCAGCTCTGAACGCTACGGGGAACTCGGAAAAAGTCACATGATGTCGGTCTCTGAACTCTTCGGGTTACCAGTGGTGAACCTGGGGAACCCAGAGTGCGGTCCGTGAACGCGCTCCCAGGAAGGGTATTGATGTCATAACAACAGTACATATTCGAAACTATTTAAGGCATTGATTCTGAACTCCTTTGCTATACATTTCGATATTAAAGAAGTTGTTTCCATAGTAACAGTACTTTTCTCTATTACTCACTCTAAAACACAAATATCGAAATTTAACCAACAGCGCTGAGAAACAACACCATAGCAGAGAGCCTTTATACATAAGAGTGGTGATATATGCGCAGGAGGCACGTTCATTTCAAGTTTTTGTCGAAAGTACGGAAATCCATTTTCTTGAATAGAGGATATTCGAGGCTAACGAGAAAGACAGGCTACCGCGGTAGGTCCGATTCTTCTTTTTTTACAGACCGCTGTAGTCACGTGATGCTCTTTTTGCACACATTCATTGGTGCATTCGAGCATCACGTGACTCCAGCGGTCTGTAAAAAAAGAAGAATCGGACCCACCGCGGTAGCCTGTCTTTCTCGTTAGCCTCGGAGGATATTCTATCTACGTTATGATCACGTGGTCAAGGCAACAACGTCTAGCGTAAAGAAGGGAAGGCTCTGTCGACGTAATGTAAACCCCCGCTAGCTAATGAAACAGTTCATGGGAGAAAGTAATAGTAGTTTCCTGTTTCCCTTCTTATCAGTTAGCAGTTCTTTGAGTAAATGAAGGATATTCCATCTACGTTTCGATCACGTGTTCAAGGTAAAAGCTTCTAGCGCAAAGAAGGGAAGGCTCCGTAGACGTGTAATATAAATCCTCGCTAGCAAATGAAACAATTCATGCGGCAAAGCAGTAATATCTTCCCTTCTTATCAGTTAGAAGTTCCTTGGGTAAATTACCGGTATCACGTGACTTTTTCAGCCTGGAACCCATATTTGGAATATCCTCCATTAGACGATACGCGCATGGACGAGCTCTATTAGACTAGGGAGATGATTCAACATACATTAGACTGACGATAATGACAGGCTCGCAAAGACCTTTAACGATTTGTTTTTATCACTTTTATCAATAAACATTTATTGGCCGTATGTCGCTACTTCGTTATAGACACACACTTATTCCTAATTAGATCGCGGCCTTAATGTATCAAAATACGGAGTTTGCTTTCTGTACTATTCCTGTGCTCACACTGTTAAAAATATCGTGAAAGATTACCTCTGTTTTTAAAGGCTATCTATTTTCTGACCAATAAGAACGCTCGACAGATGTTTATGTAGCGTTCTCATTGGTCAGAAAATAGATAGCCTTTAAAAACAGAGGTAATTTTTCACGGTATTTTTAACAGTGCAGTTATAGCGTCTAGAAATATAGGCCGGAATCCAGGTACATTTTTGCAAACAGTGAAAAGTTAGCAAAAATTCTGGCTTCTGATTGGTCAATCTCGTTGTGATAACACAGAAAAATCTACCTAGATCACGGTCATGTTGTGGAAATCGGCTATTCCAGTAATGCTCTAAAAAGTGCTAAAAATTCAATCCCATAAATATTGAAAAATGCTCAATGACAAATGTCGATAGCAGCAACATTTCTAGATCTTCTCTGAGTGAAACGTTTTCTCAATTGATTTCTTTTGAAATAGTTACGTTGGAATTACCATATGTCGCTGCGATCGACATTCGCCGTTCAGCCTCGTTCAACATTTATGGGATACAATTTTTAGCACCTTTTTAATAAGCCGATTTTTAAACTGTATCTTCCAGAATCTATAGCTCTGTTATAGCGTCTAGATTATATGTTGTAGAAAGCGACTATCCCAGCAATACTTAAAAAAGCGCGGAAATATTGAATCCCTTAAATGTACAACGATGTTGAATTCCAATCAGACATTTGCATCGACATCTGTAGGATATTATTGAAAGAAGAGACACGTGTAATGCACCGCTACAGCATCTAGAATAAATAATGTAGAAATTTGCAATCCAAGAAGCGCTAAAAAGTTGTATTTCTTAAATGTGCACTGACGGTGAAATCCAAGGAGCTGATCGCAGCGACATCTGCGATATATTTTCAAATTTCAAAGTAAACATCGTATTATTACAGCGCGATTTACGCCAAGCACACAGGTCAGATGTATGTTAATAAAATGTAAAAAAAAATAAAAATGTTACAGCGTCTGGACCAAATCGTCTTGGAGTTTTGGGAAATAACCTGTAGATATCGCTGTGATCGACTCATTGGATTTCAGCATCATTTGAAATTTAAGAGATCCAATATTTTAGCACTTTTGTTAAGTATTACTGGGAGAGCCGATTTCCACACTATATATTCTAGACGCTGTAGCACCGCAGTGTTATAGCGACTAGAATACACAGTGTGGAAATCGGCTATCCCTGTAATACTTAAAAAAACGCTAAAATATTGTATCCCATAAATGTGCAATGATGCTGCTGCAATATGCAGATCGCAGCGACATCTGCAGGATATTTTCTACAACTGCAAGAAATTGCTAGTCTATACAATGTAATATCAATAATACGAAAATCCCGCAGATGTCGTTGCGATCGACACTTGATTTTTTAGCAGTATCGCCGCACATTTAAGGGATACAAATTTTTAGCACTGTTTTGATAGCATATTTACACACTAGGTATTCTAGATGCTGTAGCAGTACACTGTTAAAAATAGCGTGAAAAATTACCTCTGTTTTTAAAGGCTATCTATTTTCCGACCAATGAGAACGCTCCATAGGCGTTTATTAAGCGTTCTCATTCGTCAGAAAATAGATAGCCTTTAAAAACAGAGGTAATTTTTCACGATATTTTTAACAGTGTAGCTTTATGGTGGTGAAATAAGCCAACGCTCCCTAAATATTTGAGAAAGTTTTGACACGCGTCACGAAAACATCACACAAAGCAGGCAAAGCGAAGAAAGAAAATCATTCATTGGCTCGTGGATATGAACGTGACAATGAATGATTTTTCTTCTTTGTTTTTTCTGCTTTCTATGACTTTTTCCTGACGCGTGTCAAGGTTTTCTCGAATATTTACAGGGCGTCGAATAGGCCGGGATCAAGATAGATTTTTCGCTATTAGCGAGATGAGATTGATCAACCAGAAGTCTGCATTTTTGCGAACTGTTTGATGTTTGCAGTAAACACCGAAAGGCCTGCAAGGATGGAGGCTACTGATTGGTCAATCTAATTTTACTAACAGAAAAAAATTTATCTGGATCCCGGACATTAACTTTGGTTGGTTAAGACGATTTTGAATAAAATCAAATCAGGAAGCCAATGTTTGTTAACTTTTCTGGTTAGTTTAACCGAAATCATCCACGTCTATTACTGAAAACTGAGATACCGTACTTCGGACAAAAACTAGAATATGAGTACATGACTGGTGCATATGCCACCACTGTTACATATAAATGTTCTCTGTTATGAGCATGATTCTATGCGCAGTTGGTTAAATTTGAGTATCTGGGTATTAGAAAAAGCAATAGTGGCCCACCGTGGCTGAGTTGATAAGACACCACGCCGCTAATCGCTTGAGAGCGTAGGTGGGGGCGGGTTCGAATCCCGCCGTGATCCCCATGTGATCTGATGTATGTTTTCAATAAAACAAACAAGCAATAGTGAAAGGTACATTTGCCATGGAAACAACGACTTCTTTAATTCGTATAGAAAATTAATGAATAGTTGTAAATGACTCAAGTTTAAAATGTAGGCAAATGCTCTGGAAATATCAATGGCTCCCATCTAGTATTTTACAAAAGTAATTTAATAGATTCACATGATGTATAAGTTGATGCAACTCTTACCTAATGAAAATTCTGCAGCAAGACTTATGTAGGTAGAATTTTTCAATGATTAATTCAGAATTCTAAGAACAAAACGAAGTTCTTGAGCGCTCTTCCTCAACCCTCACCCCTCCCTCAAAAAAGGAAATGCGATAGAAAGGTATAAGTATTTGGATAACTTCAGTATGTCTGTGATCTTTTGTCAGAGTTTAGAAAAGGTGTCTGGGTATTAAAAAAAAAAACATAAAACAAATTTGACGAACGATAAGACTATAGATTTCAGGCAATTTTTAACCGGAAAAAAATTAATTCTAATGTATATGCGGCTTTAATAATAGACTATTAAAGATAAACAATTTAGGGGAATTTTTATATGAAATTATATTCTCACATTTATGCAAATAGGTATGGATAAACAGACTTGAGTAAATTGACTTATTTATTCTTTCTTCTCTATAACATGATGTAAATGAAGATGAAGTTATATGTACAGTTTATATCTTTAAAGTTTTAGATTTTTTTTATAAAAAATGTTTCTTTGTTATGTCTATAATTTCTAGATTTACAGATCTTTAAACAGATCTTCGATTCTTTAGATGCCTGCGGGGCTTTATTCTCGGATTAGCCGTAGGTATTTGTAAAGGTAAATTTATTTTGTAAAAACGTCAGCAAAAAAAGTTAGAACAAGCAATTAACTGACAGACTAACAGTAAATATATTTTTTATTTTGACTCTATCTGTTTTTTACTAAATTTTCATCCTTCATAGAAAAATTTAAGGAGATATAAATTGAGAAAGGCTGATACTTTGAAAGAAGAAATTAACTTTCCTTACTTTTAAATTATTAATTACTCTAAAAAATGAATGATAGGTAAAAAAAATGTAAACTATTGTGTTTGCTCCCTGCTTATAAAGGCTATACAAGGACTCATTTTAGCGAGTAGAATTATTTCAATTATATATAATCTGTTTAAAAAAAGAACTGATATCTACTGAAAAACAACTTTTCAAAAGCAAAAAAAAGCCAAGCAAAAAAAAAAAAAAAAGAAAAAAGGTGAAAGTTGTGGCTAAAAAATAGTGTGATATCAAATTTCCAAGCTTAAATTACGGTACTTATTTAACATTTTTTTTAATTTACCCTATATAATTCGAGTACCTAAGTATGCGTTGACAGAGAGCGTTTCTCCTTTTCTAAATACATCATAACGTGTTTCTGAAAATTAATTTTTTTAAAATTATGCATGATGGGCTTGGCGGCCATCTTTTCATATTTTACACAAATTTCTAAGAACACAAGCTCGTAATATGTTTGCATTATTAAGAATTTCGAACTTCTAGTTTTATCTACCGACATATAAATTAAGAAAGTCTTTTATTTTGAAAAAAAACAAATTGATTTTTACTGCATTAACTAATTAATTAAACCCCTCCGAAAAAAAAGAATTATAAGAGGAAACCTGAAGTTTTTTGCAGCTTTATTTTAAGACATAAATTTCTAGGCACATATTTCCATAAATTAAAAGCATAAAATGTTGGATTTAGCAACAATTTCGTACTTCCGATCTTAACAACGTACTTGTGTTCTTAGAAATTTGTGTAAAAAATGGAAAGATGGCCGCCAAGCCCATCATGCATAATTTAAAAAAATTTAATTTTCAGAAACACGTTATGATGTATTTAGTAAAGGAGAAAAGGCTTTCTGTCAACGCATACTTGGGTACCCGAATTACATAGGGTAAATTTTTAATAAAAAATGTTAAATAAGTACCATAATATAAGCTTGGAAATTTGATATCACACTATTTTTTAACCACAACTTTCACCTTTTTTCTTTTTTTTTTATTGCTTGGCTTTTTTTACTTTTGAAAAGTTGTTTTTTAGTAGATTGTTAATACTATATTAATTATTCCAATTTAAGTAATCTAATTGTATTTTTAATATTGCAATCAAGAATATTATTTTTTTTGTAATGTAATAAATATTCCGTATGTAATATTATATAATGTAATAATTTCGAAATCGTGTAACCAAAAAATATAGTATAATTTGTAATATTGTAGTTCATATATTGCAAATATAATTAAATTTTTTTAAATAATAGCATTTCAAACAATACATATATATACAGGGTGGTCATAAAAAAAACTTTGCCGATATATGGACCTCTAGCAGTCAGTCCGTTCAACCGATCGAGATGGAATTTCAGATATAGTTGTTCAAAGGTTTGAGCTCGAGATTCTGTGAACGGCAATAAAATGGCGCTCACGGTTACGGTTATAGGCACAGAAACTCGAAATTTTCGAAATGCAACGCCATTTTTTCCCATCGCAATATGCCCAGCGCATGTGAAAACCCTAAAAAAAGTTGGAACGGTGCGTGTATCACAATAAACCGACGCGTTATCCGCACACAAAAATTGACTCTACGAACGGCCTAAGAAACATGAATCGACGCTCACGGAGAAAATTTGCGTATGACTGAGGCAAGACACCAATCACAGAACGCAAGTCGAAAGATATTCAACTTGAAAAACGGATAAAAAGTGGTGTGGGAATGTTGTTTCTTCAGTCGGGAGCTCATACATGCCGATGAAATGACTCTGCCAGCGAAAGTTCGTGGTGCATTGGTAAAACTGATGAAAATGGGATGAATTTCGCGGAAATCTTGCATGTTTACCGACGAAACCATCACCAAATACGTGGCTCATGTAACCCACAAGCTCTGAGTGATTTAGTATAGAAATTCTAAGAAACTGGCTGTGCCAGTGATAGACTGCAATCCGGACGACCAACTGTTCCTGAGGACATTGTTATGGAAGTGCATCACATAGTGACTTCAGGACACATGCAAACAGCAAGAGGTGCAGCTCGTGTATTGGATATACCGAAAACAATGATTCAAAAGCCTATTGCGCTTTGTAATCCGCATGTTTCCACACCGGTAGCGCGTCCAGATGTTGGACGCGGGAGACCATAAACAACGTACAGACTTTGCAAATGAATTTCTTATCCGACATGATGGCGATAACGACTGCTTCTTTGCACATTATGGGCGGACGAGGCACATTTCACCTTAACTGGCAACGTCAGTACCAAAAATGGAGTGCACTAGGCAGTCACGAATCCCCACGCGGCTGTGGCACCAGTATCTTTATACTACGCCAAAGTTACTGTGTGGTGCGGCATTGCAGGCA
This sequence comes from Maratus speciosus, assembly GCA_963932465.1. Lineage (NCBI taxonomy): Eukaryota > Metazoa > Arthropoda > Arachnida > Araneae > Salticidae > Maratus > Maratus speciosus. The sequence continues at coordinate 225,309,763 of OZ010787.1, forward strand.
CAATTGTTTTCTACCCTTGCTTCTATGAGGAAGCGACACCAACGAGTTTTGTAACGTGCTCTGGAACAGGCTCTCGCTATACAGCTATGCTACAAAATTACGTTATACTAGAATAGCTGCAATGAAATGCACTGAATGACATTGTTTGGATGCAAAATGTCGCATATCCACATATAAGTTTGTTGACAGGGTCCTGGACCATTTTGGCGGTCGCGTCATCTTACACCATTTTCCATTTCCGTGGCTACGCGACTCCCCAACCTCACTCCTATGGATTTCTGGTTCTGGGGATATCTGAAATCTAGAGTGTGCATGTACAATCCGCAAACGTTGCCGGATTTGAAAGACTCTATCAAATGTGAGAGCAAACATCCCTCATGCTATGTTATTTTCGGATGCATTGTCCACAGTCTCCCGCTTGCAATACGTAATTGCCTGTGATGGCAACCATGTGGAAAACATGTAATCCAAAAAAGTTTTCTTTTCTCCGATCTGTGTAGCAATCAGTGATTGGTGTCTTGCCTTTGTCATATGCAAATTTCATCCGTGCATAAGACGTCCGTATTTTGTGATACACATACCGTTCCAACGCTCTTTAGGGTTTTCGCATGCGCTGAACATTTTGCGACCGGAAAAAAATGGGCGTTGCCATTCAAAATTTTCGAGTTTCTGTAGCTATAACCCTAATCGTGAGCGCCATTTTGTTGCCATTTACATAATCCCGAGCTCATATCTCTGAATAACTATATCTGAAATCTCATCTCGATCGGTTGAACGGATCAGCCGCTAGAGGTCCACATATTGGCAAAGTTTTTTTATGATCTTCTGGGTAACGCTAATAGGCTCAAAGGTACACAAATACATGGTATTAAAAGGTTTTCACAGAACGCGATGAAAGATGAAGAGATGATATGAAATTTGAAGAGAGAATAAAACCTTGAAAAAAATCGTTCTGCTTTTGATGGAAAAAACACCTTGGTAGGATATGGGACTCCTACCGGTAGAAATTTCATGAAATTGCATCGTGGTTGGAAATAAAACGCAAGTCGGTAAGAAGGTAAGCCATTTATAGTCGGTTAGAAGGTAAGTTTTTACAGACTTATACAGTTACTGTTTGATTTTATCTTTCTGGTTTACCAATCTCTTTAATTTCTTAACTTCCTTTTTCAATTAAAAAAAGTTTATTTTAGTATTCGTATGATTTCTCGAGCAATGAGGATTTTTACAGTCATCTGCACCCTGTAGAAGACCCATCATTTCCGTTCAAACTTCTAAATTGATGACTTTTATATTAGTGTCAAAAATATTCTGAAAAATCTTAGTGTCATTTGCGAATGCGATGAAATATGCAAAGAGAGACCAAAACCTTTTAAAACATCGTTCCGCTTTCCATATAAAAAAAAACCTTGGTAGGGTATGAGACTCCTACCGGTAGAAATTTCATGAAATTGCATCCGGGTCGGAAATTAAACGGAAGTCGGTAAAAAGATAAGTCATTTATTTCTTTCGCAAGTTACACCTGAAAATTTTAGAGAATGAGTTGGTGGTAGCTGAAACAGTAGACGCAATATTTTAGCAGAGGGTTATAATTTCTGGCGAAGGTGAGATCTACTGCGCATTGCCCAGAGTGGTCGAACTGACGGGAAAGTACCCGAGTTCGTATTTCTCTCAAATGTTCTTATGAAATTGCCTATGCTTTGATAGTTGCGACAGGTTAAGTATTTAGAGACCTCGATCCTCTCATCAAACGTTTCGAACAGGGTGTCGAAAGTCTTGGGCGGTACTTCTTGATGTCATTCTTCAACTAGAATCGGGAAATAGGTCGCAGGGGCATCGGAAATTGTTCTACAGAAAGCGTACGCGGAATTGCTTGTCGGCACCAGCGTAGAGAGACAGGGTGTCGAGCGGCGGCGCGTGGAGCAACGAAATACCTTAAGTTAAGACTGTCTCGACCCTTGGTACTTCGTCTCTTCCCATAGCCACAGACTCGGTAGAAATATCGTTTGCTGATTTGGATGCACTTCCGATGTGCTAGGCGCCGAACTTGCCTGACGCTTCGGACAGTTGCTTGTTCTGGACCCATACCGGTCTTCCCCCAGCGCCTTGGATTGCTGCTGTTTCTGCCTCAATCTATGCAAACGTGCCACTCAGTGGTTAGACTCGTTCTCGTTTGGGCTTTCCTGGTGTATTTTTTCATCTTGGTCTCGGTATGGTGACAATTTTTAACTTCTTTGCTCTAATGTTTCTAAGCTTCTGAAACAATTAAGATGAATCAAGTACTCAAAGATGAAGAATGTATTGGGCTACACGTTGGTATAACTATTTTTCCCAAATTCGCACAAACATTACAGTTATTCAAGATTTAATCCGGCACAGAATTGCGATTTGGTCGCTAAATTCAATAGTTCACCGCATGAAGTACTATTTATATGATTAAATCCGAGTGGTTTAGTCGCCAGATGGTTTGCGCAAACTTCAGCACTGGAACGGCACAAATGTTACTCTCAAGCTTTGGGAACCGACTGAGCTATGGCATCGAAGAGGAACGTGTTTCCGTCTTACAAATTTTGGATAGTAGACTCCCACCTTTCACTGAATTTTACTTCAAAAAACCTGTTGGACATTGTGAAACAGTAAATTTGTCACTTGAACCAAAAATATTGGAGACCACTTCTCCAATTTATGAACAGTTAGTGATTGGTTTTCATACTGAAATATATTTCAGTAAGAAACATTACAACGTCAATTTCCTTCAACGCCTTTTTTTAATATATTTAAATATTTGTATTTCAAGGCTCGCCATCACAGTTAATTTTTTTTCCGACTTGAGTTTTCCATGCGTTCGTTCTTTCCCCCTTTTCTAAATATACCTATGCGTTTATGCAGCTGTCAACACAGTTGGGGTCAAGCAAGGAGTCCAACAAGGGGAGAAAACTGCTTGAGGGTAGTCTTGGATACAGAAACAAATCTGCAAGAGAGATTCTTTTACGAAAAAAATTAGGAGCGAGCTTCCTTTTGAGTTTCTCGCAAAAGGACACGATTCAGAAATAATAGTTTCATAGATCGGACCATCGGACCAAGCCAAAGATCAGGGTTTGACATCCCTTCCCCCCCCCCCTCCGCACCGCCTTTTCCTATACCGTTATTTAAAAAAAAAACCTAAACATTTTCGATGCCTTATAAAACATATGATTGACTATATAAATACACACTCACACATATAGAGATAATATTATCCCATTTTAAAAGTACAGAATATTGATTATAATGATTAGAAGGTTAAAATAGGCTTGAAATTTCAGCCATATAAAAATTCCCTAAAACAAAATTCGGGGGCCACTAAAATCAGTAGTGTCAGTACCCAATTAACCTATCGCATAATCAGTCCTTAGATGAGTCTAAATTCTTACACTGAAATTAATTCCACTGTAAGCAATTTAGATCTTTGTCTTTGTTGTTTTCCTATATTGGTTTTATGAATTCCCAACAAATCTTTTAGTTGTTTAGGTATTATTATTATTAAGGATCGACCGAAATAGGTATTTAAAATCGTAACCGAATTTCGGTAATCTTCCTATTTTCCCTTCCTTCCTCCAAAAAAATTTTTTAGTAATTACTACATACAACTATACATAATTATTAATTAATTGTACGCGTAATTATACGTGTGGCCCAAGTTGGCTCTCTCTGAATCTGACCAAAACTTTTTATTTTCATATAAAATAAAATGTAATTAATTAATTGACAACTCAGAACTATTTTCAAATTATATGAATTGCATCTAATTAAAAAATGTTTTAGGTATACATACCTCGATTTATCTTTTGTCATGATTTTTTTAATGATCATCTGTTATGCTAGAACTTTCTCCAAGAATATTCAAAACACTGCTTTATTTTCAAACTAAAAAATTTCTATTACTGTTAAGTCTGCAGCTTTTAATGAGCACATGAAAAGCATCTTTAAAGTTTAGTTATATAGGCATTACTTGCTTTGCAATTTGTACTCACGTCTTGAGTCAGTCATGACTGATAATTATAAACAGTGAAGTTCATAGAAATAAACAAAGATTGTTTCATTTGCGCCAATACAGCTCAAATCAGGGTGTAATGTCGAGTTTCAGTCCGGCCAAATTTTTGGCAGCATTTCACCGAAAACAAATTTTCGGCGAAACTCTGATTTTGGGCCGAGAACGAAACCGAATTTCCTGTCGATCTGTAATTATTATTATTATTATTATCATAAATATAAAATATAAAAATACCAGCAATATAAGATAAGTAAAATTTCACAGGAAATTTTCAAAAAAATTCAAGAAATTTTCTTATCTTTATTGTATACATTTATGTACAAAGGCTGAAATACATATTATTTACTTATAACTAAATACAATATTTCAATATATGTGCTGCAGCAACAAAGGAGTGTATACCGAGGAAATTGACACTGAATATATTGGCATAACTTAGATTTTTACATCGATAGGGCAGATGATTATAATAATCATTTTGCAATTAAGGGAGAACAAAATATAATATATAACACATGGACATAGTAACATATATTTTAAATTATAAATATAATAAATTATAAATTACATTGAACTATTGCAAATTATTTATAATTTAAAATATTTTATGAGTAATTTATAATCTATTAACCTTTTTATATATACGAGAGTGTATCAATAAGTTTTTGCCCTCACACAGAAATAATTGAGTGAAAATTATGAAATTACTACATTGTATTAGTCCTTTTCTATACAGTCACAGTGCACAGTAACATATTTCGGCAAACGGTATTTCAAAGAGAGGGGGGGGGGAGGGTGTATTCTAAGAGGCGCGAAAGTAAACTCATAGGGGGCATTTTTCTATCTTTTGCCGACCCCCACGTGTGACATATTGTTTGAAAGGCTTGTGACCACTTATTGATGTTATGCACTCCCAAGCCATTCCCCCTAAATTTGTCCCCACGCTGGGTATGAATAATGTCCGCTAAATTTAGAAAAGTGTCCCCCAGAGGGCAAATTTGGGGAGAGAGGCTCGGGAGGTGCATAGCATGAATAAGTGGTCACAGGCCTTTCCAATAATATGTCACATGTGCGGTGGGGAAAAGTTAGAAAAATGCCCCCCTTTGGATCTACTATCGCGCCTCTGGAATGCATCCTCCCCCCTCTGTTTGAAATAACGTTTGCGGAAATGTGTTACGGTGACTATGTAGAAAAGGACTAATACAATGTAGCAATTTTATAAATTTTACTGAATTATTTCTACAGGTATATGAGGGCAAAAACTTATTGATACACCCTCACGTCAATGAAAATACTGCATATCTTTAAAATTTTCAGTTGCTAGTTTTTGTACTTTTTAACAAAAAAGGGAATCTTGTACAATAGTGATCAAATAAATATAATAAATCAGTTTTTATTAAAAGCCTTTAAAAATAGAAAAATATATTATACATTTTGTTTGTCTGTTAAAATGTTTTAATCTTCACTATACCAGATTCTCTTTATTAAAAATTACAGAGACGACTAGCGACTGAAAGCTTTAAAGATCGGTAATATTTTTATTATTGACGTAACAATTCAAAATAAATATTTTTTCTCAAAATCCATTAAATCAACGTCGTGATCATTCCCAATTTTACTACCTTGCATCATTAGATATAAAATTTAATATTTTCATTGAAATTATGTGCATTTTCGCATATTTTGGATCGAAGTTCTTTTGTAAAGCTTGAAGAAGATTGCAGTCAAATTCAAATTAGTTGTCTTTCTTATATACGACTTAATTTTGTTATCATTGATACACAAGCTCAGATATATTAAATATATAATAAATATATTATAAATAAATATATAATAAATATATAATAAAATATTAGCAAGCTATTTTCCCGATTATGAATGGTATCGTAAACGTCTGGGAAGATTTTCAACAGACTTTCCATGCCTCCTATACTAAATAGAGCACGAGAAAAAGATCTAGCTAGGTCCCGAATACAAGAAAATTCCTTTTTTTTACAGGGAAAACAAACGCAGCAGTGAAAATGCTTCTCGCTATAAATGGAAAAATGCACAAATGATTTTCACGAAACGTGTTGTATAGATTAATTCGAGCACGAGAAATCCCTCTAGCTAGGTTTAGAATTCGTGAAAATTAGTTTTGACCTATTAAAACAAATTCAGCACTGAAAATGCAGCTATATAACGAAACCGACTCTAACGATTTTCACAAAACTTGACGCCTATACTAATTCGAGCACAACTTATCCATCTAGCTAGGTCGCATGCCTACACATCAAATCTACCGTCCATTATTAAACAATTCACCAGTTGCGTACACAGGATTTTATTTCGGAGGGAGGGGGCGGCATGATTTAAATTTGCATAATGTTCTAATATCTTACGAAACACGTTGAATTGTGTTGTAAATATAAATTATTTTTGACAATAAAGCCGTAGCCAGAGAGGGGAAGGATGGGAGGTCGGAGTTCTGTTCCGAATTTTCCGAAAATTTAAAAAAAATTGGTTATCAGTCCGTAAATTCGAACTTAAAAAATATAGTCTTTACCGTATCAGCTATACTTGTCAACCCCTTTCTAGACACCGCATTCTCTAAAATCCCACTAATTTGTTCTGTTTTAAAAATATTACCTTCCCGATTGCATAAGATTGGAAGGTATTATCACGACCAATGGCGGCCTTCTGTAATGGGGTTGCCATTCATTTTCCTGTGACTGTAACGTTTTCATGTGTCCAAGGTCGCATCTATCGCTGTCGCGACAGTGACGCCTTATTTTAAGATTGATTAAGTAAATACAGTCACAAATTTGAAAATCTGTGAAGTTGGGATTAAAAAATGTCGCTGTCTCTCGAAATTTTATCATAATGTCTAGAAGAAAAGTTTTGTTTTTAGACGATACAAGAAAGCAGTTTTAAATATGCTTTTCGTTAATTTAATGCATTTCGTATTGAATAATTTACTTTTATTTTAAGTTTTTTTCTATTTTAATATTTACGTATAAATATATCATTCAATTGAAAGGATTTGGTAATATTATTTTTGGAATTTTTTAAATAAGACGTAATTTCTTTAATTAATAATGCTTTTGTCGGGTAATAACTTAGTTTAAAGTTTTCTTGTATTAGATACATTTTTAAAGAGACAAAAATATTTATAAATAATAATTGGAAATAAGTAAATATGGATATGTTAAAAACTTTACTTATATGTAAAATTCTAGTACTTCTCACATTCATATATACTTAACAAATCAAATGTGAAAATATTCTTATAAATTATCAACAAAATACTGCTAATTAGTTGCAGGGCAATAATTAAGAAAGGAATTATATAGAATAAGAAAAATGTAATAAAGCAAAACTATACAATCGACCGTTTAATTGCTTTTTTTAAGACAGAAAAACTAAATTTTAGAAAATTAATTATCTTAATTTTTCAAAATTTCCGTTCTTATCGTTCATAAAATGTCTTTAACGCTTTATCTACTGAGGTACTTATAAGTATCATTAAAATAACTTGTTATAAAATTCATTTAATACACTTATTCGTAGTAATACAGTTTAGAATGAGTTATAGATGCATTACTTTATATGTTTCCAAAAGCATATATTGGTTACACAAAACAAAAATATTTTAAAAAGGATGATTTATTTTGCCTTTGCATCTTTTCAGCTATCTTGGCGTTGGTGCGAGGGGGGAGGGATTTTTCAATTCGGAAATATTTCTATTGTAAGAACATTTTATTTGTACATTTCCTAATTCTACAAAATACTAAGAAAAATATTTAAAATAAAAGATTTGAGTGGGGTTATAAATATTGCACAAAATCCCTATAAATTCAAATTTACTTAATCCTTTTAAATTCTTCAATCCTTCTAAAAATCCTTCTAAAATTTATTAAATGATTATATAAATCTTCTAATGTAGTTTCAAAAATTCACGAAAAATGCTTTAGAAGATAAAATTTTCATGAATTCATAATTCAGTACATAAAGGGTTAAAAGCTCTAAAAACGCACTAATTTTCTCTGTTTTAAAATGATTATTCGACAAGAAAAGGCTGAATTATATTATCACAAACAGTTCCGTTCTTCTGTAATCGGGTTGCCATTCATTTTCTTTTAACTGGCGGATTTTTTGGTTTCGAAGACCGCATTCATCGCTGTCGCGACAGCTGACGTCTTCTTCTTTCAAGATAGATTAAGTAAGATATATCACATATTTGGAAATCAGTAAAGTTGAAAGAAAAAATGTCGCTGCCTCCCAGACATTTACAATGCCTAAAAATACATATTTCTTTTAACATGTTATAAAAAATCGTTTTAAATATGACATTCCAAATATATTGCTTTCAATACGATGTAATTTTACTCAGTTAATGATTTTTTCACGTAATAATTGAATTATTTACGATTTTTCTAGTACTGCATACATTTTTAAACATACAAAAATATTTATAAATAACAATTCAAAGTAAGTAAATATGAATATGAGAAAAACGTTAGCTTATATGAAAAATTTTATTATTTTCATGTCGATAATTTATAACGAACAAATAAGAAAATATCTTAATAATTTAAGAAAAAATGATGCTAATTAGGAGTAGGACAATTATTGAAAACATTTAATAGTCAAGGCTATATAGGCTACCATAGGCTATTTAATAAGAAAAATCGAATCATACAAAATTGTATATTGACCATTTAAATAAATTTTATTTTTATTATAAATAATTTACACTGGCCTCCAAAAGTTAAGGTACAGGGACTGGATGCTTTCGATTGTACACGGTTTGTCGAATATCTACCAACATTATTGGCGAATTGTTCTTAAACTTCTAGGATATAAAGAACATGTTTGATTTTATATTTCTCGGAGAAGATTTATAGAGGGTACAATTAGGGGGCTAATAATAAATTTAATAATAAAATAATGTTTGCGAACACCTATGTAACAGAAATGGCTTGTCACTTAGGTAAATGACTATTTGGGTCCTGTTCAACGTTTGTATGCATTTGTGTAAGCATAGCACTCATATTCGTGAAGATGTTAACGTTTTTGTGAAAAATTCAAAAGTTTTTTGTTTATAGCATACAGAGTTTTCAACCAAATTTAACACAACTTTTCAAAAACCTGACAAAGAACAGTAGCAACAGTATACTGCAATTAAAACATGAATATATTGAATATTTGATGACATATGGGCACTTGTATGAAATAATTTTTATCTGCGCATGCGTGTAAGATTTCAAAATTTTTATTTCATAATTTAGTAGCCAGCTATTTTGAGTAACTTCTGTAAAAAGTTCAGTCAAATATTGTGAAAACTCAGAAAGATATAGTAAGTCGATTGAAAAGTTGTGGAAAAACTCCTATAATAAAGCTATTTTTAGAAAGCAACTCACTATATCGCCCCTATCTTTGTGAAATTTCTCGATATTTTACTGGACGTTTTAGATAAGTTGCCCTAAATAGCTGACTACCAAATTATGAAATAAAAATTTTGAAATCTTCCACGCATGCGCGGTTAAAAATTATTTCATACAAGTGCCCATATATCATCAAATATTCAATATATTCATGTTTTAATTGAAGTGTACTGTTGTTACTGTTCTTTGTCAGGTTTGCGGAAAGTTGTGTTAAATTTGGTTGAAAACTCTGTATGCTATAAACAAAAAACTTTTGAATTTTTCACAAAAACGTTAGCATCTTTACGAATATGAATGATATGCTTACACAAATGCACGTTGAACAGGACCCAAATAGTCATTTAACGCAGTGACAAACCATTTCCAGCATTTTCTGTTGCATAGCTGATCGCAAATATCATTTTATTATTAAATTTATTATTAGCCCCCTAATTGTCCGCCCGACTAAATCTTCATCGAGAAATATGAAATCAAACATGTTCTTTACATCCCAGATGTTCAAGAACAATTCGTCAATAATGTTGACAGATATTCGACAAACCATGTGCAATCGAAAGCATCCAGTCCTTGTACCTTAACTTTTGGAGTCCAGTGTATAATCTAATATCCTCTTTATACTTATTTTCAAAAAATAATTTTGCTATGCAACTTATCTTTCGTATTTTTAATATTTAAAAAGATATTTAATTTGTTTCGTCAGTAATAATATTGCAAATCTTCGAAATTTCATGATTTTTTTTAACATTTTGATGAAGATTGTAATCCTATACAGTAAAGATTAAATGAATATATGAATCGGTTTTAAATGAAAGCCCTTGAAGGTAGAAAAATGTATACTGTGCATTTGCTAGTCTTTTATTATAAAAACATTTATTATAAAAAATATTCACATACAACTTTGTGCCTTTTATTTTTTTTTTTATTATTTTTTTAAAGCATACATCCGTATTAAAACGCATCGCAAATTACAGTACATTTTTTTCCTTCAGCTGGTCATTAGTTGCTCATTAAAGATTATCCGAAAACTAATTTAACTGCTAACACTTTGGATAGATTTTGTTGCAACATTGGATTTATAAATTCGAAATGCCTCTTTTATTTATTTCTTCTATTTATTAACATATACTTACTATGATTATGAGCAGTATTAAAGACAAGAAAACTGCACATAATGTAAATGTTGAGTTCGGGTTAATTTTAAAAGGAAGTTTTGGGTTCGAGTAGGGTACAACCTAACATACGCCGGTCTGTACCCTAAAGCAGATATTTGTTCCGATTTCAATGGTCTTGTTAAATTTCAAATTTCTTACTTATTTTTTTTCTCTTCTCGTTAAAAATTATCCTAGTTACAATTAAACAGTATATTAAATTGATACTCATTCAAACAAGTCTCATTTTGAAGTTTCCTATTTTATTATTCAGGAGGATTTATAATCTTCTAAACTTTGTATTGAAGTATTTAATTGGATTCTAGACAGAAAGTAAGTTTAAACAATTTTAAATAAAATGATGAATTAATGAAATAATGAAAATTATTACTATAAATAAGCAATAAAACCTTCACTTAAACTGTAAATTAACATGAACGATATTTTAATCTCTTTCGCTGTTAAATGCATTTTTTAGACATTCTGAATAAGGTATAAATAGCATAAGAGTTTTCTTTTATTTTTATTTTTGCAAATGTAAATAATGTATTTTTCTGAAAAAAAAATTAAAAATCATTTATTTCCTTGGAGCCTAATAAAATCTGAAATTCCCCATGCATGTAAGAATGTAAAAGTTTTTATAAGTATGTCAAAATCACTTGGAGAAAATTGAAGTAAAGCACAAAGAATTTAAATGTATGTATGTATACTGTTTGATGTAGTTTTATTTCCTAAAAATTATAATATGTAGTTCAATGAAAAGACATTGAGGCAAAAAAAGCAGTATTTAGAGAGGGGGGAAAAGGTGTTTTACTGCGCTTTGAATACAACTGAAACAAAAAAGCTCTTTCTCTTTATAAAAATAATCAGGAAAGCAAGAAAACTGTACCAGACTTCCTCCATTCAATTCACTTGATTTTGCGTATTTCTTGACACCCCCCCCCCCCACTGTGACAGTCTACAGGTCAATGGTCAGACTCAGCTCTCTCCTGCATTGATTTATATCTTAGTGGGAGGATGAAATTTTTAACCTTTTTAACCAATACCTGAAGTTGAAATAAACCTAAACGAAAATTTTTAATTTGTATGAATTTATGAGAACATACGCTTTCTTGTGTAGTTTTCAAATTTTTAAAGCTCCAAATAGTATTGAAGTTATTTAATTTTATTTACATTTTGCTTACTTCTTAAGACTTTAGCACTAAATTAAAAAATAAATATATATATTTTTTTTTTTTTTGTCAACTAAATCAGAAAGCGACGTATTTTAAGAAGGGCTCACAGAAAAAATGAGTTAAAAATATTAATTTTGTGACGAGATAGTAGATAAATAAGGAGGCATTCCACGGCCATTGGCTTAACATTGAAGAGGGAAACCTAAAATCTGAGCGATAACGAGCCTTAAGACAGTAAAAAAGTAAAAATAATTACTCATTATTTGCACTTTTGAACTGGACGTGTTACAAGCGCAATCAATCCTACTGATCAGTCAATTTGTTGCAATTGGCGTATAAATGTTTTTAAATATGTCATTCCTATATTCATATATGATGATGGAATTATTAACAACTACAAAGTACAAGGTAGCCATAAATTAACGTGGAGTGTTCTGAGCCCTCTTGCAGGAAATCTAACATGATGAAATGTAAAACCATTTGGTGTACGTGCACACTGAAGAATGTGGTTTCGATTGCTAAAGAAAAAGTATAACCAAAAATCGTCACTAGGGGAAATTTTGGTCCTTCAAGAGTAGAGGAGAAGGTCCAAATACCGGCTACTAGGCGTTCTGAGAACTGAGCGCAGCGCAGCCTAGCGGCGATAGGTAGAATTTCTAACTTTAATTGAGAGAAGAAAGTTACGAGTAGTACGTCGCTGAAGTCCGTCTGATTTAAAAACAGCAAATGCAAAAGTGTCAAAACGACGTAATCTGGAACATCAAAAGTTTCTCAGATGTGTGTTTCTCAATTTTTTTTTAATTTACTGGTCGTATATAGCTTTCAATTGATGATGAAGTTATTTTCTAGCCATATTTAGCTCTCAATTGCCGCGCGCACGTTTGTGGTGTTTTATTATATAAATGAGTAATACCAGTTTTCAACTTAAACATACCAGTGGTCCAAACACCGGCTACCTAGAGTGGTCTAAATACCGGCTAGCCGGCATTTGGATCTCTCTCGGTTGCTCTGCTCCAAGGGGAGGAAAAAAATGAATTCAAATAGTTCCATAATTAATAAATTTATTTAAATGGTTCAGAAATAGTTCCATTTCCATTTCGTAATATGAATAAAAGCAACCGTGGCCGTAATTCTACAGGAGCGATACTGATTACCGAATCACTTCCCAAAAAAGCGCTATTGGACACTCCAAAATTGCCTGCAATAAATGTGAAGAGAAAGAAGAAAAATGAAGGAGGAAAACATGTGAAAAGGGTAGAAATTGGATTTTTAAAAAGTGAAAAAGATATCCAACAGAAGAAGATGATGCAATTTGTGTCTTCTGTATGGGTGCTTTCTCTGCGGGCCACAGTGGGGGAGGGGATTCTGGGTTCAATGCAATATGTGCCAATAGCGATTGCACCGACGCCGAGACTCATATTATGTTTGTGATTTTTTCAGATAAAATAATTCTCATTTAAATCAGCAAGCTTTTTTTTTTACACGTTAAAAACAAAATTTCAAACATAATGGAAAGAAGAGTGTGAGAGATAGTCGTTAAGAATTTTATAAATTCGACAAAAATGCTTGTTTATTAATAATTATGTATTTTTCTGTCCATAAAAAATATTTTCATCAATAAAATTTATTAAAATAATATTCTAATTGCTTAATAATTGTCATTAGCTCTATTTGTGTGATCTTTTGGGAAAAAAACTTAGGTAGCCGGTATTTAGACCCCATTTTCAAAACTCAAAATTTGAAGACTTTCTGAATTTCGCGTTTTATAATCAGAAAACGCTTTTTAAATTGATTTTTTCCCTCTAAACAGGTGTAAGACATGTCAAGGTACCCTACTGTCACTTTTTCTTTTACTAATTTTGAAGATTGTATGATCTAGATTGAAAACAAAAGTGGTAGCCCGGTATTTGGACCTTCTCCTCTACTATTTTCAAAAAATGAAAGCTTAATTGTTAAAGTAGTGCTGTATAACCTTTTTACCTGAAAATTGTCTTCCACCACAATATTTGAAAGATAATTTTTGACTTATTTAATAGCAAAGTTTCTGTCATTTAATAAGTAAAACAATTCTGTATAAAAATAGTGTTATCTTGGTGGCCCGCGGGCCACCGGTTGTGCACCCCTATGTTAAAGGAACCACAAAAAACTTTCCGCAAGATGTGGTCATATGAGCATGTTTAAAACGTGCAAAATAACAGTAATAGATGTTAAAACATCATTTTAAAATCTGATAGTTCAAAAAGACATTTTATTCAATAGATTTTTAGCTCAATTAATTATATTTAATAAATAAAAATATGTACTTAGCAATCAATTGTATTTATATTAAATGATTTTTCCTCATCAGCGTTAGCAGGTCAAAGAGAAAATTTCGAAAACGCTTGAATAGACAAATGTTTAAATGAATGTTGAAACATAAAACAGCTATCTTACGTCGATGCAAGATATTGCGATTGGTAAGGGCTTTTTCATTGTTAAGTAAGGAATTCTGATGATCGGAATCTGACGACTGCTTGTCAAGGTATGGTATCGAATAGCAGAGAGTACGCATCAAAAAGCTCCCACACACTGTTAAAACTAGAGGTTGCATATGGCACCTCCAAAGGGTGAAACGCTTGTCTCGTGAGCGAACCCCTACGGGAGCCAGATTTGCACCCTTAACTAGGGGGGGAAAGTGGCACCCCAAAACCAAAGTGCCCCAGAGGGTGAAAGGGGAGAATAATGCCAAGGGAGAATAATGCCACAAGGGCCGATATATAGGGTGGGAGAATAATGCCACCCTTACAATGTTGGCCAGAAAATCGTGTCCGTTCCAATGAATTCTTACCGGAAAATTCTATCATTTAATTATTAGACATTGATTCCGATATGTAATGTCTAATAATTACCGGGCTGAAATTTCCGGTTATATTAAATTATAACTTTTTTAGATATTAATTACTTTTTTTAACCCCAACAGCTGCGGCTTACAAATGTGGTGAACGTAAACTTCTCACTGAGATAAGAGAAGTTTATGCTCAGGAGATTTCTAGCGTTATTCAATATAAGGCAAAGAAACCTGGCTCTGTTAAAGAATAATGAAAATTATCCATGAAAAATGTAGCAATAAGAAACTTTCAATAGAAAGTGTTGGGAGCAGACTTTTTTGTTAGTGACGAAGAAAATGTCTGACAAAATTATAATTTTATTATCTCATACTCTTTCAATCACAATAAACTTCCTTTTCTTTACATTCTTTTAACAAAGATTTATTTAAATATCACTTTTTATTATTAAGTTTGTTAGAAATTTAAAAAGAAATTCTGTTGAAAATTAATGACCTACTTTTGAAACTAAACTTTTCTTTCAATGATAAAAAATAAAATTAATTTAAAAGTCTGAAATTCGAGATCATTATAAAAATATAAACATGGTATTTCTTAAAAAATACATAAATTGATCTCTTTTTTATGTAAAAACATTATGTAATAGAAAAAGCATCTGTCGTTTTTTATAAAACTAACAATTGTTATATTTTAACATTGTTATAGGCAATACGTTATTTTTTTTACTATAAATAATTCTAGGGTACTAATTGCAGATTTCCTTATTAAATTTGTATACAGTAGCACTATCAATAGATTTTAATAGGAAATGCTTTTCTTGAGAATTTTTTCTATTTTCAATCTCTATAAATTTCTAAATAAATTATACTACACAAAATTTTCCATCTCAATCTCAATAGATTTCCATGTAATTTTTTTCAAATATATACATATATGTAAATAACATACATCCCTAAAGAAATTTTTTTTATAAGGCAAATTTCATAGCAGGCGTCTCCATCAAATACGCTTCGATGAAAACGATTGAAATGGGCGGTCCTTCAGAACTTTCCATTCACTTTGGTCAAGATTACAAACTTCGCCAGATATTCTAAATGCCGACAGATATCTTGAAATGCCTGAAAAATGATATTATTTTTACGGACGTCGATAGATATCTCTGAATGTTGGAATACTAATATCATTTTTACAACTTTGGCCAGTGTAAATAAAATATTATAAATAAGGCATTAAAAAATCAAGTTTTCTAAAAATGATAAAATTGTTAAATTTTATAGTTAAGAATACTATTTACGTATTATAATGTTATAAGTAATCCAAAAAATTCATTTGGATGCTTTCTTTTAAGAACTAATTTTAAGTTACATCTGTGAATATCGGCAGATATTGTAAATTTAACGTCTGATATCCAGTGACTTTCGAGATATTGCCCTTTATTGATTGGGACAATGGCCGATATCTCTCTGTATGCTACCTCTGTCTTACAGCCGTAGATTTCACTTGCCGATGAAGAAATATGGCACCCCATACACATCACAGCGCATGCGCTAAGTGCCAGTCCCCAATGGGGTGCCATATTTCTACCACACAGCACCTTAATTACTCCTGTCACCCTTTGAGAAACCAATCGGCACCCCAACCACATTTCGAAGCCTCTTGGTGTCAATTGATACCGTGTTTTCACCCCAGCCTTTCAAAAGTCACCGAAAAGTCACCTTCAGTTTTAATAGTGCAGCAACCATAACTTCATTTTCCTTTTAAAACAGCGCCATTTATTATTAAGAAATATCATTTGATGTAAAGAAGTTTTAAGTTATCAGTTTCCTTTGGCAATTACTCATTTATCACAAATATAAGCTCTTGAAGCGCAAAAGGAGACTTTTGGTGCTTATATTTTTTCTTAAAAAAATTAAAACCACATGCTTCACTGTACAGTGTACACATACACCAAATGGTGTTACATATCACCAAATAGATCACTCACGAGAGGGCTCCGAACACCTCTTCGAATTTATAGGTAGATTCTCCCCTGATAATTTTCGGAATGGAACAAAAGAAGTGTGGCTGCATTATCCGACATTCACACAATGACGAGTATAGGTGCTTTTCTAATTGTTTTTTTTTTTTTTAAGCTTATTAACATAATTTCTGACTTCTCTAGTTTAATTGAATGCATTTACTTTCTTATTTATGCATTAATTTTTCCCTCACAGCATCAACCAGAATATATGCAATTCTTGGACTCGTCGAAGTTACAGCGATGCATTTAGCACATCTTTTAAGTGCACTCTGTGCTGGACTTGCATGCCCTGATTTATGGTCACCTAAAATTGGATGGACTCACAAGCCAGATAAGCTTCTTAACACTACAACAAAAAGCAAGTGTCCAAAGGTATAATATATTTGCTTTTTATAATAATAATCTTTGATATATCGCATATTGCGGTGTAAAACGCGCAGATCAAACAAACATATTTAGTACCAGAAATTTTATCTAAGAAATAAAGTAAAATAGGTACAGCACAGAAATAAGTTATATTTTATTAAATATAACTTCTGGTTCTAAATATAGTTTTTGATCCGCTCGTTATCCACCAAAATATACGGTACTGAAAAGTATTACATTTTCTAATCTTTCGTTTTTTTACGATTGAAAAGTATTAATATCTGCAAAGTGTTTAATGTAATTCTCTTACTTCATTGATTAGTTATATTAGTTTCTGAATCAAAATCATTATAAATGTAAAAACTTTAAAACTCTCTTAATATGTATCCGAGTCAAGGAAGTAAAATCATGCACTTTCAAAAGATTAAGCAGAAGCAAGATAAGTCAACGATTAAAATAAAAAACTATTAATTTGAACTCTCTTATGAAAGTTGATGACAGAAATAATAAATAAATTGGAGTATTAAAAATAAATGTATTTTGTTGGTTCAGCCTAAGACGATGTATTTATCTTTGACGCATAATCACACTTATTTGAATATTTTAGGATATGTACTGACCAGCCTCGATGATTAATTTATGAAGTTTCCAAAGAGAGATTTTGCAAGCTGTATTTCACTTAAGAATATTTTTGCGTATTTCATATGATTCGATGAGATTTTTTAATAAAGTCCGAGAATAAATATTCTTGAATAATTGCAAAGACGAAACCGAGTTGCGCTAGAGTAGTGGCCTCTGAGTGTATAATACAGCAGACCACATAAGAAATTCAAATGAACTAATCAAACACAACTGAAAATAGAACAATAACCAGAATCTATATAAATGAACCCAGAGTTACGAGCCCCACTGACTTCGGTAGCTGACACCAGGCGTACTACTGTCTATTTTCGCACACGAACCTCGAATCTGTATGATTTCATAATTTTAAAAGAAAATCTATCCAAACGAACCTAGAGTTAGGGAGCCCACTGCCTTCGGTAGCCGGAAGAGAGCGCTGAATAAGTGTGTATTTTGTTTTCGTTTTTTATATTTCTGACCGGAAAGCGGATGTGTTACTTTTAAAATGTAGAAAAATTAGAAAAATTGAAAAAGAATCTGAAAACAGGAAAATCAATATGCAATCGAACTTCGAAGAAAAAATTTTTAATAATATATATTAATATATCAAGCAGGACGGTCGTTCTGCCAAGCCAAGCTGAAAAAAAATGCTAACCTCGCCAAACAAATAAACGCCAAGAATAAAACGCAAGACACCGTAACTGCTTATTATACTGAAGACAACTTCTCCATGTTAAATCGACGAAACTTGCCAGCGTAAAATTTCCCATATCAAAAGAACCAATCATCGCAGAAAAATAAAACCAAAACCAGAAGGACCTGATGGAAAAGATCTTCAATTTGAGACCAAATGCATCCTCCTAAATTAATTATAAACAAAGATATAGATTTTTTAAAATAACGTCGAGATACTGAAAATGGCCGATTTATTTTCTTCGTCACACCTTATGCTTCAATCGAGGTAGAGACTTAAATAATGGACATAAAAAAGTAAGGATTGCATTTTTGGTCAGATATTTACTCAGTCTACGTGCTTTTATAAAATTCAGCTTTAAAAACACAAATTTTCAATTCTTAATTAGCAAAAAACTGAAAATTAATTCTAAAATTTATAAATTATTCCAAACAGAGATAAACCCGCCAAACCATTTTAGAACTCTTATACTATTCTTTTATAGTATCCTTTTGCATTGATTTCATCGAAGAAAACTATGGCCGAGATCCAGATAAATTTTTCGCTGTTAACGAAATGAGTTTGACCAATCAGAAGCCGGAATGTTTGAGAATTTTTGCTGTTTCTGGATCCTGACCTATGTCATAAGTTTTGAGTCATTTTCTTAGTGCCATGGATGAAGTGCAATGTTTACAGAAATCTAGGCTGGGATCCAGATAGATTTTTCGCTGTTAGCGAAACGAGATTCACCAATCAATAGCCTGCATTGCTGCAAACGGCGAAAAGTTCTCAAAAGTGCAAGCTTCTGATTTATGAATCTCGTTTCGCAAACAGCGAAAAATCTATCTAGATTGCGGCCAATTATGTTGAACACAATTTTGCATTTCCACATCCAGGAAGGGTATTGATGTCATAACAACAGTGCATATTCGAAACTACAGCGCCTAGAAGATACAGTGTGGTAAACGGCTACAAAATAGTGCTAAAAAATTGAATCCCATAAATGTACAACGATGCTGAATAACAAGATGTCGATCGTAGCGCCATCGTAGTGATTTAAAAACGATAGTCATTCTAAAAGAGACTCTTTAACCTATTTCACGTCATTCCTTAACTAAATTAGCTTATAACAGACTAAAATATCTTATATTTATAGTTTCCGATATTTAACATTCTATAATTTTTGAAAACACAGGGTTTATATTGAAAAGAGTTACGAGATGGCGCTCGTATCAGCGTATTGCCGCTGAGCATTGTTGGAGATTTATGGGATACAAGTTTTTAGCACTTTTTAAAGCATTATAGGAATAGCCGTTTTCCACACTGTATCTTCTAGGCGCTGTATTCGAAACTATTTAAGGCATTGATTCTGAACTCCTTTGCTATACATTTCAATATTAAAGAAGTTGTTGTTTTAATAGTTTTAGTACTTTTCTCTATTGCTCATTCTGAAACACAAATATCGAAATTTAACCAACAGCGATCAGAAACTACAGCGCCTAGAATATATAGTGTTGAAATCGGCTAACCCTGTAATACTTAAAAAAGCGCTAAAATATTGTATCCCTTAAATGTGCAATGATACTGCTGCAACATGCAGATTGCAGCGACATCTGCAGGATATTTTCTACAACTGCAAGAAATTGCTAGTCTATACAATGTAATAATAGTAATACGAAAATCCCGCAGATGTCGCTGCGATCGACACTTGGGATTTTAGCAGTATCGTCGCACATTTAAGGGATACAAAATTTTAGAACTGTTTGGATAGCATATTTCCACACTAGGTATTCTACGCGCTGTATCAGAAACAACACCATAATAGAGAGCCTTTATACATAAGAGTGGTGATATATGCACAGGAGGCATGCTGATTTTAAGTTTTTGTCGAAAGTACGGCAATCCGCTTTCTTGAATAGAGGATATTCAATCTACGTTATGATCACATGGTCAAGACAAGAACGTCTAGCGTAAAGAAGGGAAGGCTCCTTCTACGTAATGTAAATCCCCGCTAGCCAATGAAGCAGTTCATGGGAGAAAGCAGTAGTATAGTTCCCTTCTTATCAGTTAGAAATTCTTTGGGTAAATTACCGGTACCACGTGAATTTTTCAGCCTCGAACCCATATTTGGAATAGCCTCCATTAGAAGATACGCGTATGGACGATCTGTATTAGAGCGCGTTCACGGACCGCACCCTGGGTTCCCCAGGTTTACCACGGGTAACCCGAAGCGTTCAGAGACCGACATCACGTGACTTTTTCCGAGTTCCCCGTAGCGTTCAGAGCCGGAGATTACCCAGATTTCGGGGAACCAACATTACCTGAAAAATTTTGTTGGGTAAAATGATCACGTGGTTGGGAAATCTGATTTGTTTACCATTTTATAGCTTAACTGTGACTGTTAATCGTAATAGCACTGTTTTGATCACGAGCCGTTAATTCCCAAATTGGCTCAGCCGAGCTCAGCAATCTGATTGGCTAAAACCGATATTTATATAGCAGAAAATTGTATTTATTTTCTTATGAAGTAGTGTAATGTAAAATAGAAAGCAATTATAATGACTTAAATTGATTTATTTTGTTAAATTTGATCAAAATCACAGTAGAATAATCCAAAATATTAATATTAACGAACAATCAGATTGCTGAGTTCAGCTGAGCCAATTTGGGAATTAACGGCTCGTTTGATCAGTTTTATCGCACATTGTTACTGTTTTTTCATATTACAAAAATAATAATAAAAATATATCTGGTCTAAGTTTAGCTTTTAGATAAGTTAGAAGATAAATGTAAATTTTGCATATGACAAATTAGTTCACGCTTGGAAGCCAAAAATGGCTAGCAAAACCTGCACTGTTAAAAATATCGTGAAAGATTTCCTCTGTTTTTTAAAGGCTATCTATTTTCTGACCAATGAGAAAGCTACATAAACGCCTATAAAGCGCTCTCATTGGTCAGAAAATAGATAGCCTTTAAAAACAGAGGTAATTTTTCACGATATTTTTAACAGTGTGTGATACATATTTGTTGCGATAGTATTCCCCATAAAAAACGTTTGGAACAGTTTCCCATCTAAAAAAAGTGATAATTGAATCTATTTGCACTGTCGAAAGTGCAGCTGCCGCCATGTTTGTAAATGTAAATAAAAAAATCTCGCAACTTTACCCGAAAGCGTTCAGAGCCGTTTTTACCCAACCTTACACCGAGAAACCAGTATGACCTCATTCCCCAATTTTCCGAGTTACCCGTGTTTCGGTCTCTGAACGCACTCTTAGACTACACTGTTAAAAATATCGTGAAAAATTACCTCTGTTTTTAAAGGCTATCTATTTTCTGACCAATGAGAAAGTTTCATAAACACCTATGGAGCGTTCTTATTGGTCAGAAAATAGATAGCCTTTAAAAACAGAGGTAATTTTTTACGCTATTTTTAACTGTGTAGGGAAATAATTCAACATGCATTAGCCTGACGATAATGGCATGCTCGCAAAGAACTTTAACGATTTGTTTTTATCACTTTTACCAATAAACATTTATTGACCGTATGTCGCTACTTCGTTATAGAGACACACTTGTTCCTAATTAGATCCCGGCCTTAAAGTATCAAAATACGGATTTTGCTTTCTGTACCATTTCTGAGCTCAGTTATAGCGTCAAGAAATATAGGCCGGGATCCAGGTACATTTTTGCAAACAGTGAAAAGTTAGCAAAAATTCTGGCCTCTGATTGGTCAATCTCGTTACGATAACAGAGAAAAATCTACCTAGATCACGGTCATAGTGTGGAAACCGGCTATTCCAGTAATGCTTTAAAAAGTGCTAAAAATTGAATCCCATAAATATTGAAAAATACTGAATGACAAATGTCGATAGGAGCAACATTTTCTAGATCTTCTCTGAGCGAAACGTTTTCTTTTGAAATAGTTACGTTGGAATTACCATATGTCGCTGTAATCGACATTCGTCGTTCAGCCTCGTTCAACATTTATGGGATACAATTTTTTAGCACCTTTTTAATAAGCCAATTTTTAAATTATATCTTCTAGAAACTATAGCTTCGTTATAGAGTCTAGATTATATGTTGTAGAAATCGACTATCCCAGCAATACTTAAAAAAGCGCGGGAGCATTGATTCCCTTAAATGTACAACGATGTCGAATTCCAAACAGTCATTTGCAGCGGCATCTGCAGGATATTTTTTAAAGAAGAAAGAGACATGTGTAATGCACCGCTACAGCGTCTAGAATACATAATGTGGAAACTTGCTATCCAAGAACCGCTAAAAAGTGTATCCCTTAAATGTGCACTGACGCTGAAATCCAGGGAGATAATCGCAGCGACATCTGCGAAATATTTTCAAATTTCAAAGTAAACATCGTATTGTTACGGCGGGTTTGACGCCAAGCACATAGGTCAGATGTATGTTAATAAAAAGTAAAAAAAAAAATGTTACAGCGTCTAGACCAAATTGTCTTGGAGTTTTGGGAAATATCCTGTAGATATCGCTGTAATCGACTGATTGGATTTCCACACTATAGATTCTAAACGCTGTAGCACCGCGGTACACTGTCAAAAATATCGTGAAAGATTACCTCTGTTTTTAAAGGCTATCTATTTTCTGACCAATGAGAACGCTCGATAGGTGTTTATGTAGCGTTCTCATTGGTCAGAAAATAGATAGCCTTTAAAAACAGAGGTAATTTTTCACGATATTTTTAACAGTGTAGCCTGTCTTTTTCGTTTGCCTCGAAGTAGATATAGATGACGTCATTTGAAGCTGTTCCTAAAGTGTGGCCAGCTCATCACGTCACACGGAGTTGATTATCTGTACACGGCAATGGACACAAAAAAAATCGGCGCACCGCTTTTTACTAATCATCGTGTAAAGATGATCCAACGCCGTGTGACTTTTAAACGTCATGAACTGGCCTATTATGTCATTGGTCACGCTAACACCCTGCCCCTTGCGTCCGCAATATATAGCGGCATCTTGCACTGGAGACTGCTAAATGGGCTGCTTTCGGTCAATATCAAGAGAGAAAAGGGCAGAAGAGGGGAAAGAACTCGTTTTTTGGTATCTAGTTTTTCACACGGGAAGATGACATGTCTGCTTCTCACCTTTCATAGCTTCATGGTGGTGAAATAAGCCAACGCCCCCTAGATATTTGAGAATGTCTTGACACGCGTCACGAAAACATCACACAAAGCAGGCAAAGCAAAGAAACAAAATTATTTATTGGCTCGTGGATGTGAAGGAGCCAATGAATGGTTTTTCTTCTTTGTTTTGCCTGCTTTGTGTGACGTTTTCCTGACGCGTGTCAATGCTTTCTCGAATATTTAAAGGGCGTTGAATAGGCCGGGATCAAGATAGATTTTACGCTATTAGCGAGATGAGATTGATCAATCAGAAGCCTGCATTTTTGAAAACTTTTTTATGTTTTCAGTAAACACCGAAAAGCCTGCAAGGATGGAGGCTACTGATTGGTCAATCTAATTTTACTAACAGAGAAAAATTTATCTGGATCCCGGACATTAATTTTGGTTGGTTAAGACGATTTTGAATAAAAGAAAATCAGAAAGACAATGTTTTTTTTTAAATTTTTCTGGTTAGTTTAATCTAAATCTTCCATGTCTATTACTGAAAACTGAGTTACTGTACTTTGGACAAAAACTTGAATATGAGTGCACAACTTGTGCAGATGTCACCACCCTTACATATAAATGTACTCTGTTATGAGCATGATTCTAAGCACAGCTGGTTAAATTTGAGTAAAATATTAGAGAAAGCAATAGTGGCCCACCGTGGCTGAGGAGTGGATAAGACACCACGCCGCTAGTCGCTTGAGAGCGTAGGTGGGGGCGGGTTCGAATCCCGCCATGATCCCCACGTGATTTGATATGTATGTGTTCAATAAAACAAACAAACAAGCAATAGTGAAAAGTACAGTTGCCATGGAAACAACGACTTCTTTAATTCGTATAGAAAATTAATGAATACTTGTAAATGACTGAAGTTTGAAATGTATTCAAATGCTCTGAAAATATCAATGGCTCCCATCTAGTATTTTACAAAAGTAATTTAATATATTCACATGATGTATAAGTTGATGCAACTCTTAGCTAATGAAAATTCTGCAACAAGACTTATGTAAGTAGATCTTTTCAATGATTAATTCAGAATTCTAAGAACAAAACGAAGTTCTTGAGCGCTCTTCTTCACCCCTCCCCCCTCCCTCAAAAAAGGAAATGCGATAGAAAGATATAAGTATTTGGATAACTTCAGTATGTCTGTGATCTTTTGTCAGAGTTTAGAAAAGGTGTCTGGGTATTAAAAAAAACATAAAACAAATTTGACGAACGATAAGACTATAGATTTCAGGCAATTTTTAACTGGAAAAAATTTAATTCTAATGTTTATGCGGCTTTAATAATAGACTATTAAAGATAATCAATTTACGGGAATTTTTATACGAAATTATATTTTTACATTATTCAAATAGGTATGGATAAACAGACCTTAGTAAAATTACATATTTATTCTTTCTTCTCTATAACACGATCTAAATGAAGATATATGTAGAGTTTATATCTTTAAATTTTTAGATTTTTTTATTAAAAATGTTTCATCATCATGTCTAGAATTGCTAGATTTACTTCTTTAGACAGATCTTCGATTCTTTAGATGCCTGCGGGGCTTCATTCTCGGATTATCCGTAGGTATTTGTAAAGGTAAATTTATTTTGCAAAACCGTCAGCAAAAAAATTAGAACAAACAATTAACTGACAGACTAACTGTAAATATATTTTATTTTGAATCTATTTGATTTTTACTAAATTTCCATCCTTCATAGAAAATTTTAAGGAGATATAAATTGAGAAAGACTGATATTTTGAAAGAAGAAATTGACTTTCCTTACTTTTAAATTATTAATTACTCTAAAAAATGAATGATAGGTAAACAAAATGTATACTATTATTTTTGTTCCCTGCTTATAAAGGCTATACAAGGACTAATTTTAGCGAGTAGAACTATTTCAGTTATATATAATCTGTTTAAAAAAATGAACTTATATCTACTAAAAAACAACTTTTCAAAAGTAAAAAAAAAGCCAAGCAAAAAAAAGAAAAGAAAAAAGGGGAAAGTTGTGGCTAAAAAATAGTGTGATATCAAATTTCCAACCTTATATTATTGTACTTATTTAACATTTTTTATTAAAAATTTACCATACGTAAGTCAAGTACCTAAGTATGCGTTGATAGAAAGCCTTTTCTCCTTTACTAAATACATCACAACGTGTTTCTGAAAATTATTTTTTTTTAAATTATGCATGATGGGCTTGGGGGCCATCTTTCCATATTTTACACAAATTTCTAAGCAGACAAGCTCGTAATATGTTTGCATTATTAAGAATTTTTAACTTCTACTTTTGGCTACAGACAGATAAATTAAGAAAGTCTTTTATTTTGAAAAAAAAATTGATTTTTACTGCTTTAACTAATTAATTAACCCCCTCCAAAAAAAAAAGAATCATAAGATGAAACCTGAAGTTACTTCAACTTTATTTTAAGACACAAATTTCTAGGAACTCATTTCCATAACTTAAAAGCATAAAATGTTTGCTTTAGCAACAATTTCGAATTTCCGATCTTAACAATGTACTTGTGTGCTTAGAAATTTGTGTAAAATATGGAAAGATGGCCCCCAAGCCCATCATGCATAATTTAAAAAAAAATAATTTTCAGAAACACGTTGTGATGTATTTAGTAAAGGAGAAAAGGCTTTCTATCAACGCATACTTAGGTACTCGACTTACGTATGGTAAATTTTTAATAAAAAATGTTAAATAAGTACCATAATATAAGCTTGGAAATTTGATATCACACTATTTTTTAGTCACAACTTTCCCCTTTTTTTTTTCTTTCTTTTTTGCTTGGCTTTTTTTTTTTACTTTTGAAAAGTTGTTTTTTAGTAGATATATATATACCGTTTGAAAGGAAGAGGTATTATGAATAAGTGTTCTTTTTTTTTTTTGTATTTTCGACTGGCAAGCAGATGCGACAGTTTCAAATTGAAGATAAACGGAAAATTCGAAAACTAAAATGAATCGAGGTCCAACCAAATGATTTACAACGAGTCCAAATGTTTTCTTTTCTTTTTTTTTTTTTAATAGTAAATATTAATATTTTGTTAAGGCGAAATATATCGTTGGAACCGTGAAGGTAAAGAAAAGTTTGGGGATTTTCTTTTTTGTAACTCTACGTGAGATTCGGTGATCGCAATTTCAAAATGTAGAAAAAACCGAGCGTTTCGCTTTTGTCTGCGTGAAGAAGTCCAAAGATGCGCAGTTATAATCGGCGAAACAAAGTAAGCTCGCCATTTTGCATTATTCATTATTATTTTTAATTAATATCTCGGCTAATTCTCAAAAAATGAAAATAATCCTCGGGCGCATTCAGCCCTGTCTTTGACAATCATCATTAAATTTTTTAGACCTCTACGTGCAGTAGATTTCCCTATTTATCGCCAAAAGACACAAAAACTTTCTTTTATTAACATGCATTGCATTGTAACGATAAATATTGAAATATATGGGATGGAATTGTATTTTTGCGCGTCTTTTTCAGCTTTTTATTTATTAAAGAGGTTTTATTTTACATTGTTTAGTATTTATTTATGATAACTGATAGATATCTTCATAGCAGTGGTTTCAACACGTCAAGTCCAGATTAGTTTGGAAGATTTACTTGATTCTCTTAAAGGGTTATTTTCATAAGCATAAAATCATCTTCATATGAATAAACAAGACTTTCTTTGTCTTAAGCCTTTTATCATTTTCTCTTCACATTGCCAAAGAAAATTCGGGTGGTTCAAGAAAGATGACTTTTTGTTTTCTAGAAATATTCTGAGTTTTTGAAGGATGAAAAGTTTTACCAATATGTTTGCTTGAATGTTATCTCGAATTATTGATGGACTGCGGCCTAATTTTTATTCTGGGATATCGTGAAGTAAATTGTGAAACAGGAGAAACTGATCGCGTTGAAGATTTTATTACTTTAAAAATATCCGGATTTGCCTTTTAGACGTTCTCCTTTACGAGATCTAAAAACATCCTTTATTATTTTAGTTTCTAAATGTAAGAGGAAGCCAAAGATTTAAGAATTCGGGCTCGGTGTCATTGTCAAAATATGTGTATGAAAATGCACACACAATATAGAAGTTATATTTTCATCGTATGGTATATTATGGAGTATAATATACAATAGGGTATTGCATCTTTTATCTGCATAGGTAACATTATTTTGAAACAATTGTGACACTAAAGAGAAATATGAGATGTCAACTTATGGGAATCAGTATTTTGTCATTTCTTTGTGCTCTGTTCCTCCCCTCCCCTTTCTTATCATAAGAATCAAATAGCACTTTTAAATTCAGCATAATGGAAGGTCTCGTCGGGCCGTTACATTTTCATCTCAAACTACGCCACTTGATATTTAATTGAACTTATAATGGTAAAAATCTATTTATTTAACGTTTTTCGATCATTTTAATAGATTTCTTTTATAATTTTTATTCCGCAGTATCAAAATATCGCATACCATAACTCAAAAAACTCCATTTTTCAGGAAATGCGAAAAACAGTGTCTGGCTTGTGTAGGTAAATTTTAGTTGATCTAGTGATGTCACTAAGAAGAACTATGAATATAATAATAACATTATTATATGTTTAGTTTAGTAAAATCACTAGATCAACTAAAATTTACTTCTCTAGAAGGGTCAGCGGCCATCTTGCAAACATAAAAAACGAGGCAACTACTACCTGGTAGCCGGATTTTCAATGCACTAACTGGCACTTTAGGTGACTGGTAGAGGCGTAAAAAACCAAGCCGAATGGCAGCCATAACTCAAAATACCCAATTTTTGAGTTATAGTACTTTTGAAGCAAGGGTACGATATGTACTTTTCCGTATGTCAATCACAAAAATAACGTTGGTGGTTTTTTTCATTGGCTAAAACGTAAAAATAGTTTTCATTTGGAATTTGTTACTAACCAATCAGAGTATGAACAAATCATCACGTCTACACATCGAAAATTTGTCTATTGATCTTTCTTACACAAAGGATAGACCCGCTATGCTCTTAGAAAGATTGCATTGTGCATAATCCTCCCAAACGTCCGTTACCAGTCTGCCACCTAGGGCAGGATGTCAGATAAGCTGGATACTTACCGTAATTTCCGGCCTATAATCCGCAAACCAAACAATTATGTTTGCACCCATAAATCTCATTTCATAAAATGTAACTTATTAAATCGAGGTAAGCATTTAATTTCAATTATTATATAAAATTTCTGGGTCGAAACATGATTACTTGATCCGCGGATTATAGGCCGGAAATTACGGTACATTACTTCTCCATTTTACGATGAAAGCAAAGGGAGAGATTTGAAGAAAATGCACATTTGTCACCACCATTGTCATATTTTGCAAAGCAAGCATAATTAACAGTACCGTGACAAAATAACTTCGTTATCTCTAACATTAGAAACATCTAAAGGCATTGGGTATTACGGCCAGATTTTACATTACATTTCTATTCTACTAAAACTGTAAAGTAGAACTATTTTAATGTCAGGAAAGGGTGTTTTGTAGGATGAATTTTCGACGATAATTGGTTATACGGAATATTTTCGAAATTTTATGCTCTTGAAGGTTTTAAAGAATGTTCCCCTCTGAATTATGCAATAAGTGTGATTCAAAAATGGCAACTTCAAAATGTTGGCAAGGTTACATATGGTGTTATTATAACCATGCACTCAATAGACTCGAAGTTTTACATTTGATAAGAATCTCACAATCCAGAAAGGATCAGGCCTGAACCGGATGATCCACAGATGACATTCTTTACAAAAATAACTTTGTCAACAGCAAATGATGAGTTTTTTGTTGATCGAAAATGGCGACACTTATTCAAATGCTGTATCTTGTTCACTTTTGTTATTTTTAACAACAAACAAATGTAATATATAAATACTGATTCCGTTGTTGCTCACCGATTGTAAGAAAGGTATATATATACAGCGTGGCCATAATTAAAGTGCATGTATTTTACGGACTCTACAAGTAAAAACATTTAGAATATTTCTTTCTGAAAGATTTTGTATTTATACTATTTAGAGCACTCTGAAACAAGTTCTATAATAAAAATATAGTTTGATATTTCGCCGATAGGTAACACTGTATTCCATAAAATAAATAAATGAAAGATAAGGGATAATTTCCCACCAGTTAAATTTAAAAAAAATTCTATCAAAGATTTGACATGATACTAGCTTACATTTTTGCTAGCGTGTATGTCAGCACCTGCCAGATCGCTGTTTGCTACTCGACGATGGCGAAGCAAAGAGTCAACCGGCCTGATTCCAATGCCTCTTTTAATGGTATGAACCGCACTTCTTCTTTCATTTCACTTTCTTCTATTTATGTTAGGTATGATGAAATTCCCCCTCCATGATTTGCGTTTCCTTTTTAGAATAAGCAAGTTTATGAAATGTTAAATAGATATCAAAACGAAATTCTTGGCCCAAAGGAAATCTTAATTAATAATGAAAAATCTGCAGTAACTGTTACAGAGAAAGTTAATGTTGTTAAAAATGTGTCAGATAGAGGTTTGACTCTACTAGAAACACTTAACTTTGCAATTATATTAAAAGGAGGAAAAGATGAAGTAAAAAGTGTTTCATTCCTGGACACTGTTGAAGAAGATTTCACGTTGATTAACAACAAAAAGCGTAAAGTTAAAAGTAATGAACAAGTTTAAATTTCGAAAAAAAGCCTCCCCTGACAGCATTACTCATGAAATAGTACATATGGATTTCGATAATTAGGAATCAAATAGTAAGGAAAATCTTTCTCAAAAAACCCAAAAGAAAAAACTTAAACCAACCATGGTCACTGATATTTCTAACATCATTGAATTCACCAGAGAACTATCGTCCGACGACGAGTTCGACTTCGAAGCTAAAATTACCAGAAATTAGGTCAAATTTCTTCCTGTTAGCTTTCGCGAAAAAAATCTCCATTCTTGAATATTTAAAACAGAAAAATATACAACATTATGTTGTTTCTGATAGGAAAATTCCATCAAAGTTGTAATTAGAGGACTCTCCATTTCAACTGACCGAAAACTAATCAAAGAAACTCTAAACTGTAGAGGTTTTAGTATTATCAAAATTTCACAGATAAGAAGTCGCCGAGATCAGAAAATATTCACTTTTTCTAGCAGAATTTCAAAATAACGAAACCTCATTTAAAAACTATAACATCTCATTATTCAAAATTACAACAGAAATTCAAAATTCAGAACTGCTAAAAAATTTCTCCAGTGCCACTGCTGCCAAAAGTGCTTTCATGGAGACGTTAACTGTAACATAAACCCCGACTGTGTGGGATGAAGTGAATGACATTTTTCTAAAGATTGCCACCCCAAAAAATCGCCAGTGAGCTATCTAAACCACCCTCAAAATTCACTAACTGCAATCTTCCGCATCCCTCAAACTATACAGCTATGAAATATTTCCGACAAAACTCCAATTCAAAAAAAGTTGTGCCCAAATGGCTGCAAAATTAAAAAATTCCCCAATGGTAAGTATGATGAAAGTTCCTCCCCAAATTACTAAAGTAAAAGTAAAACGAACCCCCCTCGACCAATATTCAAACTTTTATATGAAATAAATTAATTTTCTAAAGATATCTCCACGATTGCCAAAATCGTGCTAAAAATCAACTAGTTGAATCCGCCAATCCCAAAATTTTCTTCTATTTTGTACATCTTAATACTTCAAAAAATAGTTACAAATGTTAATATTATTAGTTCAATACTAAACTAACTTTGATTTTCATCTTAAATTTCTGTTTAGGTCAATTAATCGGAGCAAAAATGAGTTAATCTCGATCAAGATAATTATTAAAATCAATAGATTTTCGTTATTATGTTGTATATCAGTTGTTTGCGAATAGCCGGCATAGCAAAATGCGAAGTTAAGTTCCTGTCGTTGCACAAGCCGCCAATGTAGATTAGAACTACAAAAAATAGAGAAAATTATATTAAAATCGCTATTGCAGCGCCCCCTTCCGGCGGAAATTCAAAAAATTTGGTTCAATTTTATACATTCTATACATTTTTCATACACTTTTCGATGGCACAATAATGAAAATGGCACAAAAATCTTCCGGCGGAATATTTCCAAATTAATGGAGGACCTGCCGGCCATAGCCAAATACATACATAAAAAAATTGGCTCAGTTCTACGCATAACTTCATACACTCTCCGATGGTACGATGGCGAGACATAGATTTTTTGTATAAACTTGTTTTTTGGAACCTCTGACCCCTAAAACGTGTAACTCCATCGAAAACCGGAAGTCGAATAACATTTCGATTACAATACTTTCTTCTATTAAAGATAGAAGAAACTAAAAATGAATTCCAAATTAACTCCTTCTCAGAAATCATTGAAAAACTCAACAGTGTCCTAGAACAAATATCTACTAAAACCGACCATTTTTTTTTTATTCTTGTCTTGAGTAAGCTAATGTTAAATCCTACTAATATTGCTTCCTATATTGGTAATCAATCATAATTCTCTTCTATTGTCATAAAAAAAAGAGAACATTTTATTAAACTTATTAGTTAAATTATTTTAATGAAAATGTAAAGTACCTTTTTTTTTTTTTTTTTTTGGAGCTTTTTCAGCCGCCTCCTTTTCACAAAACTCTATTTTACCATCACGAGCTAAACCAGTACTTTACTAGTTTATGTTTAAATATAGTAAAGTCAAATAGTCAGAAAATAGGGCCGATAGATGCAAAAATTCTGCTAGAAGATTTTATGTTTTTAAAGTGTTTATGGGGATGTTAATAACATGAATTTATTTTTTTCCAACAAAATATCTCGAGGCTAAACTTTGTGCAGCCAAAAAAACTACAAAATTTTCGGACTTTTTCAGTTTTTTACCTATAACTCGAAAAATACGAAATTTTTGTGTACCATACTTCAGTACAAAAAGAAAAATAAATAAATTCTCTACACATTTTATAATAAAAACGTTTTCCTATACCAAATACTAAGCGCACTACGGCTTTTTTAAAACAACACTTTTTTTCAACTTCACAGAAAATGACCTATTTTTCGCCTCCATACCCAAAAATTTTCTTTTATCACTAACTGTGGACATGAAATGTACCTTTGATGAATAAATGAGGACGAAAATTTTCAAGAAGGTTGAGCAGAAGATGGGGTTGCCAAATCGTACGCTTTCTTCCTAAGTTGTACGATTATTAGGTATTTTTAGGTCTATAGTGTTTTTTAGGTGTTAGGTGTACGTTTAAATGTTTCCGTACGACGATTCCTTCCGTTTTTCAACCACATATTACTTTTGATAATTTAAAAAGAAATATTTTCCAGTTTGCTTTAAAATTTCCCCTTTTGCCAAAAATAAGTTATACACATGCGCATCAAATGCAAAAACGGCTTGTTTCAGATCAGTTATACAAAAATCTTGGGAAAGTTGTGCAATATTAACTGCGCATTTGCCGTAGCATTAGATCATGTGAACTTGACCTTATTATAGATCATACATATCCACAATATAAAATTTCTAATTTAGTATAACTGTATCTTCAGTTTAGATATTTTGTTTGATTTATTATCACCCTTTTTTCTTAACCTTTAATCGTCGAGCCCGATACAATTACGGGAAATTTGTCCGTGAATGTATCGAGAACGACGATTACAGGGTTAAATAAAAATATTTATTTTTGTAGGGTGTCCATTGCTAAAATTTTCATAATCATCATTGAATTATGGATAGTCTGATTTATCTTTATTCTTACAATTCAGTTACTTTTTCATTCATAATGGGATACGACTGCAAAATTAGTTAAAAATTGTTAACAGAATAATGTAATGTAATAAAAATATAGTTGGATAATAATGATTAAATCGATTAATTAATAATAACCACTTTTTAAACAAATTCGTTAACGAAAACATTACTGACACATTCAGCATAGTTTAGCATAGTTCGAAAAAGGACGATAACGCGATAAAAGAAAACTAACTAGTGTCAATCAAAATCTTCCGTTCCGACAAATTTCCAGCCAAAGACAGAAACAGGAATTGCTTCATTTCACTGCTTAAAACAGAGTTTCAAAATAACAAAATTCAAGCTAACCCGACAGAAGAAGACGCTGATGTCATGATTGTTACCTCAGCCATTTCCAAAGTTGAAGCCTTTGAAAGTGTAGTATTGTCGGAGAAGACATTGATTTTCTCATGATCATGACGAGCTTGGGATATCAACAAAAAATCTGTTTTTTTCAAAAACCAGGAAGAGGTACCATCGAAACCAAGTGGATTTCAACCATGTCATACAAATACAATTACAACAATGTTCTTTTCATTCACGCAGTCAGAGAATGCGATACAACATCCGCTCTTTTTGGGTAAGGAAAGTCAAAATTTTGTAACACTTTGAAAAAATATGATAAGCTTAAGGAAATATCCTGTGTGTTTAATAAACCAGAGCCAACCCGTCAAGAAATCATCAAGGCTGGAGAAAAATTCATTATTGCACTATACAGTGGATGCATAGACACAACACAGACATTGAACACCTTGAGGTTCCAGTTATTTTCTAAATCTGCCGCTAAAAGCGAACTTCATCTTGCAAGGCTACCACCAACGCAAGAGGCTGTGCAGCATCATTTCCTCCGATGTTATCATCAGGTACAAGCTTGGGTAGGAAAAACATCCCCCCCTGAAAAATGGGGTTTGGTTCGCAGGTCTGACGGTCTCTTTCAGCAAGTTTAAATGTGCACAGCACCTGAATCCTTGTCAGCATGTTGTCTCATGTAGTTGCATAAAAGGGTGCAGCAAGGCATGATCTTGCCAAAAATCAGGACTAAAATACTCGGCAATTTGCAGAAACTGTAACGGGGTCAGCTGCAAAAATGTGGACGACATTATTTAACCAGAAGAAGAGCATGATGAAGCTGATGCCTGGAAAACCATCGACCAAAACAGCAACGACGATGACTTTGACAACCAGCTTGGTGATGTCGTAACAAGCTCAAGGAAGATCAAAGCTGTTGAAAAACTAGCAACCTGCTCGTTTGTTCCTCAAGCTGAGGTTGACGGACCAAATCTATCAACCCGCAAGCGCTCCAGAAGTTACTAAATTCCTTTAAAATGTTACCGTAACTCTTACTTACATTCATGTAAATACCTACTATTAATGTCCTCCGCTTAAGTTCTAAATACAAAAAAAAATTACAATGTTGTCAATTTTTTTTAGAATGTTATCGTTGTAATTAACCGTTATTGCTATCATACAAATACCTGTAATATAAACAAGTTGCATTAAAGAGTATAAAAGGAATAAAAAATGGTGTCAAATGTTGGTTATTGCGATTTTCCGTTAAGTTAGAAAAAAGTGTCTTATTTAGAAAAGCGTAGATCGCTCAGTAATGGGTTTAGAAAAACGTTTTCAGTGTAAAATTTGTAGAGAATTTAATGCCCATTCTTTTTGTAATTAATTATGGTACACAAAAAGTTTATAATTGTCAAGTTATAGGCAAAACACTGAAAAAAGTCCGAAAATTTTGTGGTTATTTTGCTCTACAAAGTTTAGCCTCGAGATATTTTGTTGGAAAACAATGCCTGTTATTAACTTCCCCATAAACACTTTAAAAACATGAAATCTTCTAGCAGAATTTTTGCCTCTATTTCTGACAATTTGACAGGTGTAAGATACGTTTGTTATACTTTTATCTTTTTTACATTTTTAGTTCAAATTTCACTCTCCCTGACTCTTATTTTATTAAATTTAATTGACTATCTCATAAATTCTCTTCTAATTCCGCAGTTTTCTCAAGTGGGAGGGGCCTGTATGGTTTAGATCAGTGGTTCCCAAACTTTTTTCGCCCGCGCCCCACCTAAGCATCTTTAAAATCGTGATCCCCCCCCTCTTTCTTTCCTCTGTAACATATAATTTTTATTATATAAAAAATGAACTGTTATTCAGACGGGAGAAGCCTAAAAGAGATAATTAAGTATGATATAGCCTTTCACACTCAAAAAGATAAAATTTTTGTTATAAATATGATTTTAACGTAACTCTTTGAATTTCAATGAAGCCATACATATTTGCATTTACATCTAGAAAAATTTTCCTCATCTTTGGCAACTTACCTCAAAGACAAAAGTGTTGTATAGTCTGCATTTTTATCTTCATGAAATTTCTTGAAGATTATCACATTTTGCATTACATTTGATAAACTTGATACATTTTATAACTGATTTTTGTTCTTCATTAAGAACGTGTGAAGTTTTTTAAACAAGACTTTATGGATAACATAATTCATAAGTAGTATTTCCAGATTTGCAACT
The DNA here is from genome assembly GCA_963932465.1 of Maratus speciosus. Classification (NCBI taxonomy): domain Eukaryota; kingdom Metazoa; phylum Arthropoda; class Arachnida; order Araneae; family Salticidae; genus Maratus; species Maratus speciosus. The sequence goes on from OZ010787.1 coordinate 225,345,495, forward strand.
TTATCAATTTTAAGTAGCCGTTTTTCTTTTCCCGCATAACGTACTTATCTGGTAGTGGGCTTTCTTTTTCCCTATTATTGTTAGTTTGCCACCACGTGTTATCCTATTTAAAATTTTTAAATACATATGTCATACCGTATGTTTTTGTACTGTGCATGTGGTCTGCACAAGAGCCATAAGCAGTTTACTTTTTACCCATTTCCTTCTGTGATGCTCATTTGGGGATCCATTTTATAAAAGTATAGTAAATCTTTAAGATATTTAAAACGTTTTTTAGGTTAAATGTGTTCAAAAGACAATTTTAGATCTACCCTTAAGTTATTTCGTATGTAAAAGTTCCTTAGTGTGACACATTGCACTGTGAATAGAAATGCGTAACAGAAAAAAGTAACAGTAAAGTAATATTAAAGCCAGAAAAAAATTACAACGTTTTTAAATACACTGCTGGACATTAAAATTGCAACACCATGAAAGGTTGAAAATAGAAAAAAGATATTTATTGTACGTAAACAGTATGGCATGAAAACAAAATGATTAAATTTGTAAACAGTTTGGGTGTTTACAAGGGTGCGAAATTGATAGAAACAGCTGCTCCCCCTGGCAGCTAAAACGACCCTTATCCGGTTAGGCATGGAGCCGAACTGGGCTTGGAGGACAGAAACGGGCTACTCATTCCATGCTCCTTCAAGTCTATGTCACACTTCATCAACAATATTATATGGAGAAGGGTGGCGGGCTAGTCTCTAAGCAATTCATAACCAGATGTTTTCAATGGGTGACAGATCTGGAAACCGTGCAGGCCAGGGCAGCAATCGAATACCCTGTGTATCGAGGAAGGTCAGAACACGACGTGCAACATGTGGTCTTGAGTTATCTTGCTGGAAAAGGGCGTTTGGCAGGCCTCGAAGACAGGGCACAGCCACTGGACGTCAGATGTCAAAAATCTACCGATCTGCGTTCAAATTACCATCGATCCGAACTAGAGATGTGTATGTAGTATACCCAATGGCTTCCCAAACCATCACACCAGGTGCAGGACCCCTATGCCGGTATCGAATGCAAGTAGGCGACAGGCGTTTCCTCGGAGCCTCCTGACAAGTATACGGCCATCAGAATACAGCACGTACAACTGGGACTCGTCTAGAAGACGACATTGTGCGAGCCATACATCCAGCTTTGTCGCTCGGCACACCAGAGTCGGTGACTCTCTCTATGCTGCATTGTCAAGGGAAGCCGCAGTACTGGTCGCCGTTCTGACGGTCCACACTGCTGCAAACGTCGACGCACCGTACGAGCGGATACTGGGTGTGCTTTAAACATGCCCATTTCCTGACTAATGGTTCGTGATGTGGCAGTACGGTTTTGCAGGGCCGACCTCACAATATGTCTGTCCTCTCCGGTGTTAGTCATGGGAGGACGTCGAATCCTGCATGCCGTTCAGTATGACCCTCAGCGATCCATTAATTCCATATTTGCATGACAGTGGTTGGATTTCGATGAATTCAACAGGCGATATCACGGAAAGATAATCCACACTCTCGATAGGGAACGATACTGCCTCTATGGAATACCGACACTTGGTGGTAAGCATTTCTTCTTATTATTCGAGGCATAACACGATATTCTGAGCAAAGACCGACCTTGCAAAGCGCGTTCCGAATGAGAAATCCACTACGCAACTTTTCTTTTATGCAGTGCTTCAGATGTCGTTTCTCCCGCCTGCCTCGTCTAAATGCGCTGAAATACTAATTATTTGCATATTCCAACCTCTTCTTCCTTTCATGTGATTTTGACGTTCGTCAGATCATTCCTTCCTGGTGTTGCAATTTTAATGGCCAGCAGTGTATATAAATGGTGTTTAAATACTAAACTGGATGTAAAGTTGCCACGCAACTAGGCAGTTCGTCAAACAGATCGCATTATTCAATTGTTTAATTCAAAAAAAAAAAATCATATAATTATTCCGGTAATAGCGTTTTGAACTTTTGGAAAATTTATTTTTATTCGGGTATTTTAAAATTTTTGTGTATTGTTTCTATTTTAAATCTACAGCATCAATTTTATTAACAATTTAAAAAAAAACCTCAAAGAGAATATGTTAATAACAAATCTGAAATTGTCCCCTTCAAAAGTCAAATTGTCTCCCTGTGGGGCGTATGCCCCACGTTTGGAACCACTGGTTTAGATCAACATGAAATTAGCTACTTTTCTTTCATAGATCATTTTCTCTTTAACGTCTACTTACGTGACAAAAATGTCAAAGTATAATCTTACTACAGTTTGACTTTTTCTCTCCTTGCGAATCATGCAATTGAAAGAGACTCATCTTTCAACTGGGAGAGAAGTTGCTGTCAACTGGGTAGCCCACCAAGCTAGTCTCACTGTTTAGAACTGCTTTAGCACTTATAGACCATGACTCTGCCAAAAAAAGAACACGCCATTAATAAAGTGTTTTTATCGAAATGCTAGTATATATGACGCTGCTTTGAAGAATATCGGTGTCTTAAAGGATTTAGAAGAGAATGGAGGATATTCCATCTACGTAATGATCACGTGGTCAAGGCAAAAACGTCTAACGTAAAGAATGGAAAGCTCTACAGACGTAATGTAAATTCCCGCTAACCAATGAAACAGTTCATGGGGGAGCAGTAGTAGCTTCCCTTCTTATCAGTTAGAAGTTCTTTGGGTAAATTACCGGTACCACGTGACTTTTTTCAGCCGCGAACCCATATTTGGAGTATCCTCCATTTATGTGTGTGAATGTTCGAAAAAGATAAAAAAAAATTTTGAAACAACAAGATAACTTAAAGTATCTCTGGATCTACGAGGCGACGGTTACTGAAACATGAAGCTGTTGAAGAAGCAATTAATTCAGGTACTGTAGATCAACATGTAACCGTAAAAAGCGTGGGTAGAACATTATCTATGCCATGAGCAACTGTGCACAAAGTCTTGAGTTACATTTAAAAAATTTCCATACAAAATCCATACAATAACCCATTCAAAATTAGGATTTTACATGAATTTAAAACCTCAGGATCTACAGCAAAATTATTTCGCCTAGTTCATTCTTTGCAAAATTTGTGATGATGAATCGTGGATATGTAAAATTTTGTGGTTTGATGAAGTGCATTTCTCTTTATGAGTAGAAGTCAATGCACAGAAAGGATATGGGACACATCCAATCATTGCGCTTTGCATGAAAAACCACAGCATTTAGAGTATGTAACAGCTTGGTGAGGAATAACAGCGGAGTTTATTATGGGATCCTTTTTCTTTGAAACTGTTACTTCTAAAGGACGGGTTCGTACCACTGTAACAAGCTCAAGTTATTATGCAATTTTCCAAATCCATATAATACCTGCTTTGAAAGCTATAAGCTGTTTAAACACAATCGTTTTCAAGCAAGATGGAGCTCCTCCACATATTACTACACCAATCAAACAACTTCTCAGCCATACTTTTGGTGAGGACAATATTATAAGAAGAAATTTAAAAAATTCTTCGCCTTCCTGGTCCCACGTATTGAACTTTGTGATTTCTGGTTGTGGTGGTATTTAAAAGACTGTGTGTACAAAGAAAAATATAATTATGTGGTTGAGCTAAAAGCTAGCATAACTAGGCCTGTCCAAAACGTTCAACCAGAAACCTTAAATGCTACGGTGGATCACACTATTTTGCGTCTGCAGCACATGATTGGAAATTAAGATTCAAATATCGAGCATTTATTTTCATAATTTTTCTTGATTTATAATAAAAACTTCTTTAAAAAATCAAATATGGATTTAAAATGAGTTATATTTGTTAACATTTTCTAAAAAAATCTCTAACTATTAAACGCCGGCTATCGGTAAAATATTGAACTAAATTTTTTTTTTACTGCATGAATGATTTCCGCGTACGCGAAACAGTTTAAATACAAAAACTTTTCAAAATATTCCTGATTAGCTTTTAGATCCTTTCAAACACGTACACTTTAATTATGGCCACCCTGCGTATAATTAGGCTTATAAAATAAAGTCATATATATACGCAGAGATCTTGACTGAATATATGATGCAGATTACACTTATGAGCCTTCTATACGTCCCATATCTAAATATAATGCCCAATGAGCCTTATTAGTTGACCATTGACGAGGATTCCTTCAGCCAGTGTTGCCAGATTGGGGACTTTTTTAATTCAGGTTATTTGACTGACACCACTTTTTAAAAATAGTATAATTCGCTTATTTTTCAGAATTTTTAATCTATTTTTAAATAGGTGGAATATTTCTATTTCAAAAAAGTGGTGACAATCAACAATCTGGGGACAAAAAAGTCCCCAATCTGGCAACACTGCTTTCAGCTCAGGGTGCAGTATAACTGTTACCTTTGCATTTCCTGTCTCCGTTTCATGTCTATACATACACAAAATATTTCTGAATCCGCGTTCATTTTTAATGTAGAGATCAGCAGATGCCAGCTTTCTTAATCCCTAGATAATGAAAATGTCAGGCATCCAATCGATTGATGCAATATGCGCTACATTTTATGTAAAGTATAGACAACGCAGTGTGGTGGTTTCCCTCAATTGCCAGAATTTTCTTTTTCAGGGTCATGGGTCTTTGTGCACGGCACAAAGACCCAAATCACGTTTACAATTCTTCATAAGTCGATATTCAAAGTCATGTCGAAGTCATATTCTAATGCAGATTCACTCTCATTTTTAAAGAGGAAAACACTATGTGATTGAAATAAGCATGTAATAATACAGCTCGTATTCAAAATAATAAGAATGAATTACTTTTCATTTATTTATTTTTGATACTAAGCAAATGCAATTAAATTTCTTATAAATTAAATCTGGAATGTTTAGATAAGATTTTGACATTTACAAAATTTAAAATACAGGACAATAAATTAGGTATACAGCTTTCTTAAACACATCAAAATATTAGAATAAAATTTAGATTGGTTCAAAATATTAGAATATTTTATATTACGTAACAATATTGCCTTATGAATATGAAGTAAATGGTAGTTAATATTTTGTAGCATCCCCTTTAGCTTTCATAACAGCGTACAATCAATCTTGCATACTGTATACAAGATGTTTACAAGCATTTCTATCAATATTAGCCCAAATAGTCTTTATACGTGCCACTAACTCAGTTTTACTTGAAGGAAGATTTTCTTTGTGTTTTTTCTTCATTATACACCATAAGTTTTCGATGGGATTAAGGACTGGTGAGTTTGGCGGCCAAGGAAGTACCTTAATGTTGCGCTGGCGAAACCAATTCCTAGTTGACACCGAGGTATGCGGTGATGCTAAATCTTGTTGAAAGATGAAATCATCTTCAAATAAATCTTTGATGATGGAATCATGTAATATTCCAAAATTGTTTTATATATCTGAGAGTTAACCTTTTCATAGACAATGCATAACTTTTCAGGTCCTTCTGCACTCATGCAACCCCAAACCATGACACTAGCAGCAAATTTTACGGAACGTTTAAGGCATTTTTTATCAAATGCTTCTTGCTTCATTCTCCAAACTCGAATACATTGATTACCATATGAAACACAAAACATACTTTCATCACTAAATAATACATTTTTCCAATCTTCTTCGCTCCATAAACGTCTTGATTTACACCAATTCAATCTTATACGCTTTTGTTTTGCAGTCATGAGAGGTTTTGTTTTCAGTACACGAGATTCAAACTTTAATTTATGGAAAATGCATAAACGTTGTCGATGTAGAAACTTCAACTCCTTTTTCTTTCCATTTTCGGTGCAAGAAACGCACATTTTTAAAACGGTTTTTCTTAACTATACGCTTCAGTTTCCTGTTATCTATAGCAGATATTAATTTTAAGATAATAAATAAGTTTAATCAACAATTAGTTCTTAATAAAAATATCGTTTGCACGTTTGCATTAAAAGACATTAAATTACCAAACGATATTTTCAATTTGTAAAAAAAGTAATTATTCTAATATTTTGAATATGAGCTGTAGATAAAAATGAAATGAAAAATGAATTTAAAGGAGCAAAATAGGAAAAACTAAGTTCGTTTGAAGTCATGGACATGCATTACAGGTTTTGCTAACCTAATGAGAGTGTCCTTCATTAAAGTGAATAAGATTCATTAAAAAATAAATAAACGGATTAATCTTTGAAGAAAGTTTCAACTTATGAGAAACTATTAAATTAAGACTGAGTTTATATTTACACCACATTCTGGACATTAAACTGAATAAGATTTTTTAATAAAATGTTTGAATGGATCTAACTGAGCAGAAGAAGACGAAACGACCTCTGATGAGGATTTGAAACCAGTGTAAACGGTTTAACATTTTTGTTGAAAATTAATTTTTTAATCATTATAATATCGCAATGAAATCTATCATCTAGAAAAGTCCAGATTAGTGTTTTCCCGTTTCACCAAAAGGTTGATCATAAATATTTTGGAATGCTTTTTTTACGAAAATTATCGATGTCATAATTTATAATCGTTTTAAGTTATTAATAAGTAATACAGTCGAATCTCCCTATAACGAAACTCCATACATCGAATTTCTCTATATAACGAATTTTTAGTAGGAACGGTTCCCTTTTCCCATGATCTCATTAAAAACCGTCTCCATGTAGCGAAATATCTATCTCCATATAACGAATTTTTTCATAAAATGTTTTTTATTTATTTAGTTTTAAGAAAGCTTCCAGATCATTTAGAATCAATTTTACATCGCTGATTCCTGATTTATCGTTCAGTGCTGAGTTTTTTATCTTACCTTTCTACCTTGCATCTCCTTGTTCTTTATGTCCAACGAATTCAGCTCTCTCCCCTCCCACACACCTTCCAACATCCTTCTTAAAACAGTGTAAATTGGATTGTTACGCATATAAGAACGGGATTAGACAGGAAATTGAAGTTTAAGGTGAATGAGATCGAAAATCCTTCAGAAGGTTAAATTAGAAAAATAAACTATCTTTTAATCAAGCACAACAAGTCGATATTCATAATACTCACTGCCAGAAAGCTCCAGAGATTCATTGGCATGACACATGACCTGATGTGCTCCACAAAAAAGCGGGCGGGAAAGAAGAAGGCGCAAGCACGCTATTGGTCGAGTGGAAACTTCTCCCTCGACAGTTGCGGCCGCGAGAGCAGATCGCTGTCACCATTTAGAACACCTTTTTGTCTATCGAAACTAAAGCTCTCAACTCTTACAGTTACAATAGATGTTTATTGTTTCTGGCTTTCTTTAGTGGGAAAGATTCACAAAACTTAATCTGTTTGAGTGCGTCTTTTTACTGCTTCTGCAAAAATGTCTTCTAGGAACTGCATAACTCTCTGTGATAAAGGGAAGATTTTGAAAGAAATCGATAAGGGATTGAAAAAAAGATGTGGCAAAAAAGTTTGGGATTCCGGCAAGCACTCTGTCAACAATCATAAAAGATAGAGAGTCAATCACCGAGCAGAATTCGGATCTTTGTTCGACGCGAAAAAGAAAGAGGACGTGTCAATACAAGGACTTAGACGAAGCAATGTTTAAGTGGATTAAAGGGATAAGGGACCTGAATCTACCACTTTCGGAACCAATGATTTTAGAAAAGGTTCTAGAATATGCTTCAACTTTTGGGCACTCTGACTTCCAAGCCAGCATTGGTTGGCTAGAAAAGTTCAAGAAAAGACATGGGTTATTCCAGAAAACTATCTGCGGTGAAAGTGTGGATGCTCTGGTGACAGCATGTGAGAACAGGAGTCTTAAAGTAGCAGAAAATCTAAAAGAATTCGCTCCTGAGAACATTCTTAATGATGACGAAACAGGTCTCTTTTACAAGTGTCTCCAAAACAAGACTCTGGCGTTTAAAGAAGATAAGTATTTTGGCTGCAAACAAAGCAAACAAAGGATTACTATTCTGGTGTGTGCTAACATGACAGGGAAAGAAAAATTAAAGATGCTAGCCATCGGGAAAAGTAAATCTCCTCTGTGTTTTAAAGGCGTGAAGCCATTAGAAGTGAACTATGATTTTAATAAAAAGTCCTGGATGACCGCTGAAATTTTTGACAAATGGTTAAAAGCACTTTACAATCAAGCGAGAAAAAAACGCCGAAAAATTTCTTTGCTTATTGGTAATTGTCCAGCTCACTCACAAAACTGTTGAGGAAAACTGCAAAATGTTGAAGTTATTTTCTTACCACCTAATTGCACATCAAAACTGCAGCCCATGGACTTGGGAATGATAAAAAATCTAAAGGTGCATTATAAGAAAAGAATTCTTAAAGAAGTGATCATAGCTACTGAAAAAAAAAAAGATTCCACCTAAGACATCATTTGTCTTAGAAAATGTATTGTGGAACTTTATAAAGCTTGGAGATTTTATGCAACTGAAAAACACTTTACAATTGCTTCAAAAAGGCCGGCTTTTGTAAACTGGGGAATAATGTGGATTCTGAGGACAAAGAAGGTATGGCTTTTGCAGACTTAAAAGAGAAATGGAAATTAATTAAGGAACGCGGAAATGTCGAAGAAAATGTTACTCTCTATGATTTTTTGGAAGTGGATGACAATCTCACTATTGCGCTATACTACTGATTATCCTACTGATAGTGATATTTTCAGCAGCGTTATGAACTATGATGATGAGAGTGACAATCAGCATGAAAACGAAAACGTACAACAAGAGAAAAACCATCACGTACTGAAATGATGAGTTCTTTTGATCTTATAAGGAGAGGACTTCAAATGGAGATAAATGTACCCGATACAATTTTACATTTCTTGCTAAAGTGTGAAAATTTTTTCGAGAATGTAACAATTTTGAAATCAAAACAGCGAAAAATTACAGATTTCTTCATCTAAAATTAAGTTTTCCTTATGTGATTTTTATTATGCTTTCAAATAAATGTCTATTCTCTTTTTTCAAACTGTTTAAATAATTATGAAATACAATTTAGGTTAATATTTATAGTTAAACATTTCAAATTCTTAATTAAACACTTTAAAAATAATTTTTGTTCAAAATTTACACATTAAACAGGAATTTTTACTCATTTTCTATATAACGAATTTCTCTATATAACGAATTTTTTACTGGAACAATGGATTTCATTATATAGAGACTCGACTGTATTTATCTTAGTTAAGTTAGTTAACTTGGTTAACTTTTAAAATTGCATCCCATTAAAATGATTTAAAAACTATTCAAAAAGAAAATCTTAAAATTTTTAACTCTCAATTTCTGGAAATAGCTGTAAATGTGTTGGTCTCTTCTGGTTGCAATCACTTTATTTATCTTTTATAGAGTAGGCGGGGCTAAAGATACGTACTTTCCATACATTTTGATTTTTAACGCACACATTGGTCTAAACCCATGTAACGAGTGATTAAAATGTTAGATTAGAACCTTAGGCAAGTGCCACCATCAACTCGCATTCTGTCAAATTATAATTCTGTGAGAAAATGCATTTTTTTAAAAACATTGCTCTGCGTATCTTTGCCCCATAGGTTGGGGTAAACGTACGCAGTGGTGGGGCAAAGATACGCAGTGCGTATTTTTGCCCCATTACTGTGGGGTTTTGCCCCCATTTCCAATAAAACGAATGAGTTATGCAAAAGCATTAGTAAATTTCACTAGTATTTATAGTTAAGCTGAAAATTGTAAGTTAAACCATGAAAAAAACAGCGGTCTGTGAAATCGCAAATAGCAGTTAACCTCTAACTACTGTGATAAAAATTGTTGCATAAATAGTGTGAGTGGTTCCAAAGACCCCTTGATCGTAGAATGAATAAAAGGGTTGACTGACTCATAAGATACTGTTTTACCTAAACTTTATGTAAAGGCCTATTATAATAAAAATTCTCTTCATTTAGATGTCTTTAGCGATAGTACTAAGTTTTCAAACGAATCAAAATTAAATTAACATCAATAGTTAAATTGAAAATTACAAGTTAAGCTATGAAAACGGAATATAGCAGCGGTCTCTGAGACCGTTAACAGGAGTTAAGGGCTAAGACTTAAAACAAAATCGTTTTATGAAACAAGAATATTGATTTTTAAAAGTAGGTAGGTAGATAGCTACGTTCTATGTATATTGAAAAAAACTTAACTAGAAAAAGGAAAAGGTAGTTAACTAGCTTATATTAGTTAAGTAGCTATTATATTTTATACAATATAAAAATAAAACTTTCCACAACGTAATTGTGGAAAGTTTTGCATCTAGCTAAAACGATAGGACAAAGCCCCGAATCTTAAACTTGTGCGTATCTTTGCCCCAAGACGGATGCGTACTTTTACCCCATTCTCCTGTATTTTACTTAACCGGCTACCGACAATTTTAAACAAATGCAATCGAGGTAAACTATACGGCATTTAGAAGCTATAGAGCTTCCGTTCTCCACTGAATTTTTGGATTTGTAAAAATTCGAAGTATTGTCAGCTAAACAATAAAGTGAAGTTTTAAAAATATTAGATCAAAATGCGAAATTTTAAACTTACCTCATTTTCTTGGCACGGAGTGCTACTTTTTCACAAGGTTTGAGCCCACAACTACTACACTTGAGACCAAACTGTCACCTAGTGATCGTGATTGTAGAAATGTTTCTTTATATTAAATTAGCCAGTGCGTATCTTTGCCCGTGCGTATCTTTACCCCCCACCTACTCTACTATATCTTGTCAAGTGCCCTTCCAAGAGACTGTGAAAGCATAAACTTGAATGTATGGCCAAAATCAATTATTCTATATTTTATTTTAATAGAAACGAAATAACTTACCTGGTTAGATCGGTATTCGTGAAAACACATTCTGTCCAAAGTAAAGTAATATTTTCTTCACTAAATGCCGCTAGTTCTAATTTTATTAATCAGGGAATACTCTCAAAGGGTGTGACATATCTAGGTGTTGTGGACATATAGTGGACAATGTTGCCAGATTGGGGACTTTTTTGTCCCCAGATTGTTGATTATCACCACTTTTTTGAAATAGAAATATTCGACCTATTTAAAAATAGATTAAAAATTCTGAAAAATAAGCGAATTATACTATTAAAAAGTGGTGACAGTCAAATAACCTGAATTAAAAATGTCCCCAATCTGGCAACACTGAGGTGGGCACGATTTTTACATTTGTCACACCTATTTTTCAAAAAGTAATTTTCAACTTATCTTATATCAGAACCTGACAATTGTCTCCTATTAAATTAGACAACGATTTTCATTTGGATTTATTGATAATAAAAAATAAAAACCGTACTTACCCTGAATATGCGCGAGTATTCAAGGGTTAATTGACAAAATAACTAACGACTACCTCTTTATTGCTATAAAAAAATCTTATAGATGTACAAAAATATACGTTTCTAAATGCTGCAAAGATCTCAATACGTTTAAAAACTAAGTGAGTCTCAGAACTTATAAATTTCCAAAATTAAATTAGCATATATTTAATAATCCTCTGTAAATCTCACCGGTAAATATTAAACGTGTTTTAGCATTTATTTAATAATCCTCTGTAAATCTCACCAGTAAATATTAAACGTGTTTTAAACTGTTTTGGCCATATGCATTCTAACGGTTGGAATAGAAGATCCAGATTAATTAATATGGTAAAATCCAATCTTTTATTTTTATAAACACTTTCTCTGTAATGTAGTGCACTTCTTACGGTTCTTCCATATGCGTGTTTACTTTTCTAGGTACCAAAACCGAATGACATTCGACTGTACGCCCTCGTATAGGTGAAAGGGTAATGTTAGCTTTTATATGTTTTCTCATGTTTTGCCTAATTTACGTTATCTATATTTTGTGCTCGAATAAAGAATCCTGTAAGCATTTCACAATTAATGAAAGCAGTTCGTTACGATGCATTTTGTAATTTTAATGTGGAGTTGCTCTATCGTCAGTGTATGAATCTCAGCCTGCGATATCATGAAAGCATTTTATTTTGTCAAATTTTCGCATTCAAATCTGTTTAAATGCAAATAAATCTTTCAGCATTAGCTGAAAATAGGACATTATTTACCCAGTTTGAATTCCAGTTACTTTCTCGTCTGTTTTTATTCCATCCTTTATCATAGGTCATTTCTAATGTAATGTAATAATTAATCCCTGTTTAATTTCTGTAGTATTAACAGTGACTATGTGACCTAAAATAAAACATTTTAAGATAAATAATAATTATAATTTCCTTACTGTGGACTATATTTGTAGCCTTATTGCTTTTGCCATTCATGTTGATGTTCCTACAATTATTTGAAAATCTCGAGTTCTGCATATTCTTTATTACGATTCGTCACCAGCTCTCTAAGACAGTGTTGCCAGATGGGCTACTTTTTTAAAAATCAGATTCTTGATTGGCAGCACTTTTTCGAAATGGTAAAATGTGCCTTATTTAATGGCATATTAATTCAGGCAAAAACAAAATGAATTTTACCGTTTCAAAAAAGTGGTGCCAATCAAGAAATCTGAAATTTAAAAAAGTAGCCCACTGGCAACACTGCTCTAAGAATTTAAAAAAATGTATAACCTTATTCAACACTCTATGTACAATTTTTTAATCGGGCAAATTTATGTAAGAAAAGTCATTTCTATACATACACTGGTTTCCCAAAATTAAGGAAAAACAACAAAAGTAGCGATTACTCAAAACGTTACAAATAGATTTTAATGAAACTGAGCCACAATGTACAACACATAGTAACATATAAAATAGCATTAAAAGAAATTACCAGACGATTGTGGTGTTTCAGAAATTAATAAAACTTCAAAATAAATGAGTCAGTTTGTTATAGGAAAAGTACCTTTAATATGGAGTATGATCACCCCTAAGAGAATACAGCACATACAGCGATGTGTGATACTGTTAATTATGCGATCGATAAGTTCGCTGAGAAGTGCGAGCCATTGCTCTTGTAAAGCAGTTGTAAGCGTGGCAAGGGTCAGAGGAGGGGTATTGAGAGCAGTGACACATCTTCCTAAGGCATCCCAAACATGCTCGATGGGATACAAGCCCAGTGATCGAGCTGGTAATCCCATGCGCTGAATTGTTTGGTGCTGAAGTTAATCTTCTCCGATGTGAGCCCTGCACGGTCAAGCGTTATCGTCCTGGAACAGGTAATCATTAACTATTGCACCGGCATAATTGCGCACATAAGCATCAAGAATGTCATCTTTATGTACGTGAGCATTCACAGTGTCACGTGGAAAGACATGGAGTTCTGTACGTCTGCCTAAAGAGATACCATCCCACACACAGACACTGCCTCCTCCATACGAATCTCTTTTACGAATGTTTGATGGATGATAGCGTGTTCCATGTTCTCTCCAAAGCAATCAATGCATACTATCGCTTTGGGGGCTGAACTGAACTCATCTGTGAAGAGAACACGCCTCCATTGATCAGCTATCCAGTGAACATGTTGACGTGCCCACCTTAAACGTTCCCTCTGGGGTCATGAGTTGAACGGCACACAAATGTCTGGTCGCATCGCATAAAGACATCCTTCAAGAAGCCTTCTACGCACACTAGACTTTCATACCAACCTTCCAGTGGCTGTAGTAAGGGAGAATCTAAGATAAGAGAGTGTTGCTTTTCTATTCCTTCCTGCACATAACCGCAAATATCGTCATCGGTGCTTGTCGTAGCTCTTGCCCGTCCTTGGCTAAACCTTCTGGAGGCCTAACCAGCAGTTTGAAATTGTTTCCGAAGCCTATGAACAACAGAAAAACTCAGATTTAGCCATCTGGCAACCTCTGTCTGACTTTGATCTACCTCCAATCTTCCAATAGCTCTATATTGCAGTTATGCGGACAAATGATACCTCGAGGTCATACTAATGAATTGGCTATCTCAGTTTTCTTATATCATAATCACAGCGACCCCAGAAGCCGTACTCTCTAGCATGCATTTTTATGCTCCTCATAGATGATGCAATCCGATTGCAGCGCCACTAATTTGCATTTTGTAATTTTATTTAGTATCTTTTAGTTAACAACATATGCAAATTTCATACGGATAGGTTCATTTTTGAACAAGTTATCACCCTTTTTGTGATCTTTCCTTAATTTTTGGAAACCAGTGTATTAACATCATTAAATCAATAGCACTCAGAAGGTGGTGGATACATTTTAATCAACTAGTACGATTATGAAACATATCCAGATCAAGAGAAAGAGATTTTCAAAGGAAAAAAAGACTAAAGGATTATAGTTAGGGCTATGAAGAATTATCCTCGTGAAACAAATGGCAAAACTTCCTTAAAAATTAAAATTACAAAATCCTTTGTGAGTTTTTTCATTATTTATCACATTCTAAAATAAAAAAAATCCTCTCTCCTTTAACTTCCCTCGCGACGTATGTTCTATGAATGTGGCTTCAGTATTGCTTCTACTTTGATAAAAAGTTTCACTAGCAACGCCCAGTCCTTCTTCTGAGGGATGGAGAATAACAGCAATTAATTTTTCACTACAGCGGACATCGCTTTCAAGGCGATCCAAAATCGGTTCAAAAGTACGCTTACTCACATTTTGCTTACGCTAAGAAACACCAACTTGTATGAAAGTTTTGAAATAGACTTTAACGGTGTGTACTAAACAGATCTTTAATTATGTTTTCACTTTCATAAATCTCATTCCATTATATAAATAATATCTATTCCCAGTTTCATTTCGATCGTTTGATCAGAAAGATCTCTAATTCACTCCTGAATATCATCAGTTTAATGTTGGATGGCTCTTTCGAGTGAAACTTACCTCATCACTTTTCTTTAGCTATTCTTTTTCTTATTTTAGATATATAATTTATCTCTTTGTTATTCATGAATAAAATTTTAAAATGTAATTTTTAATTTGAGTACTTCTGTACCTTAGTGTAGCAGACTCTTTAATAAAAATTAGTAAAAATATGTGTTGCATTCTATAGTTCATTATGACAAGTATACATTTATAAACCTCTTAATGTCTTTAAGACACTGGCATGTCTATTATTAATGATTTGTTTTTAATTGCAGGCTTTACATCTTCCAGAAGCACGCACGCACGTCCAAGAGGCATCGGGAACAGGTGATAAAGTGACTGTTGTCTCTTTGCCTGAGACAGATGGGATTGTTTATGCTGTTCCTGAGGAACAGTATGTAATAAGACGCGGAGACGCAACATATATGGCTCCTCCTGGCAATACAAATCTAACAGCGTTCTTCCCAACCTATCGTATTCAGATGGACTGATTTCCTTCGATGAAATACTAATGTTGTTTTTAAATGTAGGTGTCATTCAGAGGAAGGAAATGCGAAATCTTGCTTTTATGATGTCATAAGTTTAAAAACTCTGTTAAATCTTGACTAAAACATTCCAAAATATTAATGAAAGTTCAGTGAGCTTCAAGATTCTAAATGTATTAATGGTTGACTTTGAAAATGATTTTGATTGTCTTCTCTGCAGCAGTATTTTAGCACGGTAATACAAATCTTAATTTTCGGTGACAATTTGGAACTGTTATCATAATCAGTCAAAAAGAAATGCAATATGTGACTATATCAAGACATTTTTTACGGGGAAAACAAATTATCTACCCCATTATTAGGTAGAGAAACTTAAAATATACATATTGCTGACAAAGCAGAAGCTTTGAAAACAGAAAAGAAGAAGCTATGAATGAATACGACTTTTGTCTCCAAGGATATTTTAAAAACTTTCGGGAGTTTTGCGTTTTAAAAGTATAATCTGTTAAGTTTAGATTTAGTTTTGAAAACAATTTAATATACTTTAGATACAAAGATAATTAAAGCTGTATAAGGAAATTTATTCAGAATAATAGAATTTTTCTCCAAAGAACAATTTTTTGAACCAAGAAATTTTTAAACAGTCATATCTTTGAGCAAAAATCCCTTTTACACTACTTCAATGTGCATTAGTCTTCAAAAATCCTTTAATTTCAATATCGAAATTGACTTTTATGTAACCAAGTACAAAAATTTAAATTCATTATGTGAGAAAATTATGCGTCGATTTCTTGTATTTCTTGCGTTTATATGAATAATTTGTTAAAACCGAAGAAAATAGATAACTCTAACATTATACACATATGAAAACTGTTAATTTATTCCCTTAATGTCCTTTAAAAAGCTCTATCTTTAAAGTTGTGTAACTTCCTCCCCCTTACAAGCACTCACAATTTCGTTAAGAGTTAGTTTGTAAATAAATAAAGAAATAAATAAAAGCTTTTGTGTTTTTCAGTTAAACTCTTAACAAAATTTAATCTTAATTAAAGATTTTCCTAACTCATAAACAAAGAAAAACAAGCATCATCAACTGAAATTGCACAAAATCATTTCAAATCAGTAGCTTAAAAAAAAAAAAAAAGAATAGAAGCTATTTGAATGGAATAAATTGTCAACCAGAGAGCTAACATCTATTTAATAAGCACAAGAAATTTTCAAAGTGTTATTACATACTTCATATAGCTTTTATTTTTAACAGAACTTTTACAGAGATTCCAGTTTGAAAGCCATGAGTAGCTCGAAGTTATCCTGCTGTGAACATTTCCTTAACCATTATGATAAACGGATTATGGTTTCAACTATTACTCAAGCAATAATGTCAAGCGTAAATGCTAATTTAACCAAAGTCTGTAGTGGTACACCGTGAAATATTTCTGATGAATTACTCATTTTTGAAAGGAAACATGCGATACTTTACTTAAGAGGACAGGTTAAATCAAAATTGGTCTAAAAATCGATTTTTTGTTTTAAATATTAAATGAAAGCCTTCTTAATTGTGAATATTTAAACATCTTATTTTTATCCATACGGCAATTATATCGCGAGATATTGTAAATTTTGTTAATACACCCAGCGCAATTACTCACACAAATGAAAACTTTAAATGGCTTTTGTCCATTTTAATATTTTCTTCACTTTCATGTTTTAAAAATGCTAAGTTTTTTTAAATTTGTGATAGAGATTTAAACTTTTTCTTACATGTGTTCTTTATTATATATGTGATAAATCTGCGGTTGGAATTAGCCTTCAGGTTTTTTGTTATTTTTTTTTAAATAAAAATATATGAAGATGTGTTAGATTTCATCGTTTTACACTATATATATCAGTTAAAAAATTATATTAAATGTAATATTAGATGTATCTAAAAAGCCATGCTCAGTCTTGTGTAAAACACATTTTAAAATCTTTAAAAAAATGGGGCAAAAATATAATTTTTTTTAAAAATAGTCGGGATTTTTAAAAAGTCAAATTTTTTAAACTTTTTTTTTTAATTTTAATTAAATTTGCAGTTATTTTTTTCCTTTTTCAAAATGTACTTTTATTTGAACATTGAAATGCAGTGAGTACACCATTTGAACCATATTTCTTAAAATAAACAAAATTGTTGAAAGGCAAACTGTCCCCTTAATGACATATTGAAGTTTTACGAAAATCTGAGAATTTTCACGAAAGACGAAACAAGGATGTATAGTCGTAAAAAAAAAAAAAAAAAAAAAAAAAAAAAAAAAAAAAAAAAGGAACAAAAGGACACTTTATACTAACTCCTGCCGAAAATCATCGTATAAAAATGGGTTATATATCAGTCGATTAGTAATAACTTAACTAGCAGGAATGACCGAGCTAAGCTCGGTCAAAATTACTTTGTGTTTATCTAGATATATTATTCCCACTGAATCATTCTTGCTGTTTTAGATGCAATTAGCTTGACCCTGATCCATATTGACCCAAAATGACCCACTAATCGAATATTTCAAACATGCGACCTCTGAAAACGATGGAATACAAAATTTAGTGAAAATCGTTAGTCGTTTTCTAGATAAAATAAGCTTGACCCACGTTATTCAAAAATGACCCACTAACCAAAATTTATCGAACATGTAACCTATTCCAATGGTTTTTTTGTACTGTGAAACGGTATAAAACAAAATTTTGTCAAAATCGTTTGAAACATTTTGAGATACAGTTAGCTTGACCCCGACCCATTATCACCAAAATGACTCATTAATAGAATTTTCTTGAGCATGCGATCCAGCCCAATGGTTTTATCTTGTCCAGAAACTGTGTAATACAAAGTTTTGTCAAAATCGTTTCAGCCTTTTTTTAGATACAGTTAGCTTGATCCTGATCCATTAGGACCCAAAATGATCCATGATTGACTTTTCTTGAACATGCAACCCTGCCCAATGGTCTTATTGTTCCCAGAAACGGTATTATACAAAATTTTGTCAAAATGTTTTGTACTGCTTTTTAAATACAATTAGCTTGAACCTGACCCATTGTGACCCACTAATCGAATTTTCTTGAACATGCAACCTAGCCCAATGGTCTTCTCGAGCCTGAAAACGATAGAATACAAAAATTTAGTCAAAATCGTTTTAGCCGTTTTTTAGATACAATTAGCTTGACCCTGACCCATTGTGACCCAAAATGACCCACTAATCGAATTTTCTCGAGCATGTGACTTAGCCCAATTCTCTTCTAATGCCCAGAAACGGTATAATAATAAATTTGGTCAAAATGTTTTGAGCATTTTCTTAGATTCAATTATCTTGGCCCTGACCCACTGTGACCCAAAATGACCCACTAATCGAATTTTCTCGAAGACGTGACCTAGCCCAATTCTCTTCTCATGCCCAGAAACGGTATATTATAAAAATTTTGTGAAAATGTCTTGAGCCGTTTTTTAGATTCAATTAGCGTGACCCTGACCCATTGTCACACATAATGGCCCACTAATAGAACTTTCTCGAACATGCGACCCTGCCCAATGGTCTTATCATGCCTAGAAACGGTGTTATACAAAATTGTGTCAAAATGTTTTGTACCGATTTTTAAATAGAATTAGCTTGACCGTGACCCATTGTGACCCAAAATGACCCACTAATCGAATTTCCTTGAACATACGACTAACCCAATGGTCTTCTTGAGCCCGAAAACGATAGAATACAAAATTTAGTCAAAATCGTTTAAGCCGTTTTTAAGACACATTTCGCTTGATCCTGACCCATTGTGACCCAAAATGACCCACTAATCGAATTTTCTCGAACATCTGACTTAGCCCAATGGTCATCACATGCCCAGAAACAGTATATTGCAAAATTTTGTGAAAATGTCTTGAGCCGTTATTTAGATAAACTTAGCTTGACTCTGACCCATAATGACCCACTAATCGAATTTTCTTGAACACGTGACCCATCCCACTGGTTTTTTAGTGCCCGAAAACGATAGATTACAAAATTTCGTCCAAATCGTTAGTGTCGTTATCTAGATAAACTTAGCTTGACCCACGGTGTCCCAAAAACAACCCACTAATCGAATTTTCTCGAACATGTGAATTAGCCCAATGATCTTCCCGTAATCCAAAACTCTAGAATATAGAGTTTAGTGAAAATCGTTAGAGCCATTTTCTAGGTAAGAATAGCTTGGCGCACAGTGATCCAAAAATGACCCACAAATCGAAATTTCTCGAACATGTGAGCTAGTCCAATAGTCTTCTCGTACCCGAAAATGGTTGGATACAAAATTTAGTCAAAATCGATTGAGCCGTTCTTTAGATATAATTAGCTTGACCCTGACCCATTATGACCCAAAATGACCCACTAAGGGAATTTTCTCGAACACGTGACCCATCCCAATGGTCTTTTCGTGCCTGAAAACGGTAGGGTGCAAAAATTAATCAAAATCGTTCGAGCCGTTTTCAAGATAAAATTTACACACACAATTTTTGCTCGCATTATAGTATAAGTTTAGTAAAATTTAGTTGGCGTCTACTAATTAATACCGTGCTTAAATTTTGGTTTTGGGGTTCGCTACGTATAGATATTGTACAAAATTTTAAAATTTTCAATACACCTAATATTTATATCATATTTCGATTATTTGACACATTTTATTTTTGGATACCAAATAGAAATACATTCGGTCAAGTAGTTTTTGGATTATGAGTGTTTAAATCTTGGAACTGCTAAACTTAAATTAATTTTTAACCAACACAAATTGTAATGTGAGTAGATTTTTAAGCATAATTCAAAACTACTTGGTTAAATAAGCTGTAATTTTCGATTCGCATATTGAAAGCTTATGGAAATCGATTTCTGACAACAGATTCATAAGATACAATTCGTACATGTTTCGAAAATGATTTTTTTTTTAATTAAAAATCAGTTTTAGAAAAAATATGAATTTTTTAACAGAAATCAATTTCTAGAAACTTAAAATATGCGAATCCAAATTTACAGCTCGTTCCGCCAAGTAGTTTTTGATTTCTGCATAAAAACTACCCGAATTGCAATCTGTTTTCAACGATTAAAAAAGTATTTAACTTTAGGAGTTCCAGATTTTAAACCCGTATATTTTATAAACTACTTCACAGAATGATCTCCCGTTTGTTATCCGAAGGCAAAATTTATTGAAAGACTCAAATTTGATCTGAAAATTAAGTGTTAGTGCTGAAAATTTTAAAGTTTGGTACAGTTTATATAAGTAGACGACCCCCAAGAAAAAGTTAAAATTGGAGTATTAATTAGTAGATGTTTTTACTACTCGATTGGTATCAGTCACATTTTCATACGATAATTTGCGGCTAAGTTAATATGAAATGTTCGCTCTCCGCCACCCCCTTTTTTTTACTACTTAAAAAATAAATAGATGGATGGGCTATTATAAAATTATCATAAAAAATGTAAAGGGCCACTTGGTAAACCTTCCCTTTCAAACAACAAAAATTTTTGATAAAATCAAAATTAGTACATCCACGCCAATGCATAAGCATACATATTCTCTCTATAAATATATATATGGGGCATTCTCACAGTCTTTTGACTTTCATGTCACTGAGTAATAATTTTTACTGTAATACACATTTTTGTGTTTTTTTATTTTATATACTGGGGAACATCCCATTGCATGATTGCACAAAAATATTAACGAGATAAATAAGTTTTAGACGATATTCAGGGTCCAAATACCTGGAAAACTCCTGTACCGTCCCGTGTCCCTGATGCTGATTTTTAAGTTTGGAGCTGTCTGGATAAAATTGTTTCAATAAAAATAATTCGATGTATTTTTTTTCTGAAACTGGATCTATTGTTTCATATAAACATGTAGCTAAAAAGTAACCTGCACACATTTTTAGGGTTGTTATTATTTTTTTAACTCTGTCCCTGGGTTTTAGATTCCTTACCATCCCTCTTCTAAAATTATACAGGAAATCATTTCAGATGCAACCAGAGAATTTTTTTTTCAAGTTTTTTCTCATGCAGAAGTATGCTAGAGAAATAATGTCTAAAATTCTTTGGCAGGAAATTTACTGTAGAATTTAAATTAGCATTTAAATATCAATTTCAAGCATCGTGACTTTATTGGTAGTCTAACCGTCCCCAAGGTTTATTCCTGCACTTTTCAAGGTAAAAATCAGTTTAATCAAAAGTTAACAATTGTTTCTAAAAATCCATGAACATTGTGGCTATCACTTAGTCTTAACATGATTTTCCTAAAAATAAATGGTAATTTTCCTTACTGTTCCATCCTTACCGTCCCTTTTTTCCAATACCATCCTTTTTTTCTACCTTACCGTCCCTTCTTGAACACCCCTTTAAGACAATGTTATACAAAAATTCTGTATTAAAAGTACTACATTGTTATTATTTCCTATTTGAATGTCCTGTGGGTACTATGCAAATTCATTATAAGTAAAAATTTAGAAGGAAATAAAAAGTTATAGGGGTAAAATGGTAAGGAAAATTAAACTCGCAAGTTTAACTTAAACCTCAGTTAAATAAAAAAATTTTCGCTGCTGACCATTTTTTCTTTATTTTGAATCATTAAGACATTCGTCTATCAGATTAAAATGTTATTTTAGCAAGTTTAATTTTGTCAGATTTTTTTTTCCCAAAAGTCAAAAGATTGTGAGAATGCCCCATATAGAGAGAGAATCAAGTACCTTCTTATTTTTTATTGAATAAATCTTATATTGAATAAAACTTAATATTGAATTACAGACACCAAAATCATCCTTTCATAGATACCAAACTCCTGTTTCTATTAATTTAAACCTGAAACTTTACGTAATAAATAAAATTAAATAAATACCATATAGAAACAAGACACATTTTATTAAATAAATTTTCAGGTTTAAAATATATTTATCCGACTTGAAAAAAATAAGGAGTTTGGCATTTATGCATCCTTCATATCAACACCTACATTTAATATCTTTATATTATGATTTACTTCTACTTTCTAAACGTGTAAAAAATTTCAGGGATATATGAGGCCTCCAGAATATAAGAGGTAGAAGTCCATAAAAAAGGGTTTTGGGATATTGACATTGACAGACCTGTGTTAATTATGATGTAAAAACATTTGCAATTATAAGATTGAATTGAATAGTCTACCCAACTGAAAATTTTTCTATTTTCAATCAACAAATCATTTATGAAATTATTTATGTAAATGTGAGAATAAAGGTAGCATACGCACAGATACAAAATACTTTTTCAGAAATTTTTTACATTTTGGGTTTAGATATTAGTATTTTGAGCACTTCATTTGATAGGATTAGACATTGAAATGTGGCAGCATCTCACATGTTTCTTAAGGTATCTGCCTATATCCAGAACGCTTTAAAAATATATTCAAATATTGAATAAATACACATATTTTTAGTTCAGTTTTAATACAGAATAATGAAAAACTTAAAATCCCAGCAATATCTTCATAACCCTTTAAAAAATTGGGGTTTTTTTTTCACAATTATTTTGTAAAGTTTCATGCTTACCCCAGACAGCGTACGCTCAATTCAACTAAATATATTTCAATTTTATTTTGTAGTATATACTACTATTATACACTTAACTATGCATTGAACTACGAGATTTACAATATTTTCAAAATTAACTGAAATATTTCAAAATATCTCAAAAAATACATATTTTCAATAAAAGTTACCATTTTTTTTTATATTCGAGTACCAATAAAATAATTACATTGTTACATAGAACTTAGATTCTAGTTCAGAACATAGTGAGTAATATGAAAAGCATTCTGACAAAATTTCAGTGAAATAGGTTTAAAAAAAATTATGTAATGAAGTTTGTCGAACATGGAGATAACGTAAATTGATTTTCCAGAAATCGCATTTAAATATTTCTTTTATATGTTTCAGATATATACAGAATTAATCTAGAAGTGACAGTTAAGGTTTATTAGTGTTTTTATGTAAAAAACATAAGAAAAGGATACATAGAAACATTGTTTACATAAACGATTATTTTTCTTAATAAAAGGATAAAAAAATTCGAAATTTTTTACGAAAACGGCCATTTTAATCTAAGCAGATACCTTAACTGTCTGACTATCTATTAAGTCCTTTGCGATTGAGTATGGTGATATAAGACTATGTTGTTAAAAATCATAGGAATAGTCATATGATTTCTATGCATGAATGACCAGATGTTATCCACTTAAATGTTCGCTGCGGTTACCCCAATCAAATTAGCCATATGCGCCTCAACATTACTGAATTATTGAATTTTTACTTTTCTGATATTTGTGGATTAACATGTAAACAATTACCTTATTTTTCATACTAAATTCGGCTTTGTATTTTAAAACCTTCATCGTTTGGCGCCTTCAGTACACCCAGATTCCTCCATACGGTCTAAAGTTCATCCCTTCACAGAAAAAAAGGTAACAATATCTGAAGTTTCCAAGTAATTCATATACAAATATTGTCAAACAGAATTACTGCAATAAGATTTTGTTAAAAATTGAAAGATATAATATAAAACCCTTTTTGTATCATCATACTTTTATTATCATGTATAGACAGTTCTTGAAATAAAACGTAAAAAATAGGTAATTTTATTGAAAATATTCGAATACTTAGCGGAAAAACAATGTGTATAACGAATATTTTGGAAGTGAATTATAATAATTAGAAATCCTGCGAATTTTTTTATCTTAGTAAATAATTGAAGTAACAGTTTCTTTTAAATAACTGCATAGCAAATGTAATTTTCACATTTGTAGAAGGACGAAATAGTGTGCAAATAGCATAAAGCTTTTGTTGATTTGTCAGATGTATTTATGTGTGTACTGTAAAACTACTCATAATAAATGTTACCTAATAAACTGTTTTCGAGTCTTTAAATTCTTATATTCAAAGTTTCTTTTGTGATTACTACTCTTTGTGTGTGTACGTGGGTGTGGGGAGGGGGGGAGCCACACTTAAAAATTTTCGAATTTTAATTGGTTTTATTTTACATATCCAAATTTTGTATTCGATTTCGTGCCACAATTGTTAGACAGGCAAATTGAACATTGCGAAGTCTTCCGAAGGGAAAAACAATTTTTTTTTTAAGTTTAAATTTCAAGGCAACTTCAAATATTCAATAAAAATTAGAAATTGGCAATTTGTAATTCTTTTATTAAAAAAAAAGAATATTTCGGTTAGAAAAAGGGTACAAAAAAAACTTAATGTAAACAAATCTTTCATCAGACGATTCTTAGCAAAATTTAAAATTTCTGACTGAAGACAGGAAGTAGGGCTCAGAACGGACCCACTGTGCGTCCAGAACGCCGTTTTATAACGAACGATTTATTTGTGGTTTTCAAATTCCCTGGTCAACAATGCAAAACTTAATGAAAGATTTTCTGACTCATTTTTGAACGTAAAGGAATAAAATTGACAGGCCTGACTTGCGACGTTCGTGCATGCCCTCTCTGTTCCAGCAGCGTCCCCTTTTTTAGAAACGTGTCAGAACTTGGAATGTCTGCGCCGAAGAAGTTCAGCTAAGAGAACGACTTTAGCCACTATTAGTCGTAAATGGAAACAGTTTGTATAATTATTTATGTTTGTCAGTGTATTATTCCGCCATTGTGCCAGTGATGTACTTTGTGTAATTAAACTGTGTTAAATCAAGAAAGGCCAATTTGAATGTCGTACCACCCTCACACAGGCAACAACGTGACGTTTCACAGAATTTGGAATTGAATAAATGTTCCATTTTTTGATAAATAAATTACTTATCTAGTTATTATAAACTATTCTTGTCACGTCAGGAATTTGGTTCAAAACGTCCACTTTGACAGTATTTTCTGAAATGTTTTCTGCCTATTCTAAAAAATGTCAAAATCTATTCGATTACATAGTTTCTGAATGAAAACACCTGCCAATTCCATACATTTCCAAACAAACATGAATTCAGGAAATGTGTCAGAAAGTAGCTCCTTTGGATTTGAGAACAGCCTAAAGAAATCGATTTGATGTAAATTTTCAACATTAAGCAGCGCGGTCGTTTTGCCAAGCCAAGCTCTAAAAAAAATGCTAACCCCGGCAAACAAACAAACGACAAGAACCAAAAGCCAGAACAACGTAACTACTTATTATACTGAAGATAATTCTCCATGTTAAATCGACAAAACAGCCAGCGTAAAATTTCCGATATCAAAAGAACCATTATCGCAGAAAAATGAAACGAAAACTAGAAGAACCTAATGAAGAAATTCTTCAATTTGAGACCAAATTCATCTTCATAAATTAATTATAAACAGAGGTATAGACTTAAAAAAAAAACGTGGAGATACTGAAAATATTGGGGTTTTTTCTTCGTCACAACTTTAATTCAGTTAAGATACAGACTTAAATAATGGGCAGAAAAAGTAAGAATTGCATTTCTTGGACATGTATTTACTCAATCTACGTGCTTTTATAAAATTCATCTAAAAAATAAAATTTCTATCCTTAATTAGCAAAAAACTGTTAACTTATTCTAAAATTAACAAATTATGCCAAACAGCCAAAGACCACGTAACTATCTACTATATTGTAATAGCACAAATTAGATACATTAAGACCACTTCAATTTTAATATACCAATCAGCCATTTTTCCTTATGATTATTTTTTTTTTAACAAATCTGGATAAAAGTTATATTTTTAGAAAGATCTTTAAAATAAAAATAATTTTTTTAAGAAGAGGTACTTTCTAAAATGCATAATGTAAGAGTTACTGGCATTTAAAGTTTCATTCCTAATGCAAACAAAACTTTTGAAAAGGAATTGAGTTGAATGTGGTTTTTATATTAAAAAAAAGTAGTTACTTCGTTCGCGAGCTGAGAGACAAATCTAAAAATATATTTGTCGACATTTTCCTGTGAATGAAATTCGGTTTTAGCGTGAAATGCTTGTTTGTTTCTAGAGCTTAATCTTCGAAACTACATTGTTAAAAACTTCAGCTTTAGCTACATAGTCACTCCACCGCTTTTATAGAATATCTCTATTCTGACTAATGAGGATGCTCCATAGTATAGTCAAGTTCTATAAAAGCGGTGGAGTGACTATGCAGAAAACACTACAGATTTTTAACAGTGTAAACTATATTTTATTTCGATACTATTAGCCCGAAGCGTATGCATGCCCAAATAACGTTCTAAAATTGCGATTAGTGTAATACCTCTGTGGAAAGAAACCTGAAATTTCGCATTTTCATTATTGTCCAGGATGCGACAGCGTATAAAACCTTATGTTATTAGATACAATAAAATTATATATTTTATATAAGGGTAGAAATAAGGGAATCTAATGATTCAGGGAATCAAAGTTGTGCCTAAGCCAAAAATTAATAGTATCACTTCCGGTTTATTTTTAGAAGTCTATTCTTACAATATGTAATATGAGAAAAATAAAAAATGGAATATGTTGCCTTCATCTAGTATCGTAATGTAGTGTCTGTCTTGTCGCAAAGGAGGCCAAACACGTGGTAGAAGTTTTCTGATCGTTATTTTAAAAGTTTATCTGTGGTATCGAATACAAGAATAATTTGTATTTTAAAATTACGTTCAAATAGTTTTATTACGAAAAATCGAGGGTTGCTAATGTTCAGCATTTGCTGGGCTTTCGGCAAAACATTTTATAAAGCATGTGATCATTTCATTTTGCATTTATTTCATCAAAGAAAACGATGGCCGGGATCCAGATAGATTTTTCGCTATTAGCGAAACAAGATTGCTTCTTAGATGGGAATGAATCAATCAATTTGAGTATAGTTGTATAGCCTGTTACTTGAATCCCTCAGGGGAATACCTTCTTTATGGTATTTACGGGTTTCGCGAAACCGGATTCCTGAGCGATCTTTCTCCTTTCCTGTCTTCTTCTCTTTTTGGTTGTCTATCCTTTTTTCTTTGTTTCACTTTTTTTACTAACTTTTTTGTTCAATTCGTTCTTTGTTCTACTAACATTGTTCTCGTTCTTTTGTTTGAAAAAAAGAAAAAAAATTTAAACAGCTTAAAAAAGACAAAAAATACACCTTTTTTCTAAGTTCTCTCTCACATTACTTCTTTTTTATACAATAGCGGTTTTTTATTTTCACGTGAGACACTCTGGGTGTTGAGATTTTTTAATCTCATCACCTCGGTTCTACTTTTATAGATTGATCTCGAGTCCCAGAGTGCAGGGCATTTCCAAACTCAAGTTCCGCCATCAGAGGGCTTGTATGGCGGCGGTTAGGACCAACACAGGGAGGCTGGTGCTTTTCGGTGGAAGGAGTTGTAGGTTGGACAAAGCTGTAAAGGCTTACCTACGACTACCTGATTCCTTTGTGAAAGAACTAGAGTTTTGGAAATGCTATCGAGTTTAATCCAACGTTCGAAAAACGTAGAAGTTTGTTGTGAATAGTTTTCACCCTTATGAGACCTGCGCCTAAAGTAATGGTAAGAAGAAGGGTCGGTGACCAGGCCCGATGCCTGGCGTTTTTAAAAACATTTCTCAAATATGGCTACAAAATCAGGCAATAAGACATGCGATGTGGAGGCCCCACAAACTAATAAAGAGAATCATGATGCATTGAGCTCTAGCTCAAAGGCTACTGTTAATCAGGGCAATAAAGAATCATGGGGTGAGAGAGTCGAGGATTTTGTTTCCAATACAGAATCTAAAAATCCCAACTCTCATGAAAGTAAAACTGGAGAAAGATTCTTCGTCGTCAAATGCCAAGAAGGGAATTTTGATAAAACATCGCCCTTTTTCATCAATAAATCTATCCAAGAACTGGTTGGCAAACCCAAAACAATAAAAAAAACTCCGTATAGGTGAACTACTAATTGAAGTAAGCAATAACCAACAAGCATTGAACTTAAAAAAATGTACTCACTTTGCAAACATTGCTGTCACCATATCGCCACATAGAACCTTAAACTCATCTCGCGGAGTGATATCAGAATCTGACCTCTTGCATGTAACTGGAGATGAAATAGTGGAAAACTTAAGGGAAGAAAATGTCATAGGAGCTAGACGTATAAAAATCAACCATAAAGATGAACAAATACCAGCTAACCAAGTACAAATAGCTACCAAGCATAATATACTGACCTTTAACACACCCAACTTGCCCAAATATATAAAAGCTGGATATTTATCATGTTCTGTCAGACCGTACATCCCAAACCCACTGCGTTGTTTTAATTGTCAACGCTTTGGGCATTCAAAAACAAATTGCCGAGGTAAGGAAACATGTGGTCGGTGCAGTGCAGTTGGCCACGAAAGTGCGCAATGCAAAGCTCCACCTTGTTGTGTCAACTGCAAAAAAGATCATCCATCTTACGCTAAATCATGTGAACAGTGAAAAAAAGAAAAAGAGATACAAACCATAAGAACAAAAGATAACATATCACACCCTGAAGCCAGAAAAATCGTCGAATCCAGGACGCCCAATGTTGGTGTGTCATATGCAACTGCCTTGTCTAAAACCGTCCATAAAACTTATAAAACTATTGCAACTCAAACTGAACTCCCCACTAAATCTAATTGCCAACCTAATCAAAAAGAAAACAACCTGTCTAATAACTCTGGTAAGACAAGTAGATCAACACAATCTGCTCCTCCTAAATCATCAACAAATGCTTCTTCAAAATCATCACAATCTTTATTTTTCTAAACTTCCACTCAATAAAAGAGGTTCTCAAAATACAACTAAAACACCATCTGTGAACTTCTGGGTTTCAAATGACTTACACGGCAGTGACCACTTTCCAACTTTTATTTCTATGACTTCTCCTGATAGAGATTGTAATAACTCTCCCAAAAGATATATATATGACAGAGCCAATTGGCCAACTTTTACTGCACTTGCAAACATTACAGTTAGCATGATAGGGGGAAATATTGACAAAGCAGTTGATAACGTAACTCAATGTATTATCACAGCTGCTGATGCTAACATTCCTAAAATTTCATCTGCTGATAAACGCAAAAAAAACATGGTGGAATAGTGTAGTAACCAAGTAGCAAAGAAAAACAACAGAAGGCTTGGGGTCAATTTCGCAGGTACCCAACTATTAATAACTATATAGCATATAAAAAGACAAAGCCAGAAGTTAGAAGAATGCGACGTAAAAGCCAACGTGAATCCTGGGTTAACTATGTCTCAATCATAAATTCTAACGCATCCAGAAAAGAGCTCTGAAAAAAAAGTAAAAAATGTATGGGCCTGTACTTTGAAAGTCATATTTCCATTTTAAAACATAACGGTCATACCATCACTTCTCTTAAAAACATAGCTGAGACAATAGGGAATACCCTAGCATCTATTTCAAACTCAGACTCATATCCAGAACCGTTTTTATCTTACAAAAGCAAACTGAATTGACCAGGATTAATTTTACTACTCATAATTCATTTCCATATAATCAACCATTCACTATGTCATAGCTGATAGAGTGTTTGCGAGACAGTCACTGATCTGCCCTAGGTCACGATGATATCACATACATCATGCTCAAGCACCTCTCTCCACTCTCTCTTAACAATCTCCTTTCTCTTTTCAACAGGATTTGGATGGAACATATTTCCCCGTGCTTGGAGTAGAGCTATCGTTATTCCTTTTCCTAAACCAGGTAAAGATGCTAGTAATCCGAATAATTACAGGCCGATCGCACTTTCTAGCTGCCTTTGCAAACTTCTAGAAAAAGGGTCAATCGCCGCTTCGTGTATGTTTTAGAGACTAACAATTGCCTTGCCGCATTTCAAAGTGGGTTTCGACGTGGTAAGTCAACTATCGATAACCTGATACACCTTGAACATTACATTCGGACAACATTTCTTAAAAGCAACCATTTGGTGTCAGTATTTTTTGACATGACGAAAGCTTATCACAGAACATGGTGTTATGGGATCCTTCGTGATCTCTTTAACCTGGACTTTCGTGGGAACCTACAAATTTTTATTAAAAACTTCCTTCCCATTCGAACATTTCAAGTTCGAATTGGGGGTATTTTATCCAGTTTCTATGTAAAGAAGAGGGTGTACCTCAGGGTAGTGTCCTGGATGTCACCCTCTTTTCTATTAAAATAAATGACATCCTTAATCAATTACTTCCTTCTGTACTGTATATGTTGACGACTTCCGCATTATGTGTATGGGACAGGATATTCGTTTTATTGAGAGACAACTGCAAAGTGCAATAAAAAGTATTCTTAGCTGGACTAACAAAAATGGTTTTTAAATTTCTATTGACAAAACATCTTGTGTTCATTTCTGTAGACGAAGGGATCTGCATCCAGATCCTGAAATTTTTATCCCTGTTTTGGATAACGTTCGATATCTAGGCCTATATTTTGACAGTAAACTTACTTTTTTACCACATGTTTTACAATTACGGACAAAATGTGAAAAATCCCTTAATTTACTTAAAGTACTTTCAAATACATCTTGTGGAGCAGACCGCACTTCTCTCCTTAAAATCTATAGAGCTGTAATTCGTACTAAAATCGAAAATGCCTGCCAGGTCTATGGTTCTGCCCGTAATTCTGGTCTTAAAAAACTTGACACTGTGCACCATAGCGCACTCTGTGTTTGCTCTGGTGCATTTCATACATCTCCAATTTTAAGTCTTTATGTTGACTGTAATGAACCAAAATTACACCATACTCGTGAAAAACTTTCATTAGAATTGTATTACCGTGTCCTTTCTCATCCTGGCCATCCTCTTTACACCTATATTTTAAATACCAATAATGATATTTTTTATCAGCATCGACCCTCTTGTGTCCCTTCTTTTGGAGTCAGAACAAGGAACACTATTGATAATGGCCCTCTGAGTAATAGTGAGGTAAGTCCATGTCCATTGCATGTACTCCCTCCTTGAAAACCTCCTTGTATTACCTCGCTTCATCCTTTTAAATGATACGATAAAAACAATTTGGCTCCTGTAGTTTTCCAACAATTATTTGTTGCATATCGTGCAAATTTTAATACCTATACTGATATTTATACAGATGGTTCTAAGAGTGGTAATATTGTTGGTTGCGGGGTTTTTATCGATAACACTAGTTTTAGTTATCGGCTTCACGCATCAATCTCTGTCTTTACAGCTGAGTTGATTGCAATAGAGAGAGTCATGTTGCACATCTCTCCTCACCAGAACACATCCTTCATCATATAGACTGACTCAAATAGTTCTACTGACGCAATTAGATCTTTTAAAAAGCATCCTTATGTTTCAGCCATCCTGGATTTTTACAATAAATTGACAAGAAGTGGTTATCAAACTTTATTTTGCTGGGTACCTGGGCACATGCGTATTCCTGGTAATGAGAAAGCGGATAAGGCAGCAAAATTGGCTCTTAATCCCTTATATCATAGAATTCCATTCTCACACGTTAAACTACTTATAAAACACTTTATTCGTAATAAATGGCAAGAAAGTTGGGATTTGGAACACAATAATAACCTGCACCCTATCAATCCAACAATAATGACCTGGCTTCAGATTTATCCAAGACAAACTGATGTTATTCAGACTCGTCTGAGAATTGGACATTCAAGAATCACTCACAAACATCTTTTACTTCGGGAGGATGCACCCATGTGTCCACATTGTCATTTTGATTACCTGACCATTCATCATGTTGTAACTGATTGTCCGGGCCTCCGGCACGTATATAGAATATATTTTAACACATCATCACCAATTTTGACAAACCTCATTGGCGAAACACCTCATGGGGCACTCTTTACTTTTTTAAAACACGCTGGTTTTTATTTTGAGATTTAGTTTTTATATGCTTCGTAATGGACTTTCTTATTGACATCTGGATGGAAACCCCATCCAGATAACTTTGCTTCATCTTTGCTTAACATCCATTTACTTTGCTTTACTGTATTTCTATTTTACATTGTTTTCTACCCTTGTTTGAAGACTACATCTGGATAGGTAACCCATCCAAGATGGCTTTTCTATTTCCATTTTAACTCATTTCATTATTTTTTCTTGACTCACTTTTTTGTATCTTACTCTTTGTTGGCGCAGCATGTCCCTAAGGGGATTTTGCACCATAAAACCCAATATAACCAACCAACAAAACCTGTTACTTAAGCGGAATAAAATATACTGTTCAGTTATGGACGCTTCCGAACAAAATATAGACTTTATTTTATCGGATTTATGTGCATAAATTTTGCACATATCAGTTGTTATTTCATATTTAATGTCGCAAAAAACTCTGCATTTTTTTTATAATTTTTCATTTTTAATATAGAAAAAGTTATAAAGCAAGATTAAGCTCAATTTTTGATATCAGTAAATAGTTTAGATTATTACCTTTTCGTTCCAATTTAATTTGTCTGCCTCCCCGGTTTTTAGAATTGTTTTTAGCTTATTAAGACTCCACTGCAGTCACGAAGAAAAATAAAACAAGATGACCGCTTGCATTTCAGCTGAGTTGAAAAGATGGACTCGATTCGAATGATTGACAAGCGAGCTCTTCCAATCAGCAAATAGAATATTCTTGGATAATTTCCAGTAGGTTTCAGGTGGTCTAAAGGATTTCTTTTTTCAACTGTCTAGCGTAGATCAAAGCCGTCTGTTTTGTGGAGAATCTGGATAACGCTGAAAGCCGTAAAAAGAATTTTAATCTGTTTATAATAAGGGTGCAAAAATTAAAGCGATTTGACTTTCAGAAAATAGATGAATATTTTATTCAGATATATTTCTTTTTTTTTTTA
This sequence comes from Maratus speciosus, assembly GCA_963932465.1. NCBI lineage: Eukaryota > Metazoa > Arthropoda > Arachnida > Araneae > Salticidae > Maratus > Maratus speciosus. The sequence continues at coordinate 225,378,485 of OZ010787.1, forward strand.
TCTTCAAGTTCATTTTACAGCTTTTACAAACATAAAATTGAAATTAGTGCAGTATAAAAACTATTTTATTTCACATAACGAAATTACATTTAAAATCAAAGGGGGAGATATTGAATGAGGGGGGAAATACTAGGTACAAATATTCTAAAATAACTATCTTTTGTGGGGATTCTTTTTAGAACATTAAATTTATCAAGAGATATATAAAAGCTAAACAAAATTGAAGGTTAAAAATAAGATGTTCATAAAATTAGCAGAGAAAAAGTTAACCAAATAAACTGTATATTTTGTACTGTAGAGGGGTGGAGGGGAGAACGGGAAATATTAATTTTGAGCGGAAGGGGGGGGGCTATACATCTAAATCCCAGCGTAGTCATTAATGGGTATGGTACATAATTTATTGTTGTTAGCACTAAAATATGTGACAGAAAAAATAAAGTTTTCCAAATATACAAAACTTTGTGTGATGTTAGCAGAAAGGATGAGGGCGTAAAGTTTAGTGTAATTTTCAGGCGGAAGAAAATTTAGATTATATTTTATTTTAACAAGTAAGTTATAAAACATAAAGCAGTTTTCACAATTTTAAATTTTAAGTTCATAGGAGTAAATTCAGGTGTGTGTGGTTTTTTTTAAGGGGTGGGGAAGGGGGGAGATTTCTGCACACTAAATATTTTTTAAATGATGCAGTCAGTTAAGAATGTTTTTTGTAGCGGTTCGTAATCTAAATAACAGTAAAATACTTTTATTTTCATTTACATTTTTTCATTTTTAACACTGTTAGGTAGAAAAAAATATATAAATAAAATAAAAGGAGAAAATGAATTTAAATATATTAAAATTAGGAGTTATAAATAATATGTGATTTTAATTTGAATTAGAAAGGAGAAAGTTTACTATTAAATATGGCCGTCAAATGATCGTTAGTGGTTAGGATAAACATTGCATGTGAGAGATGTAAATAAATATAACTTGGTAACTTCATGGTAAAATATAAATAATAAACTCTAGACTCGCCTGAACTGAGAAAATACTTCTTGCTTCAAAATTGTATATGTTGAACATATTTAAATTGTGCCAAGTGTTAAATATTTACTTTAGAACCTTTATAATTAATAATTCTCTAGTATATAATTGTAATAAATTAATCTGGCACTTTATAATAATATTAAGAGATACGTAAATCAAAACACAGAAAAATACACAAATATATTTAAATAAACAATTTCCTTTATCAAAATATTATATTTATTGAATGGAGGGAAGGGGGGAGAGAAGTGCACACTTATCATACAAATATTAATAAATCACTCATTCATGACATACATTTTTTTTTTTTTTAGAATAACATTGATACTTATTTATCAATAATGGGTTAATTAACATTTACTTTTCTCAGATCAATTAATTAAATTTGTTTGAACAAGTTAATCATTATTTACGAATTTTGAAGCATCGGGATTCGTAGTTGAGTCCATTGTTCTGAAAATAAGTTCAAAGTCAAATTGCAGTCTTTGGATCACTGTATTATTTGTTGCCATCCAGCATAATTTAAGAAAGATAGATCATCAGTTTATTAGCCTTACGATGACAAAAAATTAATTGTAATGGAAAGGGCGTTTATCCATAATTACGTAGAGTTAGTATAAGAATGAAGATTACATACCAACATCTTGTAAAATATTCAGGAAATGATTAAAATCCCAATACCATTATCCAGTATGCTATTTTTCTCTCCACTATAATTTTTCTAAGTGGGAATTTTCTTTCACTTAAATTCCGTGACTCCAAAAAAATTTGATTGTAACTCTTCTGTAACGGTTTGACACCGCTATCTTCAACGTCATTACGAAGTTTCCGAGAATCTCCAATTCGTAGACATTAACTTTGTAGCACACCTTGATTAGGATGTTTCCTTTTAAAAGTAAAATAATGAGAAACAAAAGGACCAAAGGATCTGTTTAATCCAATGGTAAAAAAAGAATTTTGCGGAGCGACTCCATGCCCTTCTTGGCATGTTGCCGTCCAAAAGCACAAGAGAGTGAAGCCACGCTACGAACGAACGGCATTAGGCGGGAAAGATGTTGATTGTCTGATTTAAAATCGATGATGCCACACATAGTAATAGAAGTGTTTGAATAAAATGACTTTAAATGATGAATTTTAGATTTGAAAATTATTATAAAAATATTCTATTACGTTAGAAAGTATTAATTGTAAGATTTATTATTTTATTATTGATAATTTTTGACGATCTTTTATGGCGATTAAATTAAAATTGTTTTTAAGTGAAATTTAACTGAAAAACGAACTTAACGAAAATTAATGAATATTTAAAGGTAGAATATAAAATTTGAAAGTGAAAAAGTTTTTTGATTTAATTTAAATATTTTAAAATAGTTTTTTAAATTAATTTTAATTGGAAAGAATGTTATTACATAACATTTACCTTACCCCTAAGGAAAAAAAGCATTAAAAAAAAGTTATTGCCTGTGGCATCGAGCAATTGGAACTTTCCAAAACTTAAAAACAAAGCCAAAATCAAAAGGAATTATCTGCCCCAGTTTCTTGTACAATTGACACATATCAACATAAACATAACATAAAAATGTATAAAATATATATATAAAAATAAATACGCTTGCGCCTACACATAAAATATGTTATATAAAAATATAAGTATACAATTTTTTCTAAAATCTTTGGCATACTCAAATACTGAGATAACAAATACAAATAAACATCAATTCGTAATGCAAACACATAGAACCAAAGATGAAAACATAAAGAACCAAAACAACAAATTTTTACAGGAAATAGATTTTCAGGTAAGTTAAAAATTTCACCATGAAGAAACCCAAGACACTCTCCAAGACTTCAATGTATTGCACCAAAGTAAGGATAAGGTAAGTGACCTATGTATGGCTCTCACAACATAATAAATAATTTTAAAAGGGCCAAACAAAATAGTATATTTACGTTACTATTTATCTGGAACTTTTCAAATATATAGCAAATCTGTATATATACAGAAAAAAAGATTCTAACCATTGAACATAATCAGTAAATTCAGCTTAGAAATCTGAGTTTTTTTTTGAAAAAAATTATATATGTCCAATATGACTTGAAAAATTTTAAAAGAATAATAATTAAATTTCATAGTATTATTTAATTTGGCTAATAATTTTTATTTTTTATTTCATAAATTTTCTCTTAAAAAAATATTGGTACTGAAATGTTAAATGCTGAGGAAATAAAGTAAAATAGCAGCAAAAAGTAGATTGCAATATACAATCTCTTCATTGTGTACACAGGTCAAAAACGTAAGGCAGTTGCCCCATAGTATGACCTTCGACAACAATGGACTGACTGATCTAAGTCTCCTAGCGTTATACTAAAAAAAAATATTTACAAACTCAAACAAACGATTCCGCTCAATTTGACAAGTATACTGCCCATGATATCCAAAATAGATATAACTGCACCGTGAGGGACTTATTGGAAGGTTAAATTACCAAAGCTAAGCCAAGTTTACCCTCTGTGTGTGCTCATCATAACTGAATTAGACCAGGTCAGCCTGAGGGAAAAAACAAACATTCTACACCACAAATAAACAAAGTCCTAACATTCGCCTAGATCAGTCTAATATATATTTTTATATACATTTCATTTTATTATATTATTTCAATTTTTTCATTTCATTTCATTTTTTATTTTTCATTTTTATATTTTATTTTATATTTTTATTGATCATTTCATTATTTTCATTTCAATTATTTTTTTATATTTTCATTTTCTTATTTTTCATTTTTATATATTTCTATCTCAATTTTATAAGCTATAGGGTACCCTTTAAATTTAACTAACTTTATCATTAAAATAAATTCCTCAGCAAAATAACAACACTATATTCTCTCAAAGTCCAAAAAATTGCTATTGTAAGTGAATAATAAATAAATAAATTTGAACTTTAGCTATAGCATCAAATAAATATTATAAAATAAATGGATTTTATCCGAAGTTTCCTAAACCGCAGAACAATACTGGAAGGCGGAGGAATGCCATATTCCTTTGTGTCACGACCCTTAACTAAATGCCTGCGAGAATTACGAGATTCTACTGCTCTGGATTGTAACGCATACGAAACAATCATGGCAAGAAAAAAATCGATAAAATAGGAATTAAATAATTTAATTTATTGCGTCCAGAAATTGCGACTGGACTCTCTAAACTGTCTGAGACCCAGAAATCTGGTGGCGCTCAAAAGTACAAGGACAGGGTTAACTTGACTTCATAACAGTAAAAAGAGCCTCGAATTTCCAAATGAAGTGTAGTCTGTTGCTACAAAACACTGGATTTTTCGGTTTAATATGCACAGGCTAATCCACAAAACCGTTGTGTACAACCAGAACTACCAAAAAAGTATTATCTAAAAACCGGTGGTTAAAACTGAATATGCTATAGCTTGAAAAAAAAATGAATTTTAAGGGGTGATATTAAAATGACATGAGAGAATTGCAGATATTGTAAGTCAATGTTGTTTGATAAATATTAATAAAATCTGGAAAATAGTATAATTTTCATATATTTATATATATATATATATATATATATATATTTATAAAATATATAATTTTTAAACAAATGTAAGGTTGTATGGCAAGAGATGTATGAGTATAATTTAGAGAGTTAAATGATAAAAAGGACATATAAGTAAAAAAGCCATAAATGTTAAATGACCATAATTTATAAATTTAATGTAAAATGAAAATTAATAGTTGAGTATATATATATAAAAGAATATGGCAACGTGATATTGATATACAAAATAAAAATATAATATATTAAAAAATTAAAATGGTGTAGTTTGTGGCTATGGTAAATTTTAAATGAAAAAATTATGATATATCAAGAATGCTGAATCGTAAAAACAAATAGATCTCAGCGTGCTATTACGTACTAGCACACTGCCTGTTTTGGCCAGCAAAACATAAGACTACTCATTTATAAATTCAATCTTAACCGACCATAATATATCAATAAAATGCAAAATGAAAGTAAAATGCAATTTGAACTTTTTATATATATTAAGTAATTTTTTAAAGAATGTAAAAAATTCATAACATGTATTAAAATTTTGTAAATAAAACAAAAATAAATAAATTTTCTGGTATGTAAGTAATTTTCCTGATATGGAAAACCATCCAGAAAATAAATATAAATTATTGCATTTATATAGAAAAATCAGATTTAAATAGTTTCTATATAATTGAAAAATTTATTCTCAGAATAAAATTGAATATTAATTGTATAAAAAAAGTTTATTTAAAAATTTATATTATCCTAATAGAGAGCCATAATACTCCTAAACCTATGTAAATGAAAATCAAACCTGAAAATTTTATATTTAAAATTCCTATATTACACAAACTTGGGAGTAAAAAAAAATGACACCAAATGAATTGTGATTCATTCAAATCAATGTTAATGTTAAAATGTCTGGATCAGGGACATAATAAAATGGAGGTAAAGATTGATCAGGTCTCTAGAACCATACACCGATTTAAGAAATCACAGAAAAAAATTTTATTTTTTGGAATATTGACCTTGTAATCAATTAACAACATAGTAAATCATTATTTCAAAATCATCCTTATATATTTAAAAATATGTAGTAGCAGAAAAAAAATTATTTGCAAAATAAACCTTTTATAGTCTGATATTTATTTTTAAAAATGTAACTTCAGACATGTTTTAACTCAATCTGTATGTAATAATTTCAAAATAAAAATATGTATATTAAACAATAACAAATGTATATATAGCAACAATTAAGTATTTTTCCTGAAGAAGTCCCGGAGAATGCATGAAAAATTTATATATTTAAATCATATTGCCAAAATTTTCTATTGAATTTTAATAAATAAACAATACTGAAATAAATAACCCAGAAAGAGTCCCATTAAAAAAAATAGAAGTTCGAAAGTTTGGCAAAGGCACCATAAATGTTAAGTAGAAAAAAAGAAATTAAATAAAATAAGATGAAAGGAGAAAATGAATTTAAATTTTATTAAAATTGGGAGTTATAAATATATTATGTAGTTTTTAATATGAATTGGAAAAGAGAAAGTTTACTATTAAATATGGCCGTCAAATGATCGTTAGTGGTTAGGATAAACATTGCATGTGAGAGATGTAAATAAATATAACTTGGTAACTTCATGGTAAAATATGAATAATAAACTCTAGACTCACCTGAACTGAGAAAATACTTCTTGCTTGAAAATTGTATATGTTGAACATATTTAAATTGTGCCAAGTGTTAAATATTTACTTTAGAACCTTTATAATTAATAATTCTCTAGTATATAATTGTAATAAATTAATCTGGCACTTTATAATAATATTAAGAGATACGTAAATCAAAACACAGAAAAATACACAAATATATTTAAATAAACAATTTCCTTTATCAAAATATTATATTTATTGAATGGAGGGAAGGGGGGAGAGAAGTGCACACTTATCATACAAATATTAATAAATCACTCATGCATGACATACATTTTTTTTTTTTTTTAGAATAACATTGATACTTATTTATCAATAATGGGTTAATTAACATTTACTTTTCTCAGATCAATTAATTAAATTTGTTTGAACAAGTTAATCATTATTTACGAATTTTGAAGCATCGGGATTCGTAGTTGAGTCCATTGTTCTGAAAATAAGTTCAAAGTCAAATTGCAGTCTTTGGATCACTGTATTATTTGTTGTCATCCAGCATAATTTAAGAAAGATAGATCATCAGTTTATTAGCCTTACGATGACAAAAAATTAATTGTAATGGAAAGGGCGTTTATCCATAATTACGTACAGTTAGTATAAGAATGAAGATTACATACCAACATCTTGTAAAATATTCAGGAAACGATTAAAATCCCAATACCATTATCCAGTATGCTTCTTGTAACACATTTATTTTTCTCTCCACTATAATTTTTCTAAGTGGGAATTTTCTTTCACTTAAATTCCGTGACTCCAAAAAAATTTGATTGTAACTCTTCTGTAACGGTTTGACACCGCTATCTTCAACGTCATTACGAAGTTTCCGATAATCTCCAATTCGTAGACATTAACTTTGTAGCACTCTTTGATTAGGATGTTTCCTTTTAAAAGTAAAATAATGAGAAACAAAAGGACCAAAGGATCTGTTTAATCCAATGGTAAAAAAAGAATTTTGCGGAGCGACTCCATGCACTTCTTGGCATGTTGCCGTCCAAAAGCACAAGAGAGTGAAGCCACGCTACGAACGAACGGCATTAGGCGGGAAAGATGTTGATTGGCTGATTTAAAATCGATGATGCCACACATAGTAATAGAAGTGTTTGAATAAAATGACTTTAAATGTTGAATTTTAGATTTGAAAATTATTATAAAAATATTCTATTACGTTAGAAAGTATTAATTTTAAGATTTATTATTTTATTATTGATAATTTTTGACGATCTTTTATGGCGATTAAATTAAAATTGTTTTTAAGTGAAATTTAACTGAAAAACGAACTTAACGAAAATTAATGAATATTTAAAGGTAGAATATAAAATTTGAAAGTGAAAAAGTTTTTTGATTTAATTTAAATATTTTAAAATAGTTTTTTATATTAATTTTAATTGGAAAGGATGTTATTACATAACATTTACTTTCCAAGAAAGTTGAAAAGTGTTTATGAATTGGGTTTATCCGTCCGTCAGTCTGCCTATCCGTGCTCTAACTAGCGTAAATATAGTCGGATTGCCATGTAATTGATATACGATATTAAAAATCATCATGGTATGTTCGGTGTACCATTCATGGTTCATTTACAGATGCACTCAAAAGTATTCGCTACATTATGGTCTATGTGGAGGGGGGGGGATTATTTAGGATGTATTTTAATAGTGTTACACAATGTTAAACACAGTTAAATTTATGTACATTGAGACACACTTTAAAATTGTTACTATAGACTATGTTATGTGTAATGCTTAAAGTACGAGTATAGGGGACTCAAAAGTATTCCGTTATGTTATAGCCCATGAAGAAATATCGTTTGCGGCGTATTTGATTGATATTACTCTGTCACAAAGATAATGAAATTGATATGAATTTTTGAGCTGTCCTAAGCCTACTTTCTGTACAACATGAGCATTTAACAATTATTTACGGGGTCAGACAAAAGAACTTGGTTCAATATGGTCTAAGAGAAAACTGTTTGTAGCGTATTTTGATCACGTTACATTATTTCAAACATGACGAAATAGATACACATTACTTCGATTTACTACAAGATGCTTGCATTCGAATATGGTCTGCATTTCATTTAGCGTTCATTTACAGAAAAACATAAAATATTTTGATACAATACTGTATCCGATATAGCTATTAAAAATTAATGCTAAAAGTACATTTTCAATTACAGAATGCGTTTTTAAGTTTAACTAAATTTTTGCGTACTACGTGGTGTGCACATATTTTACAAACCCTATACAGGACTACACAAAAGAATTCGTAACCATTGCTGATAATGAGTATGAATTTCTTAAAGATGTTAAGTTTTTTTTAGTTATAAATGTACAAGCTCAACTACATTTAATATGCTTAGAGATGTTTGTATCATACAAATAAAATCCTATACAGGGATATTAAAAAAACTGGATACATGGGGCGCCGATGGAAAATAATTCCTGCAAGTGTGATTTCAGTAATTTTGAGCATGATTTTGCTTGAATTAGATTTCAGCTTAATACTATTTGACGTGTATAAAAATCTGTATTCTATATACAGAAATGCACAAAAGATTTCAAGTATGTTTCCGTCTATTAGTAGAAATTGCCGAGGGTGAATTTTCAACTGTTTTATGTATTTTCTTACAAAACTAAATTTTAACATAGTATGTAGAATTTGTACGAATATATGCTGTACAAATATATCATATACACTGCCTCATATGAGCTGCACATATCATATGAGCTGCACATATCATATGAGCTGCACAAACGAATTGGAGTACCTTCCAGGTTATGGGTGCAATTGTTGAAATCTGCTTTTCAAACGTGTCATACGTATTATAAATGTTTAGTTAGATATCTTCTTTACTTTATTAAACGTCGAAGTTTTGTTACAGTGTTCTGGAAGTGTTGAAATGTATCGACGTAGACGCATGATTTTTCTTTTTTGTTTATGGACATACTCGGTTCAGTCGATAACTCAGGCACCTTTGGTATCTACGTTTGATGGTTCTTTCTGAGCTAGTCGGAATAAAATGATTTCGAAAGGTTTTGAGAATTTACTTGCACGTTGACGAGAAACCACAATATTTTCCTTACAAATATCTCTCTAAAGACATTTTCCTTTGAAAAATATAGTTAAAATGTTTTTTATACACAATTAAATGTACACCTATCGCTTTATTGTTAACACTTTCGTACATAGTTGAAATGATTTAGTTAATATTATAGATAATAAAGATTTATAATTAGGGCCAAAAAAAGTAAAAATTAAAAAGTTTTAAAGACTGTAAATTAGATTTTTTAACTTCATGAGTTGAGGGTAAGACAAAGGAAGAAACAGATTTTTTTTTTTTGGGGGGGGGGGGGGGATTTAATAGATGACTGATTATGTAACTTATTAAAGATTTACAAATAGGGCAAAAACATTGAAATTAGGAGTTTTAGATACTTTAAATTTTATGAGCATGGAAATAATGGGGGGAGAAAAGAAAACGTCAATTTTATATGGGGGTGAAAGAAATTATATAATCGATTATTTATTGTCCAATATGAAACAGATAAAGCTGAAAATGTATTTAAAAAAGACTTTCAAAGATTTTAAACTTAAATAAGGGAAAGAAGAAAAAAAGGGGGGGGGGATTTTATTTGATGACTTATTTATTTACCTTACTAAAGAATAAGAAATAGGACAAAAAAAGACTAAATTTTGTGTTGTTGGTAAAGGTAGAGTCAGAGCAAACGTCAATTTTGGTGGGGGAGGAGTATAGTTATATGATTATTTATGATTACAATAAATTAACAGATAGAGTACAAAATGTTTTAAAAAAAGCAATGACATTTAAGGTTAAAATTTTGTGACCTGAGGGGAAAAAAGAGGAATAAGCAGAATTAGTTCTTTTTTGCGGGGGGGGGGGGGGAAGCGGAAGTTTATCGGTGACTTATTATTTACTTACCTTAGAAAATATTTACAAATAAGTTTTAAAAAAATAATAAACGTAAAAAAATTAAGGACTTTAAATTTCAGATGCTTGGTAAGAGGTAGAGGCGAGGAGGAAACACCAATTTCAGTTGGGGTTGGGGGGGGGGAATTTTTATGATCGTTTGTTTATTGTTAAAATAAAGTGGCAAATTGAGCAGAAAAGATAAAAAATTTTAAAGAGTTTTAAAGGGTTTTTATTTTAAAATATGGGTACCGTGGGTGAGGGAGCAAAAGGGAGAAATGACATTTTCGATAGGGGCAATTTACAAGAACTTTTAATGAAATGAATGTGGTAAAATAAATTGATAACGAAATTTATGACTGACTATTTATTGTTAGTTTAAAGTAACAAATATAACAGAAAATTAAAGAAAACATTAAGGAATTTTAAAGATTTTAAACCTTGATACTGTAAGGGGAGCAAAAAGGGAAGCGAAATTTCGGAAGAAGGGGAGACAAAGAGTGCAAGATGTTTGGATAAGAATATGGTATGCATCGCATTTATTGTTCATTTACAGGGAAACATTAGGGATGATTGCTGATAGTGAGTTTTAAATTATGATATGTTTGATTTATGATAAGTTATGGTATAAGTTAAGTTAAACTAATATTTTTGCACAGGCACATAGGTGGTGTATATGAATTGCATAGACACTACACAAAAGACTTCATCAGTAGTACCGAGAATGACCATGAATTACTTAAAGATGTTTTTTAATTTGATTTATGCATTTTCAAGCTCAACTACTTTTAGTATAGATGTTTGACCCGTAGCCGGTCGCAGACATTTAGCCGACAACCAAATAGCCGTCAAGACATTTAGCAGATAGCAGTTAGCTGACACGTGCATTTAGCCGATACGTACATATAGCCGACAACACAATTAGCTGAAATTTACATACAGCATGCAGGACAACTGACCGAAACGGACATATAACAATAATTTTAGCATTGCAGACAATTGGCCGACAGGCAACTGGCCGAACGTGGCAATTAGCCGGGAGGACATTTAGCCGAAAAGGCGATTAGCCGACAGGACATTTAGCTGATAGTATTATTAGCCGGCACTTTTCTAACATTTTTCGACACCCCTCATGAGATACATCGCATTGGAGCCCTTTGATAACTCTTTCATATTATGTACCTCCCGTTCCCCCTCCCCCAATTTGTATCACCGGGAGCATTTTTCTGACTTTTCCGACATCCCTCAAATGATATATCATTGGACTGGGCAGCCCTTTGATCACTCTTTCATATTATGCACCTCCCGCTAGGTTACAGTTAATTTGCAGTTTGGTTACAATTGCGATTAGTTACTCTTAGTTACGGTTAGGTAACTGTTAGGTTATAATTATGTTACGTTTAGGTGATAATTAGATTACACTTAAGTTACAGCTTGGTCATGGTAAAGTTATGTTACAGTTACATAACAGTTAGCATATGATTAGGTTATAACTAGGTAAACGTTAGTTACAGTTAGATTATGGTTAAGTCCCAGTTAGGTTACATTTAGGCTACAATTAGGTTACTGTTAGGTTTTAGTTTGGTTACGGTTACTTCATAATTTGGTTACACTTAGGTTACGTTTAGATTATGGTTAGGTAACTGTTCGGTTATAATTAGGTTACGTTTAGGTGATAATTAGATTACGCTTAGGTTACAGCTTGGTCATGGTAAAGTTGTGTTACAGTTACATTACTGCTAGCATACGATTAGGTTATAATTAGGTAAACGTTAGTTACAGTTAGATTACGGTTACGTCCCAGTTAGATTATATTTAGGCTACAATTAGGTTACTGTTAGGTTTTAGTTTGGTTACGGTTACTTTATAATTAGGTTACCCTTAGGTTATGTTTAGATTACGGTTAAATAACTGTTAGGTTATAATTAGGTTACGTTTAGGTGATAATTAGAATACGCTTAGGTTACAGCTTTGTCATGATAAAGTTATGTTACAGTTACATTACAGTTAGCATACGATTAGGTTATAACTAGGTAAACGTTAGTTACAGTTAGATTACGGTTACGTCCCTGTTAGGTTACATTTAGGCTACAATTAGGTTACTGTTAGGTTTCAGTTAGGTTACATTTAGGCTACAATTAGGTTACTGTTATGTTTCAGTTAGGTTACGGTTATGTTACACTTAGGTTACGTTTAGGTTACAGATAGGTTATAGTTACGTTACAGTTTGGTATTGGTTAGGTTACAGTTACGCTAGATTTAGTTTATGCTTAGGTTATAATTAGGTTAATATCAGGTTACAGTTACGTTACAGTTAAGTCGGATGAATGTCCATGTCGAATAATTGTCCTTTGTTGGCTAACTGTCGCTGTCGACTAATTGTCATGTCGGCTACACATCCTGTCGTCTAATTGCTGTCTGCTAAATGGCATTGTAGCATATAAATAAATAGGGATATGGCAAAAAACTGGGTACATGGCCGTCCATGGATAGCAATTCTTAAGCTAATGTTAGCCGTAGAAGTGTGATTTCAGTAATTTTCAGCGTATTTATTTCTCAATTAAATTTCAGCTCAGTATGTGGCGTGTATAAAAATTTATAAGGAACACACTGAGCTTCAGAAAACAATTGAAGTACATTTCCGTCTATTGTTAGGAATTAATAAATGTGTATTTTCAAATGTGTTATGTTTTTCTAACTGAACTAAAAATGTAGGAAAGGGTTCATTATCCATACTTGGCACACGGTTTTCCTTTCTTGTTTTATTTATTGTCAATAATTCATCTTTTTGTGCTTTTGTATTTCTCAGTTGCAATAATCATGATTTTTAGGGTTCCGTACTTAAAAAGTAAAAACGGAATCATTATAAGATCACTCCTATGTCTGTCTGTCTGTCACAGCCATTTTACTCGTAAACTACGGAACGTGGGAAGTTCAAATTGGGGGATGTAATAAAGAATATTGACCCACATATTTACAGATTATTAAACATTCACAAATATATGTGGGGAAAAACGTAGAGGGGCTAATTAGGTTATTTAAAAAAGAAATATATTTTCTTTGTATATCGTGTGGGATATCGGTTAAAAGATTCCGTAACGCCGAACTCAAAAATACATTCCTTTTAATTTTAGATATTATATTTTCAGAGATATCGTCGAAAATGTAGTGCAAAAATATGTCCCCCCGCCATCTATTTTCAAATCTACTGACACTAAAATTATGAAAAAAATTAGAGGTAGTAAAGGTTAATTTAATACTTGCAGGAAAATTATAGCGATTGCCCTAGGTGGCATAGTTTTTCATAAAATCGCATTTTTCTGTTACATACAGATTTCTATTTGCGGGCATTCAGCAAAGGTATCGAAGAGCGCTAAAGGTACCTATCGTATCGAAAGTATAAAAGCATTGTTTATAATGATTTTCGAAAAAAAAATCGTCGGTAATTCGCCGAGATATTAAGACTCCTGTCAATGCCGGCGAAGACACTAACGAGCTAATGTTAATCCTATGGAGAGGAAAAAGTAAAGAAAGTGCGATGTAGAGACGGCTATACAATGCCAAAAAAAAATATTTTAAAATATCGAAATGCAAAAGAGATATTAGAAAAATCCTTCCCCATACGATTAGCATTAGCTCGTGAGTGCCTTCGCTGGCAGGGGCAGGAGCCTTAACCCTTAAAGACACGGTTGGTTTGGACATACATAATGGCAGAGGCGGCGTACTCTATATACCATCGGTTTTTAAATACTAGATAACAACTTTTAATGATATATTTGTGTAATGCAATACCCAGTAGGAGCATAAAAGCAGTAAATATCAAATTGTCAAAAACAGACCAATTTAATTAGAATTATTCGCATAAATACTATGGGATTCGCGACTAGTTTGCGTTGAGTGGATCTCTCAATACGCCTCTCGTGTCTTTAAATGATGATTAAAGACCTATTTGAAAAAACGCGGCACGGACAAAGTCGAGTTGCATCTTTGCGACCTCCTTTCGAAGCGCGCTTAGTACAACGCCAAGTTTAAACTTTGAACAAGTATTTTATTTCAGCTACACTGTAAAAAGAAAAATATTACTATGTTGAATTTAGTTTTATGAAATGCCAAATGAAATTTAAATATGCAGTACTTTTATTGTTAGTACCAAATTAAGTTCATCATATGCAGATTAAGATGCGTATAAAAAAAGAGTTATACAAAATAGCAATATTTAATTTTATTTCGGCTTCATATCTCTTTGAACCTTTGTGGTATACTCATTCATACTTTTCTAATATATACAGCTATACCCAACTCTACGTTGTATAGGTTTTAACAAAGTTTCATTATTCTTTTAAATAATACTGTTAATAATTCATATATTTATTGTATGGAACCCTCTGAGCGCGAGTAATACTCGTACTTGACCGTTTATTTTATATACAAGTTATATTCATTGGTCTGCCAAGTCGTATCTTGGTGGAAACCATCTGCAGAACCTCAATTTAGTGGTTTATCTGCAGGTTTACCATTGTGTTTTCATGCACCCAAACTTCAATATTTTCATACATTTGGGTGCAGGAAAATACAATGATAAACCAATCGATCAAATACTAAACTCCGGTGTGCAGGTGTTTTCTATCAAGATATGACTTGGCAGACCATTTGCATTTTAATATGCTAATTGAGTTCTATCTAATCCTAAAATTTCAGCCTTCAACTTGATGAGCTGATGGTCTGTGCAATTGCCAACCGTCGAACAAATCCTTTCCTGTGAAATCTTGTATCACTCTTTAGGAATCTGTGGACAGGCACAAAAACATCCTATCTGTGTTTTTATACCTAGATTGTGTATAAAAACCTTTTTTAATTCATCACTCTGAATTTGGAGATTTTTGTAACAAATACAGCTGTTTTTTTTTTTGTTTTTTTTTTTACAACTGTTTGAGAAAGACTTTGTTTTTATTTTCTCTGAAAACGGCTTGGATTTTTCATTACATTGATATGCAATTCTGATAATGAATTTCATAGAATTCCATTTCAAAGCAATATTTCGAATTTCTTCCAATTTTACCAAAGGATTCTTTTTCTTTATCAGAAGTCAGAGAAAATAAATTTATTTTTCGCTGCATCTTTATCTTTAGATTAAGTTACAATTTTATTTTCCCCACATTGCTGATAGAGATTTTTTTTTACCTTGTCAGTTGCAAGCTCACGGTCAAAAATCTTCAGAGATTCTCCATCTTCTTCCTCTACATCCAAGTTAATAATCAGGAGGAGTTGCCGTAATATCCTTTACCAATCTTTGTCCTATATCGGAATTTGGTAAATTAGCAGTGCTTTTAGTTTATAGACAATACTTGAACTTGCCGATCATGACAGTGTTAAGCTATCATTCGTTGTTGCTAAGAAACTGTTTTTTTAGTTTATAAATTAGTTTGGTAAATTATCAGTGGTTTTACTTTGCAGCCTCTACTTGAACTTGCCGATCAAGTCAATGTTAAGCTGTCATTCATTGGTGCCCATAAAATGTTTTTATCAGTTTGTTAAAAATGTCCTACTGACATTTTCTACGTAAATAGCGCAGACTTTCACAGGGATAGACTTGTTGATGACGGTATTATCCTTCTCCTATAATTCTTGAAAAACTAATAACAAATTTACTAACTGTTGCTTTGTGAGCCTTAATTTACTCTCTAATCATTTTATAAAACTGTGTGATTGAATAATGAATTGTAGTAAACGAAAGAATGTGCCATCACAAATACAACATGAAATAAAAATGTTAAGTAACGCAATCTTTAACAGGATACCAATGTAAATGGAAAATAAAGATGGAGTGTTATTAAAATTCATAGAAAAGGACCAGAGAAGAATCTATTACCAAATTCCTATTTTTGGGACTGATGCAAAAGTTTGTCACATATTGTTGATGGAAATTAAAGAAAATGTATTTCGTGAAAATTTCAATTCCTAGCAGTTACATAATTAGCGCTCATCTGGCTAAAGAATCGATGTATTTTCTCAAATCTTCCAAAAAATAAAATATCTTATCCTCAAAATGTTTGGAAGTGATCTAAATAAACGGTCATTCGACGATGCAACTTTTGGAGAATGGTACTTGGATTGAAACATTTCATCTCAATTATAACAGTTTGTGTCTGAAGTGGGCTAGATACATGTGGTCTGCAGTCTTGTTGGAAAACAATGCCTAATTTTTGATTTTTTGAAGTTGCTTCTAGCGGATTACTTGATTTAATTCACTTAATTATAAACAGTATTTCTGCAAAATAATGCTGTATTTTCTAAGTAACATCTATTTATAAATAATTTTCTTGTCTCACTGAATGCGAAGAAAAATCTTCTGTATGTAGGAACTGACTTTTGATTTGATTAAAAGGCCTCTTCGATGTAGTCATCAATGTAGTCTAAATAATTATTAACATTGTTACTATTCCTTATATTCCATGAATTACGAAAATAATCTGAAAATAAAAACTATGCGTAAATCTGGTTTTTGAATAATGTATAATAACGTTGTTTTTAAAATATCGACATGTTTTGTAGAAACTGAGTCAGGCTAAAATTTTAGCTTCATAAAACGTATTTTTTTTTTTTTTTTTTTTGTACTGCTAATTGTACTGTTCGGTTCCAGGAACAAAAAATTTCCCTCCGAGGAGACCTCTACTTTCAAATTTTTAGACAACAAAGACTTAGAAATTGATACAATCAATTATGACTCGTATTCAATCATAGAGGCTTGCTTATAGAAAAAGTTTCAGGCCGAAATGTGCTGGATCGAACCGTAGCTTCCGACTTCACGAGGATGAAGTAGGCATACTTCTATTACAAATTTTTAATTTTTTTTTATCCTATTTAATAACTTCAGTTAATTAAGACAATAATAACATTTTAAAATAAGTGGCAGAAATTTGTCTGACTTGCCTCCATTAGAACATCGCTTATAGATCGAATTTGGGCAAACTCAAAAGTGGAGATTCTATTATGATTTTATCACATATATATACTTTGCAATGAAATGCTGATTTGGGTGGACTTTCTGCTGAAAATTCCTTCATGAAAACATTTCATTTATTAACATAATCAAATTAAACCTCGTGAAATTGGTCTCCTTCTTCACCCCCCCCCCCTCCTTTCTTTATCATTTTATGAGTTTCTCCATCTTCACTGTTCGATTTTTTTTTCAAAAGAAGGTAGTGCAGATGGCCCACTGCCTTTAGTAATGTGGACTATGGTGATTTCAAGTTAAGTTAGAAAACTTATCCAATCTACTGATTTTCGTCAACGTCTTATAACGGTGGATGAAACATGAATTCGCCATTATTCACCAGAGATGAAACAGCAATCTAAACAATGTGAAAGAGCAGCTGAAATTGCGCCAAAGAAAGTGAAAACGGTTCCATCTGCTGGAAAAGCCATGGATACGGTTTTCGGGAATTCACAAAGTGTGGTGATCATAGACCACCGGCAAAAAGATAGAATCGTCACTGGACAGTGTTATGCATTTCTACGGGACCAATTAAAGAGTGCTTATTCCGACAAAACGTCCATACCTGAGCAAAAAATACGTGTACTTTCACCACAGCAGTGCTCTTGCACACATGCTTGTAGTTTTCGCTACGAAAGTCAATGACCTACGCTCTGTAGTGCTTCCACATGCACCGGATTTTGCTCCCAGCGATTATTTCCTTTTCCCAAGCCTCAAGAAATGGCTCGGTAGTCGGAAATTCACTTCAAAATATGGGGTTAAAGCAAAGACCACCACTTCATTTCCAAAGTTAGATAAGGCTTATTATACTGAAGATAAAAAAAAGTCGGAAACTCGTTGGTTTAAATTTTTTAAGTTGTAAGGAACTACGTTAAAAAAATTAAATATTGTCAAATTTTTTTCATTTTCTTTGTCGGGCTGATAACCTTTCGAAACACACTCGTATCAACATCAAATTTTATTTTCGCTCAAAAAAAAAAAAAAAAAAAAAAAAAAAAAAAAAAAAAAAGGCGGAGTTCATGAAAAATGCGGGTCCTGGTTGTAATTAAAATTCAACCCCCTCATGCTGAGAACATGACACTATAAAACTTGGTAAGACGGAAACATAAACAATAGGTGCTAAATACCTTTTTAGATGGGTTATTTGCGTCTTTGCAGATACAATTGCCGGGTATTTTTAGGGGAATAATGAGAATTCCGTTTAAACCAGGGTTCCGTTACAGCTACGTATCAGAAAATAAATTTGTTAGCTAGCAGAAATTTATAAAATGTAATATTTTACCATACAGTCTCCTTATTTTCAGTTTAACATTATTATAGTTAATGATAAATTTTCGCGTTTCCTTACCGTTACAAAAAATATCTTTAGGTTACCTTTGAGAACACATACAACACTGTAGAAAAAAAGAAAAAAAAGGGACCAAAATACGGAAATACTACTGGCAATCTAGACGCCAGCACTATTTTCGTATTTTAAAGGAAATTTTTCCCGGTAAATTACACGAAATTTTCCGGTTTTTTTTTTAATTTAACGGATTTTTTCTGTAATTTAAAGCGAAAAAGTTCCGTTAAAATACAGAAATAGTACTATCGTCTAGATTGCCAGTAGTATTTCCGTAAGTTAGTCCTTTTTTTACAGTGTAGTAACGGGGAAAAATGTAAGCGCTAATGTTAAGTCTATGGGAGCGTTATTTTCAAATATCTCGCGTCCTTTTTAATATTTTAAAATGAATTTTTTTGCATAGGATAGCTGAGAACGATCTACAACTGGGCTGTTTTTTACTTTTTAGGTTTTGGTTAGAGATATTTAAAAAAATTACTTATACTTTCGGAACTGGTGGAATCGGTTCTGAAATTGAAACTATCATAATAAAAGAAAACTATAACTAAAATCGAAAAGTAAAACCTAGCCTGGTTGTTGATCGCCCTCAACTATCCTATGCAAAAAAAAATCATTCAAAAATATTAAAATCAAAGCCAGAAAATTGAAAATAACGCCCCCATAGACTTAAAATTAGCATTTTCATTTCTTCTTGTGTCTGAAGTGGGCTCTTAGAAAAAAATATGTTGCACAGGACAAATTTCGCATTTTCTGCGACTTTTAAAGGTATACTGTCCCCATAAAAATGACAAATATTAAAAATAATAAATATTAATTTTTTTTTTTTTTTTTAAGTTACGAACAAATTGATCAACTCTTTTAAAGTTAACTATCTTTAAAACTTACAAATTTTAAGTTCTTGTTAAATCTTAATTTAAATTGTTCAAAATTAGGAAAAATTAAAATAATAAAGTCATCAATGAATGTTCTTAGGCATGTTTTATAGCATGAAAAATATGCTAAAAACTAATATAATAAGAAAATGAATAATACAGATGAAAATCAACTTTCAGGAATTTCTACTAATTAACGGAAGTGTATTTGCATTCTTTTGTACAGCCCTTACATTAGCAACAAGATTTTATACACGTCACATGTTAAGATAAAATTTATTCTAGTATAAACATGCTTAAAACTACTTAAATCGCACTTCCAGAAATTATCATCCATAGGCGTGCATGTATACAATTCTCTGGATAGAATTGTATATTATTATATTTGGTTATTTCTTTCGGAACCGGTTGGAATCCGTTCTGAAGTCGAAACTATCCTAATATTAAAAAAAACTAAAACTAAAATCGAAAAGTAAAAACTAGCCTGGTTGACGATCGTCCTCAGCTATCCAATGCAAAAATCTATTAACGTAAAGCGAGAAATTTGAAATTAACGCCCCCATAGACTTAAAATTAGCGTTTTTATTTCTTCCCGTGTCTGAAGTGGGCTCTTAAAGAAAGATGTGTAATACAGGACAAATTTCGCGTTTTCTGCGGCTGTTAAAGGTGTACTTTTTCGTTAAAAATAACAAATATTAAAAGTAATAAATATTAACAATATTCCCTTAAAGTTGATCAAAACTTTCAAAGTAAACATTCTTTAATACTTACTAACTTTAAGTTTTTGTTAAATTTTAGTAAATTTAAATTGTTCAAATTATTGAAAAATTAAAATGATAAAGTCATCAATGGATATTCTTAGGCTTGTTTTAACGGCATAAAAAAAATGATAAAATTTAATATAATAAGAAAACGATTAATGCAGATGAAAGTAAACTTTCAACAATTTCTACCAATAACAGGCAGTATATTTGCATTATTTTGTGCAGCCCTTGCATTCGAACAAGTTTATATACACGCAACATGTTAAGATAAAAATTATTGCAGTATAAACATGCTTAAAACAACTGAAATCGTACTTCCAGAAATTATCATTCATAGGCGCGCGCATACATCCAATTCTTTGAATAGCCTTGTATATTATTATATTTATATTTTAGAAACACATGTTTCTAAATATAGATGAACTTGAAAATGTAGAATTTAATTTTAAAAAAAATTAGCAATTCACTCTCATACTCAGCAATTCTTCCTAGTTCTTTTGCGTAGCCCTATACACGGTCTATAGAAATCATATATATAATCTAGTATTAAAAAAGGATATCATAGGTGAAATCTCACTTTTAGCAATCAACCCTAATATAGAATACTTCGTATACAGTACTGTATCCAGCAACTTTTATGTGCCCCTGTAAATGAAATAAAATGTGATTCACATCATATTCTAATGTAAGCATCTTGTAGTAAACCTCAGTAACGTATATGAATTTCATCTTGTTTAAAATGTTGAAACAGTACTAATACACGCCGGGAGCAGTTTTTTCTAATAAAACTGAATTATTTTCTGTGATCCTGTAAATGAATGATAAATGCTTTGGAACCCCTTTAGAAATCATTTTAGTACACCTCATGAATTCATATCCATTTCGTTATGTTTGCAACAGAGAAACATTATTAAAATACTCCGTAAAACGTTTTTTCTTCATAGTCCATAATATAAAGAAATGTACTTTTGAATTCCCTTGTACACGAACCTGTGCACTTCAATAAGGTGCATAGATTTTATGTTTAAATTGTTTTACATCATGAAAATACACCGCAAATGATTTTTCCCACATAGGCCATAATATAAAAGAATACTTTTGAATGTCCATGTCATGAAGTATAAATTATTATACGCTTCATTATCAATGTCATGTATGCCATGATAAACTTCAACAACGTATTTCAATTACATCACAATCCAGGTTACGCTAGTTAGAGTACGGACAGAGGAGCAGTCAAGCCCAACTCATAAACATTTTTCAACTATTTTGGAGAGTGCTAAACATCTGAGTACCCGTCCGAAAGTTTTGTGTTGGATATACATACAGAAAATACAGAGGGCGTAGAGAAAAACGCAGGACCTGGTAGTAATCAAAATTCGACCCCCTCATGCTAAAAACATGACACTATAAACCTGGTAAATTGGAAGCATAAACAATAAGTGCGAAATACCGTTTTAGCTGGGTTTTTTCCGTCTTTGCACATACAATTGTAAGATATTTTTAGGGGAATCTTGAAAATATTCCGTTTAAACGAGGATTCCGTTACAAATACGCATTGAAAAATAAATTTGCTAGCTGACAGACTTTTATAAAATGCTATATTTTACCTTATAGTCTCATAACTTTTAGTTTTACATTATTATAGCTAATGATAAATTTTCCCTTTTCCTAACAGTTAAAATAATACCTTTACGTTACATTTGAGAACCCAGAGTAGTAACGGGAAAAAAATGAAAGCGCTAATGTTAAGTCTATGGGAGCGTTATTTTCAAATATTTCGATTCCTTTTAAAAAATTTAAAATGAATTTTTTTGCATAGGATAGCTGAGGACGCTCTATAACCGGGCTAGTTTTTACTTTTTCGATTTTGGTTTCAGATATTTAAAAAAAAAAATTACTTTTACTTTCATAACCGGTTGGAATCCGTTCTGAAACTTAAACTATCCTAATATAAAAAAAAACTGTAACCAAAATCGAAAAAGTAAAAACTAGCCTGGTTGTCAATCTTTCTCAGCTATCCTATGCAAAAAAAAAAAAAAAAAAAAAAAAAAAAAAAAAAAAAAATCAAAATTATTAAAATCAAAGCGAGAAATTTGAAAATGACGCCCCGATAGACTTAAAATTAGCGTTTTCATTTCTTTCCGTGTCTGTAATAGGTGTGGATGCGTCCAATTTTTTGAGTAGCTTTGTATATTATTATATTTGTATTTTCCAAACATATCTTTCTAAATATAGTTGACTTGAAAATAAAATTAATCAATTCACTCTCATTCTCAACAATTCTTCCTAGTTCTTTTGCGTAGCCCCATACATAGTCTATAGAATATATATATAATCTAGTATACATAAATTTAGTTTAAAACGTATATCATAGCTAAAAACTCACTTTCAGCAATCACCCCTAATAGACAATACTTCATATACAGTATTGTATCCAACATCTTTTATGTGCCCTTGTAAGTGAAATAAAATGTGATGCACATCATATTCTAATGTAAGCATCTTGTAGTAAACCTCAGTAACGTATATGAATTCCGTCTTGTTTAAAATCGTGAAGCATAACTAAAACACATGCTGCAAGCAGTTTATTCTGTAATAAAACTGAACTCTTTTCTGTGACCCTGTAAATGAATGATAAATGCTGTGCAACTCCTTCAAAAAGCATATTTTGCTGCGCCTCATAAATTCATATCGATTTCATTATGTTGTAACAGAGAAACGTTATTAAAATATACCGCAAATGTTTTTTCTTCATAGTCCATAATATATCGAAATATCCTTTTGAATTCCTGTGTACAAGTACCTGTGCACTTCAATAAGTTGGATAAATTTTATGTTTAAAATTGTTTTATATCATTAAAATACACCGCAAATGATTTTTCTCACATAGGCTATAATATAAATGAATACTTTTGAATGTTCATGTAAGTGAAAAATAAATTATTAGAAAATAGTACGTATTATAAATTAAATTTGCTAGCTAGCAGATTTTTATAAAATGCTATATTTACCTTACAGTCTCATTATTTGTAAGTTTACATTATTAAAGTTAATGATAAATTTTAGCGTTTCCATACCGTTAAAAAAAAATACCTTTACGTTACCTTTGAGAACCCACTCTAGAAACGGAGAAAAAATGTAAGCGCTAACGTTAAATATGTGGGAGCGTTATTTTCAAATATCTTACTTCCTTTTTAATATTTTAAAATGATTTTTTTTTTTGCATAGGATAGCTGAGGACAATCTACAACCGGGCTAGTTTTTACTCTTTCGATTTATGGTTTCAGATATTTAAAAAGAAAATTACTTTACTTTCGGAACCGGAGTGAGTAGATTCTGAAATTGAAACTATACTAATATGGATGTATATATTTAAAACTATAACCAAAATCTAAAAAGTAAAAACTAGCCTGGTTGTAGATCACCCTCAGCTATCCTGTGCAAAAAACATCATTCAATCATATTAAAATCAAAGCGAGAAATTTTAAAATAACGCCCCCATATACTTAACATTAACGTTTTCCTTTCTCCTCGTGCTGAAGTGGGCTCTTAAAAAAAGATGTGTTACACAGGACAAATTTCGTTCTCGTCTGTTAAAGGTGTACTGTCCCCTTAAAAATAATAAATATTAAAGTAATGAATATTAAAAATATTTCTTTAAAAATTTGAACAAGTTTATTTACAATTTTAAAGTTAACAATCTTTAAAACTTACTAACTTTAAGTTTTGCCGATTTTTAATTAAAAAAACTGTTTTTCGAAATTAAAATGTTAAATTGTCGAATATTTTATACGTACACTATACAGAAATAGGAAACTTGAAACCCAGTCTCCTGGCCAGGCCACAAACATATTCTAGCAAATTCTGACTTCTTAATTTTATTATTTGTTAGCTATTTTAACTTAAAATTACTTTTAAAAGAACGCGTCTATTTTTTTTGTTAAGCTTTATTACCGTTAAGCTTTTTTACCGTTTTACTTAATAAATCAATGTTGAATTCAGGGGGTGGCTCGGGGGGGACATCCCCCTTCCCGGAGTGATGATTCTACCCACCCCCCGGAAGATTTGATATTTTGCATTTTCAACGGTCAAAAAGTGAAATTTCCCCCTAGAACTCTATTATGTAACCCCCCCCCCCCCGGAGCCTCGGAAATCCCTCCCGGAGAAAAGTGTCTGAATTCAACACTGTAATAAACTCGGGTTGAAATTTTGTCCCCTAGTAACTTGTACATGTTTTACCTCCCTGTATACGGCTCTAAAATTTTATATATACAAAGTAAATGCGTAATATCCTTCGTTATTCATAGAAATATAGAATTTGAAATATTTCATTCTTTCAAGAGTATTTGGTTGAAATTAAACAATAATCGTAGAAAAAAAAATCCAAAATATAAATAGGAGTGATCCATTTTACCACGTTACAATAATCCAATCACGCCAAAGGAAATACTAAATAGTTTCCATTTGCTAAAATGTGTTGGTCTTAGCCAATCAGATTTTTAATAGGGCGTGGTTTTCATGCCCGATATGGGGCGGGCAACATATCATTACGAGGCCGTTTTTGACACATTTTTCATCAAAATCTTTACAAATTTTGCTCAGCCTAATTGTAGTAGAACTATTGAAAGCGTATTATTGGAAAACTTAAACTCTATATTTTCGTTGTTGTTTTTTAAATTTTTCTGAATTTTGCTGATATGGATGTTATAAGACTAAAAAGGACACAACACCTCGAATTTCATTGGATCCTAAATTTACAGGATCCTGAGAATTAAACTACAACGAAAATCGGAAAAGTAAAAAATAGCCCGGAAACAGATAGTCCTCAGCTATCCTGTGCAAAAAAAATCATTTAAAAATATTAAAAATCAAGCAAGATATTTGAAAATAAAGCTCCCATAGACTTAGCATTAGCGTTCGAACTTCAAGGCGTGACTAGTGTGACCTCTTAAGTCTAAATAATCTTTTTGAAATTTTAGTTCAAGTACCACTTTCCTTTTATCAAAGTCAGCAGAATTTAAGTTAGTCATATAAATAACGTTTTGCACCATTATGGAATGACAACAAGATTTAAAACTTGCCGAAAATGTGATTTGGATTGAAAATGTTTTGTTTATAGAGGAAAATTACAAGGAAGAGCACGTGAAGTTTTGCAAGCGCGAAATGTTTAAATTTATGACCAAATTTGAACAAAAGTTGCCAGTTGTATGTAGATATCTCAGGATAAATTGATGTAAAATATATTACTTGGCTGCAAATTTCGAGTGGTTACAAAATTGATCCAGAAATTCTCCAAATTCAGATTGAATACAATGCAAAACATAATGTAGATGTTTTCCCATGATGTCTTATAATCACCATTCTTTACATAAGGTTCCGCTGTGCAGAGATAAATATAAATACAATAGAATATACATACAATAGAATATACAACACAGCAATTTTCATTAAAGCCGTCGAATGTTTGTCTCGCATCTTAAATTTTAATACAATTTTACAAAACAATTTTGTATGATTTGTTATTATAATAATACAAAAATAGTTTTATTACTTTAGTTTCCATACCGTTAAGAAAATATCCTTAAAATTATCAACAAGAATGTAAAATCATGCGTCAAGTAGATTAGGAAAAATTTTTAACGCATTCAGACTACTATAATAAAACTTCATAGTTTAATAAACGTTGTCTAAGTAATAATTTGTAAAACGCAAAATATGTTTGAAAACACAATTTCAACCAATGTCGAAAAAATAACTGAAAATTTTGTGCATCCCTGTTGTATAGTAACTATAGATTTATCATATTATGCATAATATGCCAAAATTTAGAACAATTAGGGAACGCATAGCACAATTGAAAGTTCCCTTTCAGCAATTTCCGCCAATAAACGGAAATGTACTTCAGATGTTTTAAGCAGCCCTGTATATGATTTATAGAGTTTATGCACACTAAATAGTATGCATTTATTTTTATTTAAAAAAGCGTTCCACAACTGAAAACGCACTTCCAGCAATTATTGTTCATCGAGAGAAATATAACGTATTTATTTTGTATGGCCCTGTATATGAAAGATGAATGCTATGCACATCATATATAAGCATCTTATAGAGCACCTCGGAAATATGTATCAATTTAAATATGTTTGAAATAGTGTAACATGAACAAAATACACCACAAACGATTTTCTTCATAGACCGTAATGTAACGTAATTCTTTTTAGTTCTATATCAAGTATCTTGTAGTGAACTTCATATTCATATATATGAATTTCAATGCGTTTGAAATTATGAAACATCTTTAAAAAACCCTGCAAAGGATTTTTCCACCATAGGACGTAATGTAATGGAACTTTTGAATGTCCCTGTAACGGAATTATGACTGCTACACGTTCCATTTTCAATATCAAACATGCCATAGTAAATAACATTTTCAATTTCATGGCTATGTGATGACCAGCTAGAATCGGCAAATCTCCCACCGTGGACCGTTGCACAGTGTGGTATTTCGCTGAAAAAGCTGACCAAAAGTCAAAATTTCAAATTTCGTATATAGCTGATCATTTTCTGGTTGGTATGAGAGCACTATCCTGTCCATATGATTACGGGTCCATTTCGATCTGTAGACTCCAGTTGTCGGGTATTTTACTTAGAATTCATGGTTTGTGCATTTCTCTTTTTATGCTTCTGATCTATGCATCATTTTATCGAACGTCTAAAAAACTATTGTTAGTCGAATTTCAGAAACGTTTTACGGTTTCTAAAGACGATGATGTATACTTCCTTTTACATAAATATTTTTGTAAATATAATGCATCTTCATTATTATATTCACGTTTGCAACCATATTTTTTTGAATTAAATATTTTAGATAAAATTATAATTTTAATAGGGAGCTAAACTGAGTTCAGTAAGAACTCTTGTGTTTTCATACAGTATACGTCGGCTTATTGAAAGATATGAAATAAGATCTACCCCCATTTGACCCCCATTTTTTTAATAAGTAAAACAAAATTTCAAAAAAAGTTTTTGAAAAACAGTTTTTTTACTTTATTAAAATTTTAAATTTATTAACTGTTTACATTTAATATATGCTGTAGTTTTTTACTCCATACTGGTGACCATTTGGTGTGCAGAGAACAAATCTGAAAATTGAAGAGAAAAAATCTCCTTTTTTTCTAACCCTTTTATCTCTAGCGGTTGAATTTTTTCCCACTTAATTTTAATCCCCAAATGTCACAATAACACCGGAATATTCGACCAAATTTATTCGAAAAGAGTTTAATGCATTTTTTTTTTCGTTTATATTTTAAATCGAATTTTTTTATTTCAAAATACTGGTGTCATTGTGTCATTTGGGAATTTTGAAGAAATTCACCCACCAGAGCTCAAAGAGTTAAGTGTTTAGACGTGCCTCCTGTTTATTTTAAGCAAGATATTTTTTGATCGTACAGTGATAAAGTGCACTAAATGATTCTTTGTAAATAATGTTACATTTTGGTTTTATACCAAGTGTTTGTAATATATGAATTATCTGTTATCATTTTGGATAACATATTTTAAATTAGCCATAAAGAAGGGCGTTCTTTACTCACTAACGAGGTAAGAGAGTTTTATATTATTAAGAAGAGATTTACTAGATATACATATATTATTTTTTATTCAATATACGAAAATCAATACAAATATCAAGAAAATATATGTGTGATGTAATAAAAGTAGTGTGACACAGAAAAATAAACAAGAAGTTGAAGTTTCTAGAAAACAAACTTATCAAAATTACGAAATGTTCAGAAAATTAAATACATTTGTTCCGTTACAAAGTAAAATCTTTCAAACATACTTATAAACAGAAATAAGCTTCCTCGCGATTCACTGAGCAATGTTTTCATGAAAACAACGAGGAATGACTGAAACGAATGCTTTATTTTCCTACAAGGACAATAGAGAAACTCAGTCGCCCAGCTGAAGAATTTAAAGATTGTAGTGGCAGAAGTAAGAGGCGTAAAACAGAACCATTAAGATCTGAAATAAGAAACGAGCAATTTACACACGCAGCTCAAATGAGCGAAAGAGCTGCAGGACATGCAGATGTCTCAAAAATTATTAAAGACGTTACAGCCAGCCCAACTAGGGAAAAAAAATATTGAAAAATTTTGAATTCTTCGGTTTAGACAACAAGCCTAAGCACATTGACGTTATCACCGACTGAGGCTTTGGCCATGTTTGTTGCAGCAGATTTCACTTACAATCAATATAATATAATCCGAACTTCTAATAAATATATATGTCCTTGCTATTCACTTCTATAGCGAGCTAAAGAGAGCTACTTGTTATATTCAAAAGATACCACATTACTGACAACATGGCGGAAGTAAAATTTCAAAATCATTTAGACCACACTACTCAAAGGCTGTGTAAATACATAGAAGATGTTTTCACAACAGCAAGTGAAGCAAAATTGAAAAATTTAGAATACCTCTGCAAATTGGGTTGTGACGGCTCCCAGCAACAAATATTCAAACAAAAGTTTGAAAACTCCTGTGACAATGACTCAAACATCTTCCAGAGCTCTTTAGTTCATTTGAGATTAGTAAGTAACATAAATGGATTTCAAAAAGTATGGTGGCAGAACCTTGTACTTTCATCTCCACGTTTTTGCCGTTTTATACGAATAAGATTCATTCATAAAGATAATGACATAATCCAACAGGAAGTAAAATACATTGAAGAGCAGGCACGAAATTTAATAAACACAAAGATACTCACAGCTTATGGCTTACTGCACGTTCAGTACCGATTAATGCTGACTATTGTCGATGCTAAAGTTTACAATGCTATTACCAGCACCAATTCCACGATGTGATGTAATATTTGCAAACAATCATCCAAAGATTTTAATAAGTTAAAAATAGTTAAAGATATTGACCCTGATTCTTTAAAATTCGGTCTCTCAATACTCCAGTCTAGGATCAGATTTTTCGAGTCAATTCTACATCTTGCTTAGAAGCTTCCAATAAAAATATGGCAAGCAAGAAGTGATAAAGATAGATTGTCAATAAAAGAAAAAAATCAATGCAAGACAAGTTTTAAATTGAGATGCGATTACTGTTAGGCATTTCAAAAGCCCGTTTCAGAAACACCAATAACGGAAACATCTCAAGAAAGTTTTTCTCAGATCCAGAAACATCAGCTTAAATTACAGGAATTGACATAAAATTAATGCACTATCTAAAACTATTCTAGAAGGGTTATCTAATGGTTCTAAAATAAATACTAAAAAAGTCCTTCCGGCCAGTGCCGGGAGGAAGAGGTAGCTTTCATATTCCTTATTTTTAAAAAGCCAACTTATATTATTCAAACACACGAAGCTCAATTAAGTGGAAACCGAATGTAGGAGATTCAATACTAATTTTTATCAATACTAAATCATTATGAATGAGAATTTCGCGAAATTAGCCAGCTTTATCCAAGCTGCTTTTATTTAAAGTCACTTATATTTGGCTGCCAAATTCGGCGTTTCTTAAAGTGCCTGCCATTTTAAGACAACATGGTAGATGAGGCTAAAAAGTGAACTTGGTCGAGACCTTAGTAATTGCTGTGCACATGCTCACTCATATCGGAATCGGTTGATATATACGAGTGGTGTCGCAGGCAAAAAATCAGATTTTTCAAAATGTCACCCACTTTAGAAATTGAAACTGCTATATCTGAGCCATTTTTTAAGATAAAGACAAGCAAAAAATGCTCCTGAATCCTTATATCAAGGTCAAATACTTAAGAAAGAAACCTTTTTCAATTTCTAATTTTTTTGCACCTCACTTTAAATATAAATTTTTTTAATTTAATGACCGCCATTTTGAAACAAAATGGCTGATGAAGCTGGCCAGCGAACTTGGTCGAGATATTGATGTATACTATCCACATGCCTTCCTCCATCGAAATAGGCGAATACGTGTGGTATCGCGTGACAAATACAAGATCGTTTCAAAGTGTTAGCCATGATAGAAATTCAAAGTGCTATAATTCAACCACTTTTTAAGATATAAACAAAAGAACAAATTTTCAGAAACAAAAACTGCTCCAGAATCTTTGTATCAAGGCCAAACACATAAAAAAAATCTTTTTCATTTTCCAATTTTTTAATACCTCATTTTAAATTTTAAATTAAATTAAAAAAAAAAATGGCAACCCTTTTGAAACAAGATGGCGAATGAAGCTGGCCAACGAACTCGGTCGAGACATTGGTATGTACTATGTACAGACCAAGTTACATTCAAATCGGTTCATAAATACGCCTGTTATCGCGTGACAAAAATCAGGTCGTTTTAAAACGTCAGCCACAATAGAAATTCAAAATGTTATAACTCAGCCATTTTTTTAGATGTAGACGAAACAAAACCTGTTCCGGAATCTTTGTATTGAGGTCCAACACATACAAAAAAAATCTTTTTCATTTTCCAATTTTTTGGTATCTCATTTTAAATTTAATTTTTTTTTTATTTTTTTAAATTGCCACCATTTTGAAACAAGATGGCGAATGAAGCTGGTCACCGAACTCGTTTGAGTTATTTGTATGTACTATATACACACCAAGGTACATCCAAATCGGTTCATAAATACGTCTGTTATCACGTGGCAAAAATCAGGACGTTTCAAAATGTCAGCCACGCTAGAAATTCAAAATGCTATAACTCAGCCATTTTTTAAGATATAGACGAAACAAAAACTGCTCCCGAATCTTTTTATCAAGGTCAAACACATAAGAAAAAAATATTTTTTCAATTTTCAATTTTTTGCTACCACATTTCGAATTTAAATTTTTCTTAAAATTTTAAATGGCCGCCATTTTTAAACAAGATGGCGGATGAAGCTGGTCAACGAACTCGTTCGAGACATTGGTCTGTACTATGTATAAACGAAGTTACATCCAAATCGGTTCATAAATACGCCTTTTATCGCGTGACAAATTTCAGGACGTTTCAAAATGTCAGCTTCGCTAGAAATTCAAAATGCTATAACACAGCCATTTTTTAAGATATAGACGAAACAAAAACTGCTACGGAGTCTTTGTATAAAGGTCAAATACATAAGAAAAAAATATTTTTCCATTTTCAATTTTTTGGTACCACATTTCAAATTAAAATTTTTTTTTAAATTTTTAAATGGCCGCCATTTTGAAACAAAATGGCGGATGAAGCTGGCCAACGAACTCGGTCGAGACATTGGTATGTACTATGTACACACCGAATTACATCCAAATCGGTTCACAAATACGAGAGTTACAGTGTGACATAGGTCAGATATATATATATATATATATATATATATATATATATGGATATATATATATATATATATATATCAATTTTGAACGGAGGGTGGTTTCGGGGTCTGGGGGTCATGATCGATGAAAATATACCAAAATTTTTTGAAATCGCTTTCCTCCGAACGGCTGCAATAGGTAGCTTTTTGTAAAGAAAGCTACCTAAAATTTTAAGAATTAGCGAATGATACCTATAACCATTATCTAAATTTTTATTGTTGGCAACCAGTGTCAACCACATTACACAAAATCTTGAATCATGGAGCTACTATTATACAACATGCATTGCATCCAATCGGGCAGCTATCAGAGGAAGCGGCTGAAACTCGCAACACGCATTTTCGTTCATATAGGCAAAACTTTTCAAGAAAAGCCTCGCTCATAGACTGGAATCATGAGTGCTTAATCGCTTACTTTTATTTTCTGATACTTGTTTAAGTTTTAGTATGCGAAAAAACTCCGCAAAACTTAAAAATTTCTCTGCAGAAACATTACAGTTTTTATTGCCAGAATCTAGTTTTCGAGTGATTCTGAAGAGGATGATGTGGACGACTATGATCAAAAGAAGGATGGTCAGTAGGATATTAATTTGTCACACATATTTGCATAAATTGTACGAAAAGTGGGTTGTTTCTAGCATATTAAAATATTTTTCGTTTTCTTAAGACATTTTATCTGCTGTAGAAAGCACGAAAGGTTTTAAATAGTTTTGACTAGGGTTTTCAGCAAAATACAACACTGTGCGTTGCTCTTTTCAATTTTCAAAGTTTTAACTTGTAATTTCCAGTTTAACTACAGATACTAAAGAAATTTAGCTTCATTTGGAGCCCTAGTACAACCACAAGAGACTTTTGAAAAGGTGAATTTTAATTATAATTGTCCTGAAGAAAAATTTAGTACAGAAACAGTATCCTATGAGTTAATATACTGTTAAAACTGAAGGTGACAAACCGATGCCGTTTGAGACCCCGGGATGAAAAGACGGTACCATTTGGAACCTTAGGGAGCCATACGGTGCTGTTTGGGACCCTGGGGGTCTAAAGGTGGTGCCATTTGGAACACTAGGTTGCCAAAGAGGCTTGAAAATTTTATTGAGATGCCAATTGGCCTCTCACTGGGTGACTGAAGCTCATTAAGGTGACGCGCAGTATAGGTATTGGTAGAAATGTGGCACCCCCACCGGGTGACTGGCACTTGCGCAGCGATGTGACGTGAGTCCTTGTCTTTGTCAGCAAGTGAAATCTACGGCTGTGAGTGAATTAACGCATTCAATGTTAAAATTGGTCATGTTAATTAATGACTGGCCAGTGTTGTAGTCGTAAAAAAATCAGAGTGTGTACGCTAAAGTCATGAACGCCATGCCTAGAATAAACGCTATAGCCGCAGGTAGGACAAAGATATCAGCCGATGTCCCACGCAATATCGACAATTATTTCGAAAGTCGCTGAATACCGTAGGTTAAATTTACAACATCTACCGATATCCATAGGTATAATTTAAAATTATTTTTAAAAAATAGCAGTCAAACGAATTTTTTGCATTACATATAACATTATAATACATAAAAAATATTCTAAAAAATAAAATTTAATAAGTTTTTATTTTTAGAAAACTTGATTTTTTAACCTTTTATCTACTGCATTATGATGTAATGCATTTTTTTTCTTCATGTATTTTTTTTTTCAGTTACTGCAATGAAAATTAAAGGATAAACAAAAAAATACTCACCCGTGAGAAATTTAATTAATTAGAGGTAATTAATTAAAGTGGTACTTTAAAGTACAGTCAGTACACTATGACTGAAATATCGTAACAGAAAACCAACAAGGTATTTCAAATGGCACCAGAATTATGGTAAAATATTTTCGATTTGATAAGTATGTGAAATATAGCCTTTTTCATATTTATAAATATTTTTTTGGCAAATTCCGGTGCCAATCATTTATTTCAACACTTTAGCATTGAAAATGCTTTATCCCTGAAAAGTTTTAAAAAGCTATTTTTTTTTTTTTTTTAGGTTTTGATCTCGTTAGCAGCCCTTTAGTTATGCGACGTCTATATTCCAGTGACAACATGTTATCTCTCATCTCCACATATTCAACATACGAATTTACATATGCCATTTCTAGCATAGCAAAAAAGAGCCGGTGCCACAACTTTTAGGTAGCTTTCATTACAAAAAGCTACCAATTGCAGCCGTTCGGAGGAAAGCGATTTCAAAAAAATTTGGTATATTTTCATCGATCATGACCCCCAGACCCCGAAACCACCCTCCGTTCAAATGTTGATGTATATATATATATCTGATATTTGTCACATTGTAACTCTCGTATTTATGAACCGATTTGAATGAAACTCGGTGTGTACATAGTACATACCAATGTCTCGACCGAGTTTGTTGGCCAGCTTCGTCCGCCATCTTGTTTCACAATGGCGGCCATTTAAAAAAATTTTTAAAATTTAAAATTTGAAATGGGGTACCAAAAAATTAAAAATTGAAAAATATTTTCCTCTTGTGTGTTTGAACTTGATACAAAGATTCGAGAGAAGTTTTTGTTTTGTCTATATCTTAAAAAAGGGCTGAGTTATAGCACTTGAATTTCTAGCGTGGCTGATATTTTGAAGCGTCCTGATTTTTGTCACGCGATAACAGGCGTATTCATGAGCCGATATGGATGTACCTTGGTGTGTACAAATTACATACCAATGTCTCGACCGAGTTCGTTGGCCAGCTTCATTCGCCATCTTGTTTCAAAATGGCAGCCATTTAAAAAAATTTAACAAATTTAAAATTTAACATGAGGTATCAAAAAATTGGAAAATGAAAAAGATTTTTTTTTATGTATTTGACCTTGATACAAAGATTCCGGAACAGTTTTTGTTTCGTCTATATCTAAAAAAATAGCTGAGTTATAGCATTTTGAATTTTTATTGTGACTAACATTTTGAAACGACCTGATTTTTTGTCACGCGATAACAGGCGTATTTATGAACCGATTTGGATGTGACTTGGTGTGTACATAGTACATGCCAATCTCTCGACCGAGTTCGTGGGCAAGCTTCATTCGCCATTTTGTTTCAAAAGGGAACATTTAAAAAAAAATTTTAATTTAAAATTTATAATGAGGTATCAAAAAATTGGAAAATGAAAAAGTTTTTTTTATGTGTTTGACCTTGATACAAAGATTCCGGGGAAGTTTTTGTTTCGTCTATATCTTAAAAAATGGTTGAGAGGTTGGCACTTTGAATTTCTAGCATGGCTGACATTTTGAAACGATCTGATATTTGTCACGCGATAACACACGTATTTATTAACCTATTTGGATGTAAGAAGGCATGTGGATAATATAGCAATGTCTCGAACAAGTTCACTGGCCAGCTTCATCCGCCATCTTGTTTCAAAATGGCAGCCATTAAATTAAAAAAAAAATTATATTTAAAGTGAGGTGCAAAAAAATTAGAAATTGAAAAAGGTTTCTTTCTTAAGTATTTGACCTTGATATAAGGATTCCGGAGCATTTTTTGTTTTGTCTTTATCTTAGTAAATGGCTCAGATATAGCAGTTTGAATTTCTTTATGTGGGTGACATTTTGAAAAATCTGATTTTTTGTCTGCGACAGCATTCGTATGTATCAACCGATTCCGATGTGAGTGAGCATGTGCACAGGAATTACTAAGGTCTCGAGGAAGTTCACTGGTTAGCCTCATCCACCATGTTATCTTAAAAGGGCAGGCACTTCAAGATATCGCCGAATTTGGAAACCAAATATAAGTTACTTTAAATAAAATCAGCTTGGATAAAGCTGACTAATTTCGCAAAATTCTCATTCATAATGATTTAGTATTGATAAAATTTAGTATTGAATCTTCTATAATCGGTTTCCACTAAATTGAGCTTCGTGTGTTGCAATAATATAAGCTAGGTTTTTAAAAATAAGGAATATGAAAACTACCTCTTCCTCCCGGCACTGGCCGGAAGGAGTTTTTCGAGTTCCTTTGAAAAATAATAATGGAAGAGAAAAGAAATACTAGGAAAATTATTACTATACTACATTTTAGTAATTACATTTTAAAGCAGATGAAAACGATGGATAACTAAACAGACGAAAAGTAAAAAGTCCTTCCGCCCAGTGCCGGGAGGAAGAGGTAGCTTTCATATTCCTTATTTTTAAAAAGCCAACTTATATTATTCAAACACACGAAGCTCAATTAAGTGGAAACCGAATGTAGGAGATTCAATACTAATTTTTATCAATACTAAATCATTATGAATGAGAATTTCGCGAAATTAGTCACTTTATCCAAGCTGCTTTTATTTAAAGTCACTTATATTTGGCTGCCAAATTCGGCGATTTCTTAAAGTGCCAGCCATTTTAAGACAACATGGTAGATGAGGCTAACCAGTGAACTTGGTCGAGACCTTAGTAATTGCTGTGCACAAGCTCACTCATATCGGAATCGGTTGATATATACGAGTGCTGTCGCAGGCAAAAAATCAGGTTTTTCAAAATGTCACCCACTTTAGAAATTGAAACTGCTATATCTGAGCCATTTTTTAAGATAAAGACAAACAAAAAATGCTCTTGAATCCTTATATCAAGGTCAAATACTTAAGAAAGAAACCTTTTTCAATTTCTAATTTTTTTGTACCTCACTTTAAATATAATTTTTTTTTTTAATTTAATGGCCGCCATTTTGAAACAAGATGGCTGATGAAGCTGGCTAGCGAACTTGGTCGAGATATTGATGTATACTATCCACATGCCTTCTTCCATCGAAATAGGCGAATAAGTGTGGTATCGCGTGACAAATACAAGATCGTTTCAAAGTGTTAGCCATGATAGAAATTCAAAGTGCTATAATTCAACCACTTTTTAAGATATAAACAAAAGAACAAATTTTCCGAAACAAAAACTGCTCCAGAATCTTTGTATCAAGGCCAAACACATAAAAAAAATCTTTTTCATTTTCCAATTTTTTAATACCTCATTTTAAATTTTAAATTACATTTTTTTTTAAAAATGGCAACCCTTTTGAAACAAGATGGCGAATGAAGCTGGCCAACGAACTCGGTCGAGACATTGGTATGTACTATGTACGGACCAAGTTACATTCAAGTCGGTTCATAAATACGCCTGTTATCGCGTGACAAAAATCAGGTCGTTTTAAAATGTCAGCCACAATAGAAATTCAAAATGTTATAACTCAGCCATTTTTTTAGATGTAGACGAAACAAAACCTGTTCCGGAATTTTTGTATTAAGGTCAAACACATACAAAAAAAAATCTTTTTCATTTTCCAATTTTTTGGTATCTCATTTTAAATTTATTTTTTTTTTAATTTTTTTAAATGGCCACCATTTTGAAACAAGATGGCGAATGAAGCTGGTCAACGAACTCGGTTGAGTTATTTGTATGTACTATGTACACACCAAGGTACATCCAAATCGGTTCATAAATACGTCTGTTATCACG
This sequence comes from Maratus speciosus, assembly GCA_963932465.1. NCBI lineage: Eukaryota > Metazoa > Arthropoda > Arachnida > Araneae > Salticidae > Maratus > Maratus speciosus. The sequence goes on from OZ010787.1 coordinate 225,415,467, forward strand.
TGACAAAAATCAGGACGTTTCAAAATGTCAGCCACGCTAGAAATTCAAAATGCTATAACTCAGCCATTTTTTAAAATATAGACGAAACAAAAACTGCTCCCGAATCTTTTTATCAAGGTCAAACACATAAGAAAAAAATATTTTTTCAATTTTCAATTTTTTGCTACCACATTTCAAATTTAAATTTTTCTTAAAATTTTAAATGGCCGCCATTTTTAAACAAGATGGCGGATGAAACTGGCCAACGAACTCGTTCGAGACATTGGTCTGTACTATGAATAAACGAAGTTACATCCAAATCGGTTCATAAATACGCCTTTTATCGCGTGACAAAATTCAGGACGTTTCAAAATGTCAGCTTCGCTAGAAATTCAAAATGCTATAACTCAGCCATTTTTTAAGATATAGACGAAACAAAAACTGCTACGGAGTCCTTGTATAAAGGTTAAATACATAAGAAAAAAATATTTTTCCATTTTCAATTTTTTGGTACCACATTTCAAATTTTAAATTTAAAAAAAAAATTTAAATGGCCGCCATTTTGAAACAAAATGGCGGATGAAGCTGGCCAACGAACTCGGTCGAGACATTGGTATGTACTATGTACACACCTAATTACATCCAAATCGGTTCATAAATACGAAAGTTACAGTGTGACAATGACATAGGTCAGATATATATATATTAGACCGGAGTGAAAAACAAAAAGTTTTGCAAATCGAATCGTAATAGTGCGGAAAAGTTGCTACTCGTCAACACAAGCACGATAAGAAAAAAAAATTTGAAATCGGAGGATATCTTCCGTTCGCGCATCGAGTTCAAAATTTTCGAATTTGAACAAAAATTGTACAAATATGCGAAAAATCGTAAAAAGCTGTAAACTTTTTCCGATCGAACACATTTTTTGTACATACCATGATCTAGAGATGTCGAATGGAGGAAAAAATACCACACACTCCTCCTTTATCGCCTTCCAACCCCCTCAAAGCGGTGAAAGTGGCTAATTTTCGTGGAAAAAAACGAAATTACAGGAGATGTAAATATTGACGAATCAGTCTGATTTATTTATTTATTTATTTATTTATTTATTTATTTATTTATGTTGCATAAGGCAACCTTGAGGCTAAATGTCGACATTAATCCCCCTCCCCCCTCGAGAGATCGAAATTGTGCAGCTCTTGACCCGTCCTTCTAAGGACGACTCAGGACTCACCACGGGAAGGTGGCTGCACTGCGAGTCCTCCACCCCCACCCTACCCAACCAACCAACCAAAATGTGGTCGTGAAGAATTATGCAGATTCAGATACAGGTACTGCGAATTCTGATTTAGTTTCAAATTTTATCATGGTAACACGAGAAGCGAGGCTGGCTCTTATAAAACCATCACGTCGCTCATGCCCAAACACTTTTGAAGGGGCCTGTGTTACCAGCTTGACACTGCGCTCTACGGCTTGCGTATGACATGTTATGTCTGCCAGATTCAAAGGAAGAGTTGGCTTTTCTCACTTGGAAATCAAGTCTGCAATATCAGCTGAAGAAATGTTTACCAATAGCGGATGACAAGTAATCTTGATTTCAGACCAATTTATAATGTCATAATAATCCCCGGCGTCAAAATTTATGGCCGCAACTTGAAAATTTCTGACGGATTTGCCCTTTGTGGGAGTGTCTTTGGATTTCAGTACCCGCCGAAGTCCCAGCTCTCGAACGTGTTGCATATCATCCACTACCATTGAAATAAGAATGTTTTCTGGATGGGGAAAGAATGCATTTGTTTGGATGACCTTTGTTACAACTTCTTGGAGTTTTGCAGGTAAGCTTCTACATTTATTGATGCATTGAAAAATATGTTCATGTCCCTCAACTACTGAAGATCTTGTCTTAATTTCGAACCACAGAGGTACGTATACTGTCAGAATGTACGTGACAATGTTGACGAGATTTTCGGATGGAGTTTCCAATGAAATATACAGTCTCAGGAACCTGTTTGCTGTCGTTAACCACCGAGAATGAAATATTGGTGCCGGATCTCGACTTGCAAGGTCTGAGGATCAAGACCCAGCAGCAATGGAAACGGCAATGTCATGCAGGTATCTCTGATCTTTACTCGGGATTTCTTGGTCAATGTGTGGGATGTGGCATTTAATTCTCTTAAAAGCAATTACAGGCAAAGACTCGCAACCAGCCAGCTGTTTGCCAAGAGTGCCACAAAAGGACTGAGGCCCTGTGGTTTTACCATCAAATGTTTCTACAAGATGCCTCAAAGGTAGCTCATTAAAATGCAGGAGACAGATAACGCACTGTGTTCGTCTCTTTAAACGCATTTCTATATGTTTGATTGCTCCACTTTTCCAGCCAGTGTTTGTTGCTGTACCATCACACTCGGCGACTAGAATTTTAAAAGTATCTATTCCGTTTTCTTCGAAATGGTTTACAATGAAGCTAGCAATGTCCTTTCTCCTTTTTGAGATTGGTACTAGATGGCAAAGGTACTTAGAATCTGGTTCCTCAACAACTGTAATGTTGTCTTCTTTTTGTTCAGCTTGATATCGTTTATCGCCTTTGTCAACCAACACTAGAGTGTCATCGGCCCTGCCATCAAAGTACACAACACATTGGGCCGTTTATTTGATGTTACTGCTGCTCCAGATTAGTAAGAATTGCCCTGAACTTTTCTTTTTCTCGTCTAATTTTGCTTCTGTCAACGATCTGAGATGTACTACTATGGGTATTAATACCTGCATCTTTTAGCACACTAGAGGTAATGGCAGCTGTTGTTCTGTCTGACATACCAAAGCGATTACTTGTCAAAGCAGTAGCTGAAATCCACATGCGCATTTGTGAAGAGCCTGGGCTCCTTGACAGAGCAGACAAAGAGCGTGTGGGCTGAAAATCTATATCATCCTCATCCTCATTGACACCAACATTTGTCTCCTCTCTTCCAGAATCAGTGCTGCAACCAGGCAAGCTTTGCATTTGTGTGCTGAGAAATCAAGATGACGAGCTTTTCTTTGCAACCTTGATGCAAGTTTTTGTGTTTCCTTTTTATGCACCGTCGATCCTATTTTACCTGGTCTAAGGTGTCTTTGTGCGTAAAGAAACTTCAGTTCCAATGTAGGTATTTTCCTGTCCTTAGGGCAATCGCAACTGAGAGCTATAGGATTAGGACAAATACACTTGTCAAAGTTTTTCCCGCAAGTACATTATAGTGTCATCTCGTAATTGCAAGCTGATATGTCAAATAATGTGTTATACGATTGATGAATAATGCCATTGTACTTCTTCTGTTTCCGAGCCGTTCTTTGTCACTTGGATATGACTAGCATAATAGCGATCATGTAGTTGTTTCATCTTTTGAACGACTCTTGTATGACTAACTGCAGGAATCGAAGCCTTCAAATACAGTGACTCAATCTGTTGAGCTACAGTGTTTGCCGCTTCTGAAAAGCTCAACTTCCTTCCAGGTTTAAAGTCACCACGCTGCAATAACATGGCGATTGTACTTCATTCCAACATTTGACAACGTCAGCATTGGTGGGAAGAACTGCCGATGGCAGTGGTTTTGGTGCACCAAAAAATGGGCAGGGAGTACGAACGCTTCGAGTGAGTTCCATAATGAAGCTAAAGGAAGCTAAATTGTGATCGATGAGACCGTTAACCAATTCAAGCTGCGGGATTCTAAACGAAGCCGACAAGAAAAGTTTTCAGCTAGAGCAGTGCTTCTTTTATAGGCGAGATATATTCTTTTACAAGCGAGACAAGCAGAAACACGCACGAAGCTGGGCAAAACTGAGTGACGCACAGCGATCGTTACCAGGTACGGGTACTGTGCTAGCTCCTTCCCCATTCCGTTTCTCGGAATTCCAGCTGTGCGCACGAACAGCGAGCATTACAGAGCACCGAAGAAGAAAGGGGATAACGAGATGGAGAGGTGGTGTGACCGGTGGCAAACAAACCAAAACATAATGTTTTCCGCAAAAAGTCACCCCTCGACAGGGTTCAAAGGGGATAGAGGACCTCTCGAAGGGGGGTGGGGATTGTTTTCGACTTTTAGCCTCAAAGTTGCCTTATGTAAAAAAAAAAAAAAAAAATCAGGTCCATTCGTCAGTATTTACATCTCCTGTAATTTCGGGTTTTTCCACGAAAATTGGCCATTTTCACCCCCTTGAGGGGTTTGGAAGGGGATAAAGGAGGAGTGTGTGGTATTTTTTCTCCATTCTACATCTCTAGGTCATGGTATGTACAAAAAAATGTGTTCGATCGGAAAAAGTTTACACCTTTTTACGATTTTTCGTATATTTGAACAATTCGAAAATTTTAAACGCGTTGCGCGAACGGAAGATATTCTCCGATTTCAATTTTTTTTTCTCACTGTGCTTGTATTGACGAGTAGCAACTTTTCCGAACTATTACGATTCGATTCTCAAAACTTTTTGTTTTTCACTCCGGTCTAATATATATATATAAATATATATACAGTGAAACTCGTTTAAGATACGAATCAAGGGACCGAGGGCATTTCGTATCTTAAGCGGGATCGTATCTTATCCGGATTTCACAGATTCTCGAATAGTAATGCATACGCAGCCAGTACACATTATTATCAACATGTTTTAACTGTTTGTAACTCTTATTTTAATTCTTTCTAACAATTTTTAGATAGTCTAGAAAATATGAGTTTAAGATTTTGAAATAAAGAACATCCTTTTTTTTTTTTTCACTTTTGAAATAAAGAATGGCATTTTTTTCACTTTCTAAATTTTATTGTGTTACTGTTTGTACAGTAACAAAACAAAAGTCTTTATTCAATACTCTCTACCAAATTAAATAAAAGATAATAAAACAAAATTCATGTTAATCTTTGGAAAACAGAAATTTAAATATTACACACTCAAAGAGGAAAAATAATAAATTTCCGTAATTATTTTTAAAACGACAAACTAGATGTATGTAAGAATAATTATTTGGTGAGGAAATCCTTTGCTCTTCTTCCCTTTTGTCCTAAAGACACGTAGTAAACGGACTTCACAAACACCGGTTCGTACATAAAGCGGGTTTTTGACATGAACATACAAATTTTCTTCGTATCTTAAGCGGGATCGTATCTTATCCGTACGTATATTAAGCGGGTAATTTTACACAGGTTTAATAGGCATTTTTCAAGGGACCGGAAGAAATTCGTATCTTAACCCTAGAACTACCGGAAATTTTACTCAAGTTTTATAAAAACATTCTACACCAGAATTTTTACTTAAAACTATTTAATTTGTTTATTTAACTTATTATTGTCTGATTTATACATTTAGTTTGTTTTGAAGAAATTTTCTGGTTTGAATAGATATTTTGAATATACATGTCGGGTCCATTGGACCCTTCTGGTAGACAGAGGGTTAAGCGGGATTGTATCTTAAGCGGGCGTATCTTAAACGAGTTTCACTGTATATCAATTTTGAACGGAGGGTGGTTTCGGGGTCTGGGGGTCATGATCGATGAAAATATACCAAAATTTTTTGAAATCGCTTTCCTCCGAACGGCTGCAATAGGTAGCTTTTTGTAAAGAAAGCTACCTAAAAGAACTTTTTCAGTGTACTGACGGTATTTATAAGTACTCCCGAGTAATTAAACTGTCAAATCAAATACATGCACCGTTCATCTAAAATAACTAGTCAAATTGTATTCTAAGAGCATAATGAACACATTAAAAAAATCCAACACTTATCTTATATTCTTTATTGTGATTGCAGCGATAAAAAGACGAGCGTGACAATCTGTACAAAATGTCGACACAAAACACATCAATTGTTTCAAAGATAGCCTCCTTCCTCGGTAAAATAACAAAACTAGAACTACTGCTGCCATGTATCCGGATAAAGTGGAGTTAAAAGAGTGTTTTCGCAAAGTACCATTAGAATATTAGTAATATTCACTATGGGATGAAAGTTTAAAGTGAGTGGTACTTATAAGTACCATCAGTAGATAAAGGGTTAATGCCTTGTTTTTAATATTTGGTTTACATTGGCCAATGTTGTAAAAATTGTATTACTATTTCAACATTCGGGTTATCTATCGACATTCGTAAAAACAATATCATTTTTCGAACATTTCAAGATATCTATCAACATTCAGCATATCTGACGAAGTTTGTAATCCACAAAAGTGAAGGAAAGTTCTGAAGGACTGCCCGTTTCTATAGTTTTCGTCGAAGAGTATTTGATGACATAAAATGCTTTTATATAAAAAAAAAAGCATTTGAAAATGAAATTTATATATCGATTGATTAGAAAATTTTCTTTAGAACATTTTATATAGAAATATATAGGTTGCAATAGAAAAATTTCTTAAGAAGCATTCGATATTAAAATCCATTGACAGCTAGATAAAGAGAAACTTTATAAAGAAATCTGCAATTATTAGTACTCTTGAATGATTTGTATTGAAAAAAGGTAATGTAGAGCGTATAACGATGTTAAAATATAACATTTGTTACCTTTATAAAAAACTAAAGATGCTTTCTATACATAATAACGTTTTTACAAGGAAAAAAAATTAATTTATATAATTTTTAAAAAGATGATACACCGCGTGCCAAAAGTTTAGACAATCAATAAAATTTGCATTAACATAAAAAATAATAAGGTACAATTAAAATTCGTGAGATAGATAATAAATAAAAGTAGTTTTTCTGATATACACATATAATTTATGATCAAAAGTTTGAAATTATAAAGTATACATCATATTATATAAAAATGTGCTGTCCCAAAAGTATAGACACCTGTATTTTTTTTTTTTTTTTTTTGCATTTATAAAAGTAACTAAAAACTTACTTTTAATGTTTAATTGTATTGCCACGACACTTCATAACATCAAATACAAGTTGTTCAATAGAATAAACTAAGCATTGCATTACAGAAGGAGCTATTTCATACCAGGCTCATAAAATTTTAAGTCATTTACACATGTATATTGCTTTCCATTTTCATATATTTTTCGAGATAAGATACCCCATATGTTCTCCATGGGACGAATATCTTGACTAAGTGCTGGCCAATCTAATAGTTGGATATAGTTTTGCCTAAACCATGTTTTCGATGATGTGGAGGTATGGGTGGATGCCTCATCTTGTTGGAAAACACAGTCCGGTCCTGCTGAAAATCCATAATTGGCAGTAAATTGGTACGTAAAATATAATGATATACCTCCGATTTAATTTTTTTGTCCATAAATTCTAGAAATGGTTGGCCGTTGAAAGAAAACCCTCCCCCGTCATTGCGGATCCTCAGCTTTATTGCCTGCTGAAACAGTTCTTTGGTTCTTTTCTTAGGTCATGCAAGTAAAATTTATGGCCATCAGAGTCGTCTAAATTCCATTTCTTTTCATCAATGAAGATGACAGAAATCCATTTTTCACCGTATGACATATGCTTTCTAGTCCACTTTAGACGTGCATCTTTATGTCTCTGCTTTAAGCAAGGCTTTGCTTTCTTCATTCTCCTGTTAAGAATATTTGTTGAAGCTTTAATTCTGCCGTGTACAGTACTTTTTGAAATTCTGGAAATTGATTCAATTCCCACGCACAGACAAATTATCAAACTGAAGCCATTTTTAATAACATTCTATCATCACGCAATTTGGATTTGCTAGCAAGACCGGAATGTGTTTTGCAACAAAATGGGGCATGGGGCATCCATCCATACCTACATATCATCGAAAGCATGGTTTAGACCATAGAGAAGAGATAGGGGTGGAGTGTGCTTTGGTAACCCTAAAGTGTCTCCAACATAATAGTCACGTGACTATGGTACGCCCCAAAGATTTCTTTCCTGCTGAAATCACTTCCAGTAATGTATTTCTATGGAACGTCAGAAGTAGTAACTAGTGGATGAGATTATATTAAGTTTAAAATGGTTCTTTACTGCTGTGCTTACGGTTGTAAAGACAGTTTTGTTAAAGGAGAAGTGTAAAATTTCACTCATAAGTTATATTTCTTCTGTTATATTTGTTTTTATGTGAAATTAATTATTAACTGATAACTGATAACTCTATTAACTGAGCATGCTAAACTGCAATTATGTTCATATTATTCCTTTTTTTTAATTAAATATCGATAAAATATCTATGCAAAGTGTCACAAATTGTAATTTAATGTCAGATTTCTTCTAATAGCTTTATATATAGCCATAAAAATATGTTACATTCGTTTCTTTTATTATTTTCTTTGACGATTCAAAATTATGAATTTGGCGTCTGATTTTATCGCCAAGTTCTACCATATGTTTGCGAAATCAAACAAATTACAGTATCGTTAAATTGAAGTGAGAAGCTTCTTTTACTATTTTAAAACAAATTTTAAGTTGTTTTGTTTCATTTCTTTCATAGTTTTTGCATTAGTTTACACCATAGTTCCGTTTGGTATATTTTAAATTTATTTTGTTTAAAATTTTGTTGCTTTGAAATTGTTTTTACTTCAGCATGTCGTTTATAAATTAATAAAATCTGAGTAATAAACAAGTTTTTTTTTTGTTTTTTTGTTTGTTTTTTTTGTACTTTAATTCTGTCGTTCAATTCCGTCACGTCAATGCTGTCGTTTATTTCTGTCATTGACAACAATAACATTAGGGGAAACGGGAGGGGGGGGAGGGTCGAAGAATGATAACCTATGATATTGTATAGTCGTTCAAAATACACTACTCCAGTAAACTGTAGATCAATTGGGTAACAGGTAGTGAGTAAAAATCGGTTCTCAAGATTTGATCATGGCAGACAGAGAAAGCATGTTATTTAAAACGATGTAAAAAATGTAATAAATGCCACAGTATTGGAAAGAAAAGTGTGTGGGCAATATATCAGTAAAATATTTTTACACAAAAGTAAAGAAATTATTCTATTCACACTAAAGAAATTATTGATTCTATGGTTGATTACAAACAATACTTAAAAAATTTCAGTTGAAATAATAAAATGTTATTAAATTAAATCCTAAATTCTCCACTTCTATTTGGAAATTTAGAAAAAACAAATCACTCAAGTGATAAATGCCTTATTTACAGATTTGGCATATGCAAGAAATATTTAAATGTGTTTAGTACAATAAAATATTTTTATGCTGTAACTGAAAAAAATAATCGCTTTTTGATAAGTTTAAAATAATTTTAAATTAAGTGCAATTTGGAATTTAAGGTAATAGTAATTTTTTTAAAATCAATTATTTGATTCATTGAAAACTTAATGCACAACACTGCCTTTAAAACAAAATTATATTTACATAGCTCACATATTTAAATGATATATATAATAGCAAATAGCGAAAATTTGTTTCAACAAATTATTATATAATTTTTGTAATTTTTTCTGCATTTCCCATGCATAACTTGTATATTGATTAGATTACTTATTTCATAATTTTTCCCGATCGGCAACAATTTTTATATTGCCGAGCAAGTGATAACCCGCCAAATCTGGAAACCTTTATATCAGTAGGACCGGTCATGTTGATGCCGCTTTTCAAGGAAATTCTCTACGGAAAACACGCTCCACCCCTATCTCTTCTCTATGGTTTAGACAAAACAATATCACCATGTTTGACTGGCTAGCACTTAGTCCAGATATGAATCGCATGGAGAACATATGGGGAATCTGATCTCGTAAAATATATGAAAATGGAAAGCAATATACATGTGTAATCCACTTTAAAATTTCAATTGACAAAGAGTGGTATGAAATACCTCCTTCTATAATGCAATGGTTCTAGTTAATTCTATGGAACAACGTGTATTTGATGTTATAAAGTGTCGTGGCAATACAATTAAATATTAAAAGTAAATTTTTAGTTACTTTTAGAAATGTAAAACCAAAAAAATTGCAGGTGCCTATACTTTTGGGACAGAGCATTTTTATATAATTTAAGGTATATTTTATAATTTCAAACCTTTGATCATAATTTATATGCGTATATCAGCAAAACTGCTTTTACTTATTACCTATTTCACGAATTTTAATTGTACTTTATTATTTTTTATGTTAATTCAAATTTTATTGATTGTCTAAACTTTTGGGACGCGGTATATTATATCTTTTAAGGGGGTCCGGGACACAAAAATCTTCAAATTTTGCAAAAATATTTTATTTCATAAAAAATTTCTCTGTTTTTTCCTGCTTAAAATGACATTTAAATCATGTTTCTATTTGAATTAGAACAAAAAATATTAATTTTTTCGTTTTGGTTTGTTTTCAAAATCTAGCTTTCAAGCAATGGCTGTCATAAAAGCGACTTCTTGTAAATATGCGTTTTTATTCATGATAGGTTTTTTCACCATTTCTCATATTTAAATTCTTATAACTCGAGAACCGTTAAAGATACAGGGTTCAAACTTGGAACATATCTTTTTCAACTGTTAGGTAGCTTTCATTACAAAAAGCTACCTATTGCAGCCGTTCGGAGGAAAGCTATTTCAAAAAAAATTGGTATATTTTCATCGATCATGACCCCCAGATCCCGAAACTACCCTCCGTTTAAAAGTTGATATATATATATATATATATATATATATTACATCATTTCAAAATGCCAAAACACCATAACTCCAAAAGGAAAGTGTATATCTGCAAAAATTTTTTAACTATAAAATACTTAAAAGAACAAGAAAGACAGGTAAAAAACAAAACCACTCTGTTCTTCATCAGTGGGAGGACAGACAAAAAACTAACTCCACCCCCACTTTTAAAATTTGCAGGTTTCTGAACACACGCTCATCCCGCATTCAATACTGAAAAACTATTGTCATTTTATTAACCAAATTCCATGAAAAACTAAAATAACTCAAATTAAAACTAACAAACATAATGTTAACAATACAAAAATTATCATACAAAAACAAAAAAAGCTTTAATAAAAGGTCTTTTAGAGAAAAACTTAAAAAATTGCCATTAAAATATAAACAAAAGAAATTAACTTAACATGCATGAATACAGAATAATCGTGCGCCCCCCCCCCCCCAAAAAAAAAAATGCTGTAGCTCCATTCATGCGGTAATTTTTCATTAATTTTGAAATAATATATATATATATATATTGGTTATATATATATATATGATCTTTGTCACACTGTAACTCTCGTATTTATGAACCGATTTGGATGAAACTCAGTGTGTACATAGTACATACAAATGTCTCGACTGAGTTCGTTGGCCAGCTTCATCCGCCTTCTTGTTTCAAAATGGCGGCCGTTTAAATTTTTTTAAAAAAATTAAAATTTGAAATGTGGTACCAAAAAATTTAAAATTGAAAAATATTTTTTTTATGTGTTTGACCTTGATACAAGGATTCCGGAGCAGTTTTTGTTTCGTCTATATCTAGCACTTTGAATTTCTACCGTGGCTGACATTTTGAAACGTCCTGATTTTGTCATGCGATAACAGGTGTATTCATGAACCGATATGGATGTATCTTGGCATGTACAAAGTACATACCAATGTCTCGACCGGGTTTGTTGGCCAGCTTCATTCGCCATATTGTTTCAAAATGGCGGTCATTTAAAAAAAATTTAAAAATTAAAAATTTTAAATGAGGTATCAAAAAATTAGAAAATGAAAAAGATTTTTTTCTTATGTGTTTGACCTTAATACAAAGATTCCAGAACAGTTTTTGCTTCGTCTATATCTAAAAAAATGGCTGAGTTATAGCATTTTGAATTTCTATTGTGGCTGACATGTTGAAACGACCTGATTTTTGTCACGCGATAACAGGTGTATTTATGAACCGATTTGGATGTAACTTGGTGTGTACATAGTACATACCAATGCCTCGACGGAGTTCGTAGGCAAGCTTCATCCACCATCTTGTTTCAAAAGGGAACATTTAAAAAAAATTAAATTTAAAATTTAAAATGAGGTACCAAAAAATTGGAAAATGGAAAAGGTTTTTTTTTTATGTGTTTGACTTTGATACTGATTGAAGATTCTGGGGCAGTTTTTGTTTCGTCTATATCTTAAAAAATGGGTGAGTTATAGCACTTTGAATTTCTAGCATGTCTGACATTTTGAAACGATCTGATATTTGTCAAGCGATAACCCACGTATTTTTTAACCTATTTGGATGTAAGAAGGCATGTGGATAGTATATAGCAATGTCTCGACCAAGTTCACTGGCCAGCTTCATCCACCATCTAGTTTCAAAATGGCGGCCATTATATTAAAAAAAATTAAATTTAAAGTGAGGTGCAAAAAAATTAGAAATTGAAAAAGCTTGCTTTGTTAAGTATTTGACTTTGATATAAGGATTCTGGAGCATTTTTTGTTTTGACTTTATCTTAAAAAATGGCTCAGATATAGCAGTTTGAATTTCTTTATGTGGGTGACATTTTGAAAAATCTGATTTTTTGCCTGCGACAGCACTCGTATATATCAACCGATTCCGATGTGAGTGAGCATGTGCACAGGAATTACTAAGGTCTCCACCAAATTCACTAATTAGCCTCATCCACTACGTTGTCTTAAAAGGGCAGGCACTTCAAGATATCGCCGTATTTGGAAACCAAATATAATTTACTTTAAATAAAATCAGCTTGGATAAAGCTGACTAATTTCGCGAAATTCTCATTCATGATGATTTAGTATTGATAAAAATTAGTATTGAATCTTCTATAATCGGTTTCCACTAAATTGAGCTTCGTGTGCTTGAATAATATAAACTAGCATTTTAAAAATAAGGAATATGAAAGCTACCTCTTCCTCCCGGCACTGACCGGAAGGACTTTTTTACTTTAATTTTGATTCAGCATATTTGAAAAAGAAATACTTACTTTTGAAAATATGATTTTTTTTTTTAAGTTGCACCACCCTTTTTTTTCGTTAAATGTTTTAAATTTTTTTTTATAAATTAATATTTTAAAAAATGCTGTATCAAAATTAAAACTTATATATTTCTGTTTAAATTGAAAAAAAAATTGAAATTCTATAAATAATATTTCGAGTTATAACGATTTTAAACTACCCCACTTTTTTAATAAATTTTAAATTTAAATTAAAAAGTAATAATTCTGAGAAGTTTTATCATGTGATTTTGTTTACAAATGATAAGGTTAATCATCACAAAAAAAAAATTCAGAATTTTAACTCAATAAATAAAAATTATTTAAAATGTTTCCCGGACTCCCTTAACACTAAACGTACTGTGAAGGGTGATTTTGATACCCACCAATTAAAAATATTTCGATTCGTAACAGGATTTTCTTTATACAATGAGTTTGAAAAACACAAGGAAGAAAAAGTTAAATAAAAAAGTAATATTATAAGTATAGTTAAATAAACAGCTTTAAATAAAAATTCTGGTGTAAAATATTTTTATAAAACTTGAGTAAAATTTCCGGTAGTTTTAGTGTTAAAATCCTTTCAAATTTCCGATTTTTAGCAGAATTTTATTTTTTATTATAAAAAAAAAATACAAGTATAGTTTCATAAGCTGGTCATTCGTTTCATTTAGACACACATACAGATGAGGACAAAATAATACGAATACCTATGACACCAATTGCGTACGAATTGAAACTCTTCCATACATGTTCGAAGCATGAAGTTCCCTTTGGACATTTCTTGCTGAAATGGATTCTGGAGATGACTATTTATATATGACGCTATCTGGGATAAAGATTGCCTGCACTTTCTGACCGCTATGGGGGTCAACTCTCTTTTATCCCTCTCAGAAAGCTTTCTTTTCCGTCCAGTGTTGTACTTTGCAGACGACAATTTACCGCATTTCGTGTACGCAGTCATAACGGTAGACACAGTACTCCTTGCACGCCCCAAATAATTGGCTGTTTCCGTCACGGAGCAACCAGCGCACCGCATTCCAACAATCATTCCTTTTTCGAACTCTGACAAGTCAGTCATTACTGAGTTTTCCAGAGCGTGTAGTAAGCGCATGCAACACCTATTACTGATATTGAGCGACTGATACCTTACCTTTCATAACCACTAGGTGGCAGAATTGAGTGCAAAGTGACATGCGAGTTCTGGTCCTTTGAAATGGACCATACCTTTTTCATGGGTGTTCGTATTATTTTGTCACCCATCTGTATAAGTATATATATACAGGGTGTATCTGAAATGCTTCAAACAACTGAGGGGGATGATATTACTCATAAAGACGAACAAAAAATGCAATGGAACATGGGGTCGCAAACCACTTATTGAGTCACAAATACAGGATGTTTCACCACTAACTGAAGTCGACTTGTTGGTGATAATTTTGCAAAAAGTTAAAATATTGCACTAAAAATGTAACGATATGTACCTTATTTTGTATGAAATGTGATAACATCACAAAAAAAAAGTGGTAGTAGTTTCCATTATACGTGCAAGCGTATGCATTGGACGCTCCCCATTTTGGACTGTGATTATCCCTTCATACGGTATCATCGATTGTGTGAGTACCCTGTTTTTCCAGAACTTTTTGTGATGTTATCACATTCCACACAAAATAAGGTACCTACACTGTTAAAAATTTGCAGCATTCTGTCCAGTCATTCGACCGTTTTTTGAAAAAACGCTTTCATAACCGTAATTTAACTATATTCTGACCATAAAATGGCCAATAATATGGTCAGAATAGTGTTAAATTATGGTTGTGTAACCGTTTCGGGGAAAAAAACAGTCAAATGACTGTACAGAATGCTGCAAATTTTTAACAGTATATCGTTACATTTTTATTGCAATATTTTAATTTTTCTCAAAATTATTACCTTCAAGCCGACTTCAGTTAGGATGAAACAGCCTGTATTTCTGACTCAATAAGTGGTTTGCGACCCCATGTTCCATTGCATTTTTTGTTCGTCTTGTTGTGTACTATCATCCCCCTAAGTTTGTTGAAGCATTTCAGATACTCCCTGTATATATTTATATATATACAAGAACAATAATAAGCTTATATAACTAATTTATGTTCGCGCTAACTTGTTTGTAGTGATTCAATTTTTGAAGAAATGTACACATATTTATGACATAAATTTAATAAAAATATTTTTTTTTTAATTTCTTTAAAAAAATCAAAATAATGGAACTCTTAAAACCTTTCTTTACAGTTTTGTGCAAGTGGAATACATGATTTTTAAGGTAGAAAGCTTGAAAATTTCTGACTTGCTCTAAATTTCTTACTAGCTTTAAAATAATTACTTACAAAATTTCTAACAAACTAAAAAAATTAATTGACTGGGATGAAAAGAGTATGAGAGAATTAAATCCTAATTTTTTTAATCTTATTTTACCCGCTAACAAAACAAATGAACTTCTACCGATTTTTGCTAGAAGCTTCTTACAAACACATATTCTGCTTGCTTCCACTGTCATGCTTAAATGAAGCCAGAGATTTCTGTTAATTCGCGTTGCTA
The DNA here is from genome assembly GCA_963932465.1 of Maratus speciosus. Lineage (NCBI taxonomy): Eukaryota > Metazoa > Arthropoda > Arachnida > Araneae > Salticidae > Maratus > Maratus speciosus. The sequence goes on from OZ010787.1 coordinate 225,430,849, forward strand.
CATAGCGAGACTAAATTTCCCTTGAGCATAAACCTCTCCTTACACAGAAGGAGAAGTTTGTGTTCACCACAACTGTAAATCGTAGTTGCTTGAGGTGCGAAAAAGAAATTATTTAATATAAAAAAGATTATATTCAGTAACGGAAAAAGACGTCATTTAATATTTTTAAATGTTATTCAGGAATGTTGTAAAAATATATTCATCCTTTCACCCCCTGGGGCAACCTGTATTTGAGGTACCATCCTTTCACCTCTTGAGGCACTATGGTTTAGGGATGCCATCCTTTCACCTTAGTTAAGGGTGTCATTCTGGCTTCCCTAGAGGCGCCACCAGTAAGACAAGCCTTTCACCCCTTAAAGGTGTCATGTGTCACCTGTAGTTTTAACAGTGTAGAGACTTTTATTCATCTTTTGATTGAGTGGTTTCAGAGACCGTTCACAGTAGTTATGCGACAATTTCTGGCACAGTACTTAAGTGTTAACTGTTATTTAATATATTTTTTAATGTACCCAGGATTTTTCTTTTGTTCAGCATACAGAAAAATTAGAATAAAAATCCTGCTGCGCTTTCAATAAAAACATCTTATTACAGTATTGAAGACTTTACTATTATGAATACTATACTTTATATAATTATTTCATACCCGGTATTACAAATTTCAATTTGGACAAAATCTCTAAAATCGGCTCTTTAAAAAGTAGGTAACAGTTTTGAAAGTAATCATAGGAAGGTTTGGGAAATTTGCATTTAATCCTTTATACCCCAAATTATGAATCAAAAAATTGCTCCACCTCTGTAATTATCTTCTTTAATGTCTGGAGATATATTAGTATTTTTATGTTATAATAATATGAAATTTAAATAAGTTTTTCATTAAAAGTGATACTATAACTCGGTAATTACAGCTCTTTTTTGTAAAATGTTTATAAGAATAATTGGGTTGATTAACATAAAATACTGTTATGGAAATCTCGCAATTCTTATAAAAACAATGTAAATAACCACGGGCCTCCGTGGCCGAGTGGTTAAGGCACACGTCGCTAAACGTTTGAGAGCATAGGAGGCTTGTCGGGTTCGACTCCCGCTGGCTCAGTTACACACTCTTTATGGAGTCCCCGGCTGTATCTCTCTGGTTTTGTGAATTACTTTGTGCTATTTTGTCCTTGTATGTTGACGAATTTGTGAAATAAAAATTGTGTAATTATTTCTGTGTATAAAATAAAGGATCATTCGAGGCGACAGCCATGGTAGCTATAGACCCCAAAGCAATTCCCACTTCGGTGGTCAATGTAAATAAAAGTATTGTGATATTATCTCTGAAAGGAAAGGTTTTTATAGTTCTAATTTTTTCTTATGTATTTTAATAAAAGAAAAGCTATGCTATGCATATGTAAATGGTTGAGAAAATAAACACTTTAAAATTATTTAGCTTCGACTGTTTCGTTGAGCTTTCTGAATGTGATCGAGCAAAGTATTTTGTAAGAAAAGTAAAATCTACTTATATTAATAGACGGATTAAATAAAATCATTTTAAATTTCCTGTAATGGTACTTAAAAGTACCATCGGAGTATAAAGGGTTAAATTAACTGAAGGGTGTAGAATAATTTCATTGTTTTACATTTAAGGGTTCCTCTTGCTTTTTTTTTTTCTTGCAATATGGCGATAATTTCTCTCTATATATATATAATATCAATTAAAAGCAGAAATAATCCACGATTGGTCTCGATATTATTTGTCTATTATTTTTATGGCAGAATTAGTAGGATGTTATATTTTTCACTTTATTTTTCACTCATATTTTTCATTGTTATATAGTTACTGTACACTCTAAAATTGGGAGGAGTGAAAGTTCACTCTTTGAAAGAGTGACAGACATTTTCACTCTTTTTGGAGGGAATTTTATAAAAATACAATCCTTAAAGAGTGGAATTTTCCACTCCCTTGAAAGGAGTGAAATATTTCACTCCATTGTCGAGAGTGAAATATGTCACTCCGTTGTCGAGAGTGAAATATCTCACTCCGCTGACGAGAGTGAAATATCTCACTCCGCTGACGAGAGTGAAAGCCTGGCATTATACACTTTAAAAAAATTTCGTTCAACTTTGAACCAATATATGGAGTAAACTAATGAAAAAGACCAAAATATGTCACTTCTTAATATTCAAAAACTACATTTCATAATGTAACCTTGGAAATTACGTACTAAAACGCATTCCTTTTCAAGAGTAAATAATCAATCCTCTGAAAGATTGACTTATCCACTCTAAGCAAGAGTGAGTATTGTATGGGTATTAATAATCAGCCAATCAGAACAATCTTGTCTACGACGCTTTTTTAAAATAAGAAAAAGACATCTGCCATTTTAGAATTAAAATATACGCATATTATTAAAGTGATTATTTATGGAACTTTTTATCTTCATATAAAATTAAATGTAATTAATTCATAAAGGATACAGAATGATAGAAGATTCTCAAAGAGCATTCGAAACAGTTTTGTGGTTTCAAATTTCTATTACTGTTATCTGCAGTTTTTCCCGAGCGTGCGAAAAAGTATCTTCAAAGTTGAGTCATACACTATATGGTCAAAAGTGACCGGTCACTTGCGATTTTAGACGTTTTGTTAAATATCTAGAAAAATACATGGGGAATTAACCTGAAACTGCAGGTGTGTAAACAGTATAGTATATGTCATATATTTCCGTGAAGATTTTTTTCCAGAAACCCTCATAGGGGACCGTCAACAAATTGAAAAAGAACGAATATCTTTTGGATAATCCTGTAAAAAATAATGTCGCAAAAGCGTTCAAACTGGAGATTATTAATAAGTGGCTTATTGTAATATACTGTGTTAATTTTTATGAGGATAGCATGTATACTCGTACAGAAATTAAGGTTTTTATAAAAACAGTCCCAAATTTCGCCAAGTTTTTTGCTTATAATTTGCAGAGTTCTTAATATAAAATAAAGTTCTTTTCAGAAAATATGACAAACAGCATTGTACACAATACTTTAGAATCAGAATTAAAAAATAATAAAAATTGGATGAAAAATGAGCAGGTTTACTAAAAAATGTTTCACTGCGTATGCGCGAATGCAATCAAAATATAATGTGCATAATGTATTAAGCTAAGTATATCGAGCAACTTTTGTGAAAGTCTCAAAATCATAGCTTGAAAATTCTGAAAATTATCGTCGATAGAATAAGCTCGAAATCCGCTGTTCCCAAAACGAAGCAAAAAAATGAAAGGTTGTATCCAAATATAGTAGTACCTACAATATTGTGTACGCTATCTTGGAACTAATTAACAGATATTTGATACAACCCCTCATATTTTTGCTTCTTTATGGGAACAACGGATTTAGAGCTTATTCTATTGACGATAATTTTCAGAATTTTCAAGCTATGAGTTTGAGACTTTCACAAAAGTTGCTCTATATACTATATACTATATAGTTAGCTAATACATTATGCATATTATAATTTGATTGCATTCACGCTTATGCAGTGAAACATTTTTTAGTAAACCTGTTCATTTTTCATCCACTTTTTATTATTTTTTTAATTCTGATTGTGTACAACGTTGTTTGTCATATTTTCTGAAAAGAAGTTTTTTTTAATGTTAAGAACTCTGCAAATTATAAGCAAAAAACTTGGCGAAATTTGGGACTATTTTCATAAAAACCTTAATTTCTTTATGGGTATACATGCTATCCTCATAAAAAATAAACACAGTATATTACAATAAGCCACTTATTAATAATCTCGAGTTTGAACGCTTTTGCCACATTAGTTTTTAAAGGGGTATCCAAAAGATATTCGTTCTTTTTTCAATTTGTTGACGGTCCCCTATTGGGTTTCGGGAAAAAAATCTTCACGGAAATATATTACCTATACTATACTGTTTACACACCTGCAGTTTCAAGATAATTCCGCATGTATTTTTCTAGATATTTAACAAAACGTCTAAAATCGCAAGTGACTGGTCACCTTTGGCCATATAGTTTATATGCATTGCTTGCATTATTAATTTTTACTCCCGTCTCAAGTCTGTCATGACTGATAATTACACACCTTGAAGTTCAAAGTTAGTAAAAGGTGTCTCAATTTTCGGCGCAACTTAGATTTTGGGATGAAAAGGAAACCGAATTTTCTGTCGATCTCTAATTGTATGTGTTCGTATTACTCATCAGCTAATCTGAAAAGCAAAAGTGTACGACGCTTTTTTAAGATAAGAGAAAGGCGTCCGTCATTTAAGGATTAAAAAGTATAGATATTATTAAAGTGATTATTTATGGAACGTCAAGGTAAGTCTTATTTAATTTTAATATTTTATTCCTCACAGAATTTGCATATTATGATTGAGTTAAATAGCTATGATACACGTAATTATTGGCATTAAAAAATAAAACATTACATTTAAGCATTGAAATAATGTATTTTTTATGCCTGATATGAAGTTTATAGATAAAACTGTTTTAGTATATATTTTTAATGTTCATAGTATCACTTATATAATATAAAATTTAATATATTTTAACCCATATTGGACCGCTGTCCCATGGGCGTACCCAAGGAAGGGCTGATATGGCTACAGCCCCCCCCCCCCCCCGAAATTTTCGAAAGTGATATGAAAAAGTGCTGCTTTTTCGTCTTTCTTTTTTGGAAAAAAATTTAATTTTTTTCAATCATACAGCGGACTAGCCAGCAGACTAGTCCCATATTAGTCCACATTGACAACAAAGAAGAGAAAGGGGGCAGACGTGGTTATAGCCCCCCCCCCTCCCGAAATAGTCGAAAAATGAAATGAAAAAGTAATTTTTTCTTACTTTTTTAAGGTAAATCTGTAATTTTTTTCTTCTGTCATATAGCAAAATAGACATTCTCGTTAACACCATATTAGTCCACATTGGTATCACAGCACACCCAAAGATGGGGAGGAGGCTGCTGGAATTACAGCCCTCCTCCTCTCGAAATAGTAGAAAATGAAATGAAAAAATAGTGCTGAAATTTTTTTCTGTCTGTTTGAGATAAATTTGCATTTTCTCCCCTATCATTCAACAGAATAGCCGTTCCCTTCGCTGTAGTTCCATATTAGTGTACAGTGACACCACGTTATACCCAAAAAGGTAAAAGGGGGCAAATGGGGTTACAGCCCTCTCCACAAAAAGTCGAACATGAAATGAAAAAGTGCTGATATTTTTCTTTTTGTTTGAGATAAATTTGTATTTTCCCCTTATCATTCAACAGACTGGCCGCTCTCTTCTCTTTAGTTCCATACTTGTGCACAGTGGGCCCACATTATACCCAAAGAGGTGAAAGGGGCTAATGGGGTGCCCCTTCCTTAATAGTCGAAAATGAAATGAAAAAAAGGCTGATTTTTTTCTTCTTGTTTCAGATAAATTTGTAATTTTTCTTCTGCCATACAGCGAAATACCATTCTCGTTAAATCCATATTAGTCCACATTGACATCACAGCATGCTGAAAGAAGGGGAGGCGGCTGATGAGCTTACAGCCCCCTCCTCCCGAAATAGTCGAAAAAAATAATGCTTTTTTTCTTTCTGTTTGAGATAAATTTACATTTTTTCTCCTATTATTCGACAGACTAGCAACACTCCTCTGTTTAGTTCCATATTAGTGCACAGTAACACCACATTATACCCAAAGAAGTAGATAGGAGGTGATGGGCTTACAGACCTCTCCCAAAATAGTTGAAAATTAAATGAAAAAAGTGGTGATTTTTTTTCCTTTTTGTTTGAGATAAATTTGTACTGCAATTGTTTTCTGCAATACAACGAACTAGGCTTTCTGGCTAGTGTCATATCAGCGCACAGTTACATCACTGTATACCCAATGAGGGGAAGGGAGGCTGATGGGTTTATAGGGCCCCTTTCGAAGTAATCAAAAATGAAAAAAAAACTCTTTTTTTCTTTCTTTTAAGATAAATTTAAATATTTTTTGTGCGACGCAGCTATTCTGGTTAGTCCCATATACCAGTGCACAGTGATGCCCCAGCATACACCCAAAGAAGTCGATGGCGACGGGGGTTATGAGGTTACAGCTCCATTCCACCTCCGAAGAGATCGCAGTGAAATGAAAAAAGGGCTGATATTCCTTCTTTTTCAGATAAATTTGTTTTATTTTCTGGCATGCCACGAAATTGTTTTTCGTCTTAATCCAAAATCCTCCCCAGTCCTGCGACTAAATTTACTTGAAACCACAAAATCAATTTTCAAATGATTGAAAAATAGCTCAATGCCTGTTTTAAGGGATAAATGAAAACGTATATGGTCAGTTCAAGAGACCTACAAGTAAATTCGACAAATCTAAAAGTAGTTTAATTTAAGGAGATTTTTAATTTCTCTCATATTCGGCGGGCACCAAGATTGTCAATGCGGAAGTATATTAATGCACAGTAACACTACAGCTAATCACAAGTCGATTTCGGATAAATCGGAAAACCGGAGGTGCGGAAGAGTGACTGTAAAAGTAGCTTATTAACTTTCATTTTTCTGTCGCATCTCCGTGTCAAAATTTTGTGTTTTTTCCACGGTTTTATGACAAAATTTGCGTTTCCTCAGTCCTTTGAAATAATTCGCTTTTTCTGCGGCTTTTTGCCGAAATTCGCAGGGTTTTTGCACACTCCTTCGTCGAAATTTGCGTTTTTTCCCCGGATCTGTGACGAAATTTTCGTTTTTTTCGTGATCATGTCGAAATTTGTGTTTTTTCCGCGTTTTTCGTCGGGTTTTTGATAAAATTCAAGTTTTTTTCGCGGATTTTTGCCGAAATTCGCGGTTTTTTTAGGAAATCCTTCGTCGAAATTTGTTTTTTCCGTGGCTTTTTTGACGAAATTCGCGTTTTTTTCTCGTCATTTTGATGAAATTTACTTTTTTTCTGCGGCTCTTTGACGAAATTCGCGTTTTCTTTGACGAAAGTAGCGTTTTTTTGCGGCTGTTTGACGAAATTTGCTTTTTTCCGCCGTCTTTTAACGAAATTCACGTTTTTCTGTGGCCCTTCTTTGTGACCCTGCTTTTTCTTTTTTGCGATCCTTTGACGAAATTCGCATTTTTTCCGTTTCCCTTTGACGGAATGCGTGTTTTTATAGCGATGCTTTGTCGAAATTTGCGCCTTTTCTGCGGCCATTTGAAATTTGCCATTTTTCCAATTCCGAGGTCATTTGCCGAAATACGAGTTTTTTAGGTAGCTTTCTTTACAAAAAAGCTACCTATTGCAGCCGTTCGGAGGAAAGCGATTTCAAAAAATTTTGGTATATTTTCATCGATCATGACCCCCAGACCCCGAAACCACCCTCCGTTCAAAATTGATATATATATATATATATATATATATATATATCTATATATATATATATATATATATATATATCTGACCTATGTTACACTGTAACTCCCGTAATTATGAACCGATTTCGATGTAATTCGGTGTGTACATAGTACATACCAATGTCTCGACCGAGTTCGTTGGCCAGCTTCATCCGCCGTTTTGTTTCAAAATGGCGGCCATTTAAAAATTTAAAAAAAAATTAAAACTTGAAATGTGGTACCAAAAAATTAAAAATGGAAAAATATTTTTTTCTTATGTATTTGACCTTTAAACAAAGATTCCGGAGCAGTTTTTGTTTCGTCTATATCTTAAAAAATGGCTGAGTTATAGCATTTTGAATTTCTAGCGTGGCTGACATTTTGAAACGTCCTGAATTTTGTCACGCGATAAAAGGCGTATTTATGAACCGATTTGGATGTAATTCGGTGTGTACATAGTACATACCAATCTCTCGACCGAGTTCGTTGGTCAGCTTCATTCGCCATTTTGTTTCAAAATGGCGGCCATTTAAAATTTTTTTAAAAATTTAAAATTTGAAATGTGGTACCAAAAAATTGAAAATGGAAAAATATTTTTTTCTTATGTATTTGACCTTTATACAAAGATTTCGGAGAAGTTTTTGTTTCGTCTATATCTTAAAAAATGGCTGAGTTATAGCATTTTGAATTTCTAGCGTGGCTGACATTTTGAAACGTCCTGAATTTAGTCACGCGATAAAAGGCGTATTTATGAACCGATTTGGATGTAATTCGGTGTGTACATAGTACATACCAATCTCTCGACCGAGTTCGTTGGTCAGCTTCATTCGCCATTTTGTTTCAAAATGGCGGCCATTTAAAATTTTTTTAAAAATTTAAAATTTGAAATGTGGTACCAAAAAATTGAAAATGGAAAAATATTTTTTTCTTATGTATTTGACCTTTATACAAAGATTTCGGAGAAGTTTTTGTTTCGTCTATATCTTAAAAAATGGCTGAGTTATAGCATTTTGAATTTCTAGCTTGGCTGACATTTTGAAACGTCCTGAATTTTGTCACGCGATAAAAGGCGTATTTATGAACCGATTTGGATGTAACTTCGTTTATACATAGTACATACCAATGTCTCGACCGGGTTCTTTGACCAGCTTCACCCGCCATCTTGTTTAAAAATGGCGGCCATTTAAATTAAGAAAAATTTAAATTTGAAATGTGGTACCAAAAATTGAAAATTGAAAAAATATTTTCTTCTTATGTGTTTGACCTTGATAAAAAGATTCGGGAGCAGTTTTTGTTTTGTCTATATCTTAAGAAATGGCTGAGTTATAGCATTTTGAATTTCTAGCGTGGCTGACATTTTGAAACGTCCTGATTTTTCTCACGTAATAACAGGCGTATTTATGAACCGACTTGGATGTACCTTGGTGTGTACATAGTACATACAAATATCTCGACCGAGTTCGTTGGCCAGCTTCATCCGCCATCTTGTTTCAAAATGGCGGCCATTTAAAAAAATTAAAAAATAAAAAAAATTAAAGGAGATACTAAAAAATTGGAAAATGAAAAAGATTTTTTTTTGTATGTGTTTGACCTTAATACAAAGATTCCGGAACAGTTTTTCTTTCGTCTATATCTAAAAAAATGGCTGAGTAATAGCATTTTGAATTTCTCTTGTGGCTGACATTTTAAAACGACCTGATATTTGTCACGCGATAACGGGCGTATTTATGAACCTATTTGGATGTAACTTGGTCTGTACATAGTACATACCAATGTCTCGACCGAGTTCGTTGGCCAGCTTCATTCGCCATCTTGTTTCAAAAGGGTTGCCATTTAAAAAAAATGAAATTTAAAATTCAAAATGAGGTATTAAAAAATTGGAAAATGAAAAAGATTTTTTTTATGTGTTTGGCCTTGATACAAAGGTTCCGGAGCAGTTTTTGTTTCTGAAAATTTGTTTTTTTGTTGATATCTTTAAAAAATGGTTGATTTATAGCACTTTGAATTTCTAGCATGGCTAACATTTTGAAACGATCTTGTATTTGTCACGCGATAACACACGTATTCGCCTATTTCGATGTAAGAAGGCATGTGGATAGTATACATCAACACCTTGACCAAGTTCGCTGACCAGATTCATCAGCCATCTTGTTTCAAAATGGCGGCCATTAAATTAAAAAAAATATATATATTTAAAGTGAGGTGCAAAAAAATTAGAAAATGAAAAAGGTTTCTGTCTTAAGAATTTGATCTTGATATAAGGATTCAGGAGCATTTTTTGTTTGTCTTTACCTTAAAAAATGGCTCAGATATAGCAGTTTCAATTTCTATTTTGGTTGACATTTTGAAAAATCTGATTTTTTGCATGCGACAGCACTCCTATATATTAACCGATTCCGATGTCAGTGAGCATGTGCACAGCAATTACTAAGGTCTTGACCAAGTTCACTGCTTAGCCTCATCCACCATGTTGTCTTAAAATGACAGGCACTTTAAGAAATTGCCGAATTTGGCAGCCAAATATAAGTTACTTTAAAGAAAAGCAGCTTGGATAAAGCTGACTAATTTCGCGAAATTCCCATTCATTATATTGATAAAAATTAGTATTGAATCTCCTATATTCGGTTTCCACTAAATTGAGCTTCGTGTGTTTGCATGATATAAGTTGGCTTTTTTTGAATAAGGATTATGAAAGCTACCTCTTCCTCCCGGCACTGGCCGGAAGGACTTTTTTAACGCAATCCTTCGTCGAATTTTGCGTTTTAGGTAGCTTTCTTTACAAAAAGCTACCTATTGCAGCCGTTCGGAGGAAAGCGATTTCAAAAAATTTTGGTATATTTTCATCGATCATGACCCCCAGACCCCGAAACCACCCTCCGTTCAAAATTGATATATATATATATATATATATATATATATATATATCTGACCTATGTCACACTGTAACTCTCGTATTTATGAACCGATTTGGATGTAATTCGGTGTGTACATAGTACATACCAATGTCTCGACCGAGTTCGTTGGCCAGCTTCATCCGCCATTTTGTTTCAAAATGGCGGCCATTTAAAAATTTAAAAAAAATTTAAAATTTGAAATGTGGTACCAAAAAATTGAAAATGTAAAAATATTTTTTTCTTATGTATTTGACCTTTATACAAAGACTCCGTAGCAGTTTTTGTTTCGTCTATATCTTAAAAAATGGCTGAGTTATAGCATTTTGAATTTCTGACGAAGCTGACATTTTGAAACGTCCTGAATTTTGTCACGCGATAAAAGGCGTATTTATGAACCGATTTGGATGTAACTTCGTTTATACATAGTACAGACCAATGTCTTGACCGAGTTCGTTGGCCAGCTTCATCCGCTATTTTGTTTAAAAATGGCGGCCATTTAAAATTTTAAGAAAAATTTAAATTTGAAATGTGGTACCAAAAAATTGAAAATTGAAAAAATATTTTTTTCTTATGTGTTTGACCTCGATAAAAAGATTCGGGATCAGTTTTTGTTTCGTCTATACCTTAAAAAATGGCTGAGTTATAGCATTTTGAATTTCTAGTGTGGCTGGCATTTTGAAACGCCCTGATTTTTGCCACGTGATAACAGACGTATTTATGAACCGATTTGGATGTACCTTGGTGAGTACATAGTACATACAAATAACTCAACCGAGTTCGTTGGCCAGCTTCATCCGCCATCTTGTTTCAAAATGGCGGCCATTTAAAAAAATTAAAAAAAAATTAAATTTAAAATGAGATACCAAAAAATTGGAAAATGAAAAAGAGTTTTTTCGTATGTGTTTGACCTTAATACAAAGATTCCGGAACAGGTTTTGTTTCGTCTATATCTAAAAAAATGGCTGAGTTATAACATTTTGAAGTTCTATTGTGGCTGATATTTTAAAACGACCTGATTTTTGTCACGCGATAACAGGCGTATTTATGAACCGATTTGAATGTAACTTGGTCTGTACATAGTACATACCAATGTCTCGACCGAGTTCGTTGGCCAGCTTCATTCGCCATCTTGTTTCAAAAGGGTTGCCATTTAAACAAAATGTAATTTAAAATTTAAAATGAGGTATTAAAAAATTGGAAAATGAAAAAGATTTTTTTTATGTGTTTGGCCTTGATACAAAGATTCTGGAGCAGTTTTTGTTTCTGAAAATTTGTTCTTTTGTTTATATCTTAAAAAGTGGTTGAATTATAGTACTTTGAATTTCTATCATGGATAACACTTTGAAACGATCTTGTATTTGTCTCGCGATACCACACGTATTCACCTATTTCGATGTAAAAAGGCATGTGGATAGTATACATCAATATCTCGACCAAGTTCGCTGGTCAGCTTCATCAGCCATCTTGTTTCAAAATGGCGGTCATTAAATTTAAAAAAAATTATATTTAAAGTGAGGTACAAAAAAATTAGAAATTGAAAAAGGTTTCTTTCTTAAGTATTTGACCTTGATATAAGGATTCAGGAGCATTTTTTGTTTGTCTTTATCTTAAAAAATGGCTCAGATATAGCAGTTTCAATTTCTAACGTGGGTGACATTTTTAAAAATCTGATTTTTTGCCTGCGACAGCACTCGTATATATCAACCGATTCCGATGTGAGTGAGCATGTGCACAGCAATTACTAAGGTCTCGACCAAGTTCACTGGTTAGCCTCATCCACCATGTTGTCTTAAAATGGCAGGCACTTTAAGAAATCGCCGAATTATGCAGCCAAATATAAGTTACTTTAAATAAAAGCAGCTTGGATAAAGCTGACTAATTTCGCGAAATTCTCATTCATAATGATGTAGTATTGATAAAAATTAGTATTGAATCTCCTACATTCGGTTTCCACTTAATTGAGCTTCGTGTGTTTGAATAATATAAGTTGGCTTTTTTTAAATAAGGAATATGAAAGCTACCTCTTCCTCCCGGCACTGGCCGGGAGGACTTTTTTTCTCGTCTTGTTGATGAAATTCACGTTTTTTTGCGATCCTTTACTAAATTAGCAATTTTTTCACAGCCCTATGACGGAATGCGTGTTTTAAACGATCTTTTTTTCGAAATTCTCGTTTTTTTCGCAACTTTCTGATGAAATTAGCGTTTTTTCGGCGGCCCTTTGACAACATTTGCGTTTTTTTTCGAGATACTTTGTCGAAATTGTCTTTTTTCCGCGGCTTTTTGACGAAATTCATGTTTTTCTGTGGCACTGTTACCCTGCTTTGTCTTCTTTTTGCGATCCTTTAACGAAATTCGCGTTTTCTTTGTGGTCATTTGATGAAATTAGCGTTTTTTTATGCAATCCTTCGTCGAAATTTGCGTTTTGTCCGCGACCTTTTGATGAAATTTGCACTTTTTTCTCGTCTTTTTGATGAAATTTGCGTTTTTCTCTGTCCCTTTGACGAAATTCGCGCTTTTTCAGCTTTCTTTTGAAGGAATGCATGTTATTTTAGTGATTCTTTGTCCAAATTTGCATTTTTTCTGTAGCCCTCTGACGGAATTTGCACTTTTCAGAGGTCATTTGCCGAAATCCGCGTTTTTTTTTACGCAATTCTTCGTCGAAATTTGCGCTTTTTCCCCGTCTTTTTCATGAAATTCGCGTTTTTTTCGATCCTTTACGAAATTAGTTTTTTTTTCGCAACCCTTTGACGGAATGCGTGTTTTAAGAGATCTTTTTCTCGAAATTCGCTTTTTTTCCACGACTTTTTGATGAAATTCGCGTTTTTTCTGCGGCCCTTTGATGAAATTCGCGTTTTTTCTGTGGTCATTTGCCGAAATTCCCTTTTTTTAGGCAATCCTTCGTCGAAATTTACGTTTTTTAGGCAATCCTTCGTCGAAATTTGCTTTTTTTTCTCGTCTTTTTCATGAAATTCGTGTTTTTCTGCGGCCTTTTGACGAAATTCACGTTTTTTCTGTGTCCCTTTGACTAAATTCGCGTTTTTCCGCTTCCCTTTGACGGAATGCGCATTTTTTTAGCGATCCTTTGTCGAAATTTGCGTTTTTTCTGCGGCCTTTTAACAAAATTCACGTTTTCTTCTGTGGTCATTTGACGTAATTCGTGCTTTTTGGTGGCCATTTGACGAAATTAGCGTTTTTTTCTTGTCTTTTTGATGAAATTTGCGCTTTTCTGCGCCCTTTTGACGAAATATACGTTTTTCCTTGTCCCTTTGACGAAATATGCTTTTTTGCGATCCTTTACGAAATTAGCTTTTTTTTTTAGCAGCCCTTTGATGGAATGCGTGTTTTTAGCGATCTTTTTTCGAAATTCGCATTTTCCCCGGAAACTTTTGATGAAATTCGCGTTTTTTCTGCGGCCTTATGACGAAATTCGGGTTTTTTCTGTGCTCATTTGACGAAATTAGCGTTTCCTCCGCGAGCATTTGACGTAATTCGCGTTTTCTCCCTGATCATTTGACGAAATTTGACTTTTTTTCGCAATCCTTTGACAAACTTCGCCTTTTATCCGTGGCCCTATGACAAAATTTCGTTTTTTTTCTTTCTCGGATCCTTTAAAAAAATTGGAGATTTTTTTTCTGCGAACGATTGATGAAACCGTTTTTTTTCGGCGACCATGTCAAAAATCGCGATATTTTTTAAGTCCGAATTTTCAGAAAATTGGGAACTAAGTCACCCCTCCCCCTCCCCCACCCCTCCACCGCCCCCTGGCTACGGCCTTATTGGCAAAAATGATTTCTGTTTATACCACACAATTCAACGTATTTTGTAGGATTTAGAACATTATGGAAATTTAAGTCACCCCCCCCCCCCGAAATAAAATCCTGGTACGCCACTGCGCTGTCCTAAAAGTAGGACAGCTAATAAAACATTTTTTAAAACAAATTTGGTAAAGATTTTCTAAATGAATTTTGTTATGACGCCTTTAAAATACATAAAAATATAACATATAAACAAAAAAACAAGTAACCAATTTAAATTTAATTAAAAAAATTAATTTAAATAAATCCTTTAAAAATTCCAATCTTGTAATCTATAATTTTACCGACATTATTATTTTTTTTATTAGAGAAATCATACAGTTTTTTTTTTTTTTTTTTGTACTACAAAAACAGTACTCTTAGAGTAAAATAAAATATTTGCTCATAAAATTAGTTTGTGCTTGCATTTTATATGTCTTTACTAGGTGTACTAAATATAGGACAACCATCCAATCCCCTCCTTTTCTCCTTCTTTTCATTTCATTCAAAACTGATATTTCTTTCTTATCTTTTGATGAAACACTTTTGCTCCAAACATCTGGAAACAGACTGGTCACTTTTTTTGCACGTGGCCGGTCTGCTCTAGCGTCAGTATAGTACAGGAACATTCCATTTGTGAAAATGGGGGAGTCTATGTAGGGGAGATACTAACTGATTCTCTGTTGTGATCTCATGATGTGAAAAAAGAACTAAATATTTATTTACTTTTTTTCTATTTCCTAGATCAATTTTTTACATCAAAACATACGAAATCTATTTAGCTCATATTCCCAAAATACAATAAATACGGGAATGAAAATTTTAAATTAAATATAGCTTATCATATCTTATTCCATATAAAAAGTACATAATTAACGTACATCAAGGAAATTATTAAAATACTAAATGGGTATCTGAAAAGAGAAAAATAACATTAACTAATTATAGTCCAAGAGCCGACAGTACAAAAACCTACGTTATCAAGCACAAGAAAAAAACTTTTATTTTATGGAAGAGTAGAAGTAAATCCAATGATCCATGTCTATCGGGAGTGAAATGGTGCATAAGCCAAAAATTAATATCATCAGTGGTTGACTCGTAGGTTTATCATTGTGTTTTCCTGCTCCCAGTCCTCCATGTTTTCATACCTTTGTTTGTAGGACAAACACAATGATAAACCTGCGAGTCAACCACTGGTCATATTAAATTTTGGCTTATGCACCACTTCACTTCCGGCAGACATGGACCATCAGATTCCCCTACTTCTACTCTTCCATAAAATAAAGATTTTTTTCTTGTGCTTGATAACATAGGTTTTTGTGTTGTCGGCTCTTGGACTATTAAGATTTCCGTTAATTATTTGCCGTTATGGCCATTTTAAAATCATCATGTATTTATAGGGCATGCAATGAAAGCAAACCCAGGGTATAAAATTGTAATAAACTATTTTAGTTTTTTTCTGTCAGTATAATCTAATTTAATTCTTATGTAAATTTAACTGAATTTTTCCTTAAAAGCTCAATTAGTGTTACAATCTATGATTTAAATAAGTATTGGTAATCAAGCATTTTATTCCAATCTTTACCACGCTTTTATCTATTTCCATTGCATGCTGTAAAAGATGTGATTCTTTTAAAAAGCCCAAAAGCAAAATAAAAAAAAATTGACTTCATAAAAAATGAACATTCACTCCTATGAAAGAGTGACTATCCACTCCTACCAGGGGTGAAAAATCGCACTCCTTTAGCAAGAGTGAATAGTCACTCCTCCGAAAGAGTGATTATCCGCCCCTGTTTAGAGAGAATATTCACTTCCCAGGAGCGAATATTCACTCTTTCAGAAAGCCTAAATTTTCACTTTTGCTCAGAGTGAATAGTTACTCTAAAGAGGTTGGGCATATTTTGACTTTGTGATAGAGTTACTATTCACTCCTTTTTATTTAGAGTGTAAATACTTTAACATAATTAAAATACACCGCAAACAATTCCCTTCACCCCTATAACATTATGTAACGGAATTCTTTTGTGTGGCCCTGTAAATGAATAATTATTCTTTGCACCACATATTCTACAGAATGCATATTTTAGTGCACTTTATAAATGCATATCAATTTTATTATGTTAGAAAGCGTGTAACAATATTAAAAATCGTTTATAACGATTTTTTCCCGTTGACCGTAATGTAATAGAATACTTTTGACTGTCCCTGTAAATGAACTAAACATGATAAAAACTTCAATTGAAATAGGGAACGTGCTATGGTAAGCGTCAATAACATCCAAAAATTTCAGCACAATCCGAGCATATTTACGAGAGTTAGAGCGCCAACAGACGGACAGACAAACTGAAGTCCATAAACACTTTTCAACTTTATTGGAAAGAGTTAAAAAAAGACAAAACCACTGCACGCCTATCATCTAATTTCACTGAGACAGAACAATTTTGCCCTTCTAGCTTTCAGTGAAGTTTTTAATGCCTCTAATGAGCTCATCTTATGAGCTTATATAATTCACCAGTTATAAAATTAGTTCTTTTCAGATTAAGACAGCTTCAATTAAAATACAAAACGATGATAAAAAAGGATTATTCCATTAACTGAAACCATATGAAGTTTTGAGACAGTTAAACCTTGATTTGATGTATGAGATGAATCAAATACCGCAAATCAAAGTACAATTTATAATAATAAAAATCAATAATTACATATTTTAGTATAATTATTGATGTAAATAACGCATCGCTCATTAAAGTATATAGCTTTTTTACGAGTCTCCAGAAAAATAATAACTTATACTTTAACCATACATTTTAAGTAACTTATAGTATGTAATTCAATTAGAATAAATGTAATAATTTATAGTTATTCAGAAATTTGTAATATACACATAAACTAATATTTTAGAGATAAATATAAAACATTTTCTTGTTTGTTAACATCTTTTTTAATTTTTAAATGAAATCTTTTATGTAGCACTTTTTTCGTGTTTCCCGATATGCAAGATATAAAATAACGATATAACATAGCATATTGCACAATATACTTTTTCTTTGCACATTTTGTATCATTTAAAGTTCATTTGGAGCAATGTCGATCTTAGTCGGATTCGATAAGGAAAAGGCACATCGTACATAAACAATTAAATTTAAAAAATCAAAAAACCCGACTGCGTAAAAAGCGAACAAATTAATTATTTCTCATCAATGAGAAACTATTTCTTTTTTCAATTCCTACTATTAGCTCACACTCTCGCTATATATATCTTGTTCAAATTTTCAATCGTTAATAAAATACTTATTATTCATCCAATCAAGCTCGAATAAATTTTTTTTAAACTTGTAGTGGATAACACTTGATATTAATCCAGTTTTTTCAAGTATTAATTCATTAATTAAATTTAATTAATTTTCAATAATCGAGAGAGCCCTCTCCTTGATCAAGGTATTTTAAGGGTGTTCTCAAATCCAAAAGGGCAACTTTCTGACATAAGTTTTAATTTATTTTTGTTCGGAAATGCATGAAACTAGACGGTGTTGTTGTTCAGAAACTATGTAATCGAGCTATTTTTTCTGTTTTTTTTGTAAACGCAATAGATTTTTCTGAAAAGAGTGTCAAAGTTGACGTTTTGAACCGAAGTTCCGGAAGAAAGCAGAAAAACCAGTCCGTGAAGGGCGAAAATCGTGTTTGTCACGTGATCAAAAATGCTTATAACTCAATAGGTAATTGATTGTGAAAAAAATGAAAAAACACAGTTCAATTCCAAATCGCTTCCTTGGCCAGGCTTTCCAATTTTATATCTTTTCTCTAAAAAATGAATTTGTAAATGTGTTAAAACGTTTTGCGCTTGTTGAGCAGAGCAGTTAAGAACAGCCTTAAGACCGAGAGAGCCCTCTTCTTGATCGAGGCATTTTAAGCGCTACTCAAAATGAAAGAAGAATGGGAGAAAAAAGTTCTCTTATTGACCTCAGTAGGAATTGACTTAAAATATTTTTTTTATATTACTTCTTTATATTACTTGCCTAATTTTTTTTTATTTACTTGTATTGATAACTTTTAGGTTGTATTTAATAGTTAGTTCCTATCTATAAACATTGTTTTGATGAGTTCTATGATGGTTAGAGTTGC
The DNA here is from genome assembly GCA_963932465.1 of Maratus speciosus. NCBI lineage: Eukaryota > Metazoa > Arthropoda > Arachnida > Araneae > Salticidae > Maratus > Maratus speciosus. Next base: position 225,448,983 of record OZ010787.1, read on the forward strand.
AGTAAAGCTAGAGATCCACAATACATACACAACTTCCAGGTTGTATAATATTTTAACGGAGCTGTAAAATAGTCAATGAAACATCGTCTTCATTTTGAAAGACCTATCCAATGGTATGCCACTCGATAGGGTGCGTAAATTTTTTTTTCGCCTCTACCGCCATTTTGTATTTTACGGCAGTCATTTTCAATTTATAAAAACAAAACCTAGCCTATAACCATTGGGCCATTAAGACGAATTGATAGAGACCTCATTCGTTAAAATCCATCCAGCCGTTCGGATGTTTCGAGGGTATAAAGAAATCCACATACGCGTGAAACACATAACCCTTTTTACAGTCGGGTAAAGAAAGTCTTTCTCTCCATATTCACTTTTATTTTTGGATTTCATGTGAGTAAGAAATAATAGGTGCTAAAGGTAAAAAGCGTATAGGGGAGACTAGGGAGGGTTGACTATAGGGAGGCTTGACCCACCCATCAGCTTTCATATTTAAAAGAATTTCAGAGTTTTAGCAATAGGTGTCAACCTATTTACCTACTGGAATGCTCAAATGTCTTTGTTTCATGCCGATAATCGAAATAGGTGTGGAAAAAATCAATTGTGAGGCATTTTCAACCTAAAAGTTGTATTTTTTAGAAATACTTTGTAAGCTTTTTTCAGATAAAATATATCATAGAAATTTAAGTAGTTTTTAAGTAATGCAGAAATATCGAGCTTTCATTCCATGCATAAAGATTCAGGCATACAGTAAGTTAGGTTGTAACAATGTTCTATTCGTTAGAAAAGAGCTCTGTGGGGAGGCTTGGCCCAGACAATGTGAAGGAGGGTTGACCAGATGCTCAAAGCTTTCTTTTGTCCAAAACCCTTTATTAAGTGGGTTTGGCAATCTTTTTATTGTACACTCTGCATAATGAAATGTTATAAAAGGAATGTAAAAAAAAAAATTATTCTGTAAAGCTACAGTAAAATGGGGGGATAGAAAAGAAGATGTTTAAAACTGATTAAAGAAAGATGTGAAAAATTGCTATAGTGTCCGCTGCAAGAAAAAAATTAATGAAATATAAATGGAAAGTTGATAGGAACTTTTTCCATTTAAATATTACTTACAATAGGTAAATAGAAACAGTGGAAAAGACTAGAAAGGACTAGAAAGTATGAAAGCAACAGTCTTAACCCTTGAGGGGAAGTGGTGTGTTTATGAAACCGCTTAGTTTTAATTCTCAAACGCCACAATGGCACCAGAGTTTTGCTAAAATCTTTACCATTTAATATGTATATGAAATATAGCCTTTTTCTTATTTCCAAATAAATTTGTTCGTAAATTACGGTGCCAGTCATGTATTTCAACAGTTTAGTACTGAAAGTACTAATTAACTCTGAAAGAGTTAAAAGATGTTAATGATAAATTAAGTGCTCATGCAGTTGCAACAGAACATAGCATTGATCGAAAAACTTTAGAAAAGTATGTAGACAAATTTCACCAGGATGAATACAGTGAGATAAAGCCAAACTATGCGACAATTAGACTTGTCAGGTCGAGTGTCACAAAAAGTGGGACAAGGAGACAAAAAAAGCGGGACAGGGTCTCCTAAATCCAGACATAGTAATACAAGAAATCCTGTGAAAACGGAACTTGTCTCTAACGGAATACTGTCTCAAATGTTAAAATTTCATTTTCCCTGATGTACGCAATTATAACTGCTCAGACAAAATCCTGTTTAAAACAAAAATGTTCTCCTCTGACTTGCGATTGCATCTAAACAGGTTTGTTTAAGCATCATTTTTTTCAAAAATATGTTTTATAATAATTAAAGCATGTAGCATAAATTTATTTTGCTTTTTATTAAACTTATTTTATTTCTTTTCACAAATATTTCAATATAAAACAAAGTGAGTCAACCCTCCCATATGTGGGGAGCATTGACAAATTATTTTCTCATGTTTAAAATCAATCATTTTTCAGATTTCTTATATATTACACTTGTGTAGCAATTTTATTTTGATAACTGATTGTATAACGAATAAAATGATATATAAAACTTTATTGTATGTTCAATATTTTAAAAATAAAACAGCCTCTTGTAAAAAGTGGGTCAACACTCCCTAGTCTCCCCTATATTCTTTTCATTTATTTTTATTAAGTAGAAAATAGAATGAAAAATTTTAAAGTTTATTTCATGTAATAGCATAATCATTGCTGTTTTTGAAAATACATCTTGAGTTCATCTCAGCATTGCTGTTCTTGAAATGCACTATTTTTTTAATTTGTGAATAGTGCATTTTGATTTCAATGAAATTTTCTTTTATAAATTTTATAATACTGGTAAAAGAAATTTCGACAAATTGATTCTAAGAAAATAACATATTTAGCAATAACGCACATAAAAGACCTTTTATATATTTTATATTTAATAAAATTTTTCATCAAATGTTTAAACAATACTTTTTCATATACTATTTTGAAAATAGTGTAATTATTGCACACGTATGATATTATTGCATAATACTATTAACTATTGCATATTAATTTCTCGTTTTATGTACTTATTTAAGAAGTAATTTAATTGCTGTTTTTGGTATACTTTTTAACGCAAAACTTTTGTATGAATGCAATAATTTTGAAAACTTTTGAAATATATTTTTCTATGAGTTTCGGTTTAAATTTTATCAGGATCTTAAAAAGGCGCACTAGTCTAAGTGATTGCATGTTCTTCCATTCTCTAATTTTTCTAAATAGAAGTGTAAATGGAAAGAACATGACCTAAGCCGCGACCCGACAGTACAAGGAGTGCTGCTCGCGGTATCAGTAATAGTTGAACGCAGTAAGTGGGTAAGACAAAGGATATGACTGCATTTGAGCGTGGACAAATTATTCGGAACCGACGAATGGGTCACTCCATCTTGGAAGTTATGGTACAGGCACTCGGATATTCACGGACCACTGTGTCAAGAGCATGAATGTGATCCCGGTAAATCCTTTCCTATCAGGGCGAACCGCCAAGGTACAGCGCCTAGAAGATACAGTGTGGAAAACGGCTATTCCTATAATGCTTTAAAAAGTGCTAAAAACTTGTATCCCATAAATCTCCAACAATGCTCAGCGGCAATATGCTGATACGAGCGCCATCTCGTAACTCTTTTCAATATAAACACTGTGTTTTTAAAAATTATAGAATGTTAAATGTCGGAAACTATAAAGATAAGATATTTTGGTCTGTTATAAGCTAATTTAGTTAAGGAATGACGTGAAATAGGTTAAAGAGTATCTTTTAGAATGACTATCGTTTTCAAATCACTACGATGGCGCTACGATCGACATCTTGTTATTCAGCATCGTTGTACATTTATGGGATTCAATTTTTTAGCACTATTTTGTAGCCGTTTTCCACACTGTATCTTCTAGGCGCTGTAGCCAAGGGCAACAGCGTAAGGATGAGCGGGACCATAGACAGATGGTTCGCTTTGTAACAGAGGATAAGCGAATCGCAGTGAAACAAATCACTCGGCGATTTAACGCTATTACACCGCAACAAGTAAGCAGCCACAACCTCCAGAACCTTGCTATGGGGTACAGAAGCCATCGGTACCTCTATTGACCGCTTATCACGGGGTGAAACACTTAGCATGGGTACGGTAACATTGTCTATTGCCTCCAGAAATTTGGAAAATGTTGACATGAATTATTATTCGAGATTCACGTTGGTACCCGCCGATGGCAGGATAAGAGTACGGCGCAAACCCCACGATGCGATGGATTTGTCTTCCCAGCAGGGTTCTCTTCAAGCTGGTGGAGGTGGCATTCTCATCTGAGGACTGTTTACGTATACTGAACTGGGATTCGTGGCATGTGCGACATCGTCCGTCACAGGCTAACGTCACCGGGATATGCTTCATGACAATGTTCTCCCATTTCTTTCTCAGCAATGTCCCACTCGATTAATCTTCCATCAACAAGACAATGCACCGTGTCATCACTCCTGAATTGTATCCGAATGGATGAATGAACACTCCAAAGACGCCAACTTGCTCCCCTGTCCAGTGCGGTCACCCGACCTCAATCCTATCGAGCACGTCTGGGATGCCATCGAATCAGATATTCGAGCGTCTGACTCCCCTCTCCATGTAACTTTGTGAACTGTGGGAGATCGCTTGAAGGTTGGGAATCTGTATGTTTTCCCAACGCTTCCATTGTCTTGTCGAGGACATGCCACGACGAATTGACACCATCATCAGGACAAAAACTGTTGTCATAGGACAACAGACAGGTATCTTTAATTCAAAGGCTCTTCATTTATGAGGATCCTAGAAGCCAAGGGATACAAGTGACCTAATTGAGATTCGGAGTACATTGAGTTCAAAGTTGGAACATCAATAATAATTGACTAAATTAAAATATGAAACTATTGCTTATTTCACATCGATCTTTGAATTCTTATTTCAAGAACTGTTAAAGAAAAGTGGAATACAATATTTTTAAAAATTTAAGTAGAGGTTAAAAAGTTAAGTAGTTAAGTAGTTAAAAGAGCTTAAGAAGTTGACCTCAAGAACGCAGCACATAATTAGAAAATCATTTATATTTCTTTCCCTCCAAACAAATAGACTTATTTCCAGATAGCCTGTGCTCTTAGCTCAATTCTTTCAATTTTGTCACTTATACCCCTTGGCTCCTGAGGTCGTCATATATATATATATACGAAAATTAAATTTCCGCGCTACATTAAATTTATTCCATAAAAATTTCCTTTCTAAAATGATTCCACAATCCTAGTTTGTTAAATTATTCTCTATTTTAAATAATATTTCATTCATCCCATTTACTTAAATCCATTTCTATTTAAAATGCGTATTTTAATATATTATTTCCTTTCAAAATATATTTTAAAAAACATTTCCCGTAGTTATTATTTACTTTCAAGGTCTTTCATTCGTCAATCTTAAAATGCTGTATGAATTCTATTAACCTAAGCCGCGATCCCATAGTATAACGAGTGCTGCTCACGGTATCAGTAATAGTCGGTAGCAGTAAGTGGGTAAGACGAAGGATATAAGTGCATTTGAGCGTGGACAAATTGTTCGGAACCGACGAATGGGTCACCCCATCTTCGAAGTTGTAGTACAGGCACTGCGATATTCACGGACCACTGTGTAAAGAGCATGAATGTGATCCCGGTACAGCCTTTCTTATCAGGGCGAACTGCCACGGACAACAGCGTGCGGATGAGCGGGACCATAGACAGATTGTTCGCATTGTAACAGAGGATAAACGAATCGCAGTGCAACAGATCACTCGGCAATTTAACGCTATTACACCACAACAAGTAAGCAGCCACAACCTCCAGAACCTTGCTATGGGGTACAGAAGCCATCGGTACCTCTATTGACCTCATATCACGGGGTGAAACGCTTAGCATGGGTACGGTAACACTGTTTATTGCCTGCAGAAATTTGGAAAATGTTGAGTTGACTTATTATTCGAGATTCACATTGGTACACGCCGATGGCAGGATAAGAGTACGGCGCAAACCCCACGATGCGATGGATCCGTCTTCCCAGCAGGGTTCTCTTAAAGGTGGTGGAGGTGGCGTTCTCATCTGAGGACTGTTTACGTATACTGAACTGGGAATCGTGGCATGTGCGACATCGTCCATCACAGGCTAACGTTACCGGGATATGCTTCATGACAATGTTCTCCCATTTATTTCTCAGCAATGTCCCACTCGATACATCTTCAATCAACAAGACAATGCACCGTGTCATCACTCCTGAATTGCATCCGAATGGATGAATGAACACTCCAAAGACGCCAACTTGCTCCCCTTTAAAGTGAGGTCACCCGACCTCAATCCCATCGAGCACGTCTGGGATGCCATCGAATCAGATATTCGAGCGTCTGACTCCCCTCTCCATCTAACTTTTGTGAACTGTAGGAGATTGCTTGAAGGTTGGGAATCTGTATGCTTTCCCAAAGCTTCCATTGTCTAGTCGAAGACATGCCGCGACGAATTGACACCATCACCAGGACAAAAACTGTTGCCATACGACAACAGACAGGTATCTTTAATTCAAAGGGTCTTCAATATATGAGGACCCCAGAAGCCAAGGGATATAATTGACAAAATTTAGATTTGGAGTACATTGAGTTCAAAGTTGGAACATCAATAATAATATTGACAAAATTAAAATATGAAACTATTGCTTATTTCACAGAGATCTTTGTAATCTTATTTCAAGAACTGTTAAAGAAAAGTGGAATACAATATTTTTTTTATTTAAGTAGAGATTAAAGAGTTAAGTAGTTAAGTAGTTTAAAGAGCTTAAGTAGTTGACCTCTAGAACGCAGCACATAATTCGAAAATCATTTATATTTCTTTCCCTCCAAACGAATAGCCTTATTTCCAGATAGCCTGTGCTCTTAGCTCAGTTTTTTCAATTTTGTCACTTATACCCCTTGGCTCCTGAGGTCCTCATATATACATATATATATTACGAAAATTAAATTTCCGAGCTACATTAAATTTATTCCATAAAAATTTCCTTTCTAAAATGATTCTACAATCCTAGTTTGTTAAATTATTCCCTATTTTAAATAATATTTCATTCATTCTATCTACTTAAATCCATTTCTATTTAAAATGCGTATTTTAATATATTATTTCCTTTCAAAATATATTTTTAAAAACATTTCCCGTAGTTATTATTTGCTTTCAAGGCCTTTCATTCTTCAATCTTAAAATACCGCTATGAATTCTATTAACCTAAGACGCGATCCGACAGTATAAGGAGTGCTGCTCACGGTATCAGTAATAGTCGATCGCAGTATGTGGGTAAGACAAAGGATATAAATGCATTTGAGCGTGGACAAATTATTCGGAACCGACGAATGGGTTACTCCATCTTGGAAGTTATGGTACAGGCACTGGGATATTCACGGACCACTGTGTCAAGAGCATGAATGTGATCCCGGTAAAGCCTTTCCTATCAGGGCAAACCACCACGGTCAACAGCGTGCGGATGAGCTGGATCATTGACAGATAGTTCCCATTTTAAGGATAGACGAATCGCAATGCAACAGATCACTTGGCAATTTAACGCTATTGCACCGCAACAAGTAAGCAGCCGCAACCTCCAGAACCTAGCTATGGAGTACAGAAGCCATCAGTACATCTACTGACCGCACATCACGGGATGAAATGCTTAGAATAGGTACTTTAACATTGTCTATTGCCTCCAGAAATTTGGAAAATGCTGACTTGACATATTATTCAAGATTCACGTTGGTACACACTGATGGCAGGATAAGAGTACGGCGCAAACCTCATGATGCGATGGATCCGTCTTCCCAGCAGGGTTCTCTTTAAGGTGGTGGATGTGGCATTCTCATCTGAGGACTGTTCACGTATGCTGATCTGGGATCCGTGGCATGTGCGACATCGTCCGTCACAGACTAACGTATAAAAATGTGCTCCCATTTCTTTCTCAGCAACGTCCCAATCGATACGTCTTCCATCAACAAGGCAATGCATCGTGTCATCACTCCTGAATTGCATCCGAATGGATGAATGAACACTCCAAAGACGCCATCTTGATCTCCTGTCCAGTGAGGTCACCCGACCTCAATCCCATTGAGCATGTCTTGGATGCCATCGAATCAGATATTCGAGCGTCTGACTCCCCTCTCCATCTAACTTTTGTGAACTGTGAGAGATTGCTCGAAGGTTGGGAATCTGTATGCTTTCCCAACACTTCCATTGTCTTGTCGAAGACATGCCGCGACGAATTTACACCATCATCAGGGCAAAAACTGATGCCATACGACAATAGACAGGTATCTGTAATTCAAAGGCTCTCCAATATGAGGACCCCAGAAGCCAAGAGATACAAGTGACAAAATTTAGATTTGGAGTAAATTGAGTTCAAAGTTGGAACATCAATAATAATTGACTGAATTAAAATATGAAACTATTGCTTATTTCACAGCGATCTTTGAATTCTTATTGCAAAAACTGTTAAAGGAAAGTGGAATACAATATTTTTTAAATTTAAGTAGAGATTAAAGAGTTAAGTATTTAAGAAGTTTAAAGAGCTTAAGTAGTTGACCTCTAGAACGCAGAACATAATTAGAAAATCAATTATATTTCTTTCCTTTCAAAGAAATAGCTTTATTTCCAGATAGCCTGTGGTATTAGCTCAGTTTTTTTTTTCAATTTTGTCACTTATACCCCTTGGCTCCTGGGGTCTTCATATATATATGTATATATATATACAGTGGCGGTCAAAAGTTTCCGGTCAGTTAGTTTTTACGTTCTTCTATCTTTACAAGAAGAAAGTATTGGATTCATGGAAATTTTCGAATTCCGGTTTTCGACGGATTTACACGTTTTAGAGGTCAGAGAACCCCAAAAACATGTTTTTACGAAATGTCTGTCTGTGAGTCTGTCTGTCTGTCTGTCCGTCTGTCTGTGTGTCTGTGTGTGACACAAATTTTATGGGGGCTCTAGCTCAAGAACTAATGCACGGAATTTAATAAAAATTCATATTCTGTTAGTCCCTGATACAAATTGATGCTTATTAGTTTTTGGTGCAAATCGCTCAACAGGTGGCGCTGCTATGCTGCATTTTTTATGATTTCCGAAAGGGCTCTATCTCAAGAACTAATGCACAGATTTTCATGAAACTTCAGATTCAGTTAGTCCTTGATATGGCTTGATGCTGATTAGGTGTTGGTGCAAATCGCTCAACAGGTGGCGCTGCTATGCTGCATTTTTTATGATTTCTGCAATGGCTCTATCTCAAGAACTAATGCACGGATTTTTATGAAACTTCAGATTCAGTTAGTCCTTGATATGACTTGATGCTGATTACGTGTTGGTGCAAATCGCTCAACAGGTGGCGCTGCTACGCTGCATTTTTTACGATTTCCGCAATGGCTCTATCTCAAGAACTAATGCACGGATTTTCATCAAACTTCAGATTTCGTTAGTCCTTGATATGACTTGATGCGGATTACGTGTTGGTGTAAATCGCTCGACAGGTGGCGCTGCTGTGCTGCATTTTGCACGATTCCTGCAATAGCTCTATCTCAAAAACTAATGCACGAATTTTCATCTAACTTCAGATTTAGTTAGATGTTAACACAAGTTGTTGCTGATTAGGTTTTGGTGTTAATCGTCTAATAAGTGGCTTTGCCATGCTGGCATTTTCAGGATTTTTGCAATAACTTTATCTCAAAAACTAATGCACGGATTTTCCCCAAACTTCAGATTCAGTTAGACTTTGACGTAAGTGGTTTCTTGGTAGTTTTGTTTAACATAGGTTTTGGTGTAAAGCACCCAATAGGTGGGGCTGTTAGGCTGAATTTTGCTGCATTTACACGATTTCGTAGATAGCCATATCTCAAGAACTAATGCACGGAATTTCATATCTATAGAATCCTCATGATGAGCATAGATTGACGTTTAATTTTGGTAGTGTGATAGCGAATTTTCAAGTATTAACATGCATGAGATAGAAGAAAGTTATGGGATTGGTATATCCGACTAGTTTTGATTTGTTTGACAGAAGGTTTTAGCGAAGAAGAATTTCAATTGCTCCAAAAGTTAGGAATAAGCAAATTACCTCTGACCACGTGATCATTTTGATTGATTACTTAAGATACTTGATGCAAAGGGGAGGAATTCAAAATTCGCGCGTGCAAAAGTTTCCGGCCATTCGTCATTCATTAGTTTTTGCTATCGCTAAAGCGTTTTTTTTGCCATGTTTGTTAATTAATCAAGGTGAATAATGTATTTGAAATTCAAAAATGAAAAATTTAACAATTTATTGCTCTTAAATGAGTGATTTGTTTATCGCAAAAGGGACAATCCCCTCGTGAGATTGCGGCAAAATTGTCGATCGGAAAATTTTCTGTAAACGATATTTTAAAAAATATAAAGATGATCATGGTCTTCGGAACTTGTCACGGTCCTGGGGACCCCGGAAAATGACTATTCTTGCGGACAGAATTATCAGAAGTAAAGCAGTTGATGACCCGCGTAAAAATGCCGCTGCAATTCCACGCCATTTATGATGTTAAAAGCGATTTATTGTGTTATGGTTATTGCTGAAACAAGTCTATCTACAGTGTCAAGACGCTTATGTGACGTAGAACTTTATGGAACATTCGGTGTTAAAATACCTTTCATAAGTAAAAAAATTCAGAGGGCCCGACTGGCGTTTGCCAAGGAATAACAAGACTGGACAAGTGAAAACTGGAAAAAAAGTACTATTTTCAGATGAATCGACGTTCAATCTTTTGTCAGTGATAAAAAACATTACAATAGACGACCTAAAAACAAAAGATAAGGTGCGAGATATATTATTCCCACAATGAAGCACGGTGGAGGACACGTTATGCTGTGGGGAGCATTTTCTGTAAAATGCACCTGTTCGTTATTTAAAATTCGCGGCAAGATGAATAGTGCAATGCATAAGGATATCTCGCAAGATCCTTTGCTGCCTTATTGGAGGAAAAATTGTGGTCGCAACTATTTGTTTCATCATGATAACGACCAAAACATACATCCAAGTTCGTCAAGCAGTGGCTTTCGCAAAAAAAACTTCGCTTTTGAAATGGACAGCCCAATCATCCGATCTAAATATAATAAAAAAATCTTTGAAACTAACTTGAAAACGTGTGTGGAATTATAAATATTCCAATTTAGCAGCATTTTCACAAAAATTGCAAGAATTGTGGACAAAACTTAACATTGATGATCTACAACTGTTCATTGAATCGATGCCACGTTGCTGCGCCGCAGTACTTATTGCTAAATGTATGAATACAAAATATTAATTGTAAATGTTGTTGATCACTGTTATTTTCTTTTATAACACCATTTTTTTCCAAACTTGCCAAAGTGGCCGGAAACTTTTGAGAACATGCATTTTCTTTTGCAATTAGTTTTGTCAATTAAATTTATTAATATTTAATTTTTGTTCCATAAATAAGTTTTTAACTGTTACGTCAATAAAGTGTATAAGTATCACTTTGAGATTCCTCTTCATATGGGTATACTTAGAAATTAACCAAAAAATTTATGCTGGCCGGAAACTTTTGACCGCCACTGTATATTACGAAAATTAAATTTCCGCGCTACATTAAATTTATTCCATAAAAATTTCCTTTCTAAAATGATTCTGCAATCCTTGTTTATTAAATTATTCCCTATTTTAAATAATATTTCATTCATTCCATTTACTTAAATCCATTTCTATTTAAAATGCGTATTTTAATATATTATTTCCTTTCAAAATATATTTTAAAAAACATTTCCAGTAGTTTTTATTTGCTTTCAAGGTCTTTCATTCCTTAATCTTAAACGCCGCTATGAATTCTATTAAAATGATCTGTTTGTACAATTTTCTTTATTTTATTCTAAACGCTTTTTTACGGCGAAACCGGATCATTCCCATTTCCTTATGCCGTTAAAATATATTGCGGCCCAGATTCGATCTTGTTGTTGGTCCTTTTCCATATCTGCAGTGCCATAAAAACCCTTCCGCGCCGGAGTATAAAACATCCAAACGTGAGTTTAGGAGCTCAGATTTCATGGCATTTGTTGTCTTAATAAAACTACGTCTGCTGTCTGGAATCGAGTCATTGGAGTAATAGAATGTTTTTATATCATCTTATTCTAAATGTAGTTTAAGTTGAAGTAACTACTGAGGTAGATGTTGTGGAATATCGCATTTGTGGTGGATGTTTTGCAACTGGTATTCTGCAAGAAGGAACAAATAAATTTTCTTCTATTATGAAGAGCTGTTCTTTCTTTCTCTGGAAATTGCCATTACATTTCGACCTTAAGCCAACCGGCATAATAACAACGACTGCTTAAGTGTTATTTAATATAGCAATCTCCGAGATATCCATTAAATATTTGATCAAATAGTGCTTTGCCTTTCCTAAATGTGCAATGATACGAAAGTTTTATTTTAAAGCCTTTTTATAGAGTGTTATAGAGCGATTTCTGCTTTACTTCTAGCTTCATGACATGTTACCAAATTGTTGTAATATGGAGTATATGGCCATTAATCACCGGATACTTTCAGTTGATATATTTGTCGGATTTTTCTGTAACTTCAGGATTATGAATAATATGTTCGACTTTATATTTATGAACGGCGGTTTGATCAGAAGGACAATTAGGGAGCCAACAAAAAATCAAAGAAAAAGAATAATTTTGGGGATCACCCTGTAAAATAAAATGCACGAAATTATCTATCGCTTAGTTTACAAATATATGAATATTGTACAATATATCTATTCATTTGTGGAAGAATAGAACATATATTCAAGGACATATGCCAATTTTTTTTTTAATTTCAAAAAATTCCTACATGCTTTTTGTTTATATCATGCGGGGTTTTTTACCAAATTTAACGCCAGTTTCAGAAAATTTGACAAAACGTAGTAGAAATAATAAGGTGCAATTGGAATGTAAATACATTAAATATTTGATGAAATATAAGCAGTTGAATGAAATATTTTTTATCTGTGCATGCGCACACTATAAAAAATATTTTCGTTCATGATTTGATAGTCAACTCTAAGGAGCAACTCTTGAGAAAAAAGCCAGTTAAATATCGTGAAAATTCAGAAGGATATCCGCAAGAGACTGAGCTGATTTTTAGTTATTCTCTAAAAACAGCTAAATCATAAGAAGTTTTCCATAAATTGTCGTTTTTAATTTTTACTTTTTTAAACTTTCATGTTTTATTTATGCTTTAGTTGTTCTTGGAAAACTATCAGAAGAGCCTATTCCAAGAAAAAAAGAAGAAAATTCCAAGAAAATCTAAGCATTTCTTCTAAATCTACTCGTTGACATGACTCGTCGTGAGCAACTCTTAAACAAAAAGCCAGTCAAATATCATGAAAATTCATAAGGTTATTGGCATTGGACTAAGCTGATTTTTAGTTGTTCTCTAAAAACAGCCAAATGATAAGGGGTTTCTCATAAATTGTCATTTTTAATTTTTGTTTCATTTTTTGTTGATGCTTTAGTCCTCTTTGGAAAACCACCAGAACGAACCTAATCCAAGAAAAAAAGAAGTATCAAAATCTACACATTTCTTCTAAATCTACTCGTTGGCATTCATTGAATACAAAAACCTTTGCTGAAAGCCAGTTAATAAAAAATGACAATTTGTAGAAAATCCCTTATCATTCAGCAGCTTTTAGAAAGCAACTAAAAATCGGGTCACTGTATTGCCGATAACTTTCTGAATTTTCACGATGTTTGAGTGGATTTTTTTTTATGAGTTGCTCCATAGACCCTCATAGCATGCATGGTCACAGTGACGTTGTTGTGACGTCATTGTAAGTCACTGTGGTCACGTCACACCTGTGACCAAAATGTCACCACTCAGTGATGTCACGTTGTGACTGAGGTGTGTACTTCTCAGAAAACTTAAAAAAATTACAAAAAATATTCAAAACATGTTATTTATGTAAAATTATATATTCTGGCAATTAAAAAAAATATTGTGACGTTACTGTTCTGTCACTGCATGTAACGTACGTCACGTCACATATGTGACGAAAAAACCACCATATTGTAAATCACAGTGTGACAAAAATATGAATTACAAAAATCTTTGAAAATCAACAGAAATATTTTAAACAGGCCCGAGTTACAGCGGCATAAGGAATGAAAATATATTAGTGGATAGCAAATAGTAAATTCGGACACGAAAAGAGGAGGGGGGGGGGCATAAAAAGGAAAATGCACGATACAAGTATCACAAGTAATCAACAAACTAGATTTTCATGCAATATTTTATCAATTTGTTATCTAAGACAGTGAAAGTATACTTTTTTCATTAATTTCAATTTTATCTACCATTGCAATTTAATATAATAATTCTTCACTGATTGTTATTATTATAAAAGTGTTTCTCGGAAAAATGGTACGTGCTGGAGCAATTCGGATAACATATTTAGAATTAGGAATATTAAATCTGTACACTTTACATATTGAGTTTGCAGGGAGGAAGTTGCTTTTTTTTTTTTTTTGACCAGTGGTATTCGAAAGACTACTGTGGTTTCAAACTAAAAATCTTCCATTAGAGTTAAGTCTGCAGCTTTTAATGAGCACGTAGAAAGATCCTTCAGAGTTTAGTCATATATGCATTTCTTGCTTTAGAATTTGCATTCAAATCATATTTTTTCCTGTTAGTGTTTAACTATTTTAAGTAACTATTTTTTTTTAAAATTCTACTTATTTCAGATTTTTTAAATAAAATTAGCATTTTCAGAAAAAATATATATACCAAATTTATACAAAACTCATGATATAATTATTCGTTTTTCAAATTTGTGTTTTAGAGATATGACTTTAAAAAAAGTTATCTTACAAATTGTTTTATTCTACAGAAAATGAATATGAAAAGGATGACAGATTGACAAAGAAAATGTTTTTATCCCCTATACTCCATTTTCATTTATTAAGAAGATACATATTTTGTATTTATTACGTGTAAAACAAACTTTACTTTTGGTTTGGTTTGGTTTAGTGCACCACCGTAGTGGAGATTGCTTTGGGGCCTATAGCAACTATGGCTTTTTGCCTCGAATGAACCTTGTTATATACAGAAACAACCACAAGTCACAACAATTTTTATTTCTTGTTCCATTACATATTTATATAACTACAAAGCGACATCCACAAATACATCCATGTCTTACCCAAGGATTCGAACCCGGGCTCCCGCCGTGGCGGCAGTTGTCGCTACCGACCACGCCACTGGGCGACACAAACTTTACTTTAAAAAAAAAGAAAAAAGAAAAAAAAAGGGAGGTGTTTCACTCAAATAGAAAAGTTTAATTATAGACACTCTCAAAAAGATAAAATTATTGCGCATTTAAACTTTAAATCTGTTGCATACGAAAAACAAAATAATTATTATTATAATACATTAGAAACACCTGCTGTCTTAAAATCGTCTGCCCCGAATTTGACCGCAGATAAGGATCATAGAACTTTTGACGCGGGAAGTTAGCTCAACTCTTTTTTAAAATAACAGAAAAATGTCTGACATTTTAGGTTAAAACACGGACATTATTACAGTATTTAGGAGCATAAAAGGTATGTCTTATTTAATTTAAATCTTTTATTCCTGTTTTATACATTATTATCACGAGATAAATAGTTTTACGCTATATACAATGAGACTGGTCTGGAATTCTTTTCAGAAGCAATATTTTCCGATTCGATACTGTAAAATATCTTAATCTGCCATCGCTAGAAAAAAAAAAAAAAAAAAAAAAAAAAAAAAAAAAAGGCTGACGCAGAGACTGATTCTAACATAGTATTCGTCGTCATTATTATTTTGGAGTTAAATATGATATTCGATTATAATGATATTACGAAACTGTTTCAATTTAGAAATTAACATTATACTGGGAAAATGTCTTTTTACATATTATAGTAGTGAAACTTTTGAAGGATTTTCTTTTCATTGCTAATAATATTTTAAATTAGTATTTAAAATCCTAAATCTTCATACCAATGTTTTCAGATTTAACATCTGCCAAAATTATAAAATAATAGGAATTCCTTATAACATATGGAAAGATTTTAGAGAAATTGTTAAATCTAATAATGCATTTAATTCATCTATTGTAGTTTGTTGTTGTTTAATAGTACAATTATAAATACTAATTATTTAGTGTTTTTCAAATTGATATATTTATTTTTTAAATTGTATGTAAGCATTTTTTTTAAATTAAACATTTAATTGTAGACATTCAGAATCAGTTATTAAATTTTCTTCGGTTGTAAAATCATTTTCTACGTTTTCGATACACGTAATTATTGGCATTAAAAAATAAAATATAATATTTAAGCATTAAAATAAAGTGTTTTTCATGCCTGATAAAGTTGAAAAGTGTTTATGACTTCGGTTTGTCTGGCCGCGCTCTAACTCGCCTAAATACACTCGGATTGCCCTAAAATTTTTGGATGTTACTGACGTTTACCATAGCACGGTCCCTATTTGTAATGAAGTTTGTAGCATGTTTAGTTCATTTACAGGGACAGTCAAAAGTATTCCGTTACATTACGGCCTGTGGGGAAAAAATCATTTCAAATGATTTTTAATGATTTTACACGCTTTCAAACAGAATAAAATTGATATGCATTTATGAAGTGCAGTAAAATGGACACTCTGTAGAATATGCAATGCAAAGAATAGTTATTTTTGATTTACAGGGCTAAAAAAGGAATTTCAATACATAAGGATATAGGGGTGGAGGGAATTGTTTGTGGCGTACTTTAATAATGTTAATCTATTTGATATATAATAAAATTCATATACATCGTTGAGGTTTACATACTATGAATTATTTCATGTATAATACGAAGTGTATATAGCATTTACAGGGACACACAAAATATTTCAGATACTATATTGTATCCGAAATACTGTTCATTAGCGATGCATTTTAAATGCATTTTAATTATGATATGCATTTTAATGCAATTTCAATGCAATTACATGCAATTTAATGCATGCTGGAAGTGCATTTTAATTATGATATGCGCTTTTATGATTCACTATATTTATGCATAGTATATGGTGTGTATATATATATGCTATAATTCATATACAGGGCTACACAAAAGTATTCGTAAGGGTTACTGGGTATGGGCACAAATTGCTTAAAGGTGGTTTTTAAATGAGTTATGCATTTTTATGCTGAACTGCATTTAATTTACTAAGAACCGTTTGTAGAATATAGATAAAATGATATACAGGGTCACGCAAAGAATTGGATACGTTGCCGTCTATAAATTATAATTTCTGGAAATGTGTGCAGTTTTAAAAGTGTTTTAGTTTGAATTAAATTTTAACTAAATAGTGGCGTGTAATAAAGGTAAACTACAGGGTTGTACAAAAGTATTTAAGTATGTTTCCATATATTAGTATAAACTGCTGAAAGAGAATTTCGCCCTGTTATGCGCTTTCTTGATAAACTAAATTTTTCCATTATATACTATAGATATCAATCTACAGATCAAATACAGGACTGTTCAAAAGAATTGGAAAACATATTTGGCTATGGATGGTAACTGCTTAAATCAGTTTTTCAAATATTTTATGCGTTTTCATGTTTACTTAGTTATCTTATTTGCGTTATTTCCCTAAATTATGATGTCTTGTTAAAGCATTCAGGAAGTGTTAGAAAGTGTTTTATAATCTATGCTTAACGCATGTTTTTTCTTACTTGTTTTTCTATTTCCCAGATCAGTCTTTTCCTATAAAACATACCAAATCTGTTTAGCTCATATTCACAAAATACAATATACACAGGAATAAAAAATTTAAATAAATAGGGCATATCATGTCGTTCTATAAACAAGAGTTGTATTAATATCCGTTAGACTCCATGTTCGTATTTAATAAAGCAATGACAAATCACAACACATTAAAAAACTTACACATTCTTAATATCAAGCTTGAATTCAAGATCAAGCTTAGAATTTAATAAAAAAAAAGATGTCACTTGATAAGCATTGTTTTTTAAATGGAAAAATTAAAAATATTTTAGCAGAATAGGACTCCAAATAAGCGATATTTTGCTAAAAAGTACGGTAAAAAGGTAAGATTTTATATTTCAAACAAAACTTTACTTTAAAATTCATCACAGTGTTTGTGACAAGAATCATCACAGTATTAATACTTGGAAATTTTTCCAGAGAGAAACATTTGCCTTGCATACAATATTTCAAATGAAAATCAAATTTCAAATTAATTGCTTAAAAGGCGCAAAGGACAACATAGTGAAAAATATTCCATGCCAGGATTCGAACCCGGGCCATCAGTATAGCGCACTGACATTCTACCGACTAAATCAAATGGAACGATACCCTGCCTGGAAAATTTCTCCCTATTACATGTTGGAAAGGCTACAAACGCAGCACAAGATGGAATATTTACATTGAGCCAACGACATAAGGCAAACACGAAACTTAATTACATCGATTGAAACTATATTAATACTTGGATATTTTTCCAGAGAGAAACTTTCGCCTTGCGTACAGTATTTCAAATGAAAATCAAATTTCAAATTAAAATTGCCTTTGAAGCAATTAATTTGAAATTTTATTTTCATTTGAAATATTGTATGCAAGGCGAATGGTTCTCTCTGGAAAAATTTCCAAGCATTAATATAGTTTCAATCGTTGCTGGATTTAATTAAGTTTTGTGTTTGCCCCATGTCGGTGGCTCACGATAAATATTCCATCTTGCGCTGCGTTTGTCGCCATGCCAACATGTAATAGTGAGAAATTTTCCAGACTGGGTATCGTTCCATGTAATTTAGTCGGTAGAATGTCAGTGCGCTATACTGATGGCCCAGGATCGAGTCCCGGCATGGAATCTTTTTCACTATGTTGTCCTTTGCGTCTTTTAAGCAATTAATTTGAAGTTTGAGTTTCATTTGAAATCATCACAGTGTTTATGACAAGCTCGTCACAAATGACACATATTTCACAAATTGGTCACAATGTTACTTCAAAGCATTGTCGCTTTCGTCACATGTTCGTCACAAGATTAATGCCAAAGTAGTCACAAATGACACACTTTTCACAAATTTGTCACACCGTGACTTCACAGAGTGGTCACAATGTAACGTCACAAACGACCTCTAAAACAGCCATAACGACTTCGCCTTCTAGTCACTATGACATCACATCGACGGTCACAGTGTGACTTCACAACGACGGCACCGTGACGTCACCATGCCTTACGGGGTTGTTGACTGTTAAATGAGGGGGAAAAAATATTTTTTATCGTGCGCGCATGCGCAGACAAAAAATATTTCATACAACTGCTCATATTTCATCAAACATTTAATATATTTACATTGCAATTACTCTATATTATTTTTACTACAGTTTGTCAAATTTTCAGAAACTCATGTTAAATTTGATATAAAACCCTGCATGATATAAACAAAAAACGTGCCAGAATTTTTTGAACTTTTAAAAAAATCGATATATCTCTATGAATATAAGTGCTATTCTTACACAAATCGGTAAACATATTGCACAATATCCACTTATTTATTTATTTATTTATGCCTAACATCAGGAGCAAGATCACCAGATCGCTAGGATCCGGTGTAGACCCTATTTGCTCCACCCGGTAATTTCCCCGGAATGCGGGATTCTTTACAAAAACTTCCAGCCCTCAGAAAAAAAATAAAATACATTAACACATAATAAACAAGCCGCTAGAGCACAAAACTCCTTCGTGAAAGACAGCGGTGAGTTGATACTGGAGAAATCCATTGATAAAGGGAAAAAAATTGAAATATTCAATATTTGTAATCTATAACGATAGATCATATAGTGCATTTTATTTTACAGAATGACCCTAAATATTATTATTTTTCTGTGATTTTTTGCTGGACCCCTAAATCGTCTTGCTGATCAAATCGCCGTTGATAAATATGCAGTCAAACATATTTTTCATAATGCTGAAGTTCCAAGAAAATCCGACACGTATATCTTTAAATATTCGAAAAAACGTCTAAAATTCAAAGTGTCCGGTGATTAATGGCCATATAGTGTATATATATATATATATATATATATATATATATATATATATATATATATATATCAGTATTAAACGAGTATTAAAAATATTACAAGTACATTTTAAGCTTCTTATAACATATTGAGAAAAAAAAACAGAAACAGAAATGATTGAAAATAGAATTAGATAACCAAGACATTGATAAATATTCAACTTAAGTAGAAAATAACTAAAAAAAAACTCACCGAAAATGAAAAACCAACTAAGATGCAACCAGATGCATACTTGGAAGACTATGCCTTACGACATAGCTAAGCCAAGAGAAAAAGAGGGAGAAAAAAAAGAGGGGAGAAGGCAGGTACTGCTATCTCGGTATTAATATGTGGAGAATATAAATGGGAAGAATAATGAGAAATAAAATTACATTATTAAAAATCTAGATAGAAATAAAATGAGGATTAAAGAAGAATAAGGTAAAAAATTAATAAAAGAAAAAGTCATTATCATTATTTAAAGAGTTATAGAATGAAGAATGTAGATGTTAAATTAGTATTAAATAAATATTAAAAGTAATATTTATGTATAAATAACTCTTTCGGGTCAGATTATTGTTCAATTTTGGAGAAAAATTACTTTTAGTTTGAAAAATTAAAACTATATATTTAAATGCCAAACATTAAGCTTTACTGAAATCTAACGTTTATATCAGTAATTATTGTGCTTACTCTTAATATGAAAATAGACTATGGAAGAATTTTAGAAGACGTTTGGAAAATTTTGTATTACAAAAGGATTAAAGACATAACTTACCTGTATATTTTCTTTTTATTCATCATATTTTTTTGGTTCGGCCGAGTAGTGCCTATTTTTTAATTTAAAGAAGTAAACACGAAATACGTATTTGAAATAAGTCTCAGAATCGATTATAGAGCTTTAAGCTAACTTTTTTTTCTATTAATCTCTGCTGAACATGAATAAAGTGGTAGTAATAGATGTAAAGCCATATTATATCGTCATTACTAGAGGCAGGTAATAAAAATAATTATAAAGACAAAATAATAGTAAATGAAAAGATATGCACTAATATTAGGTCACCAGACGCTAAAGGGTTAACAGAAAGACTCATTGGGAATTAATATTTTGTTCAAATAGCTCAGAATATTTTATTTTCTGGAAACGACTACATCTTACTTTAGATAAACTTTTTAGAAGGATACATAAAAAAAGACAAATGAAAAGTCTTTTATACTTGAAAATTGCAACCTCCGTCTTTCAAGACGTAATATTAAAAGACTCTTGTGCCATAATGTGAGAGTAGTTAGCCATTATGAAGTTTTCAAATTCAAATCCTGAGCAAGTCGGGAATATATTTTTCCTTAATATTTGAAACTAGTTTTATACAGATTCATCTCTTTCAATTATGCAAATACATATCTCTATAATATATAATTCATTTTAAAATGCAAAAAGGAAAACTAAAAATTGCAATTAATAGTTCCTACGATCTGAATCATGTTATTTTTTTACTTATTTAACATATTATAATACTGAATTAATTATTTTACTTGAAAAAAAATGCAAATATCGAAATGGAAATTTCGAATTATGTGTCGATAAATAAACTAGGCAGTTGAAGAGAAATTATAGTTCCCAACCAGTTTTTCTCCTCCTACAGACATTGAATGTGAATAAGAACTGAAAAATGACTTTAGTTTATTGACAATCGCCAACAATTCTGATTACTTTTAGAGGTAACGGAAGCAGCTCACGGGCAGCGAGATACAATATAGCATATAATTTTTAGTAAAAAGGCCCAGGAAGGTAAGTTCGCTCCTGAATTAGCTGCGCTGAGAAGGGGCAAACCGTTCTTTCGTCCAGTAAGTTAAAAGCCTTGGATACTTTTTTGGATAAAAAGGATTTACTTCGTGTAGGTGGTAGATTAATCAATTCTAACTTACCTTTTGATGCCAAGCACCAATTAGTTCTACTCAGTGATCATAAGCTCACTAAAATAATTTTTGAGTACTTTCATAAAAAGTACTTGCATATAGGTGCTCAGGGATTGGTTCTTCAAATGAGCATAAAATATTGGCCTATCAAGGCTAAAGCATTGCCCGAAAAATAGTGCACTCTTGAACTACATGTTTCAGGCATAACCCCAAGGCACTAGTTTAATTAACACTAGAAAAACGGGAAATTTTACTCAAATTTTATTTAAAAAAATAACATTTCACACCAGAATTTTTATTTAAATTATTAAATTTTTATTTAACTAGTTTTTTTTTTCTTTTTATCTTTTAAATTAGACTTTTAAAGAAATTTCTGGTTCGAACCGAAATATATTCATTTGGTAGCGGTCAAAATGACCGCTCGCCGTCTTTCTAGTGTTATTGTGAGTCCTCCCATCACAACGCGTAACACCCAATTGCATGTTTCTAAATTCGGGTGTAGACTTCTGTGGCCCTTTCCACACAAAATACAAAAATCAGAGAAAGGAAAATTATTCTAAAGTTTATGTGGCCATATTTATATGCATGTCTACCAAGGCCATTCATCTAGAGATAGTAAGCGATTTATCCGCTGCTGCATTCATCGCCGTGCTTAAAAGATTCTGCCCTAGGAGAGGCAAAGTAAATACACTAACTTCCGATAACGCCACTAACTTTAAGAGTGCATCAATAGAGTTAAATAAATTTAAGAAATTATTGGAAACTCCTAGCAATTAATTATCAAATTTCTTAGCCGAGGAATTCATAACATGGAAATTTATCCCTCCATGATCCCCTAATTTTAGCAGGCGGGCGGAAGCAGGCGTTAAATCCTTCAAACATCATGTACTTAGAACCGTAGGTAATAACAAAATTACTCTATAGGACTTCGAAACTCTTTTCATACAAATCAAAGGGATACTAAATTCCCGGCTTTTATTTCCGCTTTCAGATGACATAAATGTGTTTGAAGTGCTTACGCCATGCCATTTTTTAATTGGCCGATACATTAACTGTATTTCGGAGCCTAATGTTATGAATATTTTTGACAATAGATTAATCCATTGGCAACGAATTACTAGATATGTTCAATGCATTTGGAAACGTTGGTCTATTGACTACATAAATCACTTGCAGCAGCGCGGTAAATGACAACTTTCAAAGGAAAACATTAAGTTAGGATCTTTAGTATTATAAAAAAAAAAGAAATACTACCACAACGTAAGTGGGCCCTCTCCCGGATCATTAAAACAAATCCCTGCAAGAATAACAGGGTTTGGGCAGTTAAAGTAAAAACTGCTTCTGGTATACATTTTCAAGGTATTTCTAAAATATGCCTATTGCCCATTTAGTGCAATATAATATAACGTTTATGCAGTATTGTATTTTTTGTATTATTTTAAAGTAATTATACTACTATTGTTGCTGTATATTATTAATCTTGTATTCTAGTATTATTTGTAATGTTAATTAATTATCTATCGCGTTATGTTTAAATTAGTTGCTGAAATATTTCATATTTCATCCCCGGGCTGTTCTGCCCGGAAAGTATGTTTTAGTTCCACCTAGCGGGCAATCTGAAAAAAAGTTCATTAAGCTGTTAATCACTAAATCCTCAAACGGGTCTGTTACATTCCGCCCAGTTCGCGCTTGTGCATTATACGCAAACCCAAAATTTATTATATTCAGGATTTATGTTTGTGAATGTAGTGTGATGTTTTCAACTTTTAACAAAAATCTTTAAAAATAATTCAAGAACTGTACAGTCTCTTAACATCAACAAAGGCAAATGTATAGTCCCTTTCGGATTTACATGCTGATAAAGAGTGGGATATTGATAGGATTTCTTCGAAAGTTCTGAAAAAAACTCTGCGACACCAATGTCGTGGATAGTCTTTAAGACGTAAATCATTAAGTATTTTATTAATTTCATTATCAAAACTAACATCGTCTTTGCAAAATTTAAAAGCTCTGTTGCATAATGACCTAATTGCAGCAATTTTATTTGACAGTGGGCTATTAGATTTAAAAGTTAAATACTCTCCAGGGGAAGAACTTTCTCAGTAAAAAGAAGTCTTCAAAATATGAACATTATTCTTAAATTCTCTCTTGAGCAATATAATCAAGGAAAGGGAGTGATTGATTATTCTCAAACTCAATAGTTAATTGGATTGACGAGGAAATTGAATTAGCTTTGCTTAAAATTCCAACTAAATAATCTTGTTCAGTAATTAGAAAAACATCATCCACATACTTCCTCCAAAATTTTATCTTTTGATCCAAACTCAAAATAATATCATTCTCCAAAAACTGCATAACAATATCCGCCACTCTTACAAACAAGGGAGAGCCCATTGCAGTTGCTTTTAGCTGTTTATAAAATTTATCTTGAAAAACAAAACAGTTTGATACCAAACAGAATTCAATGAGTTTAATAGCAACACCCAAATCCATATCTACATGCTCTGAACAGCAAGGCAGGCGAGATTTATGGGAATGGACGTAAATAAGTATACTACATCCAAAGAAGCCATCACACAGTTGCGAGGTATTACAAAACTTAAAAAAGTAATTTATACTATAAGGAGAAGAAGTCGTCATCGCTTTGAGAATAACTGATAAAAGGAGCATAAAAATTATTTTTGTAAAGATACTTTAAACTTAAGATTGGTTGTACATGCACTTAAATACGACCATGTTCCCGCCTTCGATAATGCGCAAGTTGTAAAATCTAATTGCTGCTTATACCTTAGTCGTGTTTTCCCAGAGAGTTGGTTGACTGTTCTAGCTGAATCTCCATTAATGAAGCTACCCAGGGCCAGGATGAGTATGTTGTCCTTGTTAAACCGTAGTTTTAACTGTTTTTGATAGTTTTGATTTCAGTATGTTTTGTATTTATGTACTTGTGAATATTATGGAATGTGGGGCCCTCCGTAACCGAGCGGTTAAGACACCACTCCGCTAATCGCTTGCGAGCGTAGAAGAAGGCGCCGGTTTCGACTCCGTTGAACACTCCTTGTGGAGTTGCCGGCTCTAATATTTATTAATTATTTTATATTAATTATAAAATATTTATTAATTGGCTAATTCTAAAGTAAATATTAGTTGCACAAGTTGTCTTAGATTTCACCCCTTTTTTTAGGCTTGATAACACAAAACTTAACTAGTCCATCACGAACTTTATTGATATCAATCATTCGTCATAAGTTACATAAGAATTTTAATTTATTTTCTCCTTCAATTAAAATAATGTCATTAATTTTCAAGACCCTCTGAGCATTAGGAGTTCCAAAAGAATGTAATACTTTACTTTCTAATAAATATTCCTATTTCCATTTTTTCCAAATCTGACTCAGAAGTTTTGTATGGAATGCTTTTCTTTTAATCCATTAAGAACGAGCTTCTTTTACACATCTTTTAATTCTTCGACACATCTTTTCCACATTGTAATTTTGAATTATTTAATTGCTCAAAATTTGAGATTAGATAATGTGAAAATTTTCAAACTAAAATACTGGTATTCCATTTTAAAAGTTTTGTTCGGCTTACGTGGCAAGTTTTCTTGCCAACCGGCTTTAATGAGTTAATTAAGCTGGTTCTAGTGATTGAAGTATTTAACACTTCATTAAAACTGAAAGCATATTCTACCTCGTATCCAGTGACCAAGAAGTGGGCGGGTATAAGAAGTTCAGGTTCGGAGGCGTCATCATGGACATATGTTAAAGGCCTATAGTTGAGAACATTTTCCACCTAATAGAATAGTCATAAATTTTCAATTGTTAACTAAGCTCTCCCTATTTGTTTTCTTAAGGGATCCTTAATACTTTTCACGAGTCTCTCATAAAACCTCTCCACCATGGGACAAGTTCAATGATGAATTTCAAAGTTATTCTTTCAATTCAGATAAAATTCTGAAACATTTCATGCTAAGAGCCATTACTTTGAAAATCAAAGTGTGATAGTTGTATTTTTGGGTTAGCTTAATTTTTTTTTATATTGAAGTAGGTCATATTTAATTAATACTGTGCAATTTTGAAGATCTGAAAAAATTTCCCCTTCACTGTAAAAAAGTCAAATTTCAAGGTCATGAATAAGATTTTTCATGAAAAGTGAAATGCGAGTATGTTTGGTGTGCTATTTGGAAAGCAACAACATCCCAAACTTAGTTTTCATGAACTGTTAGTATAACACTGCCTGCTTAATAAACTTAACTTGTTTCCATGGTGTGTTGTTGCTTTTCAGTGTTATGTTGCCATAAAATGCAATCAAAATGATGTTTTTGTCTGTTTTCTGCGCTTATTATCTTGTTTAAGCAATAGTACCCCAAAAGTATTCTTATAGAATATGAAAGTTTACTATTGGGACAAGCTAAGTAATATAGAACTTTACTGGGATATTGATTCTGTTAGCAGATATAATCTGTTAAATATTCAAAAGTTTCAAAATCTGCAACATTTGAATTAGGCCTATCTCAATAAAGCATCAGAACAGAATAAAACAAAATATATCATGTGATGAATATATGTACTAACACAAGAAAAAGATAAAAAGTGGGGTCTCATGCTATTTTTAGAAAAAAAATGACAAAAGTTAAAAAAAGGCAACGCTTTTTTCAGGCTTTTCCCCTATCAGAAAATGGAACACATCATTTCCCTCCCCCCTTTCTATGTTTCTCCCTTATGAGAAAATGTAACATCCCTTTTCTCTCTCTCCCTCCTTTGTTCTAAATTGAATTGTCTATATTCTGGCAAATAAAATTTTTGAGCCGTGTGACTTAAAGCAAATTTCTTCCAAAATACATAAAACACTATTCTACCTAAAACTAGGTTACAAGTTGCAGTGCAGTGTCAGTTGTCATGGAATATCATAACATTGCCTTTTGTTGGCCATCAGTAATCCAAATAATGTTAATTTTCATCAGGTTTGTGAAAATTCCAATAGCCATACTTCAATCACCCCAGAATGTGTGGATATCTTTGAACTGTCACATGTCACTAAAAATAAAGTTATAACCATTGAAAATGAAAGCTTTCAGGCAGAATTGTTGTACGATTTACAGTGCATTCATAATGCAGTACTAAGTTAAATGAAGCATTACCATTCGTGATGTGCAACAAAATAATGCAAAGATATTTGTAGTCAGGAGCTCTCTTCTGGAACTGCATTGTAGATAAAAGATTGGGCCCGAAAGGTTATCCCAGTAAAATTTCGAGAATCTCAGAAGGAATACTTTGGCAAAAAAGGTATAAGCCTACATGTCAATGTACTGCTTTTAAAAATTGGTGGTCATTTATAGAAGCAACTGAATTTCACGATTTTGAAACGTAGTGATCAAGGACTGGAGCATACGTTATGTGTTCTTGATCATGTAGAAAATCAAGCGAAGAGACATTTTCCAACCCTTCGTCATATTTATATGAAGTCGGATAATGCGAATTTCTACAGTGGAAATGAGCATATCTCATTAGAAATTATAATATACCAAAATATAAACTAAAATTAATGCGGCATGATTACAACGTGCCTCAACGTGGAAAGGATGAATGTGGTCGAAAGGTTGAAAATGCACAGCACTGTTGTACAGTCTACTTAAATTCTGGTAACAATATCAACAATGCACAAGAGCTAAAGGGAATCTTACTGTACATGGGAGGTATCCGAAACCACAAGGTGTCTGATATTGAAATCAATGATTCAAACGGCCATTAGAAATATCAGAAAATTGAGAATATTAGTGCATATCATTCAGCAGAAGCCACAAAGGCTAGATTAAAAGTGTGGCAATACTTCGGTTTTAGCCCTGGGAAAGATATCGCCTTAAGTGAAGGAGCAGTATTTTCTTCTGGTCATAATGTGGACAGTGAATTTCCTGTATCAAATAATACTGGCGATCAGCATGTTCATGAATCTAAAAAGATGATAATTAGGAAGAAGCAGAAATTTCTGTACAGGAAGTATTGAGACTCATTTTACAATGCAATGGAAGACTCTACAGTGTCACAGACTGGGTTACAGTTTTATTCAATAACATGCAGTATCCTGGAGAAATTACTGAAATTGAGAACAATGAAACCAAAGGGAAGTATATGAAGGTACATTAAAAAAAACGTATACACTCTCTGGAGAAGATCATTACTGGTATAAGGGCGAAGAAGTCGTGTGTAAAATATGTGCCCCATTTCTATTGAATGCACGCTTTTTTGGTCTTTCCAAAACAGATTTTAACACTGTCTACAAATTACTTGAAGAAATAAACTAGTATTGTGTATACAGATTTACAGAATCTGTTTATTATTATTATTATTATTACTTAGTTTTGATATGTAAAGTTTAACAACAGTTTTTCCATGTACCAATTTACGAAAATTTTTTTTTTCATCCTTTTTTTCTGAAAATGGCATGAGACCCCACTTTTTTTCCTTTTCTATGCACTAGTACATATATTCACATACTACATGATATATTTTGCTTTGTTCTGCTCTGATGCTTTTTTGAGATAGGCTTAATTATAATGTTGCACATTTTGAAACTTTTGAATATTTAACGAATTATATCTGCCAACAACATAAATATCCCAATTAATTTCTATTTCATTTGGCTTCCCCAAATAGTAAACTTTCATGTTCAATGAGAAAAAATTTGGGGTATTGTTGCTTAATAAGTACAGAAAACAGACAAAAACATTATTTTGCTTTTATTTTGTAACAACATAACAATGAAAAGCATCAATGCCTCATGGAAAAAAATTAAGTTTATTAAGCAGGCAGTGTTATACTAACAGTTTGTGAAAACAAAATTTTGGAATGTCGTTATTTTTGAAAACTTTAGCACTCCGAACATACTTACATTTCCGATTTTATGAAAAATTGTATTCACAACCTTGAACTTTAACATTTTCTACAGGGAAGGAAACATTTTTTCAGGGCTTCTGAATTGCACAATATTCATTAAAAAACGCCTACTTAAACATAAAAAAACCAATCCAATCAAAAAATACAACTATCAAAATATCCTTTTCTTGTCTTAATTTCAAAATAATGGCTCTCAAGTATCTTAAAATAATATTGAAAGTCTTTATTTGTGCATTTAACATTTTGAGGTCTAAGTCCGAGTGTCATTCGGGTTGCCGTTTTCGGTGAAGCGAATCAAGCCCGAGAGTCTCTCGGGGTCAACTTTTAACTCTCTGAGCTACAAAAATACCTAGTATATACGTTAGCTGTCTTTTCATGTATTATTTACGAACCTTTTATTAAAAAAAAAATAATAAGTTCCAGCACTAAACAGAAGTAAGTATAAGAAAATATCTAGAATCGGAGCTTAATTCGAACTTATTGTGAACCTTGTGGTATTGCTCTTTGTGCTTTGAAATGTACCACACAAAAGCAAATTTTACTAAATAATGTTTATATACAAATAAAACCTATTTTCAGATATTTGTACAACATTTGGGTAAGTTTTTATTCAAGTCTACATAAAATTTTATGTTAAAAAGGGATATTTTCTTATTTGGAACATTTTTTAATATAAAACATGCTTTTTTCAACAATATCTCATTATATATTAATTTTTAGTACATTTAAATTGTTTCTTGATTGTAGATAAAGTATTTTTATTAAAATACATTTCTTCAAAGTATTTTTTTTAATTCATAAAAAGTACCAAATACCCTCAGTTCAGATGGAAATATGCGGTTGAAATAACTCAGACCTCAAAGTGTTAAATATATTTTATATTGTTTCTGCAAAAGACACGACAATCTCCTCATCTAATAAGGAAACGTCTCGGAGCGAATATGAATTTTTCAGTAGATAGGTCTGATACCAGTACAAGATGAACAGGGTGGGTTACAGCACAAGTAATACTCGTATCAGAGATCTGCACAGGCCAGCCCGTTGCCCGATCCCAGTCCGGCCCGTGGACCGAAGTCCGATCCCAGCCCGGCCCGTGGCCCGAAGCCCGATCCCAGGACCATACCGGATACATACAGGACCATACCGGACCATACAGGATCCACCCGGACCATACTTTTTTCTGAAGGCTAGGCCCAAGTCGGGCCTAATGAGTACTCTTTACGGGCCAGGCCGGGTTCGGGCCTTACTTTTTACCTGAAGGGTCAGGACGGGTCGGTACGGGCCTAACATATTTTTTCTGTACAGATCCGGGACTGGTTTCATTCCTAGTCTTCACGTCGCAACTTTTTCAGTCCTAGTTTTGATCCAGCCCATATGAAAATCATTGTCTCGGCGTGGTCTGGTCCGTTCAAAGGTCCGTAAAAATAGGCCTATCCCAAAAAATAAATATCGAAGCCTGCGGCATTTCTATAAAGATGAACATTATGAACATGATAAAATATACTTTAAAAAAATATTAACTGTTATTGTAAATTATATGGTGCCAAACAATCACAATCGATAATGATTAAACAAATAATTTGTTGAAGAAATAAAGCATTATTTTCGACTTAGTATAATATTTTCTATCATACCTTTTTTCTTGGTACTAGTCACAATTTTACTATAAAATATTACTGATTGTTTGGCACCAACTTCAAAAAGTAATTGATTACTTTTTATATGTATATATTCGTAAATTAAATCATAAATATGTAAATTAATCTCTTGTAAAAAATATTCTGTGGAAAACCGTGGATATTAAATTCTGTAAATTAAATTTAACGTTTTTCTGCCGATTCATGATGTCCGATGTGTGATTATTGAATAACGTTTCGTCATTAGAGAATTTTAAAGAATTATTTAATTCTTTTAAGTGCGTTTTTTGAAGTCGGTTAATATATATATTTTTTTAAGTATATTTTATTCTTTTTAACATTGACTTTTTTTACTACTTTAGTTTGTATCTCAGCTGTAGTTTTTGAAATGGTAAACTGATTTTATTTATACATTTTTTCAATATATTTTTCTCGAAACTGTGCTCCTTGCACTCATCTTGTTTTTTATGGCATGTTTTTGAATTTTTTTCTGTATTTTTAACCATTTTCTTGGCGCAGCATGTCCCTAATGGGACTTTGCGCCATTAGACCCCAATCCGAGGCTAACGAAATAGACCGGCTACCGCGGTGCCTCCCGTGTGTCTTTTTTTACAGACCGCTAGAGTGACGTGATGCTTTTTTTTTGTACAGCTGCATTGGTGCATTCGAGCATCACGTGACTCCAGCAGTCTGTTAAAAAAGATACGTGGAATGCACCGAGGTAGCCTGTCTTTTTCGTTAGCCTCGACCCCAATCAACCAACCACAGGTACTTGTGCTCTGATATATGAGTGTACGTTACTGATGGATTTCCAGCTTTTCGACATCTACTTCCGATGTTGGTTATTATCGATGTGGGCCTTCCAGTTTGGTGGATGCGAGAAATTGTGCAGTCAAGATTTCTCACTTTGGAAAGATCTCGCATCTCTGTAACAGTAACAGCATAAAAACAGACGCTTCTTATTGGTGACGATTTAAATTTTTTTACAACTGGGGTGCTTTGAAGAAATTCTGTGGCATCAGGAACAGAACAGTGGTAAGAAATCGAGAAAATAACTCAGTCTACAGGTGTTACTGCATTAAAATAGCATGGAGCAGTCATAGTTGAAAAATAAACAAGCAATGGGTAGACCAACAAAGCACGCCGCCCGCATGAGAAAGAAGCGTTTACTAGAATCAGATAGTGATAAAAGATTGCGTCTTCAGAAAAATAGTCAGAGATGTGCTATTAAACGTAAATCAGAAACTCTAGATGATCTAGAATTACGGCTTTCTAAAAAAAGGGCATATTCGAAGTTTAGATTGTCCAGGGAATCAACATATTAAAGATAACATGGATTTAATATACGCCGAGAACATTTGACCAATGAGACTCCAGAAAAACGCTTAAAACGGCAGGCTACTATGCAAATGCAACAGCGTAAACGACGTTTAAATGAAACTAAAGAGGAACGCTCTCTTCGTATATCTCAAATGCAAGATGATGCCTAAAATCGTAGAAAAAATTCGGTAAGGACGATTTTGAATCGGCAGTTAATATTTACGCTGATAATCCTTGCAAAATATGCAATAAAGCACATTGCCCACAGCAACGTACTATTTTACGTACGCACAGCTTATTTCCTAATCATGTACTCGTTTTAGGAGATATTGTAACGTGTACTCGATGTGCAAATAACTTTAAAAAAACAAAAAATTCCTTCTCAAGCTTCATGGAATAAAATGAACGTAATGAGAATTCCTCCAGAATTAACAGATCTAACTGATATTGAACAGCGATTATTAAGCAGAGTTATTCCCTTTTTAAAAATAATTAAAGTTCAAAATCGATTCAGTCAAGACTGGTGTAAAGGCCAAGTGGTTTTATTTGCAAAAGATATCATAGAGTTGGCTGAGCAACTTCCAAATCAATTAAATCAAACCGGAATATTCATAATAACAGAAAGCTTGGATAAATTACAACGCTCAAGACAGTTTCAAATAGATATGAGCAGACTGCACAAAGCACTCAAGTGGTTAATATTCAACGATTTTCTTTATAGAGATGTTCATCCAGCTTTTTCAAATATTATTGGCATATCGGAAGTTACGCAAATTACAGATGATATTGCAGTAGCTACTAAAATGGTTGTACAAAAAACTGAGTCACCAGTACTGCAAGTAAATAGGTACAAAAATATAAATAATAATGCTGCTATTTTTTGAGGGTCACTTAATCAATACTCAGACAGGTTTGACATCGAGAGAGAGACGACATACGAAAATCGATTTATTCTGTTGAGCTGAACCAGGTTTTAGACCAGATGCTATAATCATTAAGGTTAGCTGGGTGAAAAAGTCCCACCAGATTCGTCCGGTATAGCTCAGATGGCAGAGCACTGGCGGCTTCAGCCAGGAGATCCCTGGTTCGAATCCTGGTTCGGACATTTTTCGCCCAGTTGGAAATTTACATCTAATATGATTTGTTTACCAATTAGAATAATTGTGTTAAAATTAATCTAGTAATAACTGCCGATTTGGCTTTCCTAAACCAGTAAAGGAAACAACAGTATTTCTTGGCGCAGATGAAGCTTTAATGAACAACGGCCGATTTTGTTTATTGAAACGAACATCAGAAGAAACGATGATCAATAATTACAAGCCAACTCTTTTACATGTTTAGCAAGGTAATACGGACATACAGCCTTGCGGAAATGTCACTGCCGTTTCATAATATGTGGCAAAATATGTGAGTAAATGTGAACCCCATGACACTGGAGAGGTTATCAAGGAAGCGATAATGAAAGCCAAGAGAAGTGGTGGCTCTATCTGGAATCAACTATTTGCTGTGTCTATGGCGATATTGTCGCAACGATTGGTGAGTGCAGCAGAATGCTCAAGCGCATATCGATTGTGTCACTTACCCTTGAAAATGAGTTCTCGAAAAGCAGTATTCGTCAACAGCTGCAAACCAGAACAAAGATACAGAATCCTTCGTTTCGGAGAAGATGAAACGTCGATTTAACAACATTTTACACCGTTATGTTCAGAGACTGGACATTCTTGAAAGTTTGAGCCTTGCTGAATTTGCTGTTAGGTATGAAACGGTTTCGGGAACGTCTTAGACGGAGGAGGATGGTGACGTTGAGCTTATCGAAAATCTGGACACAGAAACATGCAGGTTTATAAGACTCAGAGATAACACGCGTATGAGAGTAAGAAATAAACCAGCGGTGCTTCGTACTCGATATTACACATTAAACAGTGACAAGGAAGGATACTATTATAACCTTATAGTTTGTCACATCCCATTTCGGAATGAAAATGAACTGCTGTTAGAGAACGAGACAGCAGAAGCTTGTTTTTTGAGAAGACAACGAGAATTAAGGCCTTTACTTCAAAATGGTAATGTAGGAGATTTCGCTCATGCAGAGCAAATGATCCAGGTTGCTCTAGCCCAAGCTGTAGCTTTAAATGCGGCGCGTAATTATGATACAGAATTCAATTTAACAACAGTCCCTAATATTCAGGCAGATGAAGAAATTATTGTTGAACAGCTATATTGCGACGAAATTATTGAAGATGCCCAAGGTATGACACATGATGTTTACACGAATATGGTACATAGTCTTAACATACAACGAAGACAATTATTCCAGAAAATTTCAAAAGCCATTGAGAAAGATCTTAACAACGAGAATCATCAAATGTTACTTTTTATTACCGGAGGCACTGGTAGAGGCAAATCATTTCCTTTACAATTATTAGTTGAACATATAAAACGGTGCTACTCTCCTACTGTAGATGCATTAATAAAGCCTACTCTCGTGGAGGTTGCCTCTTTGACTGGTGTGACGGCTCGTCAAATATTTGGTAAAACCCTACACTCAGTATTTTCACTGCCTATAGAAAAGTGTCGCACTATGACGTTTCAACGTATGTCAGGAGAAAGGCTAGAACAAGAACGCCGAAAATGGCGATATATTAGTTGGCTCGTGATCGATGAAATTTCAATGGTCTCGTACGAAAATCTAAGGATAATTAATTTACGTTTGCAAGAGTCCAAGAGCAATGAAAAATTATTTGGCGAAGTGAATATATATTGCTCTTCGGAGACATCATGCAATTACCCCCTGTCAAAGGACACTGGTGTTTTATTCAACCACCTTGGTGCGCCGCTGAAATTAATTTGTGACACCAATTTTCGTTTTGCGAGTTAACCTTGAATATGAGACAAAGAGATGACTTGGAATTTATTGATTTATTAAATAGTTTACGATTTGGTGAAATGACTACCAACCAGTTTCAACTTCTTTGTGAAAGGCGAAGAGTACCATTGTGTGGAGAAGCTGATGATGGTGTTGCAGTCAGAATATTTCCAACACTAAAATTAGTTGATCAGTATAATCAAAAAATATACTTTTCAAAAAAATATGTTAACCGACTTCAAAAAAAGCGCTAAAATGAATTAAGTAATTCTTTAAAATTCTCTAATGATAAAATATTTTCGAATTACTAAAAATCCGAAATCATGTGTCGGCATAAAAATGATAAATTTAATATGTACAATCTAATACCCACCAAACATGGATTTTCGAGAGAATATCTTTTACAAGAGATGCATTTTCAGGCTTATCATTTAATTTACGGATATATACATATAAAAAATGATCAATTACTTTTTGAAGTTCGGTGCTAAAGAAACCCAATCGATAATGATTAAGCTGCTAATTTGCTGAAGGAATATATTATTTCCGTCTTTGTATCATCTTTTCCATCATCACTTTATTCATAGTACTAGGAACAACATATTCACAGTTCTCACTGTACCTAAAGTAGTTTAGCACCGAACTTCAAAAAGTAATTGATTATTTTTCATATGTATATATCCGTAAATTAAATGATAAGCCTGAAAATTCATCTCTTGTATAAGATATTCTCTTGAAAATCCATGTTTGGTGGGTATTAGATTGTACATATTAAATTTATCATTTTTATGCCGACATTTTCGGATTGACATGATTTCGGATTTTTAGTTATTGGAAAATATTTTGCCATTAGAGAATTTTAAAGAATTATTTAATTCTTTTTAGCGTTTTTTTTAAGTCGGTTAATATATATTTTTTTAAGTATATTTTATTTTCTACTTTTTAGTTATCAATAAAGTAATACATAACTAACCTGATTTCAATGCATGCTGAATAAATAAATAATTTCTAATAAAAATTATAATTCATCAACATTATTCATTAAAAATAAATAGTTTTTAATAAAATCTTTGTATTTTCATTATAAGAAATATGGTTTTATTAGGATTTAGTATTTAAAATATAGTTGTTTTAAAAAAATAAATTGCATTCATAACAGTCTACATTCAAGAATAATAATCTTTGTATTGAATCTTCACGGATGTTACAAATGGAGGATATTCCATTTACGTTTTGATCACGTGGTCAAGGTAAAAACTTCTAGCGTAAAGAAGGGAAGGTTCCGTAGATGTAATGAAAAACCCTCGACAGCCAGTGAAACAGTTCATGCGGAAAGCAGTAGTAGCCTCCCTTCTTATCAGTTAGAAGTTCTGTGTGTAAATTACCGGTATCACGTGACTTTATTCAGCCTCGAACCCAGATTTGGAATAAAGTCCATTGGTTCAGAATTCTACTAGAATGGAGGATATTCTATCTCCGTTTTGATCACGTGGTCAAGGTAAAAACTTCTAGCGTAAAGAAGGGAAGGCCCCGTAGACGTGCAATGTAAATCCCCGCTAGCCAATGAAACAGTTCATGAGGCAAAGCAGTAGTATCGTCCCTTCTTATCAGTTAGAAGTTCCTGGGGTAAATTACCGGTATCACGTGACTTTTTTCAGCCTCGAACCCATATTTGGAATATCCTCCATTATTCTTTTCCAATAAACTCCGTCACCTGTTTGCTCAAGTAGCGTGCCTTTATAGGAATGTTGTGACAAACGATAATCATACTATGTTTAGACAAACGTGTTTGTCCAAACTATGGCAAGCCTAAGCATTTTCTATTCCAGAATGCGGCGATACTTGCTTGGAGAAGTTCGTTTATACGAGTGGTTGGCATCAGCTTGGGGATAATGGCAGACTCTTCAAGATGACTGCCGATTTCCTTTTGTTCAGAATCGTATCAACCAATCAATTTTATATCTCGTATGTCGCCACTCTGGTATCACGGTTCAATATACTCCGGCGGTAACGACTTCGGAAATGAGCGGTAGTAATGGACTATATTCAAAATCTGGGTTCGAGGCTGAAAAAAGTCACGTGATACCGGTAATTTACACAAAGAATTTTTAACTGATAAGAAGGGAGGCTACTACTGCTTTCCGCATGAACTGTTTCACTGGCTGTCGGGGATTTACATTACGTCTACGGAGGCTTCCCTTCTTTACGCTGGAAGTTTTTATCTTGACCACGTGATTATAACGTATATGGTATATCCTCCATTGGATGTTGAGTTCGAATCTGATAACTGCAGACAGTACCGCTACTACAGCGTCTAGAATACCTAGTGTGGAAATATGCTATACAAACAACGCTAAAAATTTGTATCCCTTAAATGTGCGACGATACTGCTAAAATCCCAAGTGTCAATCGCAGCGACATCTGCGGGATTTTCTTATTACATTGTATAGACCAGCAATACCTTGCAGTTGTAGAAAATGTCCTGCAGATGTCGCTTCGATCTTTTTATTTCAGCAGCATCGTTTCACATTTAAGGGATACAATATTTTAGCATTTTTTTTAAGTATAGACAGGTTGCACATGACGTCACATGTCAGGCATCCGAGGCTAACGAGAAAGACAGGCTACCGTGGTAGGTCCGATTCTTCTTTTTTTACAGACCGCTGGAGTCACGTGATGCTCTTTTCTCACACCTTCATTGGTGCATTCGAGCATCACGTGACTCCAGCGGTCCGTAAAAAAAGAAGAATCGGACCCACCGCGGTAGCCTGTCTTTTTTCGTTAGCCTCATCAGGCATCGCTTCATAATGGCGACCAAACATAGGCGAATGTGGTGCTCTCCATTTGACTTATTACACTTATTTGCACTATAATAATAAAAATAAGATAGATCTAAATTAAGCATAAAGATAACACGTGCTTTTAACGGCAAATGGGCAGTTCTGTGCTCCACGTGTGTGCTCCAGACGCAATAGCATCAGTCGTTGCTAATAGCAACGTGACGTCAATGCAAGGGGTCTATTACAGGGATAGCCGATTTCTACACTATATATTCTAGGCGCTATACCGCTACACATAAGGCATTTTACGATACAGAGACATATTGGAGGCCTTTGCTGTGTGCACTGACTCATGAGGGTACTTTTCTGTGCTCATATGTTTAAGTGCACTTTGCTACAGCGTTTAGAATACATAGTGTGGAAATATGCTATCCAAACAATGCTAAAAATTTGTATCCCTTAAATGTGCGACGATACTGCTGAAATCCAAAGAGTCAGCGACATCTGCAGGATTTCCGTGTTACATTGTATAGACTAGCAATATTCTTGCAGTTTTAGATAATATCCTGCAGAGGCCGCTGCAATCTTTGTATATTTGCAGCATCGTTGCACATTTAAGGGATACAATATTTTAGCGCTTTTTTAAGTATTACAGGGATTTCCACCCTATATATTCTAGTCGCTATAACTTTGCTGTTGAATTGTCAACTTTTCGAGACCCACTTCCGACGTCGGTTTACTTATCGTTGTGGATCTTCAGGTTTTCTGAAAGCGGCAACTTATCCAGGTAAGATCCCGCCTTTCGGAAAGTCACGGCATCCAGCAAATCATAAGCCCACACTGTAACCTGCGGACATCGGAAGATGGATGCCGAAAAGCTGAGAATTCGCTAGTAAGGGCCCCACCAGTGGCTGAGAGATTCTGCTCTCGAAGCTGGTAGACGGGAGGTGCTGGGCTCGATCCCAATCGCGCCCGTCAGCCTAATCGTTCGGAGTTTTCGTGGTTTTCTTCTAACCTTGGTTCTCCAAGCGTAAATATGGGTTAGGTTTCCTTAGAAAGACCCCCATGGAGGGCAACCTCCCCCTTTGGGTCTATATCCCTCGTGCTGATAATTGGCCGTCATAAACACAACCAACCAATCACAAGTAATATGCCCTTATACGTCACAGCTTGGCAAAGTTCTTCCATATGTCAGAGCACAGCGAAATTACTCTATATGTCAGCGTATAGTAATGTGCCTTCCTATATGTAGCCAAAAGTATTCCCCCTTCAGTAAAAAAAAACAAAAAGAAAGATGTTAGCAAAAACCCTGCCATGTTTCAATAAATAAACTGTACCCATAAAGGCCGTAACAGCGTCGAAAATGAGCGGTGATTAATGGATATTGAGTTTGAATCTGATAATGGTGAACCTGGCTGTCTCTATGCGAGAGTGGCATAATTCGATGCGCATAATATTATGCTTTGACATGCGCGTTTGTCCAAACCATAGCAAACCTAGGCATTTCTATTCCAGAACTTGGCGGCACTCGCCTGAACTAGTTCGATTATACGGGTGACAGAAGTTACCAAGCTTGACGATAATGACAAGCTCACCAAGATACTTCGCGATTAGCTTTTGTACAGAATTTTTCAACAGTCAATTATTATATCATGTATATCTCGATTTTCATATCCAGGAACCCTAATTGAATAAAATCAGAAATCATTCTGATATCTAATCCGATAACGCAATCTGAATCTAAAAATAGTGTCACTACCCTGTTAAAAATCTTCAGCTTTAGCTGCATAGCCACTCCACTGCTTTTATAGAAAACGGTTACTTCACTATATTGTGGAGCATTCTCATTGGTCAAAATAGAGATATTCTATTAAAGCGGTGGAGTGACTCTGCAGCTGAAGTTGCAGATTTTTAACGGTGTACACATAGCATTGTACACTATCATATCAATGTGGGCCTTCCGGTTTGATGGATGAGAGAACTTCTGTTAAGATTTCGCACTTTGAAAAGATCTATTATTTGTATAAGAGTAACAGTATGAAAAATGAACGCTTCTAATCGGGTGACTTATTCAAATAGGATTTGATTTTTATAGTTGTCATTAATTTTTTTTCCTTATCATCAGATTTTGATGAACTTGAAATGGGACCACACGGGTGTCTTATACTTTCAAATTAAAAAAATATCAAAATCGGTTCATATTTAGAAAAGTTATGCGCGAACAGGACCAAAAAATACATACAGGTCGTATTGATAAACTCCTCCTTTTTTGAAGTCGGTAAAAAAAATAATAAAAAATAAATAAAAATCGATTTTGTCTAGATTCGTCTCAACCAATCAAATATCCCCGTATGGCTCCGAGGATTCCTCCCGTATGATTCTTACCGAGGAATCCTACCTGAAGAAAATCTGGAATCATTCTGATATCTAATTCGATAACCGAATGTGAATCTAAAGACAGTGTCGCTACACATAGCTATACACTCTACTGTGTATTGACATATAAAGGCACTTTGTAACTTCAAAATAACAGGCACCCTTACTCAGGCACTTGTGCTACAGCGCCTAGAAGATACCGTGTGGAAAACGGCTACAAAATAGTGCTAAAAAATTGAATCCCATAAAAGTACAACGATGCTGAATAACAAGATGTCGATCGTAGCGCCATCGTAGTGATTTAAAAACGATAGTCATTCTAAGAGAGACTCTTTAACCTATTTCACGTCATTCCTTAACTAAATTAGCTTATAACAGACTAAAATATCTTATATTTATAGTTTCCGATATTTAACATTCTATAATTTTTGAAAACACAGGGTTTATATTGTAAAGAGTTACGAGATGGCGCTCGTATCAGCGTATTGCCGCTGAGCATTGTTGGAGATTTATGGGATACAAGTTTTTAGCACTTTTTAAAGCATTATATGAATAGCCGTTTTCCACACTGTATCTTCTAGGCGCTGTACTTGTGCTATAGCGACTAGAATACACAGTGTGGAAATCGGCTATCCCTGTAATACTTAGAAAAACGCTAAAATGTTGTATGCCTTAAATGTGCAATGATGCTGCTGCAATATGCAGATCGCAGCGACATCTGCAGGATATTTTCTACAACTGCAAGAAATTCCTAGTCCATACAATTTAATACTAGTAATACGAAAATCC
Source organism: Maratus speciosus (assembly GCA_963932465.1). Taxonomy (NCBI): domain Eukaryota; kingdom Metazoa; phylum Arthropoda; class Arachnida; order Araneae; family Salticidae; genus Maratus; species Maratus speciosus. The sequence goes on from OZ010787.1 coordinate 225,489,171, forward strand.
CGCAGATGTCGCTGCGATCGACACTTGGGATTTTAGCAGTATCGTCGCACATTTAATGGATACAAATTTTTAGCACTGTTCGGATAGCATATTTCCACACCACACTGTTAAAAATATCGTGAAAAATTACCTCTGTTTTTAAAGGCTATCTATTTTCTGCCCAATGAGAACGATCCATAGGCGTTTATGTAGCGTCCTCATTGGTCAAAAAATAAATAGCCTTTATAAACAGAGGTAATTTTTCACGATATTTTTAACAGTGTAGGTATTCTAGACGCTGTACTTGTGCTAAAGCGTCTAGAATATATAGTGTGGAAATAATCGCAGTAGTACTTAAAAAGTGCTAAAATATTGTATCTCTTAAATGTCAAACAATGTTGAAATACAAAGAGTCGATCGCAGTGACATCTGAGGATATTTTCTAAAACTCCAAGACCATTTGTTCTAGACGATGTTATAATACAATGTTTACATAGAAATTTAAAAATATAACACAGATGTCGCTGTGATCGACTCATTGGATTTCAGTATCATTGGACATTTAAGGGATACAATTTTTTGGTGGTGTTTGGATAGTAGATTTTCATACTATTTATTCTAGGCGCTGTACTTGTGCTCTGAGACATTAGGAACTTTAAAGGTTGATTTTTCATCTTCTCGACACCTGCTTCGGATACCGGTTTGTATCTATGTGTGCCTTCCGGTTTGGTGGATGACAGAACTTGTTCGGGATCCAGATAGATTTTTTGCTATTAGCGAAACGAGATCGACCAATTATAAGCCTGCATTTTATCAAACAGCGAAAACTTCGCAAAACTGCAAACTTCATATTGGTCAATATCGTTTCACTAACAGTGAAAAATCTATCTGGATCTCGATCCTTGTCCAGCTAAGTTTTCACACTTTGAAAAGGTCTCGTATCTCTGTAAGGCGCGCCACACACCAGAGATACAGCGCCTAGAATATACAGTGTGGAAAACGGCTATTCCTACAATGCTTTAAAAACTGCTAAAAACTTGTATCCCATAAATCTCCAACAATGCTCAGCGGCAATATGATGATACGAGCGCCATCTCGTAACTCTTTTCAATATAAACACAGTGTTTTCAAAAATTATAGATTGTTAAATGTCGGAAACTATAAATATAAGATATTTTGGTCTGTTATAAACTAATTTAGTTAAGGAATGACGTGAAATAGGTTAAAGAGTCTCTTTTAGAATGACTATCGTTTTTAAATCACTACGATGGCGCTACGATCGACATTTTGTTATTCAGCATCGTTGTACATTTATGGGATTCAATTTTTTAGCACTATTTTGTAGCCGTTTTCCACACTGTATCTTCTAGGCGCAGTACCAGAGAGACATGCGAAAATAATTGTGAGACATGAGGCAAATTCTGCCGTTCAAACCGGTTTTTTCTTTGTTAAAAGGGTGAAATTATCGCATGCCTCACGCTTTTTTGTTGCATGTCTCCCAGGTGTGTGGCGCGCCTAAGAGTAACACCATGAAAAATGATTGGTTATAATTGGGCGACTACTTCAAAAAGGATTTCAGTTTTAAATTTTTTATTAAAAAAATTGTTCTAATCATCAGATTTTGATGAAATTTGAATGGGACTACACGGGTGACTTGAACTTTAAAACAAAAAAAGAATTATCAAAATCGGTTCATATTTGCGGAAGTTATGCGTGAACAAGGCCAAAACATACATACAGGTCGAATTGATAACCTCCTTCTTTTTGAAGTCGGTTAAAAAATGACGGAAATTCTCTGTACTACACGCCGGGTGTAGTGCCTAGAATATATAGCGTGGAAATAGGCTATCCCTGAAATAGTTAAAAAAGCGCTAAAATATTGTATCCCTTAAATGTGCAATGATACTGCTGCAATATGCAGATCGCAGCGACATCTGCAGGATATTTTCTACAACTGCAAGAAATTGCTACACTGTTAAAAATATCGTGAAAAATTACCTCTGTTTTTAAAGGCTATCTATTTTCTGACCAATGAGAACGCTCCATAGGCATTTATGCAGCGTTCTAATTGGTCACAAAATAGATCGCCTTAAAAAAGAGAGGTAATTTTTCGCGATATTTTTTACAGTGTAGTCTATACTACAGCGTCTAGAATACCTAGTGTGGAAATATGCTATCCAAACAATGATAAAAATTTGCATCCCTTAAATGTGCGACGATATTGACAAAATCCCAATTGTCGATCGCAGCGACATCTGTGGGATAATCGTATTACATTGTATAGACTAGCAATATCTTGCAGTTGTAGAAAATATCCTGCAGATGTCGCTGCGATCTGTATATTTCAGCAGCATCGTTGCACATTTAAGAAATACAATATTTTAGCACATTTTTAAGTATTACAGGGATAGCCAATTTCCAGACTATATATTCTAGGCGCTATAGTCTATACAATGTAATACTAGTAATACGAAAATCCCGCAGATGTCGCTGCGATCGACACTTGAAATTTTAGCAGTATCGTCGTACATTTAAGGGATACAAATTTTTAGCACTGTTTCGATAGCATATTTCCGCACTAGGTATTCTAGGTGTTGTAACGCCGGGTATATGATATCGTTGCAACTGATGAATCTCGGGAAGCAGCCATATACGGAATGAAATCACCTAGTGACATAATGAAAGATATTCCAAATATGGGTTCGAGGCTGAAAAAAGCCACGTAATACCGGTAATTTACACAAAGAAAGGCTAACTGATAAGAAGGGAAGATCTTACTGCTTTGTCTCACGAACTGTTTCATTGGCTAGCGGGGATTTACATTATATGTCTACGGAGCCTTCCCTTCTTTACGCTAGAAGTTTTTACCTTGGCCACGTGATCAAAACGAAACTGGAATATCCTCCATTCCAACTGATGTCAACTGCAGCGTCTAGAATACCTAGTGTGGAAATATGCTATCCAAACAACGCTAAAAATTTGCATCCCTTAAATGTGCGACGATACTGCTAAAATCCCAAGTGTCGATCGCAGCGACATCTGTGGTATTTTCGTATTACATTGTATTGGCTAGCAATATCTTGCAGTTGTAGAAAATATCCTGCAGATGTCGCTGCGATCTGTATATTTCAGCAGCATCGTTGCACATTTAAGGGATACAATATTTTAGTACTTTTTAAAGTATTACAGGGATAGCCAATTTCCACACAACATATTCTAGGCGCTATAATGTCAACAATTATGGTGGTCTTTTAAAATCTATAAAATTAGCCGAGGGATCACGAGTAATGTTACGACGAAACATCAGTTTGTGACGGTCTCGTAAACGGAACTATGGGTGTAATAAAAAATTTCAAATGGCCAGCTCTTAGGAGACAACAGTTAGAAAGTGGGGAACAACCAAATGCTATTTTAATTCAATTTGAGCTTGTTCAGCAACCACGACCACTTCGCCCGGGCGCGAAAGAGACTGAGGCATATGGAGTGGCATTTATTTTAAACATACATTTATGGTGAACTTGGGAGCTAAATACTCAGCAGCTTTGTATTACCCTCAGAGTAAAGATAATAAGAGATTATATGACAAGTCTGTGGTATTACTCAACATTTTTATTAGATAAATAAGGCAGTGTTCCACAGAGTGTTTTTAAAAGAGAATAGAGCAATGGAGGATATTCCATCTGCGTTTTGATCACGTGATCAAGGTAAAAACGTCTAGCGTAAAGAAGGGAAGGCTCCGTAGACGTGTAATGTAAATCCCCGCTAGCCAATGAAATAGTTTATCAGGCAAAGTAGTAGCATCTTCCCTTCTTATCAGTTAGAAGTTCCTTGGGTAAATTACCGGTATCACGTGACTTTTTTCAGCCTCGAACCCATATTTGGAATATCCTCCATTCGACATACGGCAACGAGTAACGTGACGTCCACCTTTTTCTACCTTTTTGACGTCATCACAGCTAATGGAGAGGGAGATTTGGTGTTTTTCTTGGCGATTTTCTGGCAACCTGGTATTACGGCAGTTTGTAAACAAAAAAACTAATAACATCAGTATTACAATTTACAATAAATACTATATAATTTAATATATTGAAGAATATTAATAAAATCAGAATTACAGGTAATCGCCGAAATGTTTATTAAATATATGGCGGATGAAAAGGGTTTCATGCACAGCTGTAATAAAAAATTTTTTTTCACTCAAGATTATTTATTACGAAGAAAGGGAAAATTTGTAGTTACAAAAAAATAACTACTGATTTGCATACTGCAAATCATATCATATCAATTACTTGCATATTTATTAAATGTTCCATTTGAAAAACCTATTGTATATACTATATTTATTATACCTATATATTTCGTAAATATTAAGTAATGTGAACAAATTGAATCCCTTTTGTAGTAGATATTTTATTTAAAGTATCACACAGCTGAAAAGTGTTTTAAAACTTTTTACCCTTTTTTATGTGTAGTGCGTTTAATTGAATCCCTTTTGTAGGTATGTTATTTAAAGTATCACATAACTGAAAAGTGTTTTAAATCTTTTTACACTTTTTCTATTATGTGTAATGCGTTTTACTTTGAAGTTCATCATTAATTTTTTTTTAATTAATAGAAAACTAATATACTAAAATCTGCCGAGACAGTATCGGAAGGAACCAAGAAAAAGTTCCGTTTTAAACAGATTTCATTTTTAGCTACTTGATTTAAAAAAAACTGGAGACCTAATATTTTGGAATACTAACAACTTTAGTTGTATCCCCCGTCCCCTTCACCAGCATATAGTATTTCATACATTATTTGCAAAATTTAAGCAATTTTTTTTTAGAAAAAGAAAATAATTAATATAATATTTTAAATATATCTATCCATATACAGTGGTGCACCCAGGATGGGGGGGAGCCGAGCATTGGTGGCGAAACAAAATAAAATTAGCGAGGGCAAAATTTCTCTGCTTATGATTACAGTAGGTAATTACAAGGAAAAACTAATTAATCATGAAATTACCGTAATTAATTCAGTATTTAATAATAATTTATTTATTTTAATGAAAATGAAAATTATTATATTTAAAATTTAATTTAATTAATAATTAAAAGTACACTAATTTTTGAATGTGCAGAAGTTAAATACTTAAAGAGCCCTTAAACAAACATTTATAGAATTTCCTATTTATATTTATCTGACCGTGAGACATATTGTAGTTTAAAGGAAAATATCTAAAATAGCCTTGGCGAAATGAATTATTGGATGCAAATTTTTGGGCTAGTTCATTTAAACTTTATTTGTCAGTCAGAATTTTTGGGAATTAATAAACTAATAGAGAATTTAATCTGTTTTGGGCATCAGTCAATTCTTGAAAGGCACTGCCTCTAGTCTTGGAAAGGGCAGCTGCCCCTACTGCTACCGTGGCTCAGCCGACTATAGAGGTGAGTTGAATTGAACAGATAAAAAAATTCAGTAAATTCAATTAAAAACATTGTTACACAATAAAATCCGTTTTTCTTTTTACAAATTACTTCAGTTGCAGTCACATTAATCTCTTTATGTATATATCATAAAGCAGCCCATTTTTAATCTTTATTCTGTCAGAGTGGATCTTAAGTAAATTTTTAAAATGTGTAAGGTTGAAAATGACCTTTCGCTGCCACGGGTTGTAACGTGAAGCTTTGCAAATATTTTTAGTAATTTATAGATGTCCAGGTACAACATTTTCTCACATTTCGAAACTGCTTCAATGACATTCTTGCATCGAGTTATGAAAGTGATTTTTAAAATTTTCTGTACCACAACTTGAATTCGGCGTTCAAAATTTTGATTTGGTAGAAAGCAAATCATGCGCATAAAATTCACAGAATTAAAGAAAATCTTTCATTTCATTTGCTGTTGGAGCATCTTTTCCATTAGGTAGAAGAATTAAAAAACTTTCAAAATGTTGCGGTGCCAAGTGAAATGTTCATTAATTTGAGTCAACATTTGATCAATGAATGGAATAAAAATATTTCCCCTGAAATGCTCTTTTATAGAATCGGTTGGAACATTGGATCTTTGTTTTTGTTTTGATGCAGTTCTTGGCATTTTAAGATCAAGATGAAAGTTACTGTCTTTCAAACAAGCTTCATCAAAAATTTCCTTGAAAGGGCTTTACGAATAGAATTTAAGTAAGCCACAACGTTGTCAACGAAATTTAAGGCAATTAAAAGGTCACTGTCACATTTTTGCAATAATTTAAACAACGGTAATAGCTCGGAGGTGGATGAACAGACCATCGCCTTATCCAGTTGATGGCTGAAATTCCAGAATTAGACAGAACTCGATTCGCATATTAAAATGCAACTGGTCTGCCTGCAATTTCCTGCAACCAAAGGTATGAAAACATAGAGGACTAGGAGCAAGAAAACATAATGGTAAACCTATCAGTCAGCCACTAAAATCAGGTTTGCAGGTGTTTACCACCAAGATATGAGTTGACAAACTCGTTGCATTTTAATATGCACATCGAGTTTTAACTAATCCTGGAATTTCATCCATCAAATCGATGAGGTGACGGTTTGTGCATCCGCCTTCCGGTCCATAAAGTGTATGTAAATATATTCTGTAAGGTAAATAAAGAAATTATGAAACCTAATTCACATAACGAATTTTTCAAAAGTTTTGCCTTAGAAGCAGGGCTGTGGGGTCGGATCTGTTAAAATTCTCGGAGTCGTCCATTTTACAAGCAAGTCTGCATTGTCGGAGTCGGCCCATTTTTGAGTGAAAAAGTCTGAGTCAGATCTGTTAAAATTCCTGGAGTCAGAGTCTGAGTCGTCCATTTTTCCCACCGACTCCGCAGCCCTGCTTAGAAGACTAGTCTCTGTCTTCTCAAGTTGCAGTTGTTTCAAGGCTATGAATCACTACGTCATATAATTCTATCATGGTCATGATGACTTCATGGCGTACTACCCACCTAGTTGGACAAACTTTTCATAGTTTTTGTTTATTAATTTCCGGAGTATGTCTGTCAATATTGTTGAGGAGGAGGTCTTGTCTCTTAAGGTGCGTTTTCACTGGTCGTTCTAACGACTTAAATAACCTTAGCTACCCAAAACCTTAACCTAAGAGCGTTTTCACTGGTTACAGATAAACCCTTACGCCAACCAATCAAATGCAAGTTTTTATTGCGCAAGCGTCTACTTATCGAGCCTAAGCTCTGATAGTCAATCAATCGATCAGCTGTCAATTATAAACAAATAATTGTTGGTTGCGCTTGTCATGTTTAATAGTAAATATTGTTTGCAAATTACACATTTTAAATCCCAACAATTTTTTCTTATTCTGTGAAGTCGCTTTTATGGAAAATAATTTTGTGGGGGGGGGGGGGGCTTTTTTTATAAAGAAGAATAAAGGAGTATAAATCTTTGACATACACATGACTAACATAACGTTAAACACAAACTAACATAAAAGGTACTTTTATGCTAGTTGGATGCAAATCTTGCATTTTTTTCCCCTTCAGCAATAATGCCTTTTAGTTTTCACTTGTGTAAATCAGAAACAATGCATTAAAGTTGAAATAACATATTTTGGTTCGGCGTATTATATCTCATTTTTATTATTTTATTCCTTTTTTAATGAAATAAGCGAAAGGCGTACATATTTTAAATATATGTAGTATTTTAAATGAAAAATTTGTATTTCAAATAAAATGAATGTGAGGTTTATATTTCAAAAGAAATGAATACAAATGATGACAATAGGAACAATATTTAATGGTTTATTTCAGGGCCGAAATTAGAGGGGGGCATGTGCCCTGGGTGCCAGAACGGAAAACGAAGGGGGTGCCAACTGAATTTTGGTTTTTGATTTCTAAAGAACCTACGCTAGTCACGTGAAGAGACTTGCAAGCTAATGTTAAATATGGGAGCATTCTTTTCAAATTTCTCGCTTGCATTTTAATATTTTTAAAAGATTTTTTCTTCTTTAGGTAGCTGAGTTTGACTTTTAACTTTGTTAGGTTGTACGTTTTCGATTTTCGTTGCAGTTTTCTTATGAGGCTACTTTAACTTTCGAAACCGGTTCAAAAAGTGAAAGTAACTTTGTATATATATATATGATAAAAAAGCTGCAACCAAAATTAAAAAAAGTAAACATTTACCCGGTTAGAGATTAACCTCAGCTATTCCAAACAGAATAAAAATCCCTACCGGCTCGGGCCTACAGGCGGAGGTAGATTTCGAAGTTAAGTACTAAATTCACCAACAAAACTTAAATCAACTTTAGAGATAAACCCGGTTCCTTCACTAAGAATGAGCTCTAGGGAGCTAAACATTTTGTGAAAATTCTAATATACACGAATACACACACGCATGTATATGGAATAGGTTTAAAAATGGCTAAAATAAATTCGGAAAACCTCAAAGTCTTAAAATATGTTAATATTTCCATAGTCGGGTTTTTATAATGTTTTAATACGTTTCTTCAAACTCACATGACGTTACATATTCATCTGCTGAGGTGCATTATATTTCCAATATGACGCAATATATATATTTTTTAATTCGTCAAACTATTTATTTCATTTTGAGTTTTCATTCTGAAATTTTGCTCTAGAAAACTTATGACGTAATATTCAATTTGTTTTCAATTCGTCAAACTATTTATTTAATTTATTTTTTCACGTGAAAAATCTTGCAATAGAAAAGCAATTGTTGTGGTGAGAATTTTATTGTTTTTTTTTTAATTGTTGGCAACTGCTATAATGACAAATATTTATTTTTTTTCTGTCATTGTTGTGTAAGAGATGATTTTATCAGAATCTTTTTAAGACGGTATTCAAAATTTTTAACTCTCCCTTCCATTCCCTTGGGCCGATTTTGCTCATTTTCAATCCCCGCCGAGATATTAGCCATCTCAAAGTTGTTTGCGAGTTTGAAGACGATCGGTGCATAATTGCGACTTTTATCGTGCGGACAAAATTTAGTACATACATATATATATATATATATAAACTTTTTAGGTGGGGGTGGTTTTGGGTTCCTGAGGTCATATAATGAAAAGTTATGAAGGAATTTTTCAAAAGTCGCACCATGGTAACGACTGCAATAGGTACTATTTCTTACGAAATCTATCAAAAAATCATTTAAAAATATTAAAATGCAAGAGAGAGATTTAAAAAGAACACTCCTATAAGTTTAACATTATCATGCGAGTTTCTTTATGTGACTTCCTTTGGATTTTGTTCTCAAGGTTTTAATGGATCAATATTTGATAAAGTTGATTACGTATTTTTTTTGTTACATATTTTAAATTTCAAATAAGTCGGCTATTATAATTAAAATTATCTTTGTAAATTGACTTCGCATAGACCAGGGAAGGGAGGAGGGAGCAAAATCTATGTTTACGCCAGGTGAAAAAAAGCTAGTTTCAGCCCTGGTTTATCTCATGTGCTTGACTGACATAAATTACCCAAAACTGTTGTGAATTTGAACAATCGGGTCAACTGGCATAACAATGATTTCACTAATCTATATATCTCCAACCATAACATGCCAATAAAACACGTTGTGTTGCCTCTCAGTCAGTTTAAATATTAAACTATCATAAAAGTGATATAGTTGCTACTAAATAAGTATAAAAGCAAAAAAACTATTTTTTTTTCTTTTTTAATTTAAACCACTCTTTTATAAACATTAATAAATATAATACTTAATTTCAGGACTGTAATTCATGTTGGTTCAAAAATCTTCTGTTACAATACATTAATTTGGCATGACTCTAATTATGGAAAATTCACCACTTTGACTTGGTAGAAAGCATGACCTACTGAATTTATTAAAAGAATTACTTTTTCTCTCTTTTGTTCAGATATGACAATAGAAAAGGCGAAAAAAACATTTTTAGAACTATGAATCGAGAATTTTTTTTTAATTATTTTTTCAAAGTTTAATTATAATTTACTTAATATTAAATTATTAATTGATAAAAGCAGATTTTAAAAAAATATTTCTTTATTTTTGTAATTAAAAATTCTTTATTTTTTATTTATATTTCGTTTCTTACCTTTAAATTATTTAAAATATTTCGTTGTTACAGTTTCGCAGCCAGATGGCATATTTTAATGGCGCGGTTTGATGCAGAAATAACTCTGCTGTTATTGTATCTTAACAATACATGAAGAATATTTGGTGATTTATCACCTGTGACTCTAATAGAAAAATGCATTAAAATTCATTTATTACTTTATAATTAAGTTCCTAAAAATACTAAAATTTATTGCCAAAAGAAGCACTCAGGTGTACATCATTTTTACAAATCTGGAATATTGGGTAAGACGAGTCTACTCTTGATAATAGTAATGAGGATAATAAAAGGGGGGTATCCTCTAGTATTGGTTTTGTGAATGATGGAGATCATAATAGTAGCTTCGTATTTGCTTGCCTTCTAGATTATAAAAAAGAATTTTTCTTTTTTGTCAAAATAATACATTTCCTCTTCGATTAAGAGGATGTCTTCGATCTAAAGAAACATGTTATGATAATTTAGATATCTATATATGTATTATTCTTATTTATAAAGTACTATATTATGAAAATATTTTAACTGGTGTGAAAAATAAACATCGTAATGAAAGAAATGTTTTAATTCTACATTCAAGGGAAATTTTCTGGAAGAGTCTCGTTTCAAAGAAATTCAATTCTGATACTTAAAAATAAGCAAAAAAGACATTTTACTCCATCCATTTATTTTAAAATTATTAAAAGTTGCAAACTAATTTCATCTTTCTTAGTTTTTTAAATACATTAGTATGATCAAAAGGTTGAGGCTCCCATCCTTTCATGCGAAGACACTCACAAGCTTATGTTAACCCTATGGGAAGATTCTTTTAAAAAATAGTATTTGCATTTCGATTTTTTTTTCATTGGATAGCCTATCAATTTCTACATTCAACTCTTATTTTTCGATATTTTGCTTGCAGTTTTTTTTTTCTTTTAAGAGGACATTTTTACTTTTGGATCCGATTCCTAAAGTGAAAGTAGGGGAGACCGGGGGAATGCCGCCAACCCGGGTTATGCCGCCACCCCACCTAGTTTAAAAACTAACGGCAGTTTGAGATAGTGTATGTGCCTGCACTATAGCGCTAACAATAGAAACAGTGCCTAAAGTGAGAGTGACTTTGCTGTACGTCGTTCGTTTGTTCTAGTGAAAAACGTAGTTTTCATCTTGTTGCTTATTATTTTGGAGCTTCAAATGAGTAGAGATAAGCACCTTTTATTGTAACATTAGGTATTTAAGATAATATGACCCGTAATCTACATGCATTCGCCGACATTTTGATGCAATGTGTTGAACAAGTTCGGTTCTTCTTTCGGCTTTGCTTGGGGATTTCCGCCATATTATCCTCTCGGGGTAATGCCGCCGCCATGCAGATCGGGTGAGAAATGGCCTCATTTTAATGTAGTGGAGCCGATTCAGCAGAGTGACTTTTGCAATATGAAGTAAATTGTAAGCTTAACCATTATTCTGCTCAATTACATTGATTTCTAACTATTTTCAGTAGGTTGTGTGTTTCCTAGTATCCATTTGATGCATGTACTATGTCATTAAAGAGTGGCGGCATTACTCCGGTACAGTGGCGGAATTACCCCAGTGTCCTGGGTAATCCCGCCACTGTGCAGAGGTTTAAAAAATATGTTTTTATGTATGCTTACTGTACAGTTATGATTACGGTTAAATTTATACAGATACTAAAGATCATGATTCAGCTTTAGAATTTTTACTATTAAAAAATAAACATTTTTTCGAGGTGAAAAAAATTAAATTCCCTTAAGGTGTCGCCATTCCCCCGGTCTCCCCTAAATTAATTAAAAAATCTGCAACCAAAACCAAAAAAGTAAAAAAATGGTGAATGCATGATATATTATTATATGTACAGCCATATATTTCTGCTAATTCTGTGCCAACATTTGCATGATTCAGCGCAAAGTGGTGTGCATCTAAAGGAAAATAGCCGACTATTTCTGTTAATGCCACATGCTTTTATAATTTTTGTTTTCACCTCCACATTATTCATAAATATTCTATTCTAAACGTAGTGTTGACTCTAGACCAATTTGGCAGGACACAGCACCCGACATCCCTTTTTAATTAGTTTATGCACCTGGCATGTGCCCGGTATACCTTTTTAATTATTTTATACACCCGGTATTCCATACTGCAATTTTTGATGCTCCCTTTCAATTTAACTGCAAAATTTGTCAATCAGTTGAGTGAAGAAAAAAAACAAGAAATTCACCAGTTGGTTATGGAGAAAAAAAATCTCAAAATTCTTAAATCAGTCGCGGAAAAAAATGCTTAGTTCGTCCATCGATCGCATGAAAAAAAAATGAAAGTTTCGCTAGTAAGTCGAGGGGGGGGGGGAATTAAAAAATTCACAAACTGTTTACGGGAAAAAATAATTAAACTCGTCGATTGGCCACAGGGAAACTCGGCAAAATTCATCCATCTACCGTATAAAAAAACACGAATTTTGCAAATCAGTTGCAAGAAAACCCCCTGCAAATTTCGCCAATTGGTAGAAATAAATTATCGCCAAATTAGTCAATCGGTTACGGGGAAAAAATTGCCTAAATCGTCATTCAGTCATCGGAAAAAATTGAGAAATTTATCAGTCAAGTAAGAAAAAAAAGAGAAATTTGTCAATTGGTTGCGGGAAAACATTGCAAAATTTTATTTATAAAAAAGGACTCTAAACAAACCACAATTCAAAATATTTTTGTGAACAAGGTACATGAGTGTCCTTTTTTAAAAAATCCCGCCTGGAATCCCTTTTTTTCTAGAGTCAACACTAATCCGAGTATGCTAATAAAAAAGTGTTTTAATTTTTTATATTTTTATGCTTATATTAGCATGTTTCCCTAAACAATAATCTAATTTTATATTATAGTCTTTATTTTAATCTAAGTGATTGTTCCAATTTAAATTTATGCAATTGATAATTACTAAATTCCTTAAAAATTAATGTCTTAAATCAGAAAACATCAAAGGCTAATTCCATGCGAACTTGTCATGTCTGTCACGCAATTAAAAATCGCTATGCTTGTTGGTCACCGTTATTTTCGAAAAGTTTGCTTCGCCTTTTCAATTGATGAGATATCTCCGATAAAATAAGTCATATTTTTCCGTTCTAAAATACCGGTAGCCAAAAATCTTAGTATGTGACAGACATGACGAGTTCGCATGGAAATAGCCCAAATAGAATTTACTCTTACATTAGCAGTACATAATAGAACACAAAAATGTTTTTAAAACAATAGCAAGTGGTTTACTTTTCATAAAGATAGGCAATACAGCAAAATAAAAAAAGTAGTGTAGCTTCCATGCTGCATACAAAATGTGTTTTAGCCTGCAAGTTTGCATCTAAAAGACTAAAGATTATTTCTAAACTAATAGTCTCCCAGGCACATTCCAACGGGCCAACACAGGAGTGAGGAACCAACAAGCTGCAATTCTACTACAGATTAGGTGAATTTACTCTTTCTGCACCGATTGTCATCATCTTAGTGAAAATAACTGACGCTGCTGATGAACAGATCATAGTACAGCTTAACACCAATCATCCTTGTTGTATTTCTATAATCAACTGTAGCAGCTAAAGCAACTAGCAAATTAAAAGAGAAAAAAAAATTAATACATGCATACATATATAGAAATTAGTTTTTAAAAAGATAATATTATTTACTAATCACTAACTATTAATTAACTAAGAAATTTAAGTATGATTATCAACAAAAACAGAAATAGTTATGCCACTATACCATCTAAATATTTATTACAGAATGCTAATTATGAAAAAATACTTAAAAGGCTATAAATATTAGTATAAATTTCATGCATTGTATTTTTAAAAAGATACGATACTGCAAAATAGTTTTTTTCTGTTTACATTACATTTTCATCAAGTTTTAGGATAAAGATGTAATATAGATTCAGAAAAGGCAAACCTCAACACAAAAAACGGCTGAGAGCGAATACGTACACTAAGCCCAAAATATGATACAAAAATAAATAAATATTTGATTCAAACAGTAAATGTCGATTTTTTATTAAAGTACTACTCAAAATCAAATATGGGAAACCAAAAATACAGCTGATTATATATTTATTAAAATTAGGGATGCACCGAATAGTGATTTTGGTTGAATACCGAATATTCGGCCTACAGGAGAACCGAATACCGAATATTCGGCTAGCTGAATAGTAACTGTGAATAACTGTGTGTGTAACTGTGAATAGTAACTATTCGGCCGAATACCGAATATTCGGCTTGTTGAATACTTTTATATTTCAAAGTTTAAAGGCATTAAAATGTTAAATTTTAAAACAATTTTACTTAATATTTAAAACAAACTATCATTTTGATAAACAAGAGCTTTTTTTCAAGTAAACTTTATGCTGAAAAAAAGTCTGCTTTGAGTTATTTAAGAAGAGGATAAAGTTATAAAACTTTTTTAAGTAATAAAATTTTCTTAAATTCTAAAACAAACATTTTGAAATCAAAGAGAAATCGTACAAGATACGATGTTTGCCAGGAAGAGACCAAAGTAAATGTAAATAAATAATACAATCTATTCAAATTTTATATGGTGAAAACTCAGCAAGAATAACTGTTCTACTCCCTTTGATTAAGCAAGGAAGTTTTTAAATGCATCCTAGATCGGTGTTTGGAGTGGGTGGTCATTTTCAGAAATTGTAAACGTTCTTAAAATCTTAGCAAGAAACAGGTTATTTTTTGGACAATGTTCAGGAACATGCATTTGTACATAATCACTATGAAAATGATCGTGATTGGTTAATTTTCTTAAATAATACTTAACAAACGGCAAATAAATTATGTAAAAACATTCCCTTTTTTTAAAAATATGATTCTGTTTTTAATTATTCTGAATATCTTTATAAGTTGACTGTTAAACATAGAAGTTGCATAAGGTTTTTAAAAATATGTTTTAAAAGTTTTTTTATGTATTCGGTTCGGCCGAATATTTCGATATTCGGCCAAACCGAATATTGGGCAAACAGAATAGTTTGATATTCGGTAACATGGCTGAATACCGAATATTCGGTAACATGGCCGAATACCGAATATTCGGTGCATCCCTAATTAAAATACTATCATTTGTAACATTAACAAAAACCTCATAAAAGAATTTTATCCCTAAGCAATGGTTTATAAAATTACATATTACATATGCTTCCCACTTAGATTAGGCCTAATTTCCATCAACTATTACAAGACTTTAATAAAACTACATTTAAATACAAAAACAGTTATGTTAATCCTTTAAAGTCCTACCTGCACATACTTAAAATTGTTCTGGTGGACTTTAAAATCTTTCTACAAAAGATTAAGTTTATTATACATATAAAATACTCATATCTAATAAGAAAATTTCTGTCATAATTTTAATTGAAACAGATGTATTATAATCTCCTTTTAATTTTTGAAAGATTACCTTACCATTAATTTCTTTAAAAACATTATTTGCAAGACAGTTTGTTTATTTAAGTATGCAAAGTGACAGTTTATTTAGGTATTATTTTTTTTCTTTTGCAAGTTACATGCTTTATAAATCACTGTTTTCAATCTAATTTTCCTAAAGATAAACAAAGACTTCACATTTAAATTTTTCTGTATTCATAATTATTAACAAAACAATAAGAGTAAAAACAATTGAAGAATCAAGATTTAACAAGTTTCAGTTTCGGTCGATACTTAATTTTAAATCATACAAACTGTATCACATAATTGCTCTGATGACACTAAATATAATTACATAAAAAAAAAAACTTTGTATTCTTAAAACAACAACTTTTCATCTTTTAAAAATGCTTTTTTTTTTCATTTTACTTTCAAAAACACTTAGTCTCATATGAATAGAAACAACAAACCCTTTTTTCATCTTTTAAGAACACTTTTTTACTTCCAAAAAAAAAAGCACTAAAAACTTTTATTATGTAAAAACATATCCCGCCCCCCAACCCGCTTTTTTATCATCTTTTAAAATAAAACCAAATAGTGTAATTGCTCTGGTAACAAACAAGATGGGGATACTATGTAAGGCTGGCCCACACTTTTTTTTTTTTTTTTTTTTTTTTTTTTTTTTTTTTTTTTTTGCTTAATGGCAGATTTTAGGTATCAGTACTTTTTTAATCAATGAAAATAATCACTCCATCGCTAACAAGAGATGCAGATTTAACTTAAAATACATTGAATAGGCATTTATAAATGCCTATCGAATTGGAATGGTAATGTGTACAATTTTTTCGAAATGGGCACATAGAAAAGCTACATATGGTCTGAATATATCTCAATTGATTTAAACTTCATACAGAGTTATAAATCTTCATAAAAGTTTCAGCATTAATCTTAACAGCAAAAAGAAAGATAGCATATCTGTAGGCGAAATGCATTAAAAATAAAATAAATAAAAAAAAGATCAGCAGTGTTTTCTTTACATGACAAAGTTCACAAGTAAATATCTGAAAAGGAGTAAAGACAAACTGTTTTGCAATCGGATCTTTCTTGCTTAAAACAGAACAGGAAAATACAAAATACATTAGCTTATTTATTTTATAGAAATTTTGTTTACATGCTTGCTTAAACATACATGATCAAGTACCTACGATAAGCAAAACTGGATTAAAGTTTGCCTGTAACTAATTTTCCATTTAAATATCAATAGGCTACAGTAAACAATATCCTTCTTAACACTTACAATTATTTTAAGTGAGCAAAGGGAAATTTAAATCTAAATTGATCAGAAATACCCTATCAGGTAACCGAATATAATCAATGAAGCAAGTAATTCATTTTAAGAAACAAATATTCTTAAAAAATACTTTTATTCTTTTTTATACTATTAACGTTGAATAAAAATAAAATAATTTTGAGAACTGGACATATCTTCATCCTTATATCTGAAACAAAATCCTTTAAGGAACTATATATTTAGTATTCTAATATTAATAAAATGTATCTGAAAGAAAATGAAACGGAAAAAAATATACAAAACACTTACTTAGTATATGTTTCTCCGTTTACGTTTATTTTTCTATACGCTAGACGATAACAACAATACACGTTTTGCAAAAAATGACACTTCGGCATTTTCTTTTAAAAAAGTTGTACAGAAGTACTTGACAATCGCATAATGTGCGAAAAAGAAGCCAGTATGGTAAACATGAATTCACTCAAAAGATGCCAAGAATATGTGCAGTCGAGTGCGCAGATGGCAGAATTTGTGTTCTACCTTTTTTACGTCATATCAAAATGCCCTATAGCAACATACGCACAGAACGAATGTCTAGTTCCAAAGTTTTTGTCCAATCTATGGCAGCCTATTACAAGCTTGGTGATAGCCTAGTATCTTTCTTCGCTTGAAAAATGGTGTTTTTTTACAATTATAACTTTCATTTTGATGCATTTTCTGATAGAAATTTTGATGAGTGCTTTGTAAATGTTGAATATTTGCTAAATAAATTATGTCCTTTCGACAGTAAACTGCATATTAAAACCGCATATTTTTCTTTTTCAGTGTATTTAAAGATAAAACTTTTTTAATCAATATTTTGTAACGTTGGAAATTATCTTTTCAATCTATGTGTGCCACATTATTTTCCTTGAAACTGGTTTACACTTCAGAAAAAGTCATTAGGGAGAGATCTGCTTGTTAAGTTATTTGAATCCCACCACTGTTTTTTTTTAATGATGTATTTTGTTTCTTTGTCCAGCTGTTCAAGCGAATCCATCAACCTACCAAAACAAGTGAAAACGTAAACAAAAAAAGCCGAAGCACGTGATCATAACGACCTCAAATTTTTTGTGGGTCAAGTAAGCGAAGGCCGGGCGTAAAATTTGCTGCTGATCGGATTTATATCAGATCACGTGATACTTTTCATGAATATTTTGGATTTTGTCTGAGTGCATATAGACATGTATTCCTATTACGAGAAACATTGTTTGGAAAGTTAAGAAGATTTAGTGATTGGTTTCACCTGTTCACCACAATCATAAAATTATGAAATAATTAAATTATTTCGAAATCCCTTACTTCTTTAGGACCGACTCCATGAGGGATATCTGGTTGCGCCCGGGCGCGCCCGATCTGCGTCACTGAACAAGCTCTTTGATGATCAAACCATAGGCAATCGGGTAAAAAATGCAGAAGGATGCGTTTTGATTGCGTCTGTTAGTGCGACTTTTCAAGCCCCAGAAGGATATAGTTCCACTAATTCTGAGCTGGGCTGTAACAGTACACAAATTATAAGGCACTACACTCAATAAAGCTGTAATCGATCTTGGTAAAAAAGTTTTTTCGAAAGGACAAGCATATGTTGCTTTAAGCCGAGTTAAGAGCTTAGAAGGATTAGCTTTGTGTGATTTGGAACCTAATAAATTACGATAAACCACACGATGACAAATCGCTAGCTGAGATGCAACGATTACGAGCACTGCCTACTTAATGCGGTAAGTATATAACCAGAAAAAGACTGAAAGTTTTGTGCACTACATGTCAAATCTAAGATAATCAAAACCCCAAATTAGAGCTTATGAAAAAGAAGTATCTTATATGAATATTTGAAGCTCAAAGTAGAGTTCGTTTGTTCAATTAATTCAATATATATATATCATGCTGTATATACGATGTTTATTTTCAAAATATCAAGGTGTTTAATATTTTCGATGTTTTCATATATTTGGTATTTATTTTTAAAACTAGAAGACCCGCCCGGCGTTGCCCGGGATTTGTAAATAATAACCTTAAACAAAACTCAAGTTTGTATGATTTTATATCGTTTCAAATTCTTTTAAATGAACCTAATTCGGAGTCCACATTGCCTTCCGCAGCGTCTAGTGTGTTCCCAACAAATTTCATTCTGAACGAACCTGTAACCTGGGTCTCCGCTACGTCTGGCAGCATTTACCGAAAGTGCCCCGCGCGTGCCGGAGACAATCGAAAACCACGTTGAGTGAGCGAAACCTCGTAGTAATCTAACCGATAGAATCCAAAAAAAGAATGCACCATTAATCATTAAGGTTAGAAATTGTTGGTAACTGAAGTCTAAAGATAAAATTTCATAATACAGAGAATAGCTGAATTGTAATCTAAGTTCAATGAAGACAAATCCCGTTGAAATTGGCCCCATAGAACCCGAGGAAAGAATGCGTCCCCAAGCGGTGGAAGATGCCTTATCACCTTGTAAATTTCATGAATTACTGTTTCATTAACACGATATTTAATAAACGGATGAAATTCATTATCTACAGTTACCTTTAAAGTAACACGAATTTTAATTTACGGCTGCAGTGAGTAGACGTAAGATTATGCTGAAAAAGGAAATTAATGTTCGAAAAAGGTGGTAGCTGAGGTATATAGAAAGACCGAGCCTTGGGGGCCAGGGTCTCAACTGGAATGTAATTGGGTATAAGAAAAAATTTTTGGGGTTTTTAAAATAGCTGGAAGTCGCTAAAACTATGTTAAAGAAAATTGCAATAGAATAGGATAGTTTTTAAAGGAGCTGCAACAAAGGCCCCAAAATGACGATTAATATTCAAAATTGGTGGTAGCTGAAGTCTGCAAATTTTTTTGGTCGTTCGAGTAGTAGCTGGAGAACCTAAGAAGTTGTATGAAAAAAAAAGTTCGTGAATCTGACCATTTTTAAGATAGCTATAACATGGGGCCCAAAAGGGAACTGATAGTTGAAAGCAGGACCCTAACTTAAAAATATGTTTAAATGTGTTAGTACTTAGCGTTTTAGATCTTCAATTAGTTAAAATTAATCATAGGATGTAAAATAGTCATTAGAATAATATTTTAAAGAAATGCACAAAAATGGGGTAAATGCTTAAAAAGGGGCCCTAGAGCCCCAATAAAAATATGAGGGTGTTGGTCTAGGAGGAAGAGTCCAAGACTCAATTTTAAAATTATGCAATGAGAAGGCGAGAAAATTATGATGTAAAAAATGCATAGCACACAAAAAGTTCAAGGGAACTCGGATCGGTCCCTAAAAGGCCCTAAGGTGCCGCAGGATATTAACTGGAATATAGAAACTGGAGAAAACTTAATGGAAATGAGTTCCAAAAATGAAGATCGGATTAAGAGGGGCAATTTATTAATATTTTATGGTGCAAAAGCTTCAAGGGGCCATTATTGCGATGCTAGTACGGTTTCAGGCACTAAAATATTGAGAAAAATATAAAGAGAGGAAAGATGGGTAAATGGAAAATAAATAGGACACAGGTGTGAGTAAAGGAATTTAAGGTAGTGGTTAAATAATAAAAGAAAGTCAGTATGAAACGAATAATAATGTTCAAAAGAAAAAGGGATAGTAAAAGCTTAGTACGAGACATTTTAGTGAAAGGATAAAATGTTAGAAGAGAGTGTCATAGAAAAGAAATAGTAAGTAAAAGGAGTATGAGTTTCATACAGGTGCGAGATAGGAATTTAGGGTACGTTTTGAAGAATAAAAGTCAGTCATGCCGTTTTAAAACATATAACGTGAAAAGCGTAAGAGAGTCATAAACGAGATGCGGGAGGTCTTTTCGCATTAAATTACTAGGACAGCAGTTGAAATACTGTGGCTTTCACCTGGTTAAAAGGGGAATAAGAAATCTTTCATTACAAAGCAATAGTGATGAGGAAAGTAAAAGGTGTGAAAGAAGGGGCGAGATGGCATTTTGGGCTTGGTTAGAGGGGCGATTGCTAAGCATCCAGGTGTACAATTATACCACATGATAACAGAATAGTCACGTATCAAGTGATTTAACAATAAAAATTTGAATATTAAAACAGGGGTTCTAGAGAGGTGCTAGTACCAATGGAACGTTTCCGTATTGTAAGTGTAAAAACCAATGAGATATTGGGAAGAGCAAGATAGGAGGATTTGACGTAAAGGGGATGAAAAGAGGGAAAGAGAGGTAGAGTAAAAAGGTAGACGAGAGAAAAAGGGGATAGAGATTCGGAAGTCATATAGAATGGAAAGGATATATAATTCGGAATTCTCATAGTATGGAAAGGAGAGATAATTCGGAAAAGCTGAATCGATGTTAGTGAGTTATAAAAGCTAGAGATGGAAAGAATTTAAGAGAGGAGAGTGCAAGCTGATTGTGTCGCCAAGGAGTCAATCCATAATGTGAAAGGATTTTAGCATGATTGAAATGACCAGTGTTGAACCTTGACTAGTGTATCGGAGCATGCTTTAAGCTCTTACGTCATTATTATACTGGACACTTTGGCCTTTGGGCCCGTGACTCTATACCGCTGGTGTTAGACATATTCTGGAGGATGTCCGTTAAAGACCGTTGCATGCCTGGGGCATTATACTTGTTCATCGCCTGTATATTGGGTAAGCTAAATTTTATTTATTATTTCCCACTTCAGCACTGTGATTTTTAGATATTTAATGTTAGAGAGCGTTGGTAATGATTCACAGTAAATGTGAATTAGTTTAATGCGGACTGCTTTAGGCAAGGCGAGGCTACTTTGTTTATTCTTAACTTATTTATTATTTTCTGGACTTTGTGTTTAAGTCCTAATTTCTATACTAATTGTCCAATTGTAAACTTTAACATACAAAAATTAAAATATTTAATCTTCAATCTGTCTATTTTATTGCTGCCCACATTTATCTCATGCTAAACTCGGGATAGGAAGGGGTGTGTATCACGGCCTGTTAGACGCCCAATTTCTGATGACTCCACTCACATACATGACATTAACTATTGTTTATATATTAATGATTAAGTAATATTGTATAAGGGCAGTCAGCAACATTTATATTACCTGATGCCTAAACATCAAAACATTATCAACAATAAGAAGCTTTAAGCAACAAAACAATGCTGCCAAACAAAGGGCTTGCAGCTTCAAAACACCTTGTACCGGGCCCCAAGGAAGAAGGGACTTAAGTGGCATGTAGTTTGGTATAAATACACTTTTTAGTAGTTTTTAATGTAATCAGAGGATACTAGAACTATGGTAAAGAAAATTGCATGGAATTCTGATCAGAGAAGATACACCAAGGGCCCCAAGAAGACGATTTATATTCAAAACTGGTGGTAGTTGAAGTCTGAAATATTTTTTGTCGTTCATGTAATAGCTGGAGAACATAAGATGTTGTTAGAAAAACAAAGCTAGTGAATCGGACTATTTTTAAGGAGGTTATAATAGGGGGCCCAAAAGGGGCCAACTGATGGTTGAGAACAGGGTCCTAACATGAAAACATGTTAAAAAGTTTTACATAGCGTTTCAGATCTTCTATTAGAAAAGATTAAGCATAGGGTATGAATTAATAATTAGAATATAATTTGAAAGAAAAGTGCAAAAAATTGGGGAAATGCTTAAAAAAGGGCCCTAGGGTCCCTATAAAAATATCTGAGTGTTGGTCTAAGGAGAAGAGATCAAGACTCAACTTTAAAATTACGCACTGCGAAGGTGAGAAAATTAGGGTGTGAAAAACATATGGCACACAAAAAACTTAAGGGGCCCTGGATCGGGCCCAACGGGACCCTAGACGGGCCTATGGTCTTAACTGGAATGTAGAAACGGGAGAATAACTTAATGGAGAAAGTATCCCAAAAATGAAGATCGGATAAAAGAGAAGCAATTTATTAACAATTTAGTGCACTAAAATTTCAAGGGGCCTTGTACCGGGCCCCTTGCAAGGGTGCCAGGATCTTAACTGAAATGCAGAAATGAGACAGAAACTGAAAGGAGAATTCACCCCAAAAACGAAGATCGGGTAGAAAAGAGGCATGTTATTAATAATTAAGTGCACTAAAACTTCAAGGAGCCCTGTACTGGGCCCCTTGCAAGGGAGCCAGGGTCTTAACTGCAATGTAGAAATGGGGCAGAAATTGAAAGAAAAATTCACCCCCAAAAAGATGAAGATCGGATAGAAAAGAGGCATGTCATTAACAATTTAGTGCACTAAAACTTCAAGGGGCCCTATACTGGGTCCCTTGCAAGGGTTCTAGGGTCCTAACTGAAATGCAGAAATATGTCAGAAACTGAAAGGAGAATACACCCCAAAAATGAAGAAGACCGGGTGGAAAAGAG